>CM062811.1:1145359120-1146559120 GCA_031772625.1 Pinus tabuliformis | reverse complement strand
GGAAGCAGCAATAAATGGATATGTGATGGATTGGGAAAATGTTTTATCCGACAAATTAGCCACAACAATTCTTGAATACAGATCAAATGCACGTAAAACTACCAGGACCATTCCCCCTTTTTATTACAGTGCTTATATTATGGATACTCTTTGCTTTAATTCTGAATATCCGGTACTCGGATGGAGATGGACTCCCCAAGACCCCAAGCCAATACATATTTATCATCAAATGTTATGGAAGGCTCACTACAAAAATCATTTGTATAGAATCTGCAATGGCTTTATGTTGCCTGTGTATTATGCTATTTTTGATAAGCCTGCCCCCAGGATTTTCGAGGAAGCAGGGATTGACTTGACTGCAGTAGGTAATTGGTTCGGAGAAGAAAAGTTCACTTATATAAGGCTTTTTGGTAGCCTTACAAAACCCCATGTCCTTCCCCTGTATGTGCCCGATAAACTGTTAGCTCGGGAACTGGCTTACCAAATAACGGTAGAAGGGACATCCAAAACCCTTAGAAATTCCAAGAAACAGGTATGACCTACATTCCCTTTAAGATGCAGTGTTTTAACTTTTCATGATTACAAACATGTAGAAAAGGAGGCAAAAAAAATACAAATGCTGAATCTTGCAACAATTCCCAACAGACAGTATGATCCAAGGAAATTTGCCTAGAATGTTCTTGAACAAGCCAAACTTGCAAAGTTTGATCATGAAAAAGATGACTTCGATGACCTATTTTCCTCGGGTGAATCACTATTTCAGGTAAAAACATTGGCCAGGATCAAGTATCAAGATGAAGGGCTAGAAAAGTTTAATATTCTTAGAGAACAGAGGTTGCAAACTCTGCCTCTTGACCTATTACCACCACCCCAACAATCCAACCAAGCGAGGTTGAACAACAAACTGTTGACAAATCTCTTGCAGTGGAAAAAGTTCCTGAGAAAGAAAAAGCACCAGAACAGGAGAAAGAACATGGAAAAGGTAGTGAGCATATGGATACAGATATGCAAATTGATCCCAAGCTTCTTAAAGAATGGCAACATTTCGATTCCATAATAAGCAATCCTGAGAATTTACAGGATTTTAGCACACCTGAAGTGACAATTGGTCACAAGACAGTAACAAATATGGTTCCAACTAAAGGAACCAGCGGCCCACCCATAAGTCAACATGTAGAGATAATTCCTAAGGATCCATCAGATGAAATCATTTTGCATATAGAAGAAATACCACCCTTAGATGTCTTCTACAGCCCTAAGCATAGGGCTGTAGTAAAAAGACAAAGGAAAAAGAGAAGGCTTGATCAATCTTCCCTTTTACCTGCATAGACAGAGATGGCTAATGTGGTATGGAAAGAAGAATTCAATCCTTTCGAAGACCTCACAAAACTCTCTCTATATGCCGGGGCTTACTCGACAGCTACTATGGATAAAGCATCAGAAGTTAGCAATTCACTCAAAGAAAAAGATCAGACAATTAGTTCATTGGAGGCACAGGTATCCGAAAGACAGCAGAGGATAGAGCAGTTAGAGCACCATTTATCAGCGCAACAGCAATCAAATAACCAGCTAAATGAGCAATTGCTCAAGGGGAAACAGAGAATAGACCAAAGTGCAGTTCAGAAACAAAAAGAATTATCCCTAGCTCTGGCCAAGCTGAAATCAATGAATGAACAAATGAGCAAAACAAAAGATGAGAAAATCGTTCAACTATCACAGCAAATAGAAAGGTTCAAAATTTTTCCTCAAGAAGCATAGTTCAGATCCGAAGCTCTCCAGATTAATAAAGCATTGATTAATCAATTTAAATTACTGTGTCATAATATTTCTATTGCTGAGCCCCTCTGTGAAATTTCTTCATCAATGATTGATAAATCAGTTGATGCAAGGTAGAATTTGGAATAGGCCGATGAGATATTAACAAAATTTCTTTCTTGGCAAGAAACCAAAGAAGGACAAGCTGCAAATCTACCTAAAATTCTAGAATCACATAAGGAAATTCTGTTCCTAGAATGGCAATCTCAGTTGATAAAAGTAGAGAGGGCAACTTCAAGATGTAGATCAGTGACTGGTAATTTGATTGATTTAATTAATGATACTCTTTATCTGTCTAACTTTATTTTAGAATTCACTCCAGGTAAACTGCCATCAGCTAAAGCATTAGAGCAGTCATGCAAACAGGATTTAGAAAAGAAGGAGAGATTAATCGCAGGCATCCAAAGTGTATCTTGGGACACCTTTTGGTTCTTCCTAGTTAAACCATATAGTCAAAAGGATGCACTAAAATGTTTAACAGATGCAATCAGTTACATAATTCCTGAAATTCATGATGCTACGTATTCAGCCCAACTGCATTCACATCTGAGTCACCCTCCAAAATTGCAACCAATGCTTGCTATATGCCAGGTCAAGCCAAAGGATGATCAGCCGAAACAGTGAATCATTCTACCGACTGCAAGAATACCTATTTCAAGGAGATCTTCATGATTTGGTTATACCACCTAATAGCATTTTTTATTTCATAATTAGTTAGCTTAGATAGTATTTAAAGACCCTTTCATGTCTTTAGAAAGGGTCCTCAATTTTTTTATAAAACTTGGATCGGAAGTCGCACTATTGTGCTTCCGATATATATTTTTTATGAACACTGGGCCTATATTCTGAATTTTAATGAAGAATACTTTGATGAGATATGCACTATTGCTTTTTGTGAGAGTATTTCTAAGTTGGAAGACAGGATCTGAATGCTATTGATATCAGAAAGGATCCAAATTACATATGGTACTATTATCTATGCCTTTGCTCCATTCTTTTATATGAATAAGCATTTATTCAATCTTGCTATCATTTTATATATGTGTGTGTTTTAACAACAGTCCTTGTACTTGTCACTATTGAATGTTTAAGGAATGTTATTCTTTCAATCATATTGGTGTCAATGATATATGAAAAGTAGTGTAATAATGTTTTAATAATTACTTTGTTCAAATACTTGAACAAAGTAATTATCATATGAATGAATGTCTTTATTTATCAATGGAGTCATCTATATGCCTATTTGTAAATAAAGATCATCAAAAGTTGCACTAAAGTGGAAATTTCCGGGGATAGATTAAGTTATTTATAATTTTTCATGTTAGAATAAATCATCCGTCATTATCATTAGATAATAGAAGATCAAATCACTTATCCATCCTATTTACAAATATTGGGAAACTGGTCCCATTCTATCCAGTCGGAGCCACCACACCAAACGAAAAAGGAGCTACCTTTAAGGTTCGGACCGGGTGGTTTTCCCCAATGTTGATGCAGTGATTTTCGAGGCATCAACACCCTCTTACTACCAGAGGGTAAACTCACCCGATTATGCTTCCCATATACACAATTTTCACAAAAATCAAAATCCAAAGAGATATTACTCATACCTTCTACCATACCTTTACCATGAAGTATTCGAAGGCCCTTCTCTCCAATATGTCCAAGCCTTTGATGCCACAACATGGCCTTCTCTCCAGAGACCACTAGATTTTCTACTCCACTTTCAGGAACCAAAGAACTATTGCACCCATCAATAATGGTGCTACCTTGCAGCTTGTACAGAGTTCCAATCCAAACTCCCCGCATCAATACCAGTGCTCCCCGAACCATCTTGCAGGTATCCTTCTCGAACACTGTTTTTACACTTGCATCATCCAACTTGCTTACAGAAATCAGATTTCTAGCCAATGCAGGAATATGCAGAACACCAGGAAGTGTTCTAACCCTTCCACCTTGCAACTTCAACTTTACTTTTCCGCGACCAATGATTCTAGCCTTCCTATCATCCCCTAAGAAGACATCACCACCATCATATTTCTCATACTCGCAGAACCACTCTCTATGGGGAGTGAAGTGAAAGGATGCACCTGAGTCAATCAACCATGCCTCGTGATCTACATGTGTACTTGAAGAAGCCAAGTACACATCCCCACCTTCATCTGAAGTGGTTTATGCCTCTGCAGAAGGAGCATCATCAAATCCCTTTCCTTTATTAGGAGCTTTAGATTTACAGTCCCTTTTGTAGTGCCCTTCCTTTTCGCATTTCCAGCACACCACCTTTATAGGTTTTCCTGGAGATTTAGATCTCCCTCTAGATTTAGATCTCCCACTCGATGACTTATTTTTGTTTCTGTTCTGAGACCGTCCTCGTACAGACAAGGCATCACCATTCTTGCTCTCTGTATTTTTCCGTCTCATCTCCTCCATCAGCAAGGATGAAACTATTTCATCAAAATGCAAGGCAGTTGCATTGCTACCTATTGCAATAACCAGACTATCCCACGAATCTGGTAGAGAACATAACAAACTAATGCACTTATCTTCATCTGAAATTTTAATATCAGCAGATGCTAACTGACTTACCACAGTATTAAATGCGTTCAGATGCTCTGTCACTGAGTCTCCATCTTTCATCCTCAGGTTATACATCTTTTTCCGCAAGAGCAGTTTATTCACCAGAGACTTATATTGGTACAAAGTCCCTAACTTGTCCCACAAAGCCTTCGCCATAGCTTCCCCTGATACATTCAACAATAC
The DNA here is from genome assembly GCA_031772625.1 of Pinus tabuliformis. NCBI lineage: Eukaryota > Viridiplantae > Streptophyta > Pinopsida > Pinales > Pinaceae > Pinus > Pinus tabuliformis. Next base: position 1,146,554,545 of record CM062811.1, on the reverse strand, counting down.
TGAATCTGAGACACATAATCGTTTTGTGCTCTTTTCCCTCTGATCCAACTTCTTCCATTCTTCACTGGACACTCCTGTTGGTTTAGTACCCAGATCTACCACGATCCACTGATCTTTATCCACCAACAGATCCTCCATCTTGAGTTTCCACAACTCAAAACTTTGACCATTAAATTTCTCGATCTCTATCTTTCCACTGTTTGCCATCTTCTTTCACCACTAGAATCAATCTTGCAGATCTCCCACTAAACAGGGTCTACCACAGGCCCAAGCGAAACCCCTCAGCAACAAAGGTGTCCCCTTGAAGCCAAAATTGCTTTGATGCCAAATGTAGGTTTTAACCCCATACACACATTACCTGCATACGAATTCTAAAACATAGAAAATAAATAATGTGAGAGCAGAACACATAAAACACATATACACAGAGATTTTCCACTAGATCCCAAAACTGGGACTACCAGCTTGATTTTTCATTATTTTCTTTTCAATGTTATAACACATATATATGCCGAAGCATCCAATACCATGGACTGAAAACCATCGTGTCCAAAAGACATGTGCAAAAATCATGCACAAAACCATAGGTGGGTCTGCCCAACCTAACATAGGGTCCAAAACCAAAAATTTTCGGGGCACTGCCACAGACCTGTTGTGGCCAGCAACAACCCCCCTTCTTATTTAGTGTTATTCCTAATACGAAATAAGTGGGGAGCCTTAATTAAAAATTAAAAAATCAAAGTAGTGCTTAAATTTCCTTTTCGAATAAACTTACCATCATAAGCTTAGGAAACCCCCCTTGCAAAATCTAAAAAATCCAAGTTTTATGATAAGGTAAGATAAAATCTTTCCTCAGGAAAATCGCATCGCAAAAATATGACAGCATACCACCCTATAAGAAGAATTCCAATATTGCAAGATCGAGATACGCGATAATATCGCATCGCACGCAGCAAATACAATTTACATTGAAAACATTTTAATTTTCCGATATGCGGTGACGCCGATCGCAAATCGCATTTCGCAGAAAACAAGTTAACGAAGTTTATCGTATATAACGTTCCTACGATCTGCGATATTGCGATATTGGGATTTCGCGATGTAGCGACAATGCGATAATGCGATGTCACGAGCAATCAACTTTGTGATGTTATGATTTTGCGATTTTGCGATGTTATGATATTGCGAAGCAAATCGCAAAATCACTCCGTCGCAGATCTTTCGGGCACGTTATTCAAGAAAAATATTTTCCATAAGCTGACACCTGGTTATGCACTTTAATGCTAATAAATGAATTAGTTTCCAGTTATTAATGGAATATGGGTTCGTGCTTATCGAAAGAATCATCTCACGTAAGGTGGTATACTTGATGTGTCTGCAGCATTTAAAACTTTCCCATCACCCTTCCTTGTCATTCATTTTCACTTCACTTGTGAATTGCAGGAACAGAGAACAGAGGCCAATACAAAGCAATACGCAGGATAAAATGGGAAAGAAAAGCAAAGCTTCGAGCTCTGAAGAAAAGGAGATGGCGCCCTTATATACAGAGACAGCCTGTAACAGAGACGCGGGAATAGCTACGTGGGAAGGCATGTATAATCTACTTGAAGAGGAGAATCCCAGAGTAATGGAAGTAGTTGCTACTGCAGGCTCAAATGTTTCTTCTGAAGCATCCCTTATAGAGCTAGCTTGCTCATTCTTACACTAGATAGTAGCAAAGCCCAAAATTCTCCCATACACGGACATGGTCAAGTGGATACTAGACAACACTGATATCAGAAATAGACAGTTCAAAACTCAGGGTCAAGGACTCATCGGTTCATTCGATGTGCAAGATTTAAAGCTCATGTATCATCTACCGGAGCCACAGGCAACTTATAACAAGTAGTTTATGGAGAAATTTGCAAAGGAAAATCAAGACCTGGTAGAAACCACCAAAGACTGGTCTAGGAGGGACAAACCGCTAAAGAAAGATAACCACGGTATGTACAGTACTGGTTCTCTCACCTCCCCATATTGCTTTGCTGCTGCCATGCTCTGTAGATTGTTTGGAATGCCAGATATCAACAAATTTTCATCTGAATGGCTACCATTATTGGATGCCGCCACAAATGCCACTATTGTAGATTGGGCCAAAATCTTCTGAAAATCTAGTCACGGCCATTGTAAGTTACAGATCTAAAAGAACTGTCTCTCAAGGAATCTATCCTCCTTTTTACCTATCTGCGTATGTAATGGATGTGATATGTTATGTTTCTAAGTTTCCTGTTATGGGTTGGAAGTGGACAACTCAAGACCCCTTACCTATTCATGTCTATCATAAAGAATTGTGGGAATCTAAGTTCACTCCATACTTCTACCAGATTTGTCATGGAATTATCTGCCCTTGTACAAAATGTTCTATGATAAAGACGCTCCGAGATGCTATCCTGAAGTAGAGGTAGACATCCTCCCTGTCACAATATGGTTCGGGGAGGAATTGTTTACTTATGTCAGGGTATTTGGAAGTTCTGCTTCCCCTCATGTACTACCTTTGTATGTCCCTGATAAACTCTTGGCTGGAGAAATTGCTTACCAAACCTGTGGAGAAGGAGGTTTGATTAAAGATTTGAAAGAAAAAAAGAAGGATATCTGGCCATAGTTTCCTATAGCTTGTGGGGCATTTTCGCTATTTGATGTAGGCCACGCATTCACAGAAGTAAAAAATATGACGTGTTTATAGTTATTCAAATTTTCGGGAAGACCATTTGACCCTCATGATGTTGCCAAGAATTTCACTACTGTAGTCAAGATAAAGGTGTTCTCTGGAGAAAAGGATTTATTCGATGATATATTCCAACAGAAAAGCACACTTGAAGAAATTCTTCATGTAGCCCAATTGCAATTCTCTCCAGAAGAATTTCAAAAGTTCAAAATATACAGGGGAAGAAGGTTAGCCAGTATTCCTTTGGAGAAACTACGCTTAAAACCCGCAAGGGAACCAACTCCAAGCGTTAGTCTTAGTGGAAGTTCAGGCACTAATGGATCTAAATCCAAGTCTGAAAAAGAAATGTCTGAACATTCTAAAAGATCCGGAAGTGAACAGGATAAGAGCGAAGAGTAATTAAAAGATACTGCCCAGTCAACGGAACTTCTACAACAACAGGTTTTTAACTCTCCGCAAAGAGATCCTCCCCCTCTCGTCATTCAGCAACCGCCAGTCACAACCGAATTAGATAAAGAATGGGAAACCTTCAATGACTTGATAAATCTTGAAGGGAAAACCATAAAAACACCTGTGAGCGATGCACAAGTAACAAAAGAAATAGTCACAAGAACAGTTAGCAATGTCTCAGATATGGAGCATATCCCTACTGCCCTGTCCTCTGAGCTTATGCTCAAAATAGAAGAAATTCATCCTCTTGATATATTTTATAGCCCTTAGCACAAAGCAGTAGTAAGAAGATAGAGGAAGAAAAGGAAATTGGAAAACGTGCTCTCTCAAGACGTAGAACAATCAGATGTCTTGTGGCAAGATCCAACTAGCAATCCCACTGAGAATCTCACCAAACTATCTCAGATCGCAGGAGCTTATGCCTCTGCGACTATCGATAAAGCGTCTGAAGTACAGAAATTGCTAAAAGAAAAGGAAGACCAGATACAAGTTTTGCAACAAGCTAATGCTAACAATGAAGCACAGAAACAGCTTGAAAGGTTGCAACAGGACATCCAACAAATGCAGATAGGATATCAGAAAAGTTTGGATGAGAAAGGAAAGCAGCTACAGGATTTACAAGAAATGCACAAGGACAATCCTAAACTTACAGAATTTATCACAGAGTCCATTTCCTTGAATGAACAATTACTACAACAGCAGGAAGTGTTGGGCCAAAAGATATCGCAGTGGAGCTATTATTGTGAAATAAATGATAAAACCACTAATCAAGTGGTAGATTTACGAAGTGACTATGATTTAATTGACAAATGAGTGACTGAATATTTGGCTTGGCAAGAAACTGATGAGGGAAAAAGAGCAGGTGCACCAAAAATCAATGAAAACCACAAAGAAATGCTCTTTAACAAATGGGATGAGCAAATCATAGAGGCAGAGCAAGCATCAGAAGGAGCAGCCACGGCAGCAAGCAGTATTATTGATAGTGTAAATGAAAATTTTCACAGGGAAAATTTGATCGCAGAGACCACTCCAGGATATTTACCTAACACACAGCAACTATAGGCAGATTGGAAACAGAAGGCAAAAGAAAAGGCACAAGCAATCCAAGGGTTAACCAAGTTGAACTGGGATTATTACTGGGCATACTTGGTAAAGCCACATAGCCAGTGGATGACTCTTAAGTGTATCATCAATTCGGCCGAAAAGATGGCACCAACTCTTGTCGATTCTGTTTTCTCAGCTCAGCTAAAAGCGGAAGTTGGCCAACCAACTCTTCTCAAACAGATGCTACATGCATGCGATTTCAAGGACCAAATACAGAAGTAGTTTAATTTTAGATTCAATTTTAGTTTTAACTTTGTTTTATTTTCCTGAAAAAAGGACGGACATTTAAACCGCATCCTATATTTTTGTAATAATTTATTTTTAGATGTACTTAGTAGTATTTAAACCCTTCTCATGCATTTAGAGAAGGGTCCTGAAATTTATCAAAAACTTATCCCCAGAACATGCACTTCTGTACCCTCTGAGGAGGTTTTGATGAATGAATGGAACAGGATTTATTGATATTTGCATTTGATATCTGCTACTGATGTTGCACTTTTGTACTCTTAGTGGATATTTGATCAAGAGGAGATAAATCGTTATCACTTGAAGCTCATGAGTAGGACTAGTTATAAATGGCATTTCTATCTCTTAACTATTTCTGCCTTGTGTTAGAGTGATTTTCAATTCAGTTATTTATATATTGATGTATGAATGCCCTAGTTATCATTTGGCACTTTTGTATGGTGATAGCTATTTATTTATGCTTAGTGTATGAATAGCTCATTATGCGATATGTTTTTCACAACTGTTTCGTCTAACTTTTTATACGAAGTGGTTCATATTTATTGAATTCTTTTCTCATAATAGCTGAATGATCTTTATTACCAGTTGTTGTTTGAAATCATTTTAGATCGCATAGAAGAAATATTACACCTCGGGTTAGTGTAGATTTACATATTTCTGTTTATTAGAATATAATTTCCTTATTATTAGATTAGAATTAGAGTAGAAGTATTCCATTTAGAAACTGTTAGATCAGAAATATCAATCTTTCTCACACACACACTTAAATTGGGAAACTGGTCCCATATCCCCAGTCGGACCCACTATACCAAACGGAAAAGGAGCTGCCAACCAAGGTCCGGACTGGGCAGGTATCCCCCTTGTTGTAGACCCGATTTTCGGGGCTTCAACATATTTGGCGCTAGAAGGTGGGCCTGAACCTCTGAACTGTGAATGGCAAGCAAATCTAAATCTAAATACCATTCTGAGAGTAAATCGCCCTCACCATCTCCTCCAACTTCTCCATTTCATTTAGAATCTTTAAATCCAGAGTCAGAAGTCGCTAGATCAACAACCGCTGCTACAAACCCTGATATTTCAGAACAATCTACTATTGAACCTCCTAAAGTTGAATCTTTGATTCAAAAACTCCATCGATTTTCAATATCTCCTCAAAAATATGATAAATCTCAAGGCAACGTGACTTCGCAATACAACCTTGCTCATCCTCTTACCAGGTTAAAGAGCGAAAAGTTTGGTATTCAGCCAACCGAACTACCTCTACCTACTAGAAAGAGAGCAAGGAAGTCTCCTAAAGGATCCGATAGCGAGACTCTTTCATCATCATCATCCATCTCAACCTCTTCACCGCGAAGTCAACCATCCACTCCTCCACTTCAGATCATCGTCCATCAGCCTATTGCAACTTCCTCAACTCCTTCTCAACCATCTGGAGTCATAATATCCTCATCTTCTCAACCACAGGGATCATCTTCTGCACTTTCCTCTGTTAGTAGTTCAGCGATGGCCCAAACTCCATGGAATAACCCAGGGGCAGTCTTAATGCCTACACCCTTGAGTCAATTACCGGCCCATCCTGAAAAATGGCTGCCTAAGTTTAACCCTGAGGCAGGCATGCCTACACCCTTGAGTCAGTTACCGGCCCATCCTGAAAAATGGCTGCCTAAGTTTAACCCTGAGGCAGGCATGCTAGCGGAAGAGCATATAAATAACTTTATGTTATCTATAAATCTCAATGGAGTTGTTAATGAGGATGCTGTTGTTCGAATTTTCCCTTATACTCTGCAAGGAACAACCAGATCATGGTATTTCTCATTACCATCTGGATCTATTACTAGTTGGGACATCTTCCAAGAACAATTCCTGACCAAGTTTGGTGATGACAAGTCTACAGCAACACTGATCAATGACTTGTCTAACCTTAGGGCTGAGTCAAGAGAACCTATCAAAGATTTCAATTTACGTTTCAATAAAATCTTAAACAAAATTCCTACTGCTTCTCAGCCTAGTGAAGAAGTGCGAAGTGAATGGTACATTACTGCTTTACCATCAAACTTAGCAATCTTTGTTGATAGGGCTAACAAAACAACCTTAGTTGAAAATATGAAAGAAGCGATAGCAGTAGAGAAACGTATTACGGCCCTAGAAAAGAAAAATGCGATAGAAGAACGAAAATCTAAGAAGGTGTCTTTCAAAGAAGATCCCAAGAAAAAACAACCGAAAGATCCATTTGATTTAGAAGGATTACAAAAAGTTTTGAAGACCATGTCTAATGAAATGGTCGACATTAAGAAACAAGTGGCAGAAACTTCTTCTAAAAAGCCATACAGGCCTTTTAAAAGAAATCCTTCAACTGATTCCAAACCCCCTAACGCTATATCAAATGCTGAGTCAGAAGAAGAAGAAGAGGAAAACACTACCGAAGAACATACCGATGAAGAAGAAGTTGTAGAGTTACAAGGTATGTGGGATTTCATCCTCCTGAATGAAGAGGACCAGGAGGCATTCCCGGTTAGTACTCGTAGCAGAAATCAGCTTGATCCTCCTCAACCTACACCTAAGCCAAAGAGCACAAGCTCGATGACTAAGGATAAAGTCGCAGCCAAGAAAACATCACCTAAAGCGACTCAAACCAGCCCAGTCCAAACAGACACATCTACTCCATCTAAAACGCTAATCGTTTCAGATGAAATGGAGTATAATATCATAGAAGATATGAAAAAGACTAGGGCCAATATTACTCTTTTTGAATTGAGCAAGTTAAAACACCAGCAGAAAGTACTTTTGAAAGAATTACATGCTGTGCCAGTTGCACCTTCACCAGTCACTGTAATCTCTCAAGCTTCTCATGATATGGGAAGACCTCCAACTAGTACGATGAATAAGGTTGATCCAAACGATATTGCATTAATTGGAGGAAGATCGAGATTGCATACTCCCCCATTTCTCCTTACTTATCAAATTTTCAATAAAAACGTGCATAATTGCTTAGACGATTCTGGAGCTTCATCGAATATTTTACCAAGATCAATATGTGCAAAATTGAACATTCAACCATAGAAATCCGTTGTGCGCATAGTTCAGCTAGAACGATCGCAAGTCGAAGTGATTGGCGAGTTAAATCAGGTTACCATAAGGCTGTCATCCAACCCAAAGGTATGTCAAGTTATTGACATTTTAGTTGCTGATATTCCTGAATTTTACGGCTTAATTCTTAGCAGAGACTGGTCAGAAAAACTTCATGGATACTTTGCAATTGACTGGTCGCTCATGTGGCTCTCTTATAATGGTAAACCTAATTAGATAAAAGTTGAATGGGAAAAACATCAGAAGTACATAGTAACAGAACTCGAGGGAGAAAATGAACCAGTAGCATACAATTCTAACATCATAGGCAACTATTCAGTAGATTCTTTCCTAGGAAATTTTAATGCTCATACTTCACCTTACTTAGAACATTCTGTTTTATCTCAAGTAGAAAAATTTTCACAAACAGATAGTTCTAAATGCATTAATTTTATAGATAGTCTTGTAAATAAATCTTTGTTTTGGAAATTATTTTTTGATGGTTCTAAGTCTAACGAAGGAGCAGGAGCAAGATGCGTGTTAGTAAGCCTAGAGGGAGATAAAACCATGCTAACTTGTAGACTCGAATTCGAGTGCACCAACAATACCACAGAATACGAAGCTCTAGTCCAAGGGTTATACAAAGAAATCGGACTAAACGCCAAATACCTGCAAGTTTTCGGAGATTCTGAAATTGTAATCAGACAGGTACGTAATACTATACATTGTTTATCAGGTCATTTAAAGCATTACCAATATTTAGTTCAAGATCTGATTGAACATTTTACAACATTTAATATTTCCTCAATTCCCAGACTCCAGAATGCTAGCGCAGACCTCTTAGCCAACGTAGCTTCCAAGCTCATACCTTTAGAAGATTTTAGCCCTGACCGATTTTCAATTGAGTTAATTTTTAGACCATCTATCCCTGATAACATTACCAATTGGAGAATTTTCAATGACGATCCTGATATCGTGAGTTTCCTCACATCTGAAGGATCCTACACCAATCAAATAATTGATGAAGACCAATATGACCAACAATTGCAACAGGATAGTACTAACAATGCTATACCTAAATCAACAGTCAAATTAGAAGACCTTTATGATTTGAAAGATCGATTCAAAAGATCTACCAATTCAAAACTTCAAAGTTCAACTTTGAATTATGAATTAGTAAATCTAGGAACTGATGCCAAACCGCAGAATATCAACCTAGGCCTTAGCCTAGCCCCTGAAGAGAAATTAGCCTATATCCGTCTCTTGAAACAATACAAAAGTGTTTTTGCTTGGAATTACGATGAACTCAAAACATATAACACCTCCATCATCCAACATACTATCCCAATGATTGATAATGAAAAACCTGTCCAACAAAAGTTGAGAAAGATCCATCCAAATTTAGAAAATTAGATCAAAACTGAACTCAATAAGTTATTGAAAGCCAAAATAATCTTTCCCGTTAGACATTCTAAATGGGTCTCCAATATGGTACATGTTAGAAAGAAAAACGAAGATATCAGAATCTGCATTGAGTTTCGAAACCTTAACAAGGCCTGCCAAAAGGATAATTTTCCTTTACCCCCATGGAACAAATACTGCAGGTAGTTGCGGGCTCAAAATTAATGTCATTCTTGGATGGATTCTTAGGATACAACCAAGTGCTGGTACATTCCAACGATCAATTAAAAACGACATTCAGAACTAAGTGGGGCACATATGCATATTAAAAGATGCCATTTGGTTTGATTAACGCGGGTGCCACATTTCAGAGAGCCATGGACATTGCATTCAAAGGGTTAGTTAATAAGTCAGTGGTAATCTATTTGGATGATATTACTGTTTATTCCAAGAAACGAAACAACCATCTTAGGGATTTAAAACAAATCTTCCAACGTTGTTTAAGGTATGGGATTTCGCTTAACTCGAAAAAATCCTTTTTCGCATTAAGTGAAGGAAAACTTCTAGGATTCACAGTGTCAAAGTCTGGAATTCACATTGATCCTGACATAATCAAGGAAATTTCTGCAGTACCCCTACCTCACAACAAGAAAGCCATGCAGTCTTTCCTTGGCCAGATTAACTTTGTAAAGAGATTTGTTCGAGATTTTTCAAGAATCGTGTCTCCTTTACAAGCTATGATTAAAAAGAATGCAAACTTTAAATGGGGCCAAGATGAACATGAGGCATTCAATCTGATCAAACAAGCTATTATTAATGCTCCATCGTTAGCAACTCCGAATTTTTCCGATCCTTTTATTTTGTACACATTTGCCTCAGATAAATCATATGCTGCGATACTCACTCAAGCAAATCAAGAAAAGGTGGAAGCCCCTATTGCTTTTTTCAGTTCCAACTTACAAGGTGCTGAATTGAATTATTCAGATGTGGAAAAACAAGCTTACGCTGTTTTTAAAGAAATTAAATATTTCAGACCTTTTTTACTCAAAACACATACCAAGATCATAGTACCATTTCCAGCTGTAAGAAATCTTCTAGTACAAAAATATGTGGGTGAAAAAAGAGCCAATTGGGTTACTGCCTTACAGGAATATGACGTAGAAATCAAACCAGCAAGTATTGTAAAAGGTCAAGGATTTTGCAAAATGCTGGCAGGAGCATCGCTAATGCCCGAAAATCCATCTGAAGAGGTACAAGTGTACAAGGTAAGCCTAAACGATGCTGAGTCATTATATGCTGATATTATTTATTATCTAAAGAACGGATATGCCCCTCCAAACCTCGATCATACCAAGAAAAGAGCTCTAAGGTTAAAATCCAAACAATATCAACTCGTGAATGATGTTCTTTTTAGAATAAATTATGATTCTGTTCTCCTTAGATGTCTTGAGAAATATGAAGCTGAAAAAGTCCTGTAGGAACTCCACTTTTGGGCCAGCAGGCGGACACTACGCTGGAGATGCAATTGCTCACAAAATTTTATGCGCAGGTTATTACTGGCCCACATTATTCAAAGACGCACATAACTACGTAAGGAAATGCCAAGTCTGTCAAACCACTGCTGGAAGACAAAAGAAACCATCCTTTCCACTGCAACCAGTTACCGTTGAACAGCCTTTCGATCAGTGGGGATTGGACATAATAGGTGAGATCGTTCCTCACTCTTCTAAACAGCATAGATACATCCTTATAGCAACAGATTACTTTACTAAATGGGTAGAAGCAGTTCCACTCAAGATGGCTAATGCTGAAAATATCATTGAATTCATAGATCAGTCCATAATCACCAGGTTTGGATTGCCTTCCGCTTTAATGTTTGATAATGCATCATACTTTTCTGGTAATGCAATGACTGAGTTTGCACTCAAAAGGGGTTTCAAGCTTAAACACTCAGCCAATTATTATCCGCAAGGGAATGGGTTAGCTGAATCAACAAATAAGAACCTAATCAGAATTATCAAGCGAACCATTGACCAAAATCAAAAGAATTGGCATAAATCTTTAATATATGCTTTATGGGCAGATCGAACAACACAGAAAGCCTCTATCGGCACTTCTCCCTTTAATCTAGTTTATGGGAAAGAAGTAGTTCTTCCAACACATCTGGCAATTCCCTCTTTAGCCTTGGTTCAATATATTTATGAAGCACCAACTTCTTCTTTACAACTTAGGCAGCTGGAATTGATTAAATTAGAAGAACAAAAAGAGCAGGCCAAAATAACTCACGCTCATCATCAAGCATTGGTGAAATCCTCTTTTGATTCCAATATGATATCCAGAAAATATTTTCAGATGGGAGATCTAGTTTTAAAATGGGACAAGGCTCATGAGGAAAAAGGAAAACATACAAAATTTCAAAGAATGTGGCTTGGTCCTTTTCAGATCATAGAAGTCATAGGTCCATCTACCTTCATGTTACAGGATTTAACAGGAAGAAGGGATTCTTTACCTGTTAATGGTCAGATTCTTAAAAAATATTTTCCATAGAAGATTATTCTTCTATTTTTGTAGAATAGTTGTTTTTCTTTTCATAATAAAACCAGTTGTGAATGGTTACAATAGGAATTTATGAAAAAGACACCAATTCTCTTTCAAATTTTGATATTTCGCTTGTATAAATAGCAAATCTTTTGGAAAATTGATCTTTATCATTGAAAGATACAGTTAAAAACTCTAACTTAGATATGATACTAGTTTCAACTTCATAAAATTTGATGAAAACAACCTTTAGTGAGAAATTGTTTTATATCAGTGCAATGAAAGGTATCAATAACAAAATAAAGATTCTCTGTAGAACAGCTATTTCCAAAAACTCTACTATTGTCGTCCAGAGCTATCTTAAGGAAACAATGACTTCCTCCCTACTAAGGAAATCACAACTTTCAGAGGAACAATCCAAGGATACACTTTATCTTAAAGAGTGAGAGGTCTCATCATGAGCCGGCTTATCATAATCACAGATATTATAACTTTCTGACTTTGCCAATACTACATACCATAATAGGGAAATTGTTCAAGATTGTTGCAATCAAAAGGCAAGGGGTCTCATCACGAGCCAGCTTGTTCAACAAAGTTATAAATCAGTGAATGACTGTGTCATAAATTAGCTACCAAACCAAGACATTGCTCTTTAAGAGTAAAAGAAAATCAAAGCAATAAGTGTGGATGTGGATTCTTCTTTGGGAATTGTAGGTTGCTTTAAGTAGGATACAGGATCATTGCTGGGTAACAGGTAACCCTATCGAGGCTATAAACGCCTACTGGCAGCAGAGGCTCTACCTACGACAAAGGAGCATATTTAAAACTGGTTTACAGAGAAGAATTTGTTTTATCTTTACAAGCCAAGTAATGACTGATGTAAATACAAGGACTAGCTTGAGGCAGCAAATAATAAAAGTTGAAAATAGTTGAAACAAAATGTCATTGACAGATTAAAGTATAATTTACTTTATCTTTCTATAATAAAATTTAACTTTCTGGAAAATTTTCTGTTTTGGAAGTTTTGAAAATTCAAAAAAGCAGCAGAGATAACTGGTTCTTCCAAGTGAATCGCCAATTGTTGTGGCCAGCGACAACCCCCCTTCTTATTTAGTGTTATTCCTAATACGAAATAAGTGGGGACCCTTAGTTAAAAATTAAAAAATCAAAATAATGCTTAAATTTCCTTTTCGAATAAACTTACCATTATAAGCTTAGGAAACCCCCCTTGCAAAATCTAAAAAATCCAAGTTTTATGATAAGGTAAGATAAAATCTTTCCTTAGGAAAATCGCATCACAAAAAGATGACAGCATACCACCCTATAAGACGAATTCCAATATTGCGAGATCGCGATATGCGATAATATCACATCGCACGCAGCAAATACAATTTACATTGAAAACATTTTAATTCGCCGATATGCGATGACGCCGATCACAAATCGCATTTCGCAGAAAACAAGTTAACGAAGTTTATCATATATAACGTTCTTGCGATCTGCGATATTGCGATTTCGCGATGTAGTGACAATGCGATAATGCGATGTCACGAGCAATCAACTTTGTGATGTTATGATTTTGCGATTTTGCGATGTTGCGATCTGCGATATTGCGAAGCAAATCGCAAAATCACTCCATTGCAGATCTTTCGAGCACATTATTCAAGAAAAATATTTTCCATAAGCTGACACCTGGTTATGCGCTTTAATGCTCATAAATGAATTAGTTGCCAGTTATTAATGGAATATGGGTTCGTGCTTATCGAAAGAATCATCTCACGTAAGGTGGTATACTTGATGTGTCTGCAACATTTAAAACTTTCCCATCACCCTTCCTTGTCATTCATTTTCACTTCACTTGTGAATTGCAGGAACGGAGAACAGAGGCCAATACAAAGCAATACGCAGGATAAAATGGGAAAGAAAAGCAAAGCTTCGAGCTCTGAAGAAAAGGAGATGGCGCCCTTGTATACAGACACGGCTTGTAACAGAGACATGGGAATAGCTACGTGGGAAGGCATGTATAATCTGCTTGAAGAGGAGAATCCCAAAGTAATGGAAGTAGTTGCTACCGCAGGCTCAAATGGTTCTTCTGAAGCATCCCTTACAGATCTAGCTTGCTCATTCTTACACCGGATAGCAGCAAGGCCCAAAATTCTCCCATACACGGACATGGTCAAGTGGATACTGGAGACCGTCGATATCAGAAATAGACAGTTCAAAACTCAGGGTCAAGGACTCATCGGTTCATTCACTGCTCAAGATGTAAAACTCATGTATCATCTACCGGAGCCACAGGCAACTTATAACAAGCAGTTTATGGAGAAATTTGCAAAGGAAAATCAAGACCTGGCAGAAACCACCAAAGACTAGTCTAGGAGGGACGAACCGCTGAAGAAAGATAAACACGGTATGTACAGTACTGGTTCTCTCACCTCCCCATATTGCTTTGCTGCTGCCATGCTCTGTAGATTGTTTGGAATGCCAGATATCAACAAATTTTCATTTGAATGGCTACCATTATTGGATGCCGCCACAAATGCCACTATTGTAGATTGGGCCAAAATCTTATCTGAAAATTTAGTCACGGCCATTGTAAGTTACAGATCTAAAAGAACTGTCTCTCAAAGAATCTATCCTCCTTTTTACCTATCTACATATGTAATGGATGCGATATGTTATGTTTCTAAGTTTCCTGTTATGGGTTGGAAGTGGACAACTCAAGACCCCTTACCTATTCATGTCTATCATAAAGAATTGTGGGACTCTAAGTTCACTCCATACTTCTACCAGATTTGTCATGGAATTATGTTGCCCTTGTACAAAATGTTATATGATAAAGACGCTCTGAGATGCTCTCCTGAAGCAGAGGTAGACATCCTCCCTGTCGCAAGATGGTTCGGGAAGGAATTGTTTACTTATGTCAGGGTATTTGGAAGTTCTCCTTCCCCTCATGTCCTACCTTTGTATGTCCCTAATAAACTCTTGGCTCGAGAAATTGCCTACCAAACCTGTGGAGAAGGAGGTTTGACTAAAGATTTGAAAGACAAAAAGAAGGCTATCTGGCCACAGTTTCCTGTAGCCCGTGGGGCCTTTTCGCTATTTGAGGTAGGCCACGCATTCACAGAAGTAAAAAATATGACGTGTTTACAGTTATTCAAATTTTCGGGAAGACCATTTGACCCTCATGATGTTGCCAAGAATTTCACTATTGCAGTCAAGATAAAGGTGTTCTCTGGAGAAAAGGATTTATTCGATGATATATTGCAACAGAAAAGCACACTTGAAGAAATTCTTCATGTAGCCCAATTGAAATTCTCTCCAGAAGAATTTCAAAAGTTCAAAATATACAGGGGAAGAAGGTTAGCCAGTATTCCTTTGGAGAAACTACGCTTAAAACCCGCAAGGGAACCAACTCCAAGCGTTAGTCTTAGTGGAAGTTCAGGCACTAATGGATCTAAATCCAAGTTTGAAAAAGAAATGTCTGAACATTCTAAAAGATTCGGAAGTGAACAGGATAAGAGCGAAGAGTAATTAAAAGATACTGCCTAGTCAATGGAACTTCTACAGCAACAGGTTTTTACCTCTCCGCAAAGAGATCCTCCCCCTCTCGTCATTCAGCCACCGCCAGTCACAACCGAATTAGATAAAGAATGGGAAACCTTCAATGACTTGATCAATCTTGAAGGGAAAACCATAAAAACACCTGTGAGCGATGCACAGGTAACAAAAGAAATAGTCACAAGAACAGTTAGCAATGTCTCAGATATGGAGCATATCCCTATTGCCCTGTCCTCTAAGCTTATGCTCAAAATAGAAGAAATTCATCCTCTTGATATATTGTATAGCCCACAGCACAAAGAAGTAGTAAGAAGATAGAGGAAGAAAAGGAAATTGGAAAACGTGCTCTCTCAAGATGCAGAACAATCAGACGTCTTGTGGCAAGATCCAACTAGCAATCCCACTGAGAATCTCACCAAACTATCTCAGATCGCAGGAGCTTATGCCTCTGCGACTATTGATAAAGTGTCTGAAGTACAGAAATTGCTAAAAGAAAAGGAAGACCAGATACAAGTTTTGCAACAATAGTTGGAACAAGCTAATGCTAACAATGAAGCAAAGAAACAACTTGAAAGGTTGTAGCAGGACTTCCAACAAATGCAGATAGGATATCAGAAAAGTTTGGATGAGAAAGGAAAGAAGTTACAGGATTTACAGGAGATGCACAAGGACAATCCTAAACTTACAGAATTTATCACAGAGTCCATTTCCTCGAATGAACAATTACTACAACAGCAAGAAGCGTTGGGCCAAAAGATATCGCAGTAGAGCTATTATTGTGAAATAAGTGATAAAACCACTAATCAAGTGGTAGATTTACGAAGTGACTATGATTTAATTGACAAACAAATGACTGAATATTTGGCTTGGCAAGAAACAGACGAGGGAAAAAGAGCAGGTGCACCAAAAATCAATGAAAACCACAAAGAAATGCTCTTTAACAAATGGGACGAGCAAATCAGAGAGGCAGAGCAAGCAGCAGAAGGAGCAACCACGACAACAAGCAGTATTATTGATTGTGTAAATGAAAATTTGCACAGGGTAAATTTGATCGCAGAGACCACTCCAGGATATTTACCTAACACACAGCAACTATAGGCAGATTGGAAATAGAAGGTAAAAGAAAAGGCACAAGCAATCCAAGGGTTAACTAAGTTGAATTGGGATTATTACTGGGCATACTTGGTAAAGCCACATAGCCAGTGGATGACTGTTAAGTGTATCATCAATTCGGTCGAAAAGTTGGCGCCAGATCTTGTCGATTCTATTTTCTCAGCTCAGCTAAAAGCGGAAGTTGGCCAGCCGACTCTTCTTAAACAGATGCTGCATGCATGCGATTTCAAGGACCAAATACAGAAGTAGTTTAATTTTAGATTCAATTTTAGTTTTAATTTTGTTTTATTTTCCTGAAAAAAGGATGGTCATTTAAACCGCATCCTATATTTTTGTAATAATTTATTTTTAGATGTAGTTAGTAGTATTTAAACCCTTCTCATGTATTTAGAGAAGGGTCCTGAAATTTATCAAAAACTTATCCCCAGAACATGCACTTTTTTACCCTCTGAGGAGGTTTTGATGAATGAATGGAACAAGATTTATTGATATTTGCATTTGATATTTGCTACTAATGTTGTACTTTTGTACTCTTAGTGGATATTGGATCAAGAGGAGATAAATCATTATCACTTGAAGCTCATGAGTAGGACTAGTTATAAATGGTATTTCTATCTCTTAACTATTTCTGCCTTGTGTTAGAGTGATTTTCAGTTCAGTTATTTATATATTGATGTATGAATGCCTGAGTTATCATTTGGCACTTTTGTACGGTGATAGCTATTTATTTATGCTTAGTGTATGAATAGCTCATTATGCGATATGTTTTTCACAACTGTTTCATCTAACTTTTTATACGAAGTGGTTCATCTTTATTGAATTCTTTTCTCATAACAGCTGAATGATCTTTATTACCAGTTGTTGTTTGAAATCATTTTAGATCGCATAGAAGAAAGATTACACCCCGGGTTAGTGTAGATTTACATATTTCTGTTTATTAGAATATAATTTCCTTATTATTAGATTAGAATTAGAGTAGAAGTATTCCATTTAGAAACTGTTAGATCAGAAATATCAATCTTTCTCACACACACACTTAAATTGGGAAACTGGTCCCATATCCCCAGTGGGACCCGCTATACCAAACGGAAAAGGAGCTGCCAACCAAGGTCCAGACTAGGCAGGTATCCCCCTTGTTGTAGACCCGATTTTCGGGGCTTCAATAGGACCCCAGAAAGTGGGGTTGCAGGTGCCCCTCAAACCCCTTGTGTTAACTACGTGGAAAGAATATAACACAACCCAATAAGGGGCATTTGGGATTACATCGTAAAGAGTGCCAGACTATGAATATATCAGATCTAAGTGCTGGGCATGACGTATGGATTGGTCTTCTGTGACCGCACCACCTAAGGCGACATCCTTAGCGATTTGAGGGAGTAGAGACTTGCAGAACTAGTCCACTAAGAGATAGTCTGGGAGGGGAGCTTTGACTAACCTTTGCCTACGTCTCCATTCATGTATATGATCAGAGATGTGGGTGGCGGTATCCTGATGTAATGAAGTGAGGAGCTCTGTCCTAGTCTCATAGCAGATGGGTAGCTGGAAGTGCTTTAAGAATTCCATCGCTAGAGCGTCGAAGGTATTTACTGACGCGCGTGGTAACTCAATGTACCACTTGGTTGCGTTGCCAGTGAGGGTGTGGGGAAAAAGATGTAACCAGACACTATCGTCCACCATGGAGTTGGAAACACAACAAAGATGATAGGTGGTGATATGGGTGCCCGGATCCCCCCCTGTTTCCCTTCGAACTTGGGGATGTCTATTGGTATTTTATTTGGGATTAGTGACCAAAGTAAGCTATGATAGATGGGCTCATTTGTAAGTTTGTACAAGTCGGGGATGTCCAACGTTGTTAAGAAAGGAAGAGTGTGTGGTGCCCTCAACTTGGACCAAGGCGATGATATATGACTTGAGGATCCTTGCGATCCTCCCATCGTTTGAGTCCCAATATTATACATAGGATACGTTGTATAGTAGATGCCTTGGGGTATGGTGTTGTAGTGTGGATTTCCATGGGGATTGTGATGTTGGGGTATAGAATTTCTCCCAGGATAAGTAGTGCACCCTTAACTCATTTGAATTTGTGAGTAGGGTGCCCCCACAGATTGGTTGAGACCTCCTTGAGGATTCCCGCCTGCCATAGAACTAACCATATGTCCTTGATTAACATAAGAAGCATTCATGTCAATCAGTGACTGACCATGCATGACTAAAAATGGAAGGGGAACTGTTACGTTCTCGACAATATATGCATATTGGGAGTGCCCCCAGATACTTGAATCTTGGGGTTTGAACTGTACAATGGATGCCAACCATATTGTTGGTTGAGGGGACCCACGCTAACCATGCTATATTGAGTTTTATAAGGAGTGTTGTATGTAGCACTTGTCGAAGGTATAGAGTTTGACACTAAAGGGGTGGAACCTAGCATAGGTTGTTTTTGGCCGCTATGTCCCCATAACATGTTTTTGGGGCTTGAAGCCCGAATTTTGGCTAAGTGCAATGTAAATATCCCACGAAATGCAGGTGCAGAGCGCAAGAGTCTAGGGTTGTCCACCCTAAGATAATGTAATTTAATGTAAAGTGTGTCGGCCTACCCATGGTCCGTGGGCCATGGGATTGTATAAATAGAGCATGGCTCTAGGATGTAAGAGACATGTTTTTCGAATGAGAAATTAGCTATGAGTCTGTAAGTCTGAGTCTTGGGTTGTAAGAGTAGGAAGAGGCTTGTAGCTGAGTGCGTAGAGGCCTGGTAGAGTCTGCAGCTGTATGCGTGGACCCCTGCAGCTGAGTACGCAGGGCAGAGTTGGGATTGTACTTGGACAGAGAATTAATAAAAGATAAGTTGATTATGAAATATTGTGTGTCTATGCTTCTATTATATTTATGCATCTCTTTATAGTTTTATGATTGCGCGCACTTTTTATGAATGTTGAATGATTAATGAGAATATTGGGCCCACACAATTAAGTTAAGATCTATAATAATAGCACAGTAAGGATAAAGGATCTAGACAACACCTCTTCGCACTCTTTACAGAGCTATGCGGAAGCAAGTGCACAAGTTGCGAAGGACAGGCGGCTGCGTGGAGCAGCTCAGGCGTGCAGGCTCGGTTCTCGAACTTCCTAGATTTCATCAAGACATCCCTAGGGTGTGGAAACATGGTTCCAACACCCTCCCATACTACCTTAGGTGAGACCTCAGTCCCCAACAAGCCAAAAAATGGTTCTGTTGCCAGGACCGGGATCTGCCTAAGGGATGTCTGATGTCGTGCCACTAGAAACCAACAAAGAAGGAAATTGAAGAGTGGTTGGACAAGAAGATTCATGAGTTCGTGACACAGGAAAATAGAACTCCATAGGTATCCGAGAAAATGTGGCTGGATCGCTACATATATACGGAAATCCACAAGATCTTCTTCGCATCCTTTCCTTGTGAACTGTATGAGTGAATCGCAAGGTTAGCCGACAGCTAGGGAAGGTGTAAACTCGACCAAGCAATAGAGTGGACTCCGGAATTAGTCCGTAGACTAGAGGCATCAGAAGATAAGATCACACGAGCTGTGGACCATTAGCTCGACTAGATAATAGGAGCATTTATCACTGAGTTTGCAATAGACACGACAGTGAGCTACAGCGAAGCAGAACGACGTTTTCTCAAGGGACCCTGAGGTAAGTACATTAAATCTTTGAATACCTAGATTAGTATGGTATTATGTGAAAAGAAGGTTATGCGAATACAATAATGTTTGGAACGACGCGGAGCGGAAAGATCTACAAAGGTAGTAGTAGGAAACAGTCCCTTAATTTCACCTTCGTGAGAGAGCGAGGAAGAGCTCGCTCGGGTCTCTTTGAGAAGTGCAGTTAGTTTGATAAGGCAGCGCATTCCGTAGTTACCACCTTCACCCACGCCACCACCCGCTTCACCTCCTTCACCTCCATCTCCACCCACTCCACCCCCACCAACCCCACAGTTCAGCATGGCAAGTGCGATCAAGCTACCCGTATTCAGAGGAGTAGTGAATGAGGATCCATACTAGTTCTGGTTCGTGGTAAGAGTAGTGTGGGAAGCACAAGGGGTCACAGACGACAATATTAAGAAGGCTACATTGGTGAGTGCACTGTAGGATCATGTGTTGACATGGTATATCAAGTACTCTAATGATCATCCAAATGCAGGAATAGCAAAGATCTAGAATGCACTGAACAAAGAATTTAGCCTGCTGAAATCAGAGACACAGTCAATCATCGGATTTAAAGAGATCATGATGCTTCCAGGCGAGACCCCCTAGGATCTGGATCAGTAGCTGAAGAGTACGATCCGCGAGGCTAATATGATGCTAACGGATGCACAACACTGCGCATGGTTTGTGGCGTCTTTGACACCACACCTGAGGAAAACGCTATCACAACACAAGCTTTCAACCTAGGTCGAAGCATTGGAAATGTCGATGAGATTGCATGAAACACCGATACAAGATCCGAGGTTGGGAGTTCAACAAATCCACGCGCAACTATAGAATCTCTGCCTAGAAATGTAGAGCTTGAAGCAAGATAGGGCACCGTGACCAGAGGCGTGCGAGGAAGTGTGGTGCATAAAATGCAAAGGCCAGGGCCTTGACAAGGATCACTATCCAGTATTCGCAAACTACTTGGCAGGAGGGGGGCCAAATGTTGTTGATACCAGAGGCACAGGTAGGGCCGAGTGCGACACCCACGTTATGGTGCACGATCTATCATATAGGAGGAAAACACATGATGGATAATTTTTGCTGCAGAAGTATACGCAGACTCCCCAACAGTTGTTTTGTAATTTCTACAGGTCAGTAGGCCACGATGATCGTACTTGTCGTAGCTACAAGTTAATGATGGATCGGACCCCAACCTATAGAATATAGACAGAAACATGAGGCCTCGACCCAGCTGCAGGGATGGCACGTGCTGGATTTTAGGTGAGAGGTCAAGGATGAGGAGGAATGGGGCCAGGAAGGGGCTGCAGATAGCTAATTTGTTACAATTGCGGAGGACCAGGGCACTACGCCCGTGATTGTACCAACCCAATGAGAATATCCTATTCATATTGTGCTCAATTTGATCATGAAATGATAGATTGTCCTACTTTGATCACACAGATGCGCGAGAAAGGGGTACTCCAGCCTCCTTCAACTCAGAACATCCAAATGATGAGGTCTAAACCGTGCAAAGAAGACCCAAATGTGAACATGATGCTCAGAAGTGGTGCGACCACAGGGGAGGATAAGGCGAAGCAGCTTGAGGAAGATACATGGGTTCACAAGGCTCCTACAAAGGAACCTGAGTTTGAATTAGAATGTGCAAAGGAGATGTTCATGGAAGCTAAGAAGAGCTTCACGGAGGCCTCTACTTCAGGTAGTAAGGATCAACCAGAGCCAGGGATGGATCCTTCTATGCTTACTACCCTTTTGGAGACATGCATGAAACTGCTGCGTGATAATAAGGCAGTTAAGGGACTATAGGAGTTGATCACCAGGTGCATTGGATCAGGGGAACCGCATGTAGTTCGGAAGTTGGGGAAGCATACATTGCGCACCGGGAGGGAAATGAGATTGACAACGCAGATTGGCAAATATGAAATGGATCAGGTAATCCTAGACCTAGGTTTGGATGCGAATGTATTACCGAAGAAAACATGGGAATGTATGCATAGGCCCACGTTACAGTGGTCCCCTATTCAATTATGAATGGTGAACCAGCAGAAGATTTTGCCCATGCGAAGGTTGCAAGGGGTGATAGTTGATATTGAAGGCGCGAGCACACAGACGGACTTTGAAGTAATAGAGATTGTCGATGAAAATAATCCTTATCCCGCATTGCTAGGAATAGACTCGGCCATTGATATGAATGGAGTCATCAACTTGAAGAAGCGGAAGATGATATTTGAGAAAAAGTCCCTACGCATAGTAGTTCCGCTAGATCTAGCTGAAGGAGCACACTACACTGAACCAGTGCGTGATGATGAAAGCGGCGATGAGATAGATTGTATTTACTAAATAATAGTGCAAGACCAGGATCGGGTGAACCCGACTACATATGGGATAATCTCATGGGAGCGCGACAACTCCTGTACTTCGGATTCAAATGAAGAAGTAGAACGCTAGCAAAACTGGTCGCATGAAGTGACAATGCTAAATTGCAACATGATGATTAGATCACTGCGTCGTGTGATGACGGAGGAAAGGGAACTACCAACATATGATAGAGTAACAGCGGTGGATGAATTCCTGGACAAATTTGAAAGTGCAGTACCGGAACAATAGCGGTACGATGCGCTGGAATGGGCACTGTGTGCAACACCATCACAATGGTGGAGTACACATCAGGAGATCATTGTAAACTGGCACGAATGTAGAATGTGAATGCGCTTGCGGTTTGGAAGCCCCCAGTGTCGAACAAGAGTCGGGCAGCCAGGACGAAGTAGCTTGCGTGCCCACCTGTGTTGATGGGTGTAGACAAGTGCTGAGCAAGCACGCCCCAGATTAATGATCGAAAATCGAAACCAGATGCAACAGCAGGAAAAGCGACATGCCCCACAGAGCTTCCACGTAGAAGCATTCCAGAAGGTATGTAGAATCCTGAATAAGGTTTACCATGGGAGATGGACTGATTGGGACCTGCGCGTAACAGTGGTTTGATGGGCCTATAGGGTCATGCACAAGAACTTGAGCACAAAAATGATTCTGAAGACGGCGAGCAAAGTTGGGGCCATAGTTTTGGAAAAGGATCCTCACATAACTCCCATAATTGGGACAACACGTGAGGATGAATATATGTAGATTCAAGAATCCATTCGGCGAGGGAGCCTTGAGCTTCGCGAACTTGAAGAAGATTGTGTATGACCGAAGCAAAAAAGCATGTTAATGGACGTGGAAATTAGAAAACTGGAAACCAAAATCACACAAACATGTCGCATCGATAGAAGGACAGGACAATATATGGGCAGCCATACCACCACATTAGAAGATTGTCACCAAGAATTTTTGGCTCTATTACCATGGCTGCGACTGCACCTTATCAGACAAAGTAACCGGGGAAGTGCATCATATAAGGAAGAATGTGAGGCACTGACTAGCACGAGGATAATTGAGGGCCCGCAGACTAGGTTGGAAGGTGACTTCAAGCCTCGCACCGGTGGTGCGACCACCTGACTATCCATAGGAAGCACAGTCTCAATGCTCCAAACAGTTGAAAGAGAGCGCGGGACTATAAAAGAGTCTGTATGGGAGCTGCAAAACAAGGAGGTTGCACGCAGGATCAGTATGACACATGAGTTGTGTCTATGCACAAAGGGTTGCGCTGCCATGCCAGTAGGCTGGGAAGTGACCGTTGGAGCCACTATTCATGATAAGATGTCTAATTTAAGGCAACGAGGAGCAGGCGGCTAGCAATTAAGACACGAAGTCAAAATTAGATTTGGGGCTAACTGCCGCCAATCTCACATTAATGAGCCGAATAAGGGGGGAACAGTCAAATTTGAATTCAAAAAGGCTTATAAATCATAGGTGGCTCTCCACTGAACAACCCTTGGCATT
Source organism: Pinus tabuliformis (assembly GCA_031772625.1). Taxonomy (NCBI): domain Eukaryota; kingdom Viridiplantae; phylum Streptophyta; class Pinopsida; order Pinales; family Pinaceae; genus Pinus; species Pinus tabuliformis. The sequence continues at coordinate 1,146,530,795 of CM062811.1, read as the reverse complement.
TTGAGAATTCAGTTGTTGCACTACCAATTGGGTATGGACCTAACGAATTTGGAGGTTGTGAGAGCAAGTTCAGTATTTGAGACATTGCCGAAGGAGACACAGGATTTCCTGATCAGAATGATGTCAACAACCAAGGGAGCCGTGCAGAGCTCTACACCATCGGTGGGGGATGCACCAGAAATCCCTAAATCGCCCCAAACGTCAAGGCCCAAAAAGGATCCACAAGCAACAGGACTGGTCCGTATGTCTCCACGAAATCCGCGGTTTGGTAAACTGTCTATGGAAGACAAGGGCAAGATGGTTAATATTGAGATAGATGATGAGGAGGAAGATCTTCAAGCCTTCGTAGAAGAGATTGAACCAGATGAAGAAATGGAGGAAGACATTCTGCCAGTGCGCGCTGTAGCAAAACTGCCCAAATATGTCCCTCTGTGGAAAGGGAGAGTGAAAGTACCCAAAGATTTGGATGTCGTTAAGAGCGCACTCCAAACCCCGTTTCTCCCAGATGGAATTCTGTTTGAAGGATCAGTTCTAGGCCACATGCCCACAATGAAATTTGAAGATTGGGACCTTGCAGACATCGAAAAGTTCCCACATTTGGAAACCATCCAACTCATGAAATAGAGCAAGGAGCGGTTAGTTACAACACTAAAGCTGCAGAAATGGCTGCACAGCGTGGAGGAGGCCGGGCTACTCCACCTACTATGGATTCCACACTATCATCGAGCACCAATCACGATATTCATAATCAGGAAACTACTTTTCCTAGTGCATGATGGGTACTTGTGGCTGGAGGAGCCGATTCCCATCATGAAGGAGCTTATTAATAGGATTTCTAGGCTTCCCTGTACGGGAAGGGACCCCGTGGAAATAGCTGGCCAAAGTGGAGACTTGGTGCTCGCAGAGGCCATGAAGAATAAATACAAGTTGGAGAAGAAGAAAATGGGTTATGTCATTACCAACATTCAAGAAAAAGGGGTGCGTGTAGCTACCCAGCTGCTGGCAGGAAAAGTGATGAGAAAATTCTGCAACAACGAGGTACCAGCAACGGTCATAGCATTGGCCGAGCAATGCACTGAGGGGGTACATTTCAACTAGGTGCAGTTCCTTTGCAAGGAGTTCTTGACAAACTGCAAGGAGGCCCAGGAGTAGGGTAAGACCTTCCACTACTTGTGGTTGCTCTAATCCATCTTGTTGGTCGCAGGGGAATTGCCAGAGGGCAGTCAGTTTCCTCCTCTTGTTCAGGACTTACTAGAGGCAGTGAAATACGCGTCGCTATGGGCAACAAGGGACGCTACGCGGATCCATGAGACCAAGATATTCTGGATACTTATGGAGGCAAGCATACGGATGGGGATCAACAAACGGCCGCGCCTATCACCCACAATATACGACAGTCTGTGGAGATTTGCAGACTTTAAGGTAGATATGCACAATGTGTATATCAAGGCATGGAAGGATCGGGAGAAGATATGGACCAAACTCCCCTTCATCGTGATTGATGACACTATGTTCGCAGTGCTCGACTCATGGCCACTAGAGTTGTGTGCCCCGGATCTGGCAGTGCGTGATGAGGCAGTGATACAAAGACAGAAGGATGCTGCCAAGCTGCTGGCACAACAGAAGTGGAACGAGCAATTTTTCAAGGAGGTAAGGGCTTCCTGCGAGGCAGCGAAGGTCACTGTGGAGCAGACCAAGGCTGTGGAAAAAGTAGCAATAGCAACGACAATGGGGGCAACCACAACACAGGAGGGAAGAGGCCCGGATCTGACCATAGGATAGGGGACAGACGACATGGCATAAGGCATAGACTCGAGCATGACATGAACACAATTGAAATGGCCACGTGGTATGGAATGAACAGGGCCACAGAAGAAGACCAAGGCTTCCAAATTGGATGGGGCTCCCATTACACTAACAGAGGGTGATTTATACGACATCGGCAACACAGTTCGCAAGGTCACCAGGGAAGTGCTCCAGGAAGCAATGGCGAAGTAGTAGAATGTGTTGAGGGCCCTCAGGGCACAACTCCAGGGACTTTAGGTGTGGCCCCCACAAGAAGGAATGGTAGTCACCTATAGTGCCATGGGAACATCGACAACAGAGCAGCTATTGCGAGCCAAAATGACTAAAACCGTCGCGCTGCCGGAAGGAGCACTGACCATGGATAGAATGGAGGATAGAGTTGCAGTAGGACGGATCAAGGGACTCAGCCTAAACTTGGCTGCCCTTCAGCGGGATATTTTATACCAGCTACAGGATGGGGCGATAGCAGAACTTCGCACTAGGGAGGGACGCGCAGTACAAATGCTAAGTGAACAATGAATCAACATCGAACAGCTTAGCCTACAACGCGATGAAGCGGTGGCACAGAACCAGCAGTTGGAGCAGATCATACAGGAAGCATGTTACCGCATCCCAGAACTGGAAATTGCGACAGATCTACCCATAGGAATGCAAATCCACAAATTAGCTAGTGGATTCCGTGAGGCAAAGGAGGAAGCTACGAGGATCCAGCTGGATCTCAACCTAAAAATTTCTGAACTATGGTTAAAGGCGCAGCCCTCCACACCCCCAGAAGTTCGAGAACAATGCACCGACGATATCCAAAAGGGGCTGGAAGAAATTGAATAGGTAGTGCAGAGCTGCACCACCTTGTTGGAAGAATCCTTCAGGGTCCTCACAACCTTACAGGGGGACTCCAGCATACAACGGTTGGAAACAAAGGCGCGGAAGCTTCAAATGAAATATGATAGTGTGCATTGTATGGCACAGATAGTGGTCCTAAATCAACGGCTCATGAGGCTACAACAAGCAAAGGCATTGAAGGAGCAAGTGGATGCAGCATGCCAAAAAGAGGCAGTACTTAAAGCACACATCCAGCCTTGGATTGATGAGGCCTTCCTCATCACGACCAACATCGAAGGAAAACTCGCACAAATGAAAGCGATGCATGACCTGAGACAGGGATTTGACCCTGCCAATGAGCATTCAGTCGAGCAAGCAGAGCGGATCCAGCGGATGGCAGAGCAGTGCATTGCGAATCTTCACATAGCATAGGCATAGTTGGATGGACTTCGCGCAAAGATCACCGCACCAGTAGAGTGACTCGGGATGAGTCACGATGATTGTGTTGGGGGCCTGTTGGGCAGTGGATCCCCCCATAGCATGTTTTTGGGGCTTGAAGCCCGAATTTTGGTTAAGTGTAATGTAAAGACCCCGCGAAATGCGGGCGCAGAGTGCAAGAGTCTAGGGTTGTCCACCCTAAGATAATGTAATTTAATGTAAAGTGTGTCGGCCTACCCATGGTCTGCGGACCATGGGATTGTATAAATAGAGCGTGGCTCTAGGATGTAAGAGACATGTTTTTGGGATGAGAAATTAGCTCTGAGTCTATAAGTCTGAGTCTTGGATTGTAGTAGTAGGAAGAGGCTTTACAGCTGAGTGCACAGAGGCCTGGTAGAGTTCACATCTGTGTGTGTAGACCCCTGCAACTGAGTGCGCATGGTGGAGTTAGGATTGTACTTGGACAAAGAATTAATAAAATGTAAGTTGTTTCTGAAATATTGTGTGTCTATGCTTCTATTATATTTATGCATCTCTTTACAGTTTTATGATTGTGCGCACTTGTTATGAATGTTGAATGATTAATGAGAATATTGGGCCCACACAATTAAGTTAAGATTTGTAATAATAGCATAGTAAGGATAAATGATCCAGACAGCACCTCTTCGCGCTCTTTACAGAGCTGCAAGGAAGCAAGTGCACAAGTTGCGAAGGACAGGCAGCTGCGCGGAGCAGTGCAAGCGCACAGGCTCGGTTCACAAACTTCCTAGATTTCATCATGAAATCCCTAGGGTGTGGAAACCTGGTTCCAACACCCTCCCATACTACCTCGGGTGAGACCTCAGTCCGCACACCGTGGACTATTGCCGAAAGGGCTGGTAGTTTCGAGATTTTTTTGGCTAAATCACTTCTGAACTTGGGTTAGGCCCCAACAAGCGAACAGGATGGGTTCCACTCTTAGAGGGTGTCATGTGAGGGTTTGTATCTAGGACAAATGGGATAGCAGGGTTCTCCATCAATGGTGTGGTGATGACTATTGACTAGGGAAGTGGTGGGGGACCAAAAGTGTCCACAAAATTCCACGACCCATTATTCGTCGACGGGATGGATGGAAATGTTCCAACTAAAGAAACAGGGAGTATAGGTGCCACGGAAACCAAGAGTGGGTCCAACGTATTCGTGAGCAGAGGGTTAAAGGGAGGAGGAAATCCTGTAGTAAAGAAATCCTCCGGAAAACTTGAATCATCAGTTGTCCAAATAGATTCCATGTGAGGTCTAGGAGACTGATTTCTTGAAGATGGGGAATCCGGTTCACTGAAGCTCGACAAATCTTCCACAATGAGTGGAGGAAGTCCTAACAACCGTCTAGATTGACGACGAGGGCTAGATGTAGCCACAATGACCGTTAATTTTTATCAATAAAGTTTATCGTGATATTTGTTAAAGTCCCAATGATAACACTCGGGTACCTAAAAATATATAAAAAAATACACTAAGTTGATCAATCAACAAACAGAGGGAAATGACCTTGTCTGATAAGCACCGATCACTAAAGATGAAACCCATTATAACAATGAATAACAGAGAGGGCTGGCCAAATGTATAGTTACGGTTACTCTAGAGCTTCGCCTGAACCTCAGATTGAGGGGCCAAGTACTCTTGTGAAGACGAGAACCCTCCCAAAAACTGAAGATAGAGTAGGTATGTCTGTGTTAGGTACCAGGGAAGCCTGCCCCAGTCACCTTGTGTAAGTCCCTAAAATTTTGGCCACTAAGGATAGCTTAGATCACAAACACTACTGGGGGGGGACATAGTCGCAGATAGTACGCTGTGTGGGCAGGATACATGAGTCCCCGGCTTAGCTCCGAAATCCCCGAAGGGATCCCCAATGCAAAGAATACCCAAAGGAGTTGCAAGTGAAGGTGGGCTACCTTCACTTACAGTTTGATGTTGTCTCATATTTAGCTCCACTTTGACTGGAGTGGTCCTGGTAGTATGAGTGCAGAAGGAATTTTCTCTCTTTTAATGACGCTAGTTTTGGTTTCTAATCTTAGTTAGTTTACTCACACTACCTATCCCAAGATCCTAGCCTGAGCTAATGTTTATTTGCTCAATAAAGAGTTTCTGATTGATTTTAGGTAAACTTTATGTGTACTTTTTTAGTGTATTCGGTAGGGAAGTTAACGTATGAAATTTGATGGGACTCTGACTAAAAAATCATGCAAAAGACAATGCTTAAAAAATATTCAATTCAGTGAAACCAACTATATTCTACAGGTGAGAGTCTTTCACATATTCATATTTGTTCCATGCATCCTAGTCATTATAACACATGCATAACCAACAAAAATCTTTCCAATGCTTTCTAACAACTATTTGAAACCAAAATAAAGTAGATTGTAACTAGTTAAGCAGAAGAATGAATAAAAAATTATTGATTTTTCTTTGATAAAAACTTTTTAAGAAAAAAAAAATTATTTCCTAAAAAAAAACAATCTTTAGGATATCGATCTTGCTAACAAAATGTAGTTGCAGATCCCTTTCAGTCCATGAGCAGGCTTCCCATCCCTTTGAGTTTATAGACACAACTGTATGTCAAGATTTGGGGGACTAACGCTTTGTAGGAGTGGCCACATAGAGTTACTGGGTCCACTAATGCTCTGTTTGTGCAGACACAGAGCTTTATAAAGCACTGTTTAGTTTTCTAACCTCCATTAGTGTGGGAAAAGAGCTCAAAACAGAGCTTTTAGGATTAGATTCAAGGATGAATATATGAAGGCAAAATGTAACCAAGTTTTGGTGGGTTAGAAAGGGAATGCAGAAGTATAGGGAGGTCTTAGAAGGAGGAGGAAACTAAGAACTGTCTGGGTGAACCAGGAACTAGATGTATAGTCCCTAGTGGAGTCGCCAATTATGCTATAGGATAAAATGCACGATGTATGGAGAATGGAGATACCCTCAAAGGTCTTCCCGGGACCTTTGGCAGACTGTAAGATTATTTGTAGCTGTCACAAAGTTACATGCATGTCCATAAACAATAACTAACTATCAAAGCAAGACATATTGGTTACCTCAAGCCTCCGTGTAGATTTGCTGGAGAGCACAATGCAACTAGGTGGAAGTCCCCTAAGCCGGCTCCATATCAAGTCCTACACATAGAAGAGACAAGAATAATCACAGCATACAACCTTGATAACTAATACATGAATACATAAAAGACATCTAGTTACACATAACTAAGCTACTCATGCTAAAAGGTATTGGACAAACAAGAAAATGAATGATAGTACCAACACCACGAAGTAGACAATACAACTGCAGTTCTATATTAATGTTGGAAGAGTGATTACAACCATTTGTTGCATCAGCCTTCCCTTACCCTTCCAGTTTCTCTCTCTCTCTCTCTCCCTTCTTACCAACTTCTAATGCTTAGATTTGAGACTATGCTCAACAATCAAGTAAGCTATCCTTTCAAATGATCTAACCTACATCACCATAGACCTAGCTTTGCTTATGTAGCAATTGAGTTAGGGTTTCCAAGTTCCTCCATGAGTCTCTTAAGGTAAAAGAAATGATGTTTCCATGCTTTTCAGCTCTTTCCCATTTGCCTCCTTCATTAGGATTTAGAAATCCCACAAATAGGTCGAACTTGAGATGTTTCCTTGCTTTTCTGAGTAGATTTAGGAGGGAATATAGAGATATTTATGAGTCAATTCGCTCCTTTGACCTCTAGATGCTCATTAGGATCCACTAATGCTATTCCTGAACTAACAAATAGAGTTAGTAGGGTCACTAACGCTCCCTTAGGCTTACAGAGAAGCCTTATAAAGCAGGTTGTCAGTTTATAACTAGCGTTAGTGTGGAAACAAGGCATGTGATCTTGGTCTTTGCTTTAGCTATCATGTCTTTCCCCTTTGAGCTGATGAGGGGGTCATTTTGCTATATAACAATCAATGGCCTCTAAGAGAGCAGGATCAAAGGACACTGACGGAAGTGAAACTAGAGCAGCAGTCGAGTGAGTGTCTACAAGTCTGCCGATCTATGAAGACACCACGCCGATTGTATACAATGACATCAAGATGAAATGGAAAGAGGTCAATGATGCATTTGCAGGCACATTTGGGGAAGACCTCAAAGACCACCAAGTCTATGTGAACATCCACAAGTCTAGCTTGTACCGGATTGCATGCAGGTATCTTGTGCTCCCATGTGTGGACATGATATATTGGATCCTCTCGCACACTGATCTTGATACGATGATACTGAGCAGTGTCAGCGAGACGAAGATTTCTACCTTCAAGGCATAAGATTATGATGAGATGTATTATATGTCGAAGCCCGTGATCACCATGGAGACACTCTTCAACATACCTAGCAGCAATGCCAACTCCAGAGATATCTTGAAGAACTGGGTGAAGGAGCCAGCTAAATTCAGAATGACACCCAACTAGGTCTACAAGATGAAGATACTGCGGAAGGCATATCAATACTTGGTCATCTTTGCATGTCGTCTGTATGGACAAGAAATCACGGAATCCTTCCCATAGAGTTGGGTGATCATGTTGGACCAACTAGACAGAGAAGGAAAAGCATGCAACTGGTCCAACATGTTGGCTCATCAACTGAAGGAATAGGTGACAAGGGCTCGATAGCCACCGAAAGGTATGCAAGAATCTACATGTCTGCTTACATCTTGGATGCAATCTGTGCCAGTTAGGAGTTCTCAGGCTTGAAGTGGGCATGGTCACCGATGAAGACCTCTGTGAACACTTATTGTAAGATGTTGTCCGAATGTAGCTTCAGAGGAGTTATCACACAGTTTTCCGATCATTTTCTCACCCTGGTTTACAAGATGATATTCGAACAGGATCCACCCTCCATGTTGAAGGCAATAATGGAGGCACTGATTGACATAGCTGATTGGTATGCCTCACCATCCGACACCTTCATATGGATGTACAACATGGAGAAGCCTCTGCATTTTCTACTAAAGTTTGCCTTGGAAAATCTCGTCATTCAGGAAGTAGCATATCACATCTCAACAGGATTGTCAGCTAGGCTGCACTAGAACAAGAAGGCACCTTGGCCTACTCTTCCATTGTGGATCAGGTTTTACAAGATACAGATTTTCAAGAATTCGGATGTTGAAGCATAGAAGATGAAGAAATATCACTTCGATGCCTGAAGTTACAATTTGTATGACCTGCATTGTCTTGTGAAAGACCACTGCACGAGAGTATAGTTTAACTGGATCCACGGGTCATGTCATTGGGAAAAGGAAGACCCATGGAGATATTGTTACAGCTTCTCCAAACCCAATGAACCGGTCAACCTCACTGTGGAATGGGTAGCAAAGCAGCGTGAAGTAGCATCCCAGAGAGTACTAGATGCATCAAAAGTAGAGGTAAACACACTAGTGGGCGACAAGGGTGAGAGGAAGATTGTTGACAGCATGGAGGAAGAACAAAGCTGCAAGTTCTGAGTAGACTCACTTGTGCAAAAAGAAGCTTTGGCAATAGAGGGAAAGAGGAAACAATGTGACAAGAGAAACACATAAAGGTAGAGGGATAAACTGAGGATGGAGGAAACAGAGAAGGAGTTGCATGAGTTGAAGGAGCAACTCCAAAAGGAACAGAAGCTGTGTAGACAGGAGACAAAATCGCAATAGGAACAAGTACAGAAGGGAGAGCAACTTGTACAGATAGATGAAACTGCACTCGTACAGATAGTAGACTTATTAGAATAGTTGGCATTAGGAAGACAGGGTGAACCATTGCAGGAGCAGGGATTTTCTCAGAAGATAGAGAAAGCACTTGAACATATGGATACAAATATGGAGCAACAAGAGTTATAGCAAGACATCGACCTCATGCCTCACCACCAAGAGGTTGACCCACCAGCTTCACCACATCTAGAAGAGGAGCAAGTCCCAAGCAACAAAGGAGACACTAAGATCCTTGGAGATCAGCCGGAAGAGGAGATGCACAACATCTCATTCGACGAGTCTCAACATAGAGTTGTGCAATCTCACAGAGTGTCAACTCCGGATGATCATACATCTCCTGTGCAATTTGAGGAATGAGTGATCATGTCTGATGTGCGCAAACATCCATCATCATTGGTCGATGCTACCAAAACATATGTCGAAGCCACTAGCTCAAGTGTTCATTTCCTGAAAGCTGAGAATGAACGAATGGCTAAGGAGCTACAGATGGCCAAGTAGGGAGGAGAATTGGTTATAGCATCCACCCGAGCAGAATTGAAGAAGGCAATACTGGATGAAGTATTGTCCCTTGAGACAGTCATGCGGGCATTGTATTCCAAGTTTGGTATCGTGCATAAGTTTGTCATCCATCTCAACGCTTGGCAGTAGCGATGTGTTAGAAGAGCACGCAGCCCGTCGAACGTGCATGCTGCTATTGAATACATGCAAACAAGGATGATGAGATACAAGAGAGCCCCACTTCACTTGCCTAAGATGATGAAGCCCAGAGTGGTCGAGCTGAAGGCATGCATCCGAAGTCAGATCTAGAACTATGAAGATCTCCCGCACCTCATCACTAGTCTATAGGTTTCCCATGCACGTGTATTCAATAGTATGGATGTTGTTGTGCACACACATGCGATCCCATATATTGGGACACTCACCTAGGTGAAGAAAAAGGCACAAGTCTAACTAGAGCTTGATTCATACTTTGACGAGTTGATGCGGATAGCAACCAGCTCAGTTTTGTTAATCAGTGAAGACACCATGCACAAGTATGTTGTTGGTCCTAGTGCACTCAAGACAATGATGCGCATGCTATCAGACGAGTTGGATAAAGGAGCCTGAGAAGTGTACCCGGATGCTATAGAGGCAAGAGTTCGTTTCCAAAAATATGTCACCTTAGATTTCACAGACACCATCGCGGACTATGGAGCTTGGCATTAGTTTGCTACTATCGACCACCATGAGGATGTCGAACAACTAGTCTTCCAATAGTTTTCTGAGTCATAGTGATGTCTTGCATGGCTTGCTCAAGCCATTTGTCTTGCAAGGGTACATGTGCATTGTAATGTAACGTCTATCAAGTGTAAGTTCAAGTGTCGATAGTTGGATGTAACAATCATAGAGTAGATGAAGAGTCATGAGGGTAGATGAACTGTCACAAAGGGGAATATCAAGGGCCACCCCACCCTTTTCTATATATAGTTTCTCATAACCCATTGTATAGGCATTTGGTCAGCCAAGCTTCCGATAGGACTATCTTAGAGAGAGCTTGGACAATATTGTAACGAGCCTTGGCTTCTCCACTGCGTGGAGCTAGTATATCTCTTTGGAGGAGCAAGTGGTAGTGATTGTAACGTTCCACTGTCAGAAGTAGTGGTTGGATATGTATGTATTGTATGATTAGAACTTACACTTCTTAATATAATAGAGCCAACACATTTCATGCAAATTTCGTATTGTATTTCAGCTATCTTGTTTACTCTAAATGATATATGTATCTATTTTCTTACGCATGAATGTGTAGCTATTTTCTGTAGATGATGTATGAATCTTTCTGAAATGTACTGTTGGTTTAACCATAACTTTGGATTGCTATCTTACTTGCCTTCCATGTTGTGATGCATCTTAGCTCGTGTGTTCCCTTCTTAACTCCATTCTTTCATAGGTTTCCAAGGGGCACACTCACCTCACCCTCTGTGTGTTAGAACCACTCATGCACCTTCCTTGACTTACTGCATATTTCACACCCTTGCTACCAACAGGGACATCTTACTTGCCTTTGTGGGAAACTATTGTCAAGGCATTACCATACAACCCACTGTTGGGACTTCTACAACAAACAGTTTGAGGACTAATTGGGACTTCTTACCAGGGATCCCCTCACATGTTGGTAGGTCCAACACCGTCAACATGACCAAAGGAATAACCACTCTGCCTATGCATTATTTCTTAACTAACATATTGCAGGTGGGTTGACTATTAAAGAATCGACCCCAGAGCAAGCCAGAGTGTGATGCAATAATCACAATTGCACATCACAATAGGTAAAGGTTACAGAATCGGCCTCGACAGGATCAGGTTGTGATTGCGATATCACAATTGCATATTGCACAATGCAAGTCCCATTATATGTATTACCTTAGATCCAACAATTGCAATATATTCCAGATGTGATATAGATTATATTGCAGTTGATAGTTCCGTCGGTTCCACTGCTTATCGCATTCGCATATCGCCCAAGCTGCATTCACCAACCATAAGGCCCGCTTGTTCTCGTTGATTGCGATTTGCGATGGAGCTGTCAGTGCCGATAGTTTATGGCCGCTGCGCAGCAAAATTTTCTCTTGATTAGCGCTTTTTGGAAAAAAAGTGTAATATCATACCTGAAATGGTGCAATTTGTGTTGTGAATATTGGGAAAACTAAGAGAGGTCATAACTTCTTCAATTTTGACCAAATTGGATGCAAAAAGAGGCTAGATAGCCATTTTTGGACATTTTGGACTGATTTGAGTAGCGTTTAGAAGCATTTGATCATTGTAAACACATATTTTTATACTTTTGAGCATAATAAAGAGGCCCAAGACGTTGGAAGCTGGACCAAGGAGACGTAGCCTAGGAGGGGTGAACTCCTTTATCATGTTCCTATTTTAATTTGTTTTTGATGATGTTCTGTACATGTTTATTCTATTGTTCAGTATCTTATTTATGTTAAATTGCTTATAAAATTAGCATAAAAATTCATTTTTCACTTGCAAAAATTCATGAATCCTTAGGCACAATGAAAACATTTTGTTTCTAATATGAGGAGGATCTTAGCACAACAATCTAATATTGTAAATCAGATCACCTTTGTAGCAACAACATACTCTTCTTCCAACATACTCTTCTTTGTAGCAACAACATACTCTTCTTCCATTGTTGCATTAGAGGAATTTTGAGGTCTAAAATGGGCCTCCTAAGACAAATGTACAACCAAAATAAACTTTATAAGAACCAATCGGATTCAAGATGATGATGTCAACCGAGGGGGGTGATTCACCATTTTTGGAGAAAAAATGGTAAAAAGTTAAAAAAATAATAAAATAATAAAACTACCTTTTCAACTCATATTTTCAACTTATCTCCCTAAGGTTTTACTCAAATTTTGAGTGGGAGTACTCATTGGATGAAAATTTTGATTCTTCATCCAAGGAGTACCCATTTTGCATACTTGTGATTGACCCCGCTACATGAAAAATGAGAAATACATGAAAAATGTGATTGCAATCACGTTTTTCATGTATTTCTCATTTTTCATGTAGCAGGGTTCATTGTAATTATGAAACATGGGTAACCCTTGGATGAGGAATCAAATTTTGCGTCCAACGAGTGTTGTTGCTCGAAATTTGAGTAAAACCATAGGGAGATAAGTTGAAAATATGAGTTGAAAAAATATTTTTTTCTTTTTTCCCTCTAAAATTTGATGATGTAATCTAATCTTGTTTTATTATTTCCATAATTATTTTATAATTTCCTAAGGAGGCCCACTTTAGACCTCAAAATTCCCCTAATGAAAGTGCAACAATGTTTTGTAATTTTCAAACCTAACTGGTAGTTGTTCCACCTATAGTAAACACATACCGTGTGGTGGCCCTCTTGATATCTCTATCACTTACTATATTTGCATCAACATATACCTATAGAGAAATGTTTGAACCACCAAAGCATAATGCTTGATTCGTGGTATGGTATGCTCTTGACCTGTGAAAAGATGCCAGAATACCAAATATATGAAGAAACACAACCCAGAACACAGAACAAAATGAGAAATAACAACATGTATTTTATTATTCAGAGATGAAAGCAATGTTCACTTGCCTCTTTGAGGGGGCAACCTCCAATAGAGCAGGGCTCAATTACAAAATAAGACATGATGCTCCTCAATGGGGAGTCTCTATCCTTTATACAGGATTCATACATGCAATGTCATGGGTCAGTACCATGGTTCTCTTAATACCATCTACCTAATACCATAGCCCGTTTGCAACTAACTGTGGTCCCTTTCTTTAAATGTGGGTCAACCACTTACACTTATTAATAAGGGCTTTATTGACTCTTTAACTAACTATAACTATGACTCGACCCTATTACATAAATAAGGGGGTTAGGGTTGGACCCTAACATGCCCTCCCCCATAAAAACAGCATTGTTCTCAAGGCTGAAGCTGCAGAAATTGTTGAAGAATAGTGGTTGGTTCCCAGGTCGCATCTTCTAGAGAGGTGTCTTTCTACTTCCTTGATCGTGCGGCTATGTAGATGTCGCTCTCGTGTGTACGGAATTGCTCAGGTTGGAGCCAAATTGAACCTTATTCATCCAATTCAAGTAGACTGGTTTGAATTTTGCAATTGTTCCCCACCACTTTCTTGAGGCATGATACATGGAAGAGGGGATGGATTTTTTCAGTGGGTGGTAAGGCTAACTTGTAGGCTACTTCTTTAATGCACTGAAGTATTTGATAAGGTTCGCAGAATTTTGGAGATAATTTTTGACGGCCCTTGTCTTTGAGTGATGTTTTCTTGTATGGTTGCAGCCTCAAGAATACCTGATCCCCTTCTTGAAATGTGCACTTTGAATGATGTTGGTCTGCCTGTTGCTTCATGCGATTCTGAGCTTGATGGAGATTATCTTTGAGATGGGTTAGCATGGTTGCACGGTTCTGTAGGAGTTGATCCACTGCTTGCACCTTAGAGCATCTAGGGATATAAGAAGTAGGTGAAGGGGGGAGTTGACCATAAACTACTTCATATGGAGTCATCTTGGTGGCGACATGATAGTTAGTATTATACCACCATTCAACTAGAGGTAACCACTGTACCCATTGATGTTGCTTTTATGAAGTGAAGCACTTGAGGTAGGTCTCCAAACATTTCTTGACTGCTTCAGTTTGGCCATCAATTTGGGGATGATAGGAAGTGCTTAGTTGGAGTTGGGTGCCTTGTAGCTTGAAAAGTTCCTACCAAAAGTTACTGGTGAAGAGAGGTTCATGATTAGACACAATTGAAGTGGGCATGCCATGTAGTTTGAATATCTGGTCCATGAAAGATTGAGCCACCAAAGTGGGGGTAAATGGGTGGGGTAGGGTGCAAAAATGAGCATACATAGAAATTTTGTCCACAACCACCATGATGACTGACTTGTTTCCTGACTTCGAAAGACCAGTAATGAAATCCATAGAAACATCTGTCCAGATTGAGGCAGGGATGGGCAATGGTTGTAAAGTGCCTGGGGACTTGATTGTTTCTCCTTTGTGGCACTGACACACATCACATTCAGCTACAAAAGTAAGAATGTTAGTTTTCATGCCTGTCCAAAAGAAGGAACAACAAGTGTGAGCATAAGTCTTCTGAAAGCCTGCATGGCCTGCAGTGGGAGATGAGTGCAACTCTACCAAAATGCGCGTTTTGAGGGTGGATGTCAGTGATATCACTACTCTATCCTTGTAGCGAAGAATCTCATCCTTCCAAGAGTATCCCACTGTGGAATTAGGATCTGCTCACAAGTTATTAATGAGTTGGGAGAGCGAAGGATGTGAAAACCATTCCTTGCGGGCTTCTTCAATCCAATTTGGAATGGGAAGAGAGATTGCTAGCAGGGTGTTGTCCTCCTCAAATTGGTGTGATAAAGCATCTGCTATGACATTTTCACGCCCTTTCTTGTGAATTATCTCATAATCATATCCCATCATTTTGGTTATCCATTTATTTTGCTGTGGCGAGGATAGTCGTTGCTCCAAAAAATATTTGAGACTCTGATGGTCTGTGCAGATTTGGAAACACCACCCTAATAAGTATGGTTGCCAGGTATCCACTGCATGTGAGATGGCTATCATCTCCTTCTCATAGGTATATTTTCCCAGATGTTTCCCACTTAGTTGTTGGCTGGTGAAGGCCAAGGGTCATCCTTCCTGCATTAAGACAACCCCAATACCTGTACCTGAAGCATCACATTCAATCACAAAAGATTTGGTGAAGTCAGGTAGTGCCAATATGGGAGTGGAACACATGGCCTATTTGAGAGCCATAAACACATGTTGTGCTTCATCAGTCTAGAGGAATGAATTTTTCTTGAGAAGGTGAGTGAGTGGTCTAGCAATGCGACCATAATTGCGGAAAAAATTGTGATAGTAGACGGTGAGACCCAAGAATCCTCTCAAACTCTTCAAGGTCTTTGGTTGGGGCCAATCCTGCATTGCCTAAATCTTTTTGGGATCCACCCTGACACATTCACACCCCACAATGTGGCCCAAATACTCAACTTCTTCCATGCCAAAAGAGCACTTGGACAATTTGACAAATAATTTATGCTTCTGGAGCAGTTGTAAGAGCAGATCTACATGCTGAATATGTTTTTCCTAGGTGAGGCTGTAGATGAGAATGTCATGAAAGAAAATGAGGACAAATTTTCTGAGATATGGTTTGAGCAGGTGATTCATGAGGCTCTGAAAAGTGGATGGGGAATTATCGAGACCAAATAGCATGACCAGGAATTCATAATGGCCTTCATGAGTTCGGAAATTAGCCTTGGGAATGTCTACTTCTTTCATGCGTATTTGGTTATAGCCCGAGCAAAGATCTAGCTTATTAAAGAATTGAGCACCATTTAGTTCATCCCACAAATCATCAACAACTGGGATAGGGAACCTATCTTTGACCGTAAGCTTGTTGAGGGCCCTGAAGTCTGGACACACGTGCCATTCCCCATCTTTCTTGAGCACCATGACCACAGGTGATGAATAAGGACTGATGCTAGGACGAATGACACCGGCTTCCAGGAGTTCCTTGATGATTTTTTCAATTTCATTCTTTTGGGAAAAAGGGTATCTATATGGGCACACATTCGGTGGTTGTGCCCCTGGGACCAAAGTGATGCTATGATCATGTTCCCCTCTAGAGGGTGGAAGCTCGTGAGGTTTTTCAAAGACCTGCGGGTGGCTGTTTAAGACCTGTTGCATCTCAGGATGAATATGAAGAGTAGTGGGCTCGATGGCCTGGATGGCATTAAATTGGGTGATAACTCCATGATGGCCCTTTTTTAACAACTTTTCCATTCGATGCGAGCTAATGATAGAAGGAGTACCTGCCTGGAGTCCGCGGAGGGTATGCGTGTGGTCATTTTGCTTAAATCTCATATATAACTCCTGGAAATCCATTATGATTGGGCCTAGTGTGCAGAGCCATTCAGCACCCAAGACAATGTCACAACCACCCATGTTGATGGAAAACATGTGGGTCTTTAGGTCGTAATCTCCCATTTGAAGTTTGATATTTTCACAGCGGCCTTCGCAATTCATTGTCCCCCTATCGGCAATTTGGACTTGGAAATTAGAGACTGCTCTGATAAAACAATGAACAACTTCTGCGACTCTCTGATGGATAAAGTTATGTGTGCTGCCACTATCAATCAATACTACTACCAGGTGATGTTTAATAAAACCTATGATTTTGAGAGTTTGGGGAGAGAAAATGCCTGCCAAAGCATGGAGTGAGATAACTGGTTCTTCTGGTGTAGCTGGGAGCTCATTGTCCTACTGGTTGTCCTTATCTTCCTCCTCTGGTACCTCAAACAATGGGGTTTCCTCAAATGAACTGTGATCAATAGCATCAATTTGAAAGAATTTAGGTTCTTTGCATTTATTCCCTTTGGAGTATTTGTCATCATAGTAGTAACACAATCCTTGCTTTCTTCTTTCAGCCATTTCGGCGGGGGACACCTTTTGAACCTTAAGTGTCTGGGTAGTGCCCTGAGCCTAGGTGGGGCATCCCTTGGCTATGAAATTTGGACGAGGCGATTGGGCCACTAAAGCACGTTCCACTTCAATAGCCTTTGTGCAAGCTTCCATCCATGTCGCTAGGCGATGCATCCAGACGTGGGCTTGGATGGCTTCTTTGAGACCACTTATAAAATATTCCAAGTAGAATTCATCTCCCAGACCTACTGTGTAGAAGGCCAATGTCTAAAAGGCTGTAATATATTCATTTACTATGCATGTCTGTCTGAGCTTAGTAAGACGACCCAAAAAACTAGATTCACGGTCAAAGCGGTCACAAATGGATTTGCAAACACCTGCCAAGTAATTGTCCTTTGTTATGAAACCGGCTCAAGAAAAGATAGAAAAGATAGATCAACGCCTTAGAATTCAGCCTCTTCGAGGGGAAACCTCCTTTACATTACATAAATGAACAATTCTTCGATGATACAAATGAAAATACCTCCTTTCTATATATAGGAGTCTAAGGGGTCAAAACATAATCAGAGCCGACATAACAATAATAATGTAAGGGGACAATAATAACAATAGTGGGCTTCTATGGGGCACAAGAGTAACAATATGGGCACTACATGGGTACATCAATATAATAAGTGGGTTGTACTAATAACAATAAGGGGTTACACTAGTAGTATAGGGGCCTAACATGCCCCTCTCCTTCAAAAAGCGTTGTCCTCAACGCTTGAGTAGTTCTTGATGCTTCTGTATAAAATTCTTGTCCTCCCATGTGGAATCTTCAGCAGGTAAGTTCTTCCACTTGATGAGATACTCTGAAATTGATCAATTTTGTAGCTGTCGGGCTCTTGTTTCTATGACTACTCCAGGTTCCAACATGTTTTTTCCTTCCTCTTCAATTTCTGGTAATATTGTTTGAATTGGGATCTTTTGCAACTTTTGAATAAGTGGCCATACTTCTTTGTCCTTCTTCCATTCATCCCTTGCTTCGTTTATCCAATCTGGTTCGATAATAGAAATAGCACAAAACAATGCTTCCACATCCTCATCCTTGAAGAGTCTTCCCATTCGGCAAGGTCGCCATTTTTTAAGTGCATGTAGTATTGCCAACATTTCCTTATCATAAATAGCTTGCTTTAGATGTAGCAGTAAAAATACCCAATCACCTACATCAAAACATTTTTCACTATGATGTTGATCTACCTGTTGTTTCATTTGATTTTGCACCGAAGTGGCGTTATCCTTTAAAAGTTGGAGAACTTGTTGTTGATGCTCGATGTGATCTTTCAATGCTTGAACCTTTTTCTTCTTGATATGTCCTTCTATCTTGAGAGTTTGAGGAGTGGTCATTCTTGCCAATAGTTTACAAGATATGGTCTGATTCATTTCTTCTTTCTCTGGGGTTGGGTCCTGGCATATATCCTCTTCTTTTGATGTTTCTTGATCCTTTTCTTCCTCCTCTTCATACTCTATGTAAAATAATTTCTTCTTAGCACACTTATGACCTTTTGTGCATTTGCTATCACAATTGTAACAAAGCCCTTTTTCTCTTTTTTCTTCCAATTGTTGTGGTGTAACCCTTGTAGGTTGTGGAAGGCTAGGAGAAACAACACTTCCATCTTTATAGTTATGAGGGGTAGACTTCCTTGTTGCCATAATTTTACTTTCCAATATGTCACAAAGCCCTTTTACTCTTTCCAATTGTTGTGGTGTTGCTCCAAAAAAGGTGTTGCTCTTTGTATCCTCATAATGTGCTATCATTTCCTCCGTGAGAATTGACCACGTAACAAGTTGTTTACGAGAACAAAGCCCTTTATACCATAAAAATTGATCCGGTTCTAAATATGAAGATGCAATACATACCTTTTGTAACAGTGGTACACCATGTAGATCAAAATATTGCTCCATCTGAAGTATCCAATTTACCGGATCCTTGCCATCAAACTTCCTCATCTTGTTTTTTCTTGATTTTAGGGCCTCAATCTTGAAACGACTATAACTCTATACTTTCAGATATTTAAGTTCTGAAATTGCTACCTGTAGTAGCCCTCTGTGTCCTCTTTCCAATGCCACCAGTCTGATCCAAATTGGATTCTCCAAGAAAAAGTTATGCACAATCTCCCAAGATGACCTGATTATAGACCTTTCCAGAAGAGCGAACTTGTATGAAGTGCCACGTGTCAATGTTTCAACCTTTGGATCCGAAAAATGCATAAAAGAAACTAAAGTCTGTCCTCTTTCTATACCTTCTTACGAAATTTCAATCCGATCCTCAGAGAGAAAGTTATGACGATTTTCCCCAGGTCACCTGTTTTGAATGTAATTCAGGAGTTTGCAAAAAGACCAACTTCCTCAGATCATATCTCCGAAACTATCCCGCGAAAAGCTCTGCAATTTGGACCCAAGGTTCAACACGATTTCTTCTCAAATGGGTTTTTTTTGCGACTTCTGAAACGTCACAGAAAAAAACTTATAGCGAAAATGCCACGATGACTTGTTTGGAGCAGCAAAACCCTAGAATCCAAAGCTCTGATACCAAATGTTATGAAACCAGCTCAAGAAAAGATAGAAAAGATAGATCAACGCCTTAGAATTCAGCCTCTTCGAGGGGGAAACCTCCTTTAAATTACATAAATGAACAATTCTTCGATGATACAAATGAAAATACCTCCTTTCTATATATAGGAGTCTAAGGGGTCAAAACATAATCAGAGCCGACATAACAATAATAATGTAAGGGCACAATAATAAAAATAGTGGGCTTCTATGGGGCACAAGAGTAACAATATGGGCACTACATGGGTACATCAATATAATAAGTGGGTTGTACTAATAACAATAAGGGGTTACACTAGTAGTATAGGGGCCTAACATCCTTGGATAGAATTTTTGATGCCATTGCCACCATTGCCATCTTTCTTGGTCCAAGTAAAGGCATCCCACACATAGTTTAGTTTCATCATCTACGATGTGATTTAGAGTGAAATATTATTCCATTTGTGCTACCCATATTTCCGGATTAGAGCCATCAAATTTGTACATGTCCAGCTTGGGTGGTCAAGGGTGGGAATGTTGGTGATTTCCATGGAAGTGAAGATGATGGCTAGATTCTCCTTCAAGGTCTTCATTAAAACCATTTGCCTCTGATTGTAACACCGACTTGCCCTTTGTGACTATGTCTGTTAATGTCTTCATCTGATCCATTAACCAACCCAAATTTTTTTCAATGGCCTCGATCTTCTCATTGGCCATGGCTTGAGCTCTGGTTTCTACCATACACAGATTCAGGTCACTTGTCTTCACTTTGAAAAAATTTGGGACCACCCGAAAATTGAAGCTGACAAGTGAATGGTACCACCATGATCAGCTCATCATTCTGATTCTTATGGGATAAGTCTCTTATAAGCATCCCGGGAGGGCCTCAGACTCTTTTTTTACTCTGAAAGGAGTTTTACTCCCCGCTTATCAATACTGCAGTGGCCAATTTCTAGAAAAGTTAATCCTACCCAATGTCCTACGAGAATCACCCCAGGGTATTGGAGCCATGAGCCTCCCTGCACAAATGGTTAGATCTATCTGCGAAACCCTCAACTATTGAATGTGAGTTGGACTGCAGTGGCGATAAAACCCCACCTGTTAGATCTGAATGGTACTATGGTGGTAGACCCTAAACTGGTGGATCTGATTGTTGCGGCAGCGACATAACCCAACTGCTAGATCTGATCTGGCAAAGAAGATAATGGGCGATCTTCAGAGAGATGATGGAACTATGGTCTCAAGGAGTGTCAAGTGCTATAGATCGCAATATACATAAGGTTCCAACAATAGTATTCGGCCCAATCTTTCAAGGCACTAACTAAGGAGGATCAATGGTACCCTTAGCCGTACTACCCGACTACCCTATCGTACGCATGAGTAATCTCCTCGATTGCTATTCTCGGTTTACTGTAGCAACACGACAATCGAAAGTTTATCTACGATGAGGTTTCAGGTGAGCCGAGGGGGCTTCCTATATACCCAGAGGGTGCATGGAAGACAGTCTATGCGTGGTTCTGTCTAATGCGCTACTACTCGAAGGGGTACCCACGGGGGTTACAAGGGAGTCCAACAGGCGTGACCACCTCTTGTATTTCCTATGTGCATGCCTCCCCAAATCCAAAGGTTTATGCGCTCAATGACAGATCCCATGGTTTAAATACATCGAAACACGTCTCTAGCCAAAAAGAAAATTCTGCTAAAAATGGAGATACCACCGGCCCTAGAAAGCACTCTGATACCACTTGTTATGCTCTTGACCTGCGAGAAGATGCTAGAATACCAAATATACGAAGAAAAACAACCAAAAACACATAACAAAATGAGAAATAACAACATGTATCTTATTATTCAAAGATGAAAGCAATGTTCACTTGCCTCTTCGAGGGGGCAACCTCCAATAGAGCAGGGCTTGATTACAAAATAAGACACGACGCTCCTCAATGGGGAGTCTCTATCCTTTATATAGGATTCATACATGCAATACCATGGGTCAGTACCATGGTTCTCTTAATACCATGGTCCTTTTGCAACTAACTGTGGTGCCTTTCTTTAAATGCGGGTCAACCACTTACAATTATTAATATGGGCTTTATTGACTCTTTAACTAAATATAAGTATGACTCGACCCTATTACATAAATAAGGGGGTTAGGTTTGGACCCTAACATGTTACCTCTCAAATACTTGAGAATCCACTTAACTGCCATCCAATGCTATTTTCCTGGATTGTTCATATACCTTCTTACAAATCCCACTACATGTGCAATATCAGGCCTTGTGCATACCGTCGCATACATTAAGCTTCCAACTATTGACAGATATGGAATTTTACATATAATACATCTCTTCCTGAGTCTTGGAACACATCTCCTTACTTAGCTTGAAATGGCTAGCTAAAGGTGTACTAATTGGTTTTTCATTCTACACATTAAATCTTTCCAACACCTTTTCTATGTACTCGCTTTGAGACAATGTTAATTTGCAAATTTTCTCGCCTCTAGTTATTCTCATAACAAGGATTTTTTTCGCAGCACCCAAATCCTCCATTGCAAATGAACTTTCCAATTTTCCTTTGAGCACATTTATTTCCTGCATGTTGGACCCTGCAACAAGCATGTCATCTACATATGGATAACTCTTAAGATCAAGGAAGGGAGCTTGAAATCACCAGCTTACCAATAAGCGACCAAGGATAGTCGATCGCAGGATCCGTGGTAGACCCTAAAATTTGCGTGCGAGCCAAAATTTTGGAGGGTGGTTGTAGCCACTACAAAACTTGGCAACACACTGGTAGAACTCCATCTCTCTAAATGGACCTTGTTCCGTGAGAAGCAAGTCTAACCCTTCCAGAAGTATTGTTTGATTCATTGATTGTGATGGCTTCTGCACTAGCTTATGTGAAAGATGTAGTCCCTACAATTCTCTTGATTGGTCAGCACACATTCCAAGCCAAGTCAACTTAGTTATTTCGATTGGGGATGAGGAGTATATTGGTGCACAAGTAATATAATTGTCAGAGTTTAAGTTTCATCTCTGGTGTTGCTCCGCTACCAATAGGCCTGGATAGTATCCTGGTGGAGTCACGCAGGAACATGAACATCGCTCCGTTTCCAACGAGCCTCGTCAGTACCCCGACGGAGTTACTTGCATCACCTCTCGACACAGGAAGCCTTTCTCTTCTTTTGCCTTATCAAATTTTCAATTTTTATTTTTTTTCAAGAACTGTGCATAAGCACTTATATATTTCAGAGGCAGAAGAGGGATCTCGACTTATTGAGATTAGGAGAGGTTGTTCCTTTAGAGAAGTATGTTATGTATACCTCTGACATACTTGTTAAGGTTTCCCCCCTCACCTTACTCTACTTGACTAAGCTAACAAGGGTTAACCCAAAAGAACCAATTAGAGCAGGTGGTACTAGTTAGAGCACAAGCATTATGTTTTCACCAAGACTCACTCTAAATAGAACGTATTTTCCATAAAGGCATCATTTACTGAAGACAACAAGTTTTTCATAAAGAGAGAGGAGAATAGATAACTAGATGTTGATAGATGTACAAATCCTCTTATATTCGCGTGGCTTGTCTCGAGAGCCAAAAACGGTTTCTCGAGAGCCTAACCTACAAGCACAAGAAAACAAAGAAAGTAAAAGTCAAAAAGTAGAAGTAAAGCAAGAGCAAAACAAGTAAGCAAAGTAAGCAAGCAAAAAAACCAAAACAAGCAAGCAAGCAAGTGTTACCTGGAAATCTAGTGTCTATTCAGAACTGCTAGTCCCACTAAGACAGATAGCTATCTTAGAAACAAACAAACTAAAGTTACTTGTGTTTTTCTTTACGAGAGAGAGATGAGAAAGAAGAAGAGAGTACCAACCTCAGCCTTTCGCTTGGATCCTTGCTTGTTTCCTTTCCCCTTCGACGGAATCTTGTCACTGCTTCCTTACTTGTCCCACTTCAAAGAGTACCTGTAGAATCACAACAGCATAATACCATCAAAGCATAGAGATCTATCACTGTAAACAATATAGGATTAGATATATATTGACCATACACATGCATATATCAACACAATATTCAGAGATACACAAGAATATGGAGGAAAACTCAAATAGCTTTATTGATAAAAGTAGTAGAAGAGAGGATTACAACCACTTGGTCTGACCCAGCACCATCCTCCTAGCTTGAAAGCCCTCTTCACCTCATACAAAGCAAGATCACCCAACAATGTCTTCAAAGAGAAACCAGTAGCGCCTCTTTGCAAATTACCAAATTCCAACCTTTGGATCTCTGGGATGAGGGATCCATATATAGATATTTGCAGGGCGGTGAGTTAGCTTCTGGGATTTTGATTAGTGTCATCTCTCTGATAGTTCTTGGTTCCACTTGGAGATTTCATGATCTCTTACTCATCTTTGGGTGAATTCAGGGAGGCAAGTGTCAAATGAGTAGCTTCTAGAAGATTCTCAGGGTCTCCACTTGGAAAACTACTTGTGCCATTTGTCTGCTCTCGCTCATCGCACCCTACAAAAGGGATTTCTAGTATGCATCACACTTTTTGCATGTGGCAGGTGAGATGCATCGTACCCTTTGCTCTGGGCAGTCTGTATGGTCCTGCTTTGACCAGTTCTTAGTGGTTTTTCATGGAAGACCTCTAGGAGAAGATGTAATCAGTTGACCTTGCTCCTTTAGGGTATGAAACAACACTTTTAGGGACTTATAAGCCCTTGGATTGTGGACATATGTGATTGGGGTTGCAGTGCCCAAATATGTCTATAACAGTTGCCCCCTAAAGCATGAGGTTGTAAATCTTTTGATGTCGGGTGAAATGCTTTATAATGAGGATTCGAGGTTTTTCGAACTGGAAGGTGACCTGTAATAAGATACAATACAATACATTATCTTCATAATATTTTCATGATCTAGCTAAGGCGGGCATTCCCATGCTCAGCTTGATAAATTCATTTTCATGTACATAGGACAGACAACCGTCTGTGTGCAGACTGATGATTCTGGTAGAGCCATCATCCCTTAGTTTGGATGATTATCTGTGCAGCAATGATGTACATTTGATGTCTTTATTTTCCTGAATATATCGCAACCCGGATGGATGAAACTAGATCTGGGGTCTTCAAAACTCATTCAATCTTCGCCCGAAAGTACAATTCGATCCATGTGAAAAGATGTTCTGATGTTGAACATGGAAGGACACCGCCTGATTACTAGCCAATGATGTAAGCTGTTAACATGCACGAGAGGAATCACCGATGATGATGATGACCCTCAAGGTACTGTAGTACAATTTATGTGGTGTGAATACATGATTCGATGTCAAACACCACATGAAATCTTTCGGTCGAAGGTCATTAATGTAAACCTATCACCGGAAGTGAGAAACTTTCCATTGAGGCATGCAAGCTTCAAAGTACTGAAAGGGTTGTTCCTAGGTCGGCTTCTTGGATAATGAGCTGATGTCGACAAGAAGTGACCCGTCGTAGGGGGGCATTGATGGATCCCACATCTATGACACGGAATGGAGCAAATGATTTTGTAGAGGTGAAAACAATATGATGATACAAGGTTCAGGGTGGCGGTCATGAAAGAATGAAGCATGAAGGTATTGCAGCGAATGAGACACAAGCTGGGTAGGTGAATTCTCTGAGCGACTTCTCTTGAACATATCAGCGACACTGAAATGGATTGGTAGAATTAACCCCAAAAGTGGATGGTACGGTGGACCAATGGTGATATGACTGGTGAACGGAATAACCCAACTCGACTCAATCATGGTGATGGAGTGAAAGTGTCATGTTCAAGAGCAACCTGCTACTAATAAAGTTTCTTCAAGTTTTCTTCCCAATTTTCCCGAGTCATTTCTGACCAGTACCTCTTTATTTTTATCAAGCTTGAGGAGGATAACATATGCTTGTTCTATAATTCACCCTTCGGGCAAACCCGTCGCTATGTTTTAACGAGCCTAGCGACAGTGAAATTCACTCTTGTCTAAATGGACAAGTTTGTCGCTATTATTTTAACGAGTTTAATGACAAGGATAACTCGGTCCTTTTCAATTTTAGAGAGTCTGAAAAGAGACAGAAAGGAAACTCCAATGTTACTTTTTCGTAGTATAATCCCTTAATTCCAAAAAAGTATAAAACAATGCGAAAGGGATGACTTTTTGATATTTTTAACAAGCCGAACAAGACAAATGCTCGATCTTTTTGTGTAATAATCCCTCAAGTCCAAAAAGATTAAAATCTAGAGGAGGGATGGCACTTCCAATCACTTTAATGAGCTAGAGAGGCAAATTTCTTGGCAATCTTTTCATATTTTACGAGTTAGATGAAAAGAGCTTAAAGGAGACTCATTTTTTAGGAACGAGTGATATTTTGGTTAGCAGCTGGTTCCAAGTGAGGGTTGGAACTTTCCAATCACGACAGTGTTAAGAAGATGGCTAACAGAATCACTCGTCGTAGTTGTTCCTCAAAAGGGGTAAACAATCAAATGGAGGTGAATGATTGGCTAAAATAAAGTGGAGGTGATAGTAAGAACATGACCAAGGCTCAAAAGCCGATGATAATGCGTTCACAATGGTTATTTACCAAAGGTGGGTTCATTTTTTAATGAGATTAAACTCTGGTGGAACATATGCTCATTGCTTGGTTTAATTTTTAACGAGCTTGAACTTCGCGTAAAACTGCTTGTGCCAGTCGTGTAATAAGATGTCTCATCGATAGGTTCATTTTTTAGGGAGATTGCACCATTCGAAATTATGCTCCGACTCCTTTTATTATGTAAGCTAGGAATTTCCAATCCTACGAGTTTAAAGGGTTAAGAACCTACAAACTAAGAAAATAAATGGTCGCTTTTCACTTTCACGCAAAAAGGTTTGCGTGCCCCCAGGTATAGCGAAGTAGAGTTTCCCAGGTTACCCCTCAATTTACAGACAAAACATTTGTTTTGTCGGGAAAGGCATACCTTCTAACAGAGGTATCTTATCCCAGTCTAATCCCATTTTCCTGAACGGATGGGTGTGTCAGACTAGTCATATATCCTCTGCGGAAACCTACCCTATACCTGAAGTTTTTCTGCCGCAGCAGACTGGGGTGCATGCCCCCTGGGTTTCAGTCACAACCACTGAATCACTTGCGTTCATTAGGTGGACGGACTAGAGATTGATGAGACATTCCTTGCACAAAAAGACCTATTATGGATGGCATTTGACTATTAGCTATGTGTGAACCGGGGAATGAAAGCTGGTCTATGAGCTGGACCACTCTTCCTTCATGCGGAAAACACATCACTCGAAAGAGTGAGGAAACAATAGCTCCCATGCTATAAATGTAGTCACATCCAAGGAGAAGATTGTAATCTAAAGGCCCTTTGACTACCATCACGTTCAGATAAACAGTTTTCCTTCTCAAATTTATAGGCAAATTTGGAAGGATCCCTAACAGTCGACTGGTTCCTTTGTCGAAGCCTGTCAGATATCGCATCTCAAGCAAAAGCGATGGTGAACCAAGCGCTTTTCAAGCAGTTGAGGAAAGGATACTCACAGAAGCCCCTTCAACTATGATAGTACCAACCATGACCATTCTGTAAGTTTTCACTATGATTCGGAATGGTACATTAGATGGTAAACGGGGTCTGCCTAGTAGATTCCAATTGAAGGAGACAACTAGGTTGCTTGGAGGTGGGACCAAAAAAATGGATGGATACATCTCTGACGAATTTCCTTCCTGCAGTAAAGGAATGGGTAGATTTCCCCCATGTTCATTGGAGTCTGTGTTTACGAAATGAATTTGAACGGTGTCGTTCTCATTCCCTTTGGTGACTGTATCATCTAAAGGTGAATCCTCTGAAGACAAGATGGGGTCAACTATCGTCTCGACCTGTTGACTTTGGTCCGATGTGGACTCAGAGGGTTTATCTTCAATGATAGGTGCTTCGACTGACAACAAAGGTGCATCAATCAGATTTTCAACTAGCAATGGACTCAGCAAGAGTTTCTTGTATCCAGGAGGGAGTCGCTGCGGTGATGCAGGACGGTTATCCAAGACTCTTTTAGCTTCGTCCAGGAAGGGACAATGGTGGAGGGCATGATCGCCTTCACACAGTCTGCAAGGAAATTTAGATTTTCCTTTCTGTCCGGTGACTTCGTTTTCACTAGTTGACGGTGTACTCTCAACATGATCGTCAGAGGTTGACGACACCGGATTGTGCAAGCGGGGAGACCAGTCCCTTAAGATCTGTGGGATGCAAGGACAATCTCGATGATAGTGGTCCCCTTTGTAGATGACACATGGAGATTTAGGTTTGGATGGTGTAGTGTGTGGATTTTTGCTAGACGATGTACGGTTGCCCCTTTTTGCCGTTGGCTCCTTCTTCTTCTTCTCCTTCCCTTTCTTCTTCTTCTCAGTTACTAGGTTTTTAGTTTTAATATCTTCACTAAGCGAAGAGGAAGAAGGAGAGGGAGAGACAAACAAAGTAGAAGGTTGGGGGGTAACTCTAGTATCATCTATTTGCTGATTTGATTGCTCAGGAATCACAGTGCTTTGAATGACAGAGGTCGAGAAAAACCATATCGGCAGGCCAATCGTCAGTCCTGGAATTTGATAATGTGGCCATATGAGGTGCACCAACATCTCCCCCAAAGGAGAAAGGACTAGGATTTCCCCCAAGGGGAAATCCTTGGTTGGTGGACTCCATTTTCTCAACCTAACATCAATGAGAGAACAGTGACGTTATTCCGATTAAAATAAATTTTAGACACTTTGACACAACTTGCTTTTTCAATTTTTAAGAGTCGAGAAAAAGCTAAATATGACTCTAGTCGCCTTCGATTTTTAATGAGACTGAAGTGACAAGTGCTCAGATGGACCTTTTCCTTTAAGGAGTCTAAAAAGGAACGAAAGAGACTACTCTAGAAATCTAGACAGAGGGATTACCAAACCAATCGCAAAACTACAGAATACTTTTTATGGTATAGTAGTCAATCTACTCGAATGTTGTGTTCAGTGCATTGCGATCGATAGGGCGGCAGACACGGCTTCCTAAGGATAAAGGATATAGCCTATTGTGGTCTCCCAATATATACTCGACGGTACGTGGGAGCACAAGTCCGTACTGGCACTTGTCATCTCAAAGAGGAGGAATCACCCAACCTACGATGAAAGCGATAGTTACCAGGCTTTACGACACCCGAATACGTCTCCAGCCTAGACTTCTAGATGTTGTGCGTTAGGTTCCAAAGCATTTTTATGTTCATTGAATTTATTTTACAATTGATCTTTCTTTAGAAGTTTGCCTTTAAGGTTCACCGCGTGATGTAGATATACAACTCCTAAATATGCAATTTAAGATGATAAACAGTCATTTACTCTTCTTTTTGCAATGAAAATCCTAGCTACTAAAGAAAGAGAAGCAAAATCCTTTCAACATAGAGCAGAGAGCACACACTAGATGCACTGTTCTAAATCAAAATCAACAAGAAGTGTAAATGCAAATGCACATGCATGTATTTGTTTTCCGCTTTCTTAATGTGTGAATGACAAAAAGAATTCTAAGTACAAATCTGAATTATATTTTCTTTCAAAATGACAGTACTAATGATTTTGTTTTCAAAAAACGAAAGGGAGACAGGATGACACTTTGCGATTTTGAATTGAAAACTACTTTCGACACTTGAAATACTGTTAATTTAGATCAAATACAAGAGTAACAGTGTAATCGACTATCAAAAAGAGAAGGATTCTTTTCCTTGATTGAAAATGACACTTGCAACATTTTCAAATCAAAAGACGATAGTTCGATTAAGCTACTATTTTGTAAATGAGAACTGTGAATGGCGAAAAATACACAAAAACACTCACAAATATTCATACAAATGAGGCTGGATGATGAAAAGGAAGGGGGTTTCAACAGTGGTCTACTGATCACAGACAGTAAAACTCCTGAATAAAGCTGAAGAGAGTGAAGAAAAAACCAA
Organism: Pinus tabuliformis; assembly: GCA_031772625.1. Lineage (NCBI taxonomy): Eukaryota > Viridiplantae > Streptophyta > Pinopsida > Pinales > Pinaceae > Pinus > Pinus tabuliformis. The sequence continues at coordinate 1,146,501,461 of CM062811.1, read as the reverse complement.
AATCTAGAAGCAGAAACAGTCTTATCTAATCATCGCACCTGTAACACAGGGAAACAGGGATGCATCTCACCTACTGCACATGGGAGGTGCGATGCATCTAGATTTCCAAGAGGAGAAGGTGCGATGGTCCAGGGACAAGACTTTAACTTGGTTTTTGGTCACAGTTTGCAGCTTAGTTAAGGGATTTAGGCCGAGCTAATGATAGTCAGTAAATACAAAGTATAGGGGCTGATCTAATGAGGTTACTTGAGCTACCTCTAGGGCACTTAGGATGTTTGCAAGTCAATTGTTCAGTTCATAAACAAACTCGGAGATTGACTGAAGCAACGTTGATCTACTTTGCACTTGCATAGAAAATGCAGTTCGAAGGCTAGCTGGCTTAACTTCAGGCTCCGTCTGTGGTTTATGAATAAAAAAAATAGAGACAAGCAATCAAACTAATCTCTCCCCAGTGGAGTCACCATTTTGTTACCAAGAAATCTAGTGTCTATTCAAAACTACTAGTCCCACTAAGATAGGTAGCTATCCTAGAAACAAACAAACTAAAGTTACTTGTGTTTTTCTCTACGAGAGAGAGATGAGAAAGAAGCAGAGAGTACCAACCTCAGTCTTTCACTTGGCTCCTTGTTTGTTTCCTTTCCCCTTCGATAGAATCTTACCACTACTTCCCTACTTGTCCCACTCCAAAGAGTACCTGTAGAATCACAACAGCATAATACCATCAAAGCATAGAGATCTATCACTGTAAACAATATAGGATCAGATATATATTGACCATACACATGCATATATCAACACAATATTCAGAGATACACAAGAATATGGAGGAAAACTCAAATAGCTTTATTGATAAAAGTAATAGAAGAGAGGATTACAACCACTTGGTCTGACCAAGCGCCCTCCTCCCAGCTTGAAAGCCCTCTTCACCTCATACAAAGCAAGATCACCCAACAATGTCTTCAAAGAGAAACCAACAGCACCTCTTTGCAAATTACCAAATTCCAACCTTTGAATCTCTGGGATGAGGGATCCATATATAGATATTTGCAGGGGGGTGAGTCAGATTCTGGAATTTTGATTAGTGTCATCTCTTTGATAGTTCTTGTTTCCACTTGGAGATTTCATGATCTCTTACTCATCTTTGGGTGAATTCATGGAGGCAAGTGTCAAATGAGCAACTTCTAGAAGATTCTCAGGGTCTCCACCTGGCAAACTGCTTGTGCCATTTGTCTGCTCTCGCTTATCGCACCCTACAAAAGGGATTTCTAGTATGCATCACACTTTTTGCATGTGGCAGGTGAGATGCATCACACCCTTTGCTCTGGGCAGTCTGTATGGTCCTGCTTTGACCAGTTCTGAGTGGTTTTTCATGGAAAACTTCTGGGAGATGATGTAATCAGTTGACCTTGCTCCTTTAGGGTATGAAACAAAACTTTTAGGGAATTAGAAGCCCTTGGTTTATGGACATATGTGATTGGGGTTGCAGTGCCCAAATATGTCTATAACAGCAAGCAAACATGCAAACTAGAAGGAGACACAAAGGAAAAAAAAAAAGAAAACACTACTCCTACTCCTATGCTAAACAGTGCATGGGCCTACTCACGTGAAGGGATATTTCCAATGTAGCCATCAGTGCATTGGCTGGCCCATGTTGGTGAAAGCATGGTTCGTGAGAAGCACAATCAAGCGAACCAGCAAACACAAAAGATATAACAATGAACACCAACACGGTATGAGTTCTAAAACATCCACAAAAAAGAAAAGAGTGACTACACAAGATAAACATTATGCACACTTAATATGGTGTTGTGACACACTACGTGTAGATGATAAACATGTGCACTCTTTGTACTATGGCTTACGAGTGAACATGATAAAGGCCAAAAATTATGCTTTGAAAGTGTGCTCATTGTGTACGATTCCTCCAAAGCTTGAGCGATGGGATCATGTGTTTCTGGTGGAGGAAGTGAAATCTATGTGTTGGATTGATCTTGACTGCATACAAATGAGTGATGAGGAGCCTTGGGTGTTTCGAAAATTTTCTAATCAGAAGTGGAACCAACCTCAAGACAGCAAGGGCCTGACATAACGATCAGCCCAAGCTGAAGTGCCTTGAAAGCCTGTGGGGTTTCCACTCTGTCAATAGGTAGATCATCAAATACCAGTGGTTTAGATAGATTAACAATGAGTGAATCAACATTGTGATCAAATGAAGAAGTACTGGGATCAGGCCAACCATGATCAGAAAATTCGGGGTGTTCGTTGACATCCTCCTGATTTAATAAATCACACAGAGAGGTAGATGAGAAGCAAGAATGTTCACCCTCTGTGTTTCCAGGAAAAGTAGATGACTCGTCAAGTGGATTCTCAATGAAAGATTTGTCCTCTTCGCTATCGAATGATAGACTGACATCAGGTGTGTTCTGCGAATGATCGGAAGTAGGTGCATCCATGGATTATTTTTCACAAGGGAAATCAGAGATAGCAGAATCACCAGAGATGTTAGGAAAAAGTGGAGGAGGCACAAATAGAAGGAGGTCATACTTTACTGTGGGTTCATGTTAAGATTCCTGCACACACTCATAATGAATGATAGCGTAAGTTGGTTGCACAACATCAACTCCATCGATAGCTTGATCCTCGTTCACAACACCTGTGGAGTCTAGAACGGAAGAACAGAAGACAGTACAATCCAGAGGATCAATGGAATGCGGGGACGGAGGTTGAGGGGAAAAATCCACGTGACAACCAGTAGGCTTTCAAGCCAAATCTGCGTAGATATCAAGAGCAGGTGGGGTAGGAGGATGTGACAGTTGAACAGACATGTGTGCACATTCTTCCACATCACTCTACGGGGGTGGAGTTGTTTGATGAGGGGAAGGTAGACAGTCACTTGTGATAGCGACTCTGTCTACTTGTGATTACACAACTCCATCACCAAAGTATGCTGAGCGGGGTTTGAACTTTTTCTTCTCATTGGGATAGATTGATTTGTGAAGGAAATATTCAAATATGTCCATGTGATATTGGAATTTCATCTGACTTTTCAGAGCTTCAAACATGAGTAGATGGAAGCGCCCCCAAAATTCCTCTAGAGATTCATGTGGGGCCTTCCATTGTTGTAACATTTTTTTATCAAGTGCTTCAAGATCGAAATGGTGAAAAACATATTCTATTAGATCACTGAACTGCTTGAATGAGTGCACAAAGTTATGAGGTAGTATGCTACACCATCGTAATGGGTAGTCGTGAAGTGTGTGTGCGAGCAACAAACAAACCTCTGTTTCATTAAAACCTTCCACATTCTCCATGAGCACATGGAAGTCATATAGGTACTTAGGCCAAGCCACTTCGCCTTCACCATCATATGTGATTTCTGAGAAGTCATCCCAAAACTCCCTCTCGATGTGAAAGATATGTCTGTTGGAAAAACATTTCAGAGGGTGAACTATAAAAAACTCCATGATAGATGTGTGAAGATTCAAAACATATTGTGAGGACTCAGCTTGTCATCTGGCCCTCCTTCTAGCGCCAGAAATGTTGACGGTGTTGGACCCACCAACATTCAGGGGATCTCCTCGGTATGAAGTCCCAACTAGACCTCACACCGTTTGGTGTAGGAGTCCCATCTGGTACGATGGCCCAATTTCCATTATCTTAAAGATATGCCTTAGCTCTTGCTTGTCATCATGTGAGAGTGGTCTGCTTTTTCTTCGAACAACGAGGTTCATGTACCTAGTGAGTGCTAGTGTTACTTGTGTCAAGGTTATTTCAACGCAAAGGGAGAGGGTGGAAGTGAGTCTCTAGTCAAAAGGGAAGAGTCCCAACTCTGTTAGAGACACACAACATAGCAGGACATATGCAACTTCCGGTGGAGTAGTCCACATGGATGCGGCAATCACAAACACAAGGTGAATAGATAGAACGTACAACACGCAGCAGAATAGTCCACACAAGTGTGACGGACATTATAACAAGTTTTATGAGAATGGTTATGTCGAGTGTCTGGCGGGGTAGCCCACACGGGCGAGACAATGTTAACAACTTATACAACACATTTCCAATAACATATGTACTAAAACAACCGAAATAGTTCAACCATCTTAATACAAGTTAAAGAAACATGCATTACAAGCGCCCAAAGAATAGTCTTACAAATGAATACAATACATGTGTGAAAATGTGTTGGCCTGTTAAGAGGCTTCTGAATTACAAAAAATTTCCAAGACACATCAATACACCATTACATCACTAAACCCGATAGCGGGGTGTTGGAGCCACTACTCACTCCTCAAAGAAAATATTACAGACTCTCAAGGCTATGTGGGAGGAGCCAAGGTGAAAAGTCCATTGCATGTACAAATGAGGGGTATTTATAGCCAAGGGTAAAACTGGCCCTTGTGACTGTTCGACTTCCCTCATGACTGTTTGAATTACATCACTCTTCAACTTTACATGACTCTTCAGATTCACATGTCAGTCTCTTGGACTTCCACGTTACATTACATTGATTTACAACAATATGGCCCACAGTAGTGATGTGGCCGAGATTACTCATGACACGACTTTACATGACAATGCTCGCATGTTCATGTTGTTGGTGGCGCCCATGTTAAGCCATAATGTTGCTGATTGATGGATGTGCTCTTGGTGTATCATAGCTTCACCTCTGTATGACAAGGTGTGCAGAGTCTTCAATGGTCTTGGTGTTCACTTGATGTTTGCACGTGCATGTTCCTCCTTCACTTGTACTTTGAAATTCTTAATATGTTTCTTCGTTCATGAACAAATATCCTTGTATGCATTCATCGTTCATCCATTCACAAACAAATCTCTCGCATGCTTTCCTTGTTCATTCATTTGCAAACAAATCTCGTTGCATGTGCTCTCCTTTTTCATCTCGTTCGTCGTCGCATCATGTCTCATCCATGTACCTGTATCTGCAATCACTCATGATGAGACGACATCAAATCCATAAATGTCCTAGTCTACCATGATGCATTATCCTTCACTTTCGGATGCAGGCGATTGAGAGATAGGATATGGCTCTTGAAACTGCACAAGGTAAATTTCAAGCTGGGATGCGGGCTCCTGGCATTGTCGGTGAAAATTATGCAAAGGTCACTAGGAGAATGGGATGGACAATTCGGATCAACTGTGACTTTCCACAGGATCTAGCTCAGCTAGAGGGTAGATCTGTGCAATTTTTTGAGGGAAGAAGTGCAGGCAGCAGAGGGGTTGGCAGCAAAAACTGCACAATTTCTTTGGGGAGATGGTAGCGGGCTACAGGAGGCTTGCTTGGAAAAATTGTGCAATTTTTTTGGGGAGCTGGCAAGGGATTGTGGGAGTTTGCTGGAAAAAAATTCATAATTGCTGGGAGGCTGGCCTACTAAACATCCTTGCAATTTCTGAGCTGAGTGGCATGCTAGTCAACTGGGTGACTGCTCATGAAAATTGCGTATTTTTCTGAGCAAGCAGAAGACTGGGTGACTGGCTGGAAAAACTGAACAATTTTTTGAGGGAGACAGTGACAGATACAAGGTGTATGTCTGGCATGTCTGCGCAATTTCCTCAGTCAATAGAGCAAGCATGATTTGCAGCTTTTGCGCAATTTTTTGGGGGCATGAGTCCAGGGCCACTGCCTAGTCAAACTCTTTGGTTGACTAGTTGGAGGCTTGGTTGATGTGCTTGTGGGCAACACAGATTGAAATGGCTTGCTGGGAAACTTCTATGTTGTTCTGGGTGACAATCAATTGAGTCGATTCTAGGGTTGCAAAATGAAAACTACCTGGGAGGCAGCCTCAAGCTCTGCACAATTCTGGGTAGCAGTACATAATCACCGAGAGCTGAAACTACACAATGCAGCTTAGCAGATGTCTGGTTGTTAGAGGATGGTCCGCTTAACAGAATTTAAACAAATTAACCAAGTGTGTGAATGAGTGAACTTGTGCATGTGTGACCTTGCGAACACACACTCAACATGACTCGATGACAAGACACCTCGAACCATCAAGACAACAAGGATTAGTGTGACTGATCAATGGTGCAAGCAACAAGTGCGACACTTCTGATAGATTGTTGAATGACTGTGACGACGCTTACATGACAATGCATACAACATCGTGTGTGAGTGTGATAGATGTGTACATAGAAAACACAACTCAAACACAACCTTCATCATCACCAGAACGAGGTCGCAAGCATGGCATACAATCCACATGCCGAAGATGACAATTCATCAAATAAGTGAAAAGGAAGCAAGACATGTAGAAGAAACACATGAGATAATTTTCGTGTTTGCACATATCACAAGCAGTACTGCAAGGTTGGTGTCTCTGCATACTGTGGGGTTTCAATAGGCAAGGGAGGAAGCTTGATGGTTGCATAAGAAAAGTGCACAGTTTCGGGAAGCTGGATGAGGCTAGGTTTCTTGGGAAAATGGCTAAGTGTGAGATTAGTGAAACATATGTAAACATTCATAGAACTCCACAATGATCAAACACGGACACTTAGTGATACAACGTAGACCATCCAGAATACATAAGACATACTTTTCTTGATGCAATAACCTTCATGACGTGAGTGCATGAGGTGAGTGTGAAACATTTCTATGTGATGAAAACCACTCATATGAACACAATTCCCTTGAAGCAAGACAACATTCCCTTTGCATGACAAATAACAACCCCTATGCCTAAATATGACACATGCTGCATGAAGATGAGAACACAGACAACTCTTAAGATCAAGGAGGGGAGTTTGAAATCACTGACTTACGAACAAGATGTTAGTGTTAGTCTTGTTTGTCTGTCACCAGTGATCAAATATGCTTTTACCAAGTCTTTCAGGAGTCTCAAGGTCAAATTTTATCATGTCACTAGGTTTTCAGAGTAAAATTTGGTCACTGGCTAGTTTGTCTAGGAATGTCTCCATCCTTTTGGAAAAATCACACATGCTGGTTGCCTACCTCACTCAGATGAAGAAATCATAATAAAAAGGATGTTTTCATTATATCAGTCATCACCATTACTTTTGGTCAGGTAAATCCCCTCTGCAGACAGAGGCGATCCCACTAGCCTAAAACAGAACTAGCCACAATCAAACCACGCTGCTACGCAAGTTCCTAGTTATGCATCAAAGGTGAATTAAGGAGACCAACCTGGAGTCCAACGCTATGATTGAAGCAGAGTTGATATTCCCGCTCCCTCGCTCCAGCAGATCATAAACGAACACCTGCACATGCAAAGGAAGAGACAGATACCAACATAACATCTACCAAGGCACAACTATATTTCAGTCAGAAAGGAAATAAATCAACACATCACCATAATAGACAATGAGATTGGAACTATAATAGCAGTCGCTCATTAATTAATAATAAACAGGAAAAGTTACAACCATGGTTCTGACGTTGAACCTCTCCTGGCTGGGCGAGTAACTATATGTGTCTTGCAATGCATCTCCTCTCCGGCAGCATAACCTCTCTAGCATTCACTAGCATTCCTCCAAGAACTCAAGAACTCAACATCTAGCACTCCATGACTAATGACTATCACTAGCTTGTCCAATGCATAAGGACAAGCTTATATAGATGAAGAAGGGAGGAGGATACGACGAACCGGGACACCTATTGTGGATTAACATTATCCCCAAAAGCCATTAAAGATGGAGATAGGATAGAGCTCGACATAAGACTGATTTTTTATCCTCAAAAAGCTCCATGTAATGAAGGAAACAACAGTCGGGCGTGCGTTAAGGCAAAAAGCATGACCAAACTTGGTTGGCGTGACTGTTGCTCTAAGACAGAGTGCCAATGGTCGCGCCCTCTTTTGAGGATCTCCATGATTGGCGCGGGTAAGATATTGTGGACTTGCGCCAATGGAAAAAGAGCACTTTTCAGGGATAATCTGTAGAAGGTGTCTTCAGGGAACATGAAGTACATACTCAGGGGAACATAATGCAAGTGTTTTTAGACTTTGTCACTTCTTATAACTCCCGGGATGAGTCCTCCAAGGTACGATAAGAGGAGTAATAGGGATGGTGACAAATTACTGTGTAACAGATGCCCCCTAAAGCATGAAGTCCGAGAGGTGGAGAGGGGTGAAATGCTTTACAAGAACACACAAGAACACATAAGAACACATATAGTTACTGCCGCCGAGGATCTGTATTAAGAGACATGACTGATAGTTCAATTACATGATGTACGTGGTATGGTCGCAGCCATCCATAAGAGAGTACATAAATAATCTAGATCCATAGTATGGACGCAGCCATCTGGTTAGGATCAATGAATTGACTCAGGTATGGTCGCAGCCATCCAGTGAATGAGTCAAGTATCAAGAATCACGCCTGGATTACAACAGACACAATCCAGGGTCTTGCGCTCCATCTCGACCCGAACAAGAGTACAAGTTCAAACATGTGAATATATGAGCTGAAGTCGAACATGCATGAACATCGTCTGATTACCAGTCAATAGTGGAAACTGTTAACAGACGCGAGAGGTACCACCAATAATGACAATGGCCCTCAAGGTACTATAGGTACAATCTACGGCGTGTGAATCAATGATCTGAATTCGAACACCCGTAGAATCATTCGATCGGAGGCCAATGATGAAAACCTCACGTCGAACACGAAGAACCTGCCATTGAGGCATGCAGGCTCCAAGGCACCGGAAAGGAGTCTCTAGATCAACTTCTTGGATAATGAGTTGAAGTCGACAGGAAGTGACCTTGATCGAAGGTGGGCCATAATGTTTCCCACATCATCGACACGAGACAGAGAGATAATGTTGTGAATCAAGATTGTGCGAACTATCAGAGGGAGGTTGTTTCTTTGCAGAGGTCAACTTCTCTTGAACATATCGGCGACACATTAACGGAATTGGCAGTATTTGACATCAATGTATCAAAGGTCATGACGACGAGGCAATGAGTGGATGAGAGGTCAAATAGGGTACCCAAGTCCATGGAAGCAAGTGAAAGATATGAGATGAGATATCCCCACCCCGGACACGAAAGCAAAAAAGTGCCATGTTCAAGAGCGACATACTGCCGTCACGGTAATAATTATGGTTCAAAAATTTTCTTTTCCCCCCCGCCATTTCTGGCGAGTACCCCAGTTATTTTTAACAAGCTTGATGGGGATAGCATATGCTTGTGTTGTGACAAAATCCGATGTCATTAAGTTTTAACGAGTCTGACAAAGGAAGAACTCGGCGTCTTTTCATGTTTAGAGAGTCTGAAAAGACAGCAGAAAAGGAAACTCCAGGGATGTCCTTTTTCGTAAAGTTGTGTCTCTCGGGCCTGAAAAAGTATAAAATAATACCCGAAAGAACCGCCCGATCATTACGATCGAGGAGTACTTTTCATAATTAGTGATTTCGACCTGAAAAAGTAAAAAAGCGGTCAAAACCACGTCGTTTCGTAACCATTAACGAGTTTGAAACGACAAAAACTGGGTAATCTTTTTATGTTTTAACGGTCGTAAAAAAGAACTTAAAACGACCGCCCCTTATTAACATTTAACGAGTCAAGAGGAGCGACTCGGCAATCTTTTCCTCTTTAAATGGTCAGAAAAGAGCTGAAAGCGGACCTCCATTTTTATTTTCTTTAACGAGTCAAAAAGGAAAAATACTCAGCAATCTTTTCATATTTTACGAGTCAGAAAAGAGCGTAAAGGCGACTCGTCCTGAAGGAACGAGTGGTATAAAGGATAGCAACTGGTTCCGGTAATGGTGGAACTTACTCGAAACATGTAAAGGTTAAGAGGTTGGCTAATAAAACCACTCATCGCTGCGGTTCCTCAGGAAAGGAGAAACAACCAAGTGAAAGCATATGATCGGCCAAAAAGATGGTGGCGATGGAATGAAACAACCAAGGCTCATCTAGCAGAATTTAGCAGATAAAAGGCAATCACAGGATGTAAATGGGTTCATTTTTACACAAGCTTGAACCATGGAGAACTTTGCTTGTTAAAATTTTTTGTTGCATGCCCCCAGCATGATCATACAAATCGAGGTACATGCCCCCCAAGCTTCATGGCATTCACGGAGTGGATGGAATGAAGGTTTACTTGGAAAGACTCGATTTTGAAGGAGGATGCATGCCCCCCCCGGGCCAGCTGCCGTCATCAGAATGACGGAGTGGATGCTGGGGCATTTCCTGTGGAAATAAGACCATTTAGGAATGGTAGATGACTATATGTGAAGTGTGAACCGGGGAATGAAAGTTGGTCTACGACTTTGATCGTCCTTCCTTCATGCGGAAAACACATCACTCTGAAGAGTGAGGACACAATAGCACGTATGCGATAAATATAGTCTCGTCCAAGGAGTAAATTGTAATCTAACGGACCTTGGACTACCATGACACCCATTTGAATAGTCTTCCCTTCTAACGTGATAGGTACATTGGGAAGAATTCCTAAAGGTCGAGTGGTTTCTCGATGGAAACCTGTAAGGTTTCTCATCTCAGGCAGAAGCAGTGGGGAACCAAGTGCTTCCCAAGCTGTTGAAGAAAGGATACTCACAGGAGATCCCTCATCAATAATTGTACCAGCCATAACCATGCGGTAGACTTGGACATGTATCATTTTTGGGTTATGTAATGCGCGCAGCGCAAACATTATGACACACACGTATATATATATACATACGTTTATGGTTCATTATTGTGTTTTCATGTGCTTGCTTATATACTGTTTTAGTTACAAATAATGCAAATGTCTATCTAATACATGATTGGCCAATGCATCAGATAATGTGTTTAATTGTCTCGGAACATGTTGATATGTAATAAAATCAAAATGCCTTTCTAACAACCTTACACATAAATACAACCTTAGAATATGATGGTTTCTGACGGAATATTGCCCATTGAGCTGGTGGACAACAAGTTGAGAGTCCAGGTTCACTATTAATGCGCGAATACCAAAATTAATTGCTCTAGCAAGTAGCTCGATTACAGCACAGTATTCGGCGACATTGTTAGTAGTACGGCCTAAACACACACCCCGGCAATCTATTAGCTCGCTATGAGGATCGTAGATTACCCATGCCGCAGAAGACAAATTGCGGGTACTGCGGAAGGCACCATCAGCGAAACCAACATAAGGTGCATCCGGCATCTGCATAAGAAGCGAAAAACACAATAAGTGGTAGCTATGTCTCGAAAACCGACACACAATACACTAAAGTACATGTATGTACGCAATAAAATGTACCAACATTACGCATAGTACTTTTTCAAATAAAGCCCATTTCGGGGCTTCCCAAGAGGGTTTCCTTCATAATCAATCAGCTCGTAGGCCCCTTTCTGCAGGACTTTCTTGACAATATAAGGGCCTAGCCACATAGACTCGAGCTTTCCTGCGCCTAGCTTATCTTTTGCTTGATCATAGAGTAGGACTAAGTCTCCCTCAACGAAAGAACGTGGACGGACGGTCTGATCGAAGTGAGTCTTGACTCGTTTCTTTTGCGTTTCGATGGCCAAAGAGGCCAGGCGGCGAGTCTCATCTAACTGTTCTAAGTAAAGAAGGCGTTCTTCTAACGGGGTGGTGTTGGGAAGCATCTCGACGGCTAATTTCAATGAAGGGATCTCACATTCAATTGGAAGGGTAGCCTCTAGTCCATAAACTAGTTGAAATGGAGTGAAACTAGTGGCATCCTTCACGGAGGTTCGGTAAGCCCATAAGGTAGGGAATAACATCAAATGGCAGTTAGATTTATGCATACCAACGATACGTTGAAGCATTGTAACCAAGATTTTATTGACAGCTTCAACTTGACCATTGGACTGAGGGTAGTATGGAGTTGAACTATCGTGTTGCAAGCCTAGCTGGGTTGTTAATTCCGACATCATATGATTACGGAAATGCTTTCCGTGATCAGTGACAATGGCTTGAGGGACGCCGAATCGCGAAATAACATGATTGAATAAAAATTGCGCCGCAGTGTGACCGTCTTCAGTTAATGTAGGCATCGCCTCGGCCCATTTAGTAAAGTAATCGATGGCAACGATGACAAACCCATGCCCCCCGGCCGAGCGAGGGTTACAGGTCATATAATCAATGCCCCATTTTGCAAAAGGGCCGACGGAAACCACAGGGTGCAACGGAGCAGAAGGCGCTCGCATTTTCCGCTGGTATATCTGGCACTCATGACAAGAGCGGACGGCAAGGATGCAATCCTTGAAAATAGAGGGCCAAAAATAGCCAGCACGAAGGATTTTTTGGGCTGTAGCATATCCGGACATATGTTCGCCACAAGCACCAGAGTGGCAGTCATTTAGAACCCGTTCAGCTTCCTCTAGAGTAAGACAACGGCGGAGAACGGAGTCTGCACCAAGACGATATAATGTATCTCCAATGATACGGTAGGGTTGAGATTGATGACGAATCCTCCGCCGAGCGTCTTTAGACACACCCGGGTGGAAGGAGGACATTTGCAGATATGTGATTATATCTCCGTACCATGGATCGAGGGTGCTAATGAGGAACAGGGTTTCATCCGGAATTTGATCTTCTACAGGCGAGGTCGAGGGAGAAGATGGCAAAGAGCAAATTAACTCAGCAAACACAAGGGATTTCTTAGACTTGGCAGTGGTAAATTCCAAGTCAAACTCTTGGAGGATAACAATCCACTTTGAGTATTTGCCCCCTAGTAACTGGCGTGACAATATATACGTCATGGGGTTGCAATCAGAAATCACAGTAGTAGTACGCAAAAGAATATAATGACGGAAGCGTTGTACAGCACAAACTGCGGCTAGTGCCAACTTTTCGATATAAGCATATCAAGTTTCCGTGTCTAACAGGTTGCGGCTGAGATAATAAATAACATGTTCAGTGTTATCATCATCAGTTTGGACAAGAACCATGCCGATAGTGGTGTCGGCGGCGGCCAAATACAAGGTGTAGTCGCGATAATAATTCGAAGGACGAAGCAATGGAGCAGAAACAAGGAGACTCTTGAGACGCTCAAAAGATTCCTCAGCTGTGGCATCCCAATGAAAAGGGACATCACGCTTCAGTAATCATGTAAAATTGGCTTTCCCCTGTAAACTCTGCAACTGATGCAAAGAAGCTGGGGGAGGGAGATTGACGATAGCCTCGACTTTAAGGGGATCCAAACGGATTCCCTCTCGAGAAACGATAAACCCGAGAAGTCTGCCAGATTCAACGCAGAAGACACATTTGTGAGGATTTAGCCTGATTCGGTAGTATCGACAGCGAAGAAAGATTTCGCGAAGGTGTTTAGGGTGGTCCTGACGTTTAGCTGAATGAGCAGGGAGATCATCCAGATAAGGTTGTACAATATGTCGAATGTCATGAAATGCATAAGACATTGCACGCTGGAAGGTAGCACCGGCATTTTTAAGACCGAAAGGGAGCTTCTTATAGGCAAAATTCCCCCATGGGCAAATAAAAGCAGTTTTGTGTTGATCAGTGGGAGCAATATTGATCTGGTTATAACCAGAGAAACCGTCCATAAAAGAATACATTTCACTGCCGGCACACTCATCAATGATCTGATCAATGAATGGTGTGGGAAAATTATCTTTAGGACAGGCTTTGTTTATATCACGGTAATCGACATAAACCCGGATTGTACCTTGTTTTTTAGTTACAGGCACAATGTTAGAAACCCAATCTGTAAGAGGAATAGGGTAAATAAAACCGGCGTTAAGAAGCTTTTCTACCTCGGCCTTAATCGCTGCAGCCTTTCGGGGGTGTACAGGGCGTAAACGTTGACGAACAGGCTTAGCATCTGGGTACGTGATTATTTCATGCATCACTATACTAGAATCAATGCCGGGCATTTCTTCATAGGACCATGCGAAAACATCACGAAATTCGCGAAAAAGTTTGGAATAAAGTTGAATCTCCTCTGGAGTACAAGTGACTCCAATGTGAAGATGCTCGACTATCCCGGGTTTGACAGAGATGTCGAGGGGTTGGGTTCGCGTAATGTTTGCCATATTCCCTTCAGAAAAAACTTGATCAATTTGAATAGGCGTTTGAAGGATTTGTGATGGGAGACAAGGAGCAAACCGCTTGAGGCATGTCAGAAAATGCTGCGGGGCAGGGAGAAATGAGGAACGATGGTGAGAATTATGCCAGGGAGGTTCCTCCAGAGACATAGTCTCAATAATGGCTTCGTCGGAGAGGAAAGTTTTTCCTAGGGAATCCGAAGAAGCCCCGTCTAGAAGCCCTGAGGATGGAGTAAGCGCAGAAGAGGGAGTCGAGGCAGCAATGATTTCAACATAATTAAGCTCGGCAGGACTCAACGGCATCCGGTCGCCCCAGGAATCTACTTGGTCTGTGGGAGGTACGAACCACGGATCAGAGCCAGTAGTGATCATATTGACAGAGGCGACATTTAGAGGAGGGAGCGGAAAAACACCCATAAGATCGAGATCTTTAAAAAGTCCAGCTCCCAGACTCTTAGGTAATTTGGAGGTATGCTCCACGAACAGGATGGTGCCTTCGGAAGAAGAAGCAAAAAAGGAGAGCTGGTCAACGGTAACGATTTTCCCTTGATGAGGGAAACGAATGATTCGAAAGAAAGATGAAGCAACAGCTTGCATCGCGTATATCCAGCTACGTCCGAGAAGGAGGTTGTAGGTTAGAGTAGCATCAACGACTTCAACTTCCATCTCGACCGTCTTCCCTTCCAAAGAGATTGGTAAACGTTGGAGTATACCGTAAGGACGGGACGCTCTTCCATCAAAAGCTTCCAAGGTAGTGGGAGATTGGCTCAACGTTGGAGATCCAATAGCTTTCCAACAGGCAACAGACATGATGCAAGTTGAGGCACCTTCATCAATAACTGTACGATGAATCGTCTTGGAATCAATAATTACCTGTATGAGGAAGGCGATTTGGGGAGGCAGTCTTTGAGTGTGGCGTTCTAAGTCAAAAGTTATTAAATCCGAATTGACCGGGTCTATGCCACCAATGGCAGATAACATGGACTTCCTCTGAGAAGGGCAGCTCTGGAGAACCTCTAAAGCGGACATAGCCGACGGAGTCTGTGCTAAGTCCTCAACGATGTTGTAGTGCTGTGCAGCACGAGCATTCGGATTATATGAGGATTTCCGGAGTACTCCTTTTGGAGGGGGTCGAAGAGGCGTTTCAGTGGTAGGTCTCTCGATGTGGAGTGGACCTGAACTGAACGGGGGAGCACTTGGGGGAACCTCAGGCTCCTTCCTGGCAGATGACGGATAATCTTTCGTTCGAGTATTGATATTAATGGGTACTGTACCAGCCATAAACACTTGAGAACCAAAGGAAGAGGGAGGCTGAGTAGGATCAGCCACCATTTGAGTTTTTTGAGTGTGTTGGGTGGGAAAGGGCTCTTTGAGCACCGCAGGAGTCCCACAGGTGCCTTTTAACAAACGACTAACTTCAGACCGCCTCGGGCAATCCTTGGTAAAGTGATCCTCATCGCAAATAAGACAAGGATATTTGGGTTTGCGTTTAGTGCCGTCCTCAGGTTGAGGTTTTGGGGTTTCCTGCTTAGGTTGTTCCGGCTTATTTTTCGCTTTCCCTTTTTTCTTCTCTTTTGAAGCCTTGTTTGCCATATTAGATTGGACGGCATTAACCTCAGAAGTAACATTCGAACCAGGCGATGCCTGGGAAGGTTGTCCATTCGAAGCAGATGTTTTTTGCTTTGCAGGGTTCGCCGGATTTTTCTTTGAGGATGAATTAACTGAACCAATGATACCGTCAACAGTGGGTGTTGGCGGGGCTTTAGACGTTCCTTGTCTTGGGACATCAGGCAAATAATCATATAATGTACCTGACTGAGAATAAACCAAGTCAAGGTACTGAGCTCGAGCAATAGCTTGCTCTTCAGTGACACACGCCCCCATGGCGATATCCCGAGCTATCAGAGGCACGAACGGAGTCGTAAACCAATCAGTAAGAAGCTGGTCGGGAATCCAAAATTTGATCATACGTCTACGCCGTCTCCATTCATGGATATGATCAGAGATATGTGTAGCCGTCGTTTGTCTTAAGGAAGTGAGGAGGTGTGTACCCGTTTCGTATCGAATGGGTAACTGGAAGTGAGTGAGAAATGCCATAGCCAAATAATTGAAATCTTGAAAGGACCCGCGATGAAGTTCGATATACCACTTAGCGGCAGAGCCAGTGAGAGTCCTTTGAAAAAGGCGAAGCCGAATTGAATCGTCAAGCCATGAATTAGATGAACACCACAAATGATAGGTCATAACATGGGCTTGTGGGTCTTCATTGGCTTTACCATCGAATTTTGGACAGTCACCAGGTATTTTAGTTGGAACTGGAGGCCAATAAGGATTATGAAGAATAGGATCATTGGTTAACTTGGATACATCCGGTAATTCTAAAGTCGCTAAGAATGGTAATTGAGGATTGAAAGACATCTGGGGCTGCTGGTAGGGTGGAGCACCAGGGTTCCAACCAGGTGGTGGTTGCCCCCATGGATTTTGTCCGGAAGGATTTGGCCCCATAGTGTATTGGCCATAGGGATTTGTATATTGCCCCCCAGCATAAGGATTACCAAATGATGCTGCAGATGTGCCATATCGCTGTTGATAAGTTTGCGAGGGATTCGCTTGCGGTTGTTGGTAGTTCTGGTATGGGGCAAACGAAGGTTGCCCTTGAGGTTGCTGGTAGCCATACGATGGTAGGGCTCCAAATTGAGTTTGAGGACCAGGCTGGGTTGGATAAAAAGTTTGTGATTGAGACCCAGCCTGCATTTGAAGGCCAGATGGGTATTGGGGTCCCGTCTGGGGCCATGGACCAGATTGAGCAGCGCCAATAGACTGTCCTATAGGTTGGGCTATCTGGCCAGAAGGAAAACCTTGTTGATACTGAGGTTGGCCGACTTGTCCAGAAGGTTGTACCTGCTGATACTGAGGTTGGCCTACCTGTTGGAATTGGAACTGTTGTTGCGCAGCTGAAGGTTGTCCCAACGGACTAGATAGCTGAGGGAGCTGGGCAGTTGGTTGGCCCAACTGTGTTTGAGACTGACCAGCTTGCCCAGAGGGTTGTGAATACTGGACAGTAGGCTGACCAAGTGGTTGAGTAACTTGTCCAGACATTGGACTATACTGGACATTGGATTGGTTTGGGTTAATAGTTTGTTGACCACTTTGTCCAACGGGATAACCTTGCTGGATACCAGGTTGGACTTGTTGAAAAGACAACTGACCTGAGTTACCAGAAGGTTGCATATAAGAAGAGGAAAAGGGAGCACCAGTAACGAAAGGGTTTCCATGAAAGAATTGCCCTGGTTGGTCTTGAGGGGGTTGTCTTGGAGATTGCGCAGATAAAACTTGACCACCATGGAAAGAGGTGGAGGTCCAATCAATTGACAATGGGACTAATACCTCAACAACCGGTTGAGATGACAAATATGGATCATATGGCCCCTGTACTGGGACATTTGTCATGGGGTCAAAGACTCCAAACAAAGAAGCCGAGGGATGACTAGAAATAGGAGTCGAAGAGGCTGCACAAACTGTTGGAGCGGTTGTGACGGAGGTAACAGATAGACTGTGACTTTGTGGAGTAAAAGGCTCCATAGTAGGAAAAGTGTGTGATGACCAAATGGGACCGGTGAACGGAGTTCCAGAAGGCGTAGCATCTCTCAAAGCTTTATAGCCTAGTGGTAAATTGGTAGTAGTAGGTGTACTACTAACATGTATAGGGTCTGTCGAGGTGGGAATTTCACCGCTTGTCGCAACGGACTCATCGGTCGTTGTAGGGGACAAATCATCCATGTCGGATGAAACTGGTGGGACTGACCCATGAGGAGAAGTATGGTCCCAAAAAGGGATACCGTCCTAAAAAGGTTCCCACGTAGGGTTCCAATGAAACTGGTAAGTCTCGTCACCTGGGGCACGAGAACTAAGTGGTTGTATACTTAGAACCACAGGAAGACTCACCACCGGTGTTTTGGTAGAAGACGAAACTGGTAATTCTGCCAGGATGAAACTTACGAAGTCTATCGAGATAACTCCTACTTCGAACTAACAGAAACGAAAGCTAATTGGGTAGATGTTATCGTGGCCAATAAATTTTAAGACACTGAACTTAACCTTTTCATTTTTTAAGAGTCGAGAAAAGGATAAAAGATGACTCTAGTCTCCTTCGAATATTTAATGAGCACGAAGTGACAAGACGCTCACAGGCACCTTTTCGTTTAAGGAGTCTGAAAAGGATCAAAAGTGACTGCTCTGGAATTCTAGGTAGAGGGTGTGCCAAACTTTTCGCAAAACCACAGAATACTTTTTAGGGTACGGGTGGTCCATCTTCGTGAATGCTGTGTTCACTACATTGCGAATCGTAGGGCGGTTGACACGGCTTCCTATGGATAAAGGCTTTATTCCTATAGGGGTATCCCAATATATACATGACGGTACGTGGGAGCACAGTCCGTATTGGCACCTATCGTTTCACCGTGGAGGAATCACCCAACCACTCGACGATAAACTACCAGGTTTAAAGACGCTGGAACACGTCTCTAACCTATACCTCTAGAGTATTTGTGTTATGTTCCAATGCGTTGTTATGTTCATTGAGTTTATTTTAAAGTTTATCTTCGATTATGTTTCAGTTTTTTGGTCCTATCGTATGTGATATCTCAAAAACTTCTTAAATGCAAACTATATGCCAAAATTATATCATTTGATTCGATGAATTCTATCTACAGGAGGGTTGAGATCTTTACACAAACGAAGTGATCACTCAACAAACAACAAAGATCCTAATGCAGCTAATAACAAGAAATGAAATTTTTCTTTTTCTTTTTAATAGCAACAAATAACAACAAATGCTAACTAATATGATGCAAAAGATTTTTTTTTGTTTTTCTTTCCTTTAAGATGGCATGATGCATTTAAACAAATCTTAAGAGATATGCACAATCCAAGTTCACTCAATGAAATAGAACCAATTCTAAAATACAAAAATGAACTATGCAAGCAAGGAAAAACACAAAGACTTTCACTGAACCATGTAATCTAAGTTCGAATGAAGTCAAGTGAAATCCAAAGAGGCTAGAAGTGAAGCACTTAGAGTATAGAAGATCAAGCTTTAACAAATCACTGGATAGGTGCAGAACACAACCAACAAGCTGACGTGATAATCAAGAGACCGAAACTTCCCACAGAAGGCTAGACATGCAAAGTCACTAGATGTTCTAGGGCTGAGACGAAAATCAATAGAAATAAGCAAACAGCTGAAGGATAAATGCTAAGACCAGTCAAGCAGAGGTTCAACACACTTCCAGAGGCTGTAAGAGATATAAAAAGAGACTGAAAGAGCTTTCCACCCACACACAGGCAAAACTTACAGGGCTGGCGCGACTGTCAGCCTGTAACTTGCGCTACCACAGGATTGGCGCGAGTTGCTTTTGAGCAACATGCGCCAACTGGCACGACTGTCAGAGTAATAACCGCGCCAATTAAGCTTTCCGGCTAGAAAAATAAATGATACGACCTCAAGTCGGGTTGACAGTGCTCAGATGGGTCAAACAGTAAAGAATAAACTCAAAACTGACTCAGGAAGCTCATTCACTCAAGCAAGCAAAAGAAAATTAACATGCAAGACAAAGACCAAATAGCTTCTCCGCAGCGGAGTCGCCAAATTGTTGGTCAGGTAAATCCCCTTTGCGGACAGAGGCGATCCCACTAGCCTAAAACAGAACTAGCCACAATCAAACCACGCTGCTACGCAAGTTCCTAGTTATGCATCAAAGGTGAATTAAGGAGACCAACCTGGAGTCCAACGCTATGATTGAAGCAGAGTTGATATTCCCGCTCCCTCGCTCTAGCAGATCATAAACGAACACCTGCACATGCAAAGGAAGAGACAGATACCAACATAACATCTACCAAGGCACAACTATATTTCAGTCAGAAAGGAAATAAGTCAACACATCACCATAATAGACAATGAGATTGGAACTATAATAGCAGTCGCTCATTAATTAATAATAAACAGGAAAAGTTACAACCATGGTTCTGACGTTGAACCTCTCCTGGCTGGGCGAGTAACTATATGTTTCTTGCAATGCATCTCCTCTCCGGCAGCATAACCTCTCTAGCATTCACTAGCATTCCTCCAAGAACTCAAGAACTCAACATCTAGCACTCCATGACTAATGACTATCACTAGCTTGTCCAATGCATAAGGACAAGCTTATATAGATGAAGAAGGGAGGAGGATACGACGAACCGGGACACCTATTGTGGATTAACATTATCCCCAAAAGCCATTAAAGATGGAGATAGGATAGAGCTCGACATAAGACTGATTTTTTATCCTCAAAAAGCTCCATGTAATGAAGGAAACAACAGTCGGGCGTGCGTTAAGGCAAAAAGCATGACCAAACTTGGTTGGCGTGACTGTTGCTCTAAGACAGAGCGCCAATGGTCGCACCCTCTTTTGAGGATCTCCATGATTGGCGCGGGTAAGATACTGTGGACTTGCGCCAATGGAAAAAGAGCACTTTTCAGGGATAATCTGTAGGAGGTGTCTTCAGGGAACATGAAGTACATACTCAGGGGAACATAATGCAAGTGTTTTTAGACTTTGTCACTTCTTATAACTCCCGGGATGAGTCCTCCAAGGTACGACAAGAGGAGTAATAGGGATGGTGACAAATTATTGTGTAACAATTACCATTCCACTCAGTCTCATGTCTTCATTAAGTCATTAGGGTTTCAAGGTCCATCCTCATTCCATGTGTAAATCTAGCATTAAATGAATCATGATAAGCAACTCTTTGTATAAGTTTGATGAATTTTTATAAGCTCTTCATGGTTGCAATCTCAAGGTTCCAGAAGAAGAAGTCTCACTTTTCAAAAAAGATAAAGAGCAACTCAGGTTTCAGCTCTCCAAAGTGGCCCAGTTTAAAAGGTGAAAAATCAGGTTTTGGAAAGGTATGTGGGGCCCATTTCTATTC
This sequence comes from Pinus tabuliformis, assembly GCA_031772625.1. NCBI lineage: Eukaryota > Viridiplantae > Streptophyta > Pinopsida > Pinales > Pinaceae > Pinus > Pinus tabuliformis. Next base: position 1,146,480,496 of record CM062811.1, on the reverse strand, counting down.
AAAAGGGAATCATATTTGCCTATAAAAGCCCAAAAGGTCCCAAACTTATTTCATTTTCCTTCTAAACTCCTTTTTTCATCGAGCTCTCCCCTCCATTGGTGAAAAAAACACAGGTTCCTAGGCAAATTTGGTCAAAAATTGGTGGCGCTACGCTTCCAGAAACTGCGTTGCGCTTCTGAGGCTTGTGTCGCGCTTCTAAACACTGCGTTGTGCTTGTGCCAGAGCAGCCCAAAACTCTTCAAAACTCACCCAAATTCAATTTTGGAGCTTGCAATCTAATTTTTTGCTAACCTAAGCTTGTCCACAAGTAAGTATAACACTTTGCTTACCTTTTTCCTTTGGCAAGATGTATTCAAATGCAAGTTCTCTTCATCTAGGGTTTAGGTGAAATTTTCATGCTGCAAGCTAGTGTAACTGATGGTTTGGTTAGTTTTGATATTCTAAACATGTAAATATTCCACCTCACACCTTTGTACATGTTTAAAATACACTTTGATTCACTAAATAACCTATAAATCATCAAATTGCCTCACCTTTAACTAAACCCTAGCTCATACCTAGCATTTTTAGCAGATTTCCTAGCAACTCTGTTTTTCAATTTCTACTAAACATCTCTTTCCCTCATTTCACTCCATTTAAGCTTCATAAGTTGCTTGCAGCCCCTATTCATCTCCTAAAAATTTCCCTACCATCATTTCCATTCCTCAAACCCCTCATTTCATATTTTCACTCATTCCTCACTGTTTTTCCATTTTCCTGATTCTAGGGTTTCTACCATCATGGAGGTAGATTCTTCACCAGAGAGGAAAACACACCATAAAGGAGGAAAAATCCTCAGATATGAGCCTACCAACTGCAATGAAATCAACTCATCACCCTTCATCAAGCAATGTTTTGAAGATGTAGATTTTCTAGAGTTTTGCAAAAGGGTATGTGAAGCAGGTTTTCATGAACAGTTGACAGATTGGATTGCCACCCATTTGAAAGGGGAATGGGTCATCATAGCAGGGGTTGAGTTTACATTTTCAGTGGTTGCCAGTTCACCTGCTACCGGGATACCTGATCATGGAGAATACTAGTTTAAAGGTATGAATTTGGACCTAGACAGGGAGACCTATACACATATCATCCCATTTAGGTACTTGTTGGAGAAGTATGCTCCATTAATGAAGGTTGTTATGAAGTTTTTCACCTGTGAGGGAAGGTTTTCTAGATTGTATGCATATCACATTCAACTTCTAATGCACTTCACAACTAAAAAACCTCTCAACATGTGCAATTATCTATGTAGAAGCCTTGTTAAAATGTTTGAGAAGGTACGGGTGAAAGATAAAGAACACTACCCTAGTCTTTTTAATCATAACTTGATAAAGACTGTAGTTCTCCATTAGCTTGCAGAGAAGAAGATGGCATGGGATTCTTTCATAGAAACAACTTTGCAATGACATGAGACTAATGTTTTAGTTCAACATCAAAACATACCAACACAACAAATGGAGGTAGGATCATCAAGCCAATCAGTGGAGGTTCCTAAGGCACCTAGACTTGAGGTGACTAGAATGTATCAAAGAGGAAAAAGCCTTGTGTTTACTTCTCATGTTGAGACCAAGCCTTCTACATCAGTAAAATATGGATCATATGTATAGGATGAAGGCTTAATTGAGCATGAATTTGAATTGGTGGACTTAGAATCAAAAAATGGGTTGCAGCAGGTCATCAAACAGAAGGATTCTCAGATCAAAGAACTCATGGACAACATGGAAAGAACAAGGTTTGTTATCTCCTTCCTAGAACAAGAAAACAATGAGCTTAAAGCTAGACAACTCATCATGGAGAAACAACAAACTAAATTGTTGCAGCAAGCAGGCAAAGGAAAAGCAGTGTTGGAGCCTAGTGAACCCGAGGAAACTGAAAAACAAGGCAAGAAAAAGAGGCCAAGGACCAAGGGACTCAAAAAGGCATTGAAGGAGGAGAAAGGACACAGTTTGCTAGATGAAGACCTAGACATGGAGGACAGAATTTCCTTGGAGATTAATGAGGATAGAGAGTATTGGATAGATAAGGTCAATGACCACTTAGAAAATCTTCTTGAAAAATCCAATAGAGATAACCAGCTACTAAGGCACATGGCACATCACTATCAAACCAGAAACATGATATGTAACATCAAGCTCAAGCAGTTGGAAAACAAGTTAAAGGAAACCCTAAAGGACAAAAATGAGAGGGATAACTTGGATATGCTTGTTGAAGCATCCATCAAGGCTTGACATACATCATTTTACAGCCTATGACAAATTTTGAAGGATTTTTGAGCATTTTTGTTTTCTTGGCTATTTTAGTGCCAAATTCATAAAATTGGCTAGTCACAGAGGCATAGCGCCTTGGCGCTGTGCTTTTTCCTCAGGCATCCAAATGAAAAATGGTTTGTAGTTTTGGAAATCTCATGGCTTATTATCAAAACCCATTTCATCATATTTCTCAGAGAGGGCCCAAATTTTGAGAAAAAGGAGAAGAAGGGGTCAAAAATCAACATTCTGCCCCTCTTTTTGACAGGCACTGTGCTTCTAGAGACACCTTGGGAGAATGAGTTTTTGAAGGCCTTCCCATGGGTCATTTTAAAAAATTCAAGGTGTTCTGGAGACTAGATAGGACAATATAGTCGACCACTCTTTCAGATCTCAATTTCGATTTAAGGAAGGCACCATAAAGTGCGCTTAAATTTTGCGCTTCGCTTCTGCAAAGTTATGTGTTTTTCATTTAAATTTCAATGTGTAATTTCCTAGTTTTCAGTTTGACTTAGTCAAAGTCAAAACTCATGATGTAATTAAAGTTATTTCGAGGGTAGATGATGTAATCATGAACCAATACACATGATATGTTGTTTTTATGGTTTATTAGGCCTCATTTAGGAAGAAAAATCCAAAACAAAGTCTAAAAGAAGTGTTTGTATTTTATCTTCTCACTCTCACTTGTTAGTTGAGAGAATCCTTGAAATAGTTCCACCACCTAGGAATTAGATTCTTGAAGGTGGGGAAGTGGTTCAATTGAGTCTATATGTATCATTTCTCATTCAGAGAGAAGGGTTGGACTTTTGTGGAGAAGGCTTGTATCTTATGTTCTCTTCAACTAATACAGGAGTAGTTGTAGCTATATTTCAGGAACTCTAGTTCAGTGAGTCTATGGTGTTGTTTCCTTTTCCTATCAGTTTCTAATGGATAAATCATCTCTCTTTACATTCTTTATCTTCTTCCTATGAATTTCCTTGCAGTTATATAGACATAAATCTTGAATTTAAGCTCTGTTTATGTGGAAATCATAATTGTGTTTCTTTTCTTCTAAAGCTAATGAATTCATGCTTTCACATGCTCATTAGGTTCTCTTAAACTCACAAATCTACACTACATTGACAAACACTCTAAGTGCACCATAACACATTGATATCTAGCTCCTATTTATACTTGTCACTGCATACTTGAAGCCTTGACCTAATTACCTGCTCTAAACCCTAGTCCAACAGACCTAAAAACCCTAAATTCACAAATACTCAAGAAAAACTTATATATCTAGCCTAAAACCTTTTTCTTTACAGATATTCATTGAAAAATCCTTTGAGAGATCCCTCTCTGGTTTAGTAGGGCTAGCTACTAAAATGAAAGTGGTTCGAGGTTACCTCTTTCGTTCTCCTCCTCAGCCTAGGAAATTGTAGAGGATAACACAAGCGACCAAGGATTATCAATCGCAGGATCCGAGGTAGGCTCTAAAATTTGCATGCGAGCCAAAATTTTGGAGGGTGGATGTAGCTGCTACAACACCCCGATCGAAGCTAATTTTATTTTTTCCTCAGTGCCAATATTTTGTTTCCACCACTTCAAAGGTAGTAGCTATGAGCCAACATTTATAGACCCAAATTCAACACTCCGCTCCCATTTAGATTCCTTAAATGTCAAGTGCCTTAACTCCTTTAAATCATCTCCTTCAGGTTCCAGGTTTATTTTTCTGTAAGCCATAGCTTGGTGGAATCTGGATTCATAAATGTGATTGAACGCATCCAGATCAAAGTAGTCCTCAATAAGCTTACCTACAGAGAGAAAGATCCTTTTGACTGCTTCCAGAGAAACCGTTATCCTCTCGTCATGATCGGTGAAGGAAAAATCGCTAATAAACTGAGCTACAACATGGTCCAATTCACCATCCCGCCTCCTTATTTTATCCTTCACATACCATTCTTGTGAAAATTTCCCTAGAGTGTGGATGAAGCTATGCACTCAAAAATGTTTTGGAAGTCCATCTTTGATCCATCTGGCTTTACATTCTTGTAGGTGTTGGTGAGGGTCAATATTCCCTCAATACTTAGTGAAATTGGATGGGCAGTCTTCTGAATACCTGAATATGGATATCAATGCAAACTTAACTGCCTTCCACTTTGTAAAATGGTTACGGTGAGGGCCCCACCACCTTGTCAGTGTCACTGAGAGGGCGACATCCAGCAAAGGGAACTTTATGTATTTCTAGGATTCTTGAGTCAACTTCATTGATAAAATCTATAACATAACCCATACCATTAAAAATAGGAAACTCTCATACCTCAGTACCAACCTAGTGGATACGGTGGATCATGCCACATCTCCTAGTGTTGATCTCATGTTCACCTTGCTTCCATTCATCCCATGCAACCTCAGATCCAACTTCATAGCTCTGAACACTTCTATAGATGATCGACCCTCATGTCGTAGGATTGATGTAGTCTTCTCTTTTTCCCTCTATCAGCCTGTATAATTGGTCTAGTAACTCGGGTTCTTCTCTGTAATCGTTGGCTCAGTGAACATTGACCCTTGGTAAGGTTCTAGGGGTTGGATCACCGAGACTACCTCCACTTCAAAGGTCATGGTTTCTCTCTTCATATCAATTATTGCATAGTTTTCAAAGGCCTAGTGTATTCCTAGGAATAATTGAATTAGAGAGAATTCCAACTTAGGCCTTCCCAAGGCTTCCCATGTTTTTCTTGGTAGAATATTCACATCTGAACCCAAGTCTAGCATCATATCCTCGATTTGGAATCCTGCAATTTGGGCATCAATATGAAATTACATCCCCATCCTTTTCTTGTCCCTACGCACTCGTCTATAGTGTCTTTCGGGAAAATTGGCATAAATGAGTCCTTCCATGGGCTTCCCATTCTTGACAACAACTTTAATATTTTTCCTCAACTGCCCCAACATTTTCTCTTCGTTCACAATCTTCAGAAACATCCAGAACCATTCTTCTATAGGTTGGGAATTAGATTGTGGTAGTTTCAATCTTTTAGCCTTTGAATTTTTTGGTTGTTCTCCTTGGGGCTCATCAGTTGGAATCAATTTTTTAAAAAATTATGTGGCCTCCTTTTAGTACTGGGTCTGTTGGCTAGAATCATACAAGTTCTTCAGTGAGGTAGGATTTATGATCCTTAGTTGTTTAGCAGCTCCAATGTCAGCTCCAGTATTCTTTCCTCCTCAGATGATTATATTAATGTTTGAGAGGGGAGCTATCTCAGGTTCCCTTTGTTTGACATTAATGAAATCTGCTCCCTGTTGGCAGTTGCACTCTTCCCATATGACAACTATCTTTGGGAAATATTTTGTTGCATGCGTGTTGGCCCTGCACTGAGAGCACTAGGTTATTCTTGGTAGAAAATAATATATTGCAACATTCCCCTCTTGATCACAATTGTAGCAATGGATTAGACCTCTACCTCCTCTTCTGCTCTCCCTTATTCCTCCAACTCCTCGTCCTTGAGGAGATTTATTGATCCTGCTCGCAGAACAATCTAATCAGTCAAATAGGGTGTCTAAGTCCCTGCACTAATAAGTGTGGTGAGTTGGTGAACCACACAAATCACAAAAAATGTTGTTTGGCACATTTGACTACTTTTGTAAGATTGGACAGAGGTGATGGATATGCCTATGAGTCTTGTTGTAGCTTTTTCTATCTCCTGTCACACAATTTCTTTTAGAAGATATAGAAACCTCCTAGAGACAACCTCTGGGTTGATAGGAGACAAGTGCCTAGGGCATCCAAGAGGACTACTTTTGAAGACTATCCTAAGGATTGATGTTGCATCCATATGTCATGTAATTGGTTAAATAGCCCTTCACCAATTTAAAGTCAAGAAAAAACATAGATCTAAATAAACATTGGTAGATATGGCTAATCTCAAAGAGAAATGTGTTGGCTCTGGTGGCCAACACAAAACAATTCACAGTTTAACATTGTTATTGTAGTATATATGAATAGGAGGAAGGAAAGGAGGGAAATCGATGTAGAGGGTTGGACATAACACAAAATCCTAATCAATAATATCCAACAAAAATATGGAAGAGAGAGGAGGTGAAAATTAAAAAAAATTCGAGTGTGAATTAAGGTCTTAAGCTCTATGCCTCATGAATACATTTGTCACCAATTTTGGTGAAGTAAAATTATAAGTGCAGACACGAACGAATTCCTCTAGCCCGATAATGGTTCTAGCCACAACAGATACATTCTATGGAAGATTTCCTTAGGTTACAATCAATCAAGAAGGCCTACCTCTTGGTCCACTTATCCTGCTTGATGATGTCCTCACTTGCTCACTACAACAATCTCTCGCTTCCTTCTTCAAGTTGCTGAAACAAGTAAACAACAACAAACCACAAACATAATAATAGACAAATTGCAATTCAACCTACTTAAAAAGTCAAGAAACATTAAGTCATGAATATGTAATATTACAAAACATGTAGGGAATCAATCGATAGTTGCATATATTAATATCAAAGAGATATTACAACCATTTGTCTTGACATCGCAGTCTTCCTCTGACAAGACCAGGTTCCCACACACCTCTGCTAGCATTCCATGATGGCTTGAAACAACAATAGTTTTAAAGCGCTTCCCTTTAGGCTTCAATCCAAACCAAATCACACTTCTCCCTCACACAACTAGATAGCTACAACTAGTAATAGCTTGCTTGTCTACTCCAAACCAAAATAACATCAGCACTCAACCAAAAACTATGACTAGGACTAGCTTATGCTTGGGAAAAACGAAGGTTTATATAGGATGAATGGATGGGATATGGATCCTCTTCTGATGGGAGAAAGTCTCATCCTTTGAGGTAGTTCCATCATTATAGGGGAAAGGAACCCAAATTGACATCCTCGACCCCATCTGGCCAAACCATTTACCAGACTTCCATTACAAAGCTTCTAGAGCTGGAAGCTTCGACTCCTAATTTAAAAAAATTTCCATAACAGGACCAGCGCGATTGAAACACAGCGCAGTCACTCCAGTAGATTCAAGGGATAGTGCTAATCTCTGCACATCAGCGTGGGGGATACAATGGCCATTAGTGGTAGTCTTGTAAACTGGGAAAAAGAGAATTCTTAGGGGAAATGGTGCAAAAGGGAATTCATTTTCTCATGAAGAGGGACACAATTGGAGTTTCTTCATGAAGGAAAAGCATATGGGGTTCACTGTAGAGGTCCTCCAGGATCAAGGAACAGGGAGTACAGGGAGAGTGACAAAATTTTGTGTAACAGATGCCCCCTAAAGCGTGAAGGCCGAGCGAGGGTGAGGGATGAAATTCTTTATAAATCAGTGTGAGGAACTAGTCTGCCATCGGAAAACCTGCAAGCAAGTAGAGATACATATACATGGACTGTGATCTCTATCAAATGATACATGAATCATGGCATGGACGCAACCATCCAGAGAATGATCATGTAAATAGATCCAGGTATGGGCGCAACCATTCGTCAAGGAGGATCATAATGAAACCAAGGTGTTCGCAACCATCCAACAATGAGAAGGATCACATATCATAACTCTTGGTCTGGGCACAACCATTCATCTGAAAGAGACATGCATATCATCATAACCATGTCACACCACTTCGAAACCTGGACTTTTGTGATTTGCGCTCCAACATGACCCGATCAAAGTTTAGATTATAACATGTGAATAGATGTGTTGACGTTGAACATGCTAGAAAGTCGCTTGATTACCAATCAATGATGTAAATTGTTAACAAGCATGAGAGAAACAACCAATAATGAGAATGGTCCTCAAGGTACTATCAGTACGATTCATGGAATGTGAATAGAGGAATTGAAGTTGAACATCCACGAAATCACTTGATCGAAATCCAATGATGTGAACTTGTCATCGAGTGTGAAGAACTTGCCATTAGGTCATGCAAGCTCTAAGGTCCTGGAAGGGAGTCTCTTGGTTAAATTTTCGGATAATGAGTTGAAGTCAATGGAAAGTGACCATGTCGAAGGAGGGCCATAATGAATGCCACATCATCGACACGAGATGAGAGGATGCAAAAAGATTTTGGATGATACAGAGAATCAGAAGTAAGTGTAACTGCAGAAGGACAACTCTTGAACATATCGGTGACACAAATAGATGTTTGGAAGCTTTTGGATCCATGGGATTGGTGGTCATAATGACGTGGCAAAGATCAAATGGAAGGAAAAAAAAATGGTCCAAACCCAGGAGGGTCAACGATAAAAGGAGGATGTCCCAACCCCACACGAAGCAAAGAGTGTCATGTTCAAGAGTGAGCTATTGACACAACTGATAGATTTCCAAATTTCCCCCCACCATTTCTGGCGAGTACCCTAGTTATTTTACACAAGCTTGACAAGGATAGCATATGCTTGTAATGTAAGTTCATCCTTCGAATGAATCCGAACTAGTAAGTTTAACGAGCCCTAGGAAAGAGGAGCTCATGTTTGTCATGGTGATGAATCCGATGTCGTTTAATAGTTTAACGAGTCCAACAAAGGTGTAACTCGGTATATTTTTCATGTTTATAGAGTTTGAAAAAGACATGAAAAATAAAACACATGGTCCCTTTTCTTATGTTTGTGTCTCTCGAGCCCGAAAAGGTAGAAAATGATACTTGAGAGAACCAGTTGATTATTTCAGTCAAGGAGTACCTTTTTCGTAAATAGTGCATCCTAACCCAAAAAAGGGGTAAACGTATACTGGGTGCATGACGTTTCATAGCCTTTAACGAGTTCAAAATGACAAGATCTCAGCAATATTTTCATGTTTAAAGGGTTGGAAAAGAGCTTGAAAGTGGACCCCCCATTGTATTCTCTTTTACGAGTCAAAAGGGAAAAATACTCAGCGATATTTTCATCTTTTATGAGTTAGAAAAGATCTTAAAGGTGACTCGTCCTGGAAGAATGAGTGGTATAAAGGGTAGCAACCGGTTCTGGCAATGGTGGAATTGCTGAAAACATGTAATGGTCAAGAGGCTAGCTAATAAAACCACTCATCGCTGCGGTTCCTTAGGAAAGGAAAAACAACAAGTGAAAGCATATGATCAGCCAAAGAGATGGTGGCAATGGAATGAAACAACCAAGGCTCGTCTAGAAGAAATTAGCAAATAAAAACGGCAATCACAAGATGTAAATCAGGCATGGGTTCATTTTTACACAAGCTTGAACCATGGAGAATTCTGCTTCGATTCGGTTTCATGTTTACACAAGCTTGAAATGAAAAACTATGGTTGTTATAAGTTGGCATGCCCTTAGCATAATGACTCAAATTGAGGTACATGCCCACCAAGCTTCATTTCATTCAACTAGGTGGATGGAATGAAGGTTCACTTTCAAGATCTTGGAAAGACTTGACTAGGATTTTACGAGATCTTAATCAAAGACTCGATTTTGGAAAAGGGAGGTGCTTCATTTTTTAATGAGGTTGACACAGTAAAAGAACTATCCGCGATCCCTTGTTTCATTTTTTAACGAGCTTGATACAAGACAAAGAACGATGCTCACATTCCTTGTTTCATTTTTTAATGAGCTTGACACAAGACAAGGGACTATGCTCATCCCTTGTTTCATTTGTTAACAAGGTTGATATAGGAAGAAACTATTCTCGGACTCTGTTTCATTTTTTAATGAGGTTGACGTAGAAAAATAACTATCCTCATTCATCTGATCATGGACCACATGATAACACGGCTCCCAAGAGGTCCTCACTAGACGGAAGAACCATGCTCTGGGAGGAACACATGTCAATTGGTACAAATGACAGATCGAGTTCCAATTCCCCCAATACATACTGTACTATACCATCTGTGTGATCATCAGCAGATGTGGAGACGGAATGGGTAGCCACATAATTGACCTGTGGTAAGGAAGGTACTGCTTGCAAATAAGATTCAATAGGGGATGATGGTTGCAAAGGAGGCGCTTGGTGACCAATGAATGACAATTGATCAATAGTCACAATTCTCCCTTCGTGTGGAAAACAAACCATATGGAAAAGCAAAGAAACAAGAGCTCCCATGACATAAACATAGTCACGTCCAAGGAGAAGATTGAAATCTAATGGACCTTGGACTACCATCACATCTATATAGACGGTCTTTCCTCCCAAAGTAATAGGGAACTTTGGAAGGATCCCTAAAGGTTGACTGGTTCCTCCGTTGAAAGCCAACAGATTCTGGGTGACAGGCACAAGCTGTGGGGAACCCAAAGCTTTCCAAGTAGTAGAAGACATGATGCTAACAGATGCACCTTCATCTAATATAGTGCTAGGTACTACCATATTATAGGCTTGTACTGTGATCTGGAAAGGCACATAAGATGGGAGGCGGAAAGCAGTCAATGGACCCCAATCAAAATAAATGACAGAACTACTTGGTGGGGGAATCATATGATTGCCCCCATGCTATACAGGAATAGGAGAAGGACTCTCCTGAACAACTGGAACAGGAGGGTCACTCTTCGATTCATGAGAATTTGAGGAAACAAGAAGAACATGAGAAGTATGATCACCACTCTCTCTCAGAACAGAGTGAGCAAATGATGGCGAAACCAAGTCAACACTCTTTTTGACAAATGGTTGGTCAGGAATAGACACAAGAGAGTCTCACTCAGGAAGAGCATGATGGGCAAGAGATGAATCCAAGTCAATCTCTTTACCAACTAGGAGAGGGTAAGAAGAAAGCCTCTGATAACCAACAGGAAGTTGGGGTTGAGGAGTTGCAAGGTTTTCCAAAACTTTGGAAGCTTTATCCATAAGAGGACAAAGGTGAAGAAGATGCTCTCCTTCACATAACCTATAGGGGAATTTAATATTTCCCTTCTTCTTACCATCACTAACTGAGGGTGTAGCATCGAAATGATCTCCAGAGGTCGATGGGGATGGTCGGTTCAAGTCTTGAGACCATACCTCTAAGATTCTAGGAATGCCAGGACAGTCTCGAAGGATATGGTCACCCTTACACAACTTGCAAGGGAATCTGACCCTCCATGGAGGATCAAAAGGTTTGTTTATGGGAGGTGCATTTGGAATAATAACTGCACGGTTGGCCTCTCGCTTATCTCACTTCTTCTTCTTCTTCTTCTTCTTAGCCTCCTAGTTACTGGATTTCAAACTTTCACCAGGCGAAGTAGAAGAGGAAGAGGAAGAAATATGGGAAGAAGGGGAGAGGTCAACCTTAGAATCAACGTGCTGTAATTCAAATGAAGGAGATGGCAAGGCAGGAGTTGGGACACTCAGGACCACCGAGGTCGAAAACAACCAGACAGGAAGACCAATGGTTAACCCAGGAAGGGACAACGTCGCCATATAAGGAGTGCTAGCATTTCCAAAAGAAGGAAAAGGACCAGGATTCCCATTTGAGGGGAACCCTTGCACTACAACAAAAACAGCGATTAGCGTCCCTTTTTACTTCTTTTTTTGCATCTAGAGCCCATTTTTGGTGCTATTTGCATCCATTTATCAAATATGGTGCAAAACTTGACACAAAATTTGCATCAAGTTTTGCACCAAATCTTACACCAAGTTTAGCACCAGGTATTGCAATAGGTTTTGCACCACGTTTTGCACCAAATTTTATGCCAAGTTTTGTGTCATCCTTTACACCAGGTTTTGTTCCAGGTTTTGCATCAAGTTTGGCACCTAATTTTGTTTGACATACTTTTGCATCCTCATTTGCATCCACTTTTTGCACCTACACTTGCATCAACTTTTGCATCGACTTTCGCATCCTTTTTTGCATCCTTTTTTAAATCATTTTTTGCATCCATTTTTTCATCCATTTGTGCATCCATTTTGCGCCAAGTTTTACATCGTGTTTTGTGTCTAGTTTTGCATAAAATTTTGCATCTACTTTTGTTGCATCCACTTTGCCCTCTTGTTTGGCATCCATATTTACATCCTCTTTTGCATCTATTATTGTACTCACTATTGCATCTAATATTTTTGTGCCACAATTAGCGCCTAGTTTGGCACCTCCTTTTGCACCCACTTTTGATTATAATTTTGCATCCACGTTTGCATCCACATTTGCGTCTAGGTTTTCATCAACTACTACATCTATTTTTGCATCCCTTTTTGTATCCAATTTTGGACCGGGATTTGCATCGGGTTTTGTGTCTCGTTTTGCATCTACTCTTGTATCGACTTCTATTGCATCCACTTTTGCACACAATTTTGCATCCACTGTTGCACCCATTTTAAATTTCACTTTTTGCATCCCTTTTTACATCTTCATTTGCATCATACTTTGATTCTTTTTTTGCATCTATCATTACATCCACTTTTGTTATGCCACAATTTGCACCATGTTTTGCACTCACTGTTGTATCCACGTTTGCTTCCAATTTTGCATCCATGTTCACATCCTCTTTTGCATCAAATATTGCATCTATTTTTGCATCCACTTTTATGTTAGGTTTATGCATTGGGTTTTGCATCTCGTTTTGTATCTACTTTTGCATCTACTTAAATTATATCCATTTTTTGCATCCAATTTTGTTTTGCCTGTTGCATCAATGTTTGCTTCCACTTTTACATCCATTTTTGCATCTTATTTTGCATATTTTTTGTCTATTGTTACATCCACTTTTGTTTCACCATATCTTGCGCCTACCATTGCAACCACATTTGCTTCCACGTTTGCATCCCCTATTGCATCCACTTTTGTTTCATCCATTTTTGCATATACTTTTGTTTCCGTTGTTGCATCCACATTTGTTTCACCACAATTTGTGCCAAGTTTTACACCTACCATTGGACCCATGTTTGCTTCCACTTTTGCCTTCATGTTTGCATCCAAGTTTGCATTGACAACTGCATCTACTTTTGCATCCACTTTTGTGTCAGGCTTTTCATGTTGTTGTGCATCTACTTATGTTGTATCCACTTTTCATCCAATTTTACTTCTATTGTTGCCCCCATTTCTATGTTCGCTTTTGCATCCCTTTTCCAACACTCATCATATTTTCTGCATTGATGATATTCCTTATGGCATTGAAAATTATGAACAATTGATGACAATGTCAATAATATTGACAATGATGAAAATGAATATGATGGCGATGACATGAATTGTGATTATGATGATAAAGACGATAGTGGTTACAATGACAATGATGATGATGGCAATGATTATGATGATGACGATGCTAATGACGTTGGCGAATCTTCCCAATTTTAGATGTTGCCATTGTCATAATCATAAGCATTATCTTTGGTGTCATGATCATCATTTTCATCTAGGTCATCATCAAAAACAATAATGGCATGAATGATGATGATGCATGATTACAACAATGTCGATAGAAATTACATTAATGATGATGATGGGGATGATAAAAATGACAATGACGATGATAATGGTGGTGATGATGATCATCATCGATCATCTGTCAAAAATAGAGTTGTTATTTCTCTTATGTATATCAATGTGTCCTAAACAACCCTTTTCTAGCACTGATCACATTTTTTGGGTTGATGATATTTCTTACAACATCTACAATTATGAACAATTGCAAACAATGTCCATAATGATGATGATGATGTCATGAATGGTGATTATGATGATAATGTAATGATGGCAATAACAATGACAAGGATGATGGTGATGATGATGACAATGATTATGATAATGAGAATGACCTTACAATCTTATGGATTCGTGAACAATTACTAGTTTCAATACCATCTTCTGGATACGTATTACTATCATACTTTTTAAATTTTCTGTCTCTCTTGAGGTATCTTACTATAATGGTGTTGTCAACACTAGAAAGATATCTTTTTGTAATGGTGGTTCTAATGTTAGCACTAGCAAAGTTTAGTAGGGAGGATGCTACTACAAGAGGAATTCCTTCTAAGTGACTATGGCATTCAAAATGAGGCTTTATGGGCTGCTTGTTAACACATGTTCTCATGCTCATATAAAATTAATGTGAAAAGTTGCTTTAATTGGTTCCCATGCATAATTGATATTGATAATGGGGTGGTATAAAATTGTAATGGGCATATCCGTTAGTTAGTTATGATGGGTCAACAACATTGAAACCATCCAAGTGACATTTCACCTTGGAACAATCGTCGCTCGTGCGAAAACACGAAGTTTATGTAAATGAAAGTTGTGATTGTAGTGGAATTAAAACCATTGAGAAATATCAAAGAAGACGCTGCCTACCAGTTTTGAAAGACAACCAAGGCATTGAACAACTATTTGCGTTAGGATGTAGTGAGGGAATCGAAGGAAATTTGGCAGCCCTAAGTTGCCATTACTATTTCCAATCACACATTCAATAGTAACCATAAAAGGTAGCCACATATAAACAGAACCTCGAGGTGTTGACAGTCAGAATCTATTGTAATAGCTTTGACGTATATATAGTTTTGTGTTTAGATGAGAATGAAGTGGGCTTCATCCAGGGTTCGGCTCAATCCTCGTCCATTCCATGCAGTGGTGTTTAATTCGCCAAGCAAGAGAATATTACGTGAGTGTTCAGAGTTAAATCAACAGAAATCAAGGACGTGTGATTGTCAAATTATTGCTCCTCCCTTATGATTGAGCGCTTGATGCGATGGTCATTATCCTTGGGTGATACTTTTATTCCCCATTTTCTATTGCAAAAGTAGCATTTTTCTGTTTGATTATGATAGGATTAGATGAACGCCGGTTTGGGTGGATGTAGACCCATGTTTTTTTGTGGTGATCTTCAAATGTCTTGAGGATAAGAAAAAAATCCTTGACCAAGGTCCATGGTTTTGGGGATGAATTGGTCTTCTAGTGAAGCCATGGTTTCCCAACTTCAATCCTCTCACTATGTTGCCGATGACTACTCTAGTATGGGTAAGATTCCCAGTTTTCCCATTCACTTTACCCATCTAGATCTCTTAGAAAAAGTGGGCAATTTTATTGGAAGATTCGTCAAAGTAGACAGAGAAAGACTTTTGAAAGACATTTTCACCTATGTTTGCATATGTGTTTAGGTAGATCCCAATGAAGTTTTGCGAGATAAAATTGAGTTCAAGTGGATGGGAATTGTGTATTCCCAACCCCTGGACTATGAAAATACAACTTTTCGATATAGGAATTACCAACAAGATAGACACCTTCAAACTGTCTGTCCCTTTCCAATAGGGGCTTCCTCCTTACAGTCATCTAAGAACTCTAGCTGCAGTTGGAGGGATCTTAAGGAAAGAGAGGGATCCAAAATGTAACACCCCTCCCTTGTGTGTCAAACTTTGCAAACCTAAGCTGAGAAAAGCTAGGTATGATGTGTAATATAAAAAGTAAATACATTATTAATAAATTAATCACTTGGAAAAGCGAGACACCAAGAGATGAGATTCTTGCCAAATCACATTGGTGAATGGGAAAGGATAATTCTTTCATGGTAAAGCTTCTCGATTTAATTCTAGATAAGTTGGATGGATTGGAGATAAATATCCATTGAGAAAAACATAAAAGTTGTGCGGGAGAGAAAGGCAATCTTCTATGAGGAAAATCCTCATGGGAGAGAAAGGTGAGCTTTTATGAGATAAGCCTACACAAATGGATAAAAAGATCCATAAAAGCGAGACACCGCTAATGGAAACCATATCATGAAAGAAGGTATTAAATACCCATTGCATAGATCAATTGGAGGCGGTTGATCCATGGCAAGAACCTCGACTCGGTGGTGAACTGAAGAGTCATTTCTAGGTTGGGTAGCGGTGCTCTGTTTTCCAAGTGTCGTTCTCTCTTTTGATCTAGTTTGACTCACTTGCGTGGATTTTTCTGTATGTTGGTTTCTTACCCTCTATGTTATAAATTCCTTAGCATATGAGAGAATTTTCTTGAGTTTTAAATGCACTGCATGTGGCGTTAATGAGATGATTTTATGGATGCACATAAATGAAATTCTAATTACAGTCACAGTATGTGGATCTTATGTAGAATTGGTGTTAACCTGTCTTTTGTTAAGATAGTGAATAGTCGTGCTTGAGCCGCTATGCAAATTTGTTAACTGTGGTTAAGGCTCGACTGTATAAACTATGGTACAAGTTATTTGTGCTATGCATCCAATGCTGCGCTTCTGATTAATTGTGCATAATCCCTAAGATACACATGTTAACGTGTCATGCAACTGTGGCAGACGAATTATTGATTATGTATGATAAATGATTTTGTTTTGAAACGGTAGAGCCTATGGTTCGGGTTATCTAATATATGCATTATGCATTATAGGATGAATTGCATCCATTGAGGTGTTCTAATTATTTATTCGTATTGCATAAGATATATGTCGGTGGTACTGTCGGCCATGACAATAGGAATATGAACATGCTATATGGCAAAGCTAGTTATTGTAAATGGATGACCTGATCTCCATAAATGTTGGATTGAATCCTCAAAGGAGGGATACTCGAATGCGGGATATTGAATAATATTGATTGATTCCTCCTCTGTGATGTGATGTAGGCATGGGTAGAAGTGCTTGTGTTAGCTTTGTTATGAGGTAGTTGTATATGAACGCGTGTGACAACCATTACATCTAAATTTATTACAAGCTAAAATTAGTAAAGGAAACCAATATGTTTCCTTTAATACTGTGGCTAGGAGGTGTCTACTGAAAGAGGACCCAAAGTTGATCATAATTCATGGAACAAGGTACCAATCAACCTTAAGCACAATGCAAGAATAGGATGAAAACCTTAAGCATGACCACCAACTCAT
Source organism: Pinus tabuliformis (assembly GCA_031772625.1). Taxonomy (NCBI): domain Eukaryota; kingdom Viridiplantae; phylum Streptophyta; class Pinopsida; order Pinales; family Pinaceae; genus Pinus; species Pinus tabuliformis. The sequence continues at coordinate 1,146,463,485 of CM062811.1, read as the reverse complement.
CGAATGGCCTTGAGGCTGCAATATGCAAGAAGAGGATGAAAAACATTGACTTTGAAAGCTTTTACAACCAGAGAACCTTAAAACCCCAACTCCCTCCTTAGGACAAGTGTATTTGAGTTTACCAAGAGTTGGCTTCCAACACACCCAACGCTCAATGCCAAACATGACATGGTACACTAAAACACAAAGACCGTAAAACCTTTCAACATATCGACAAAGTACACATTCTTCCTTGAAATACACATTCTAAGGAAACCCACAAATGACTTCTCCTCATTTTGAGGATGGTACCTAAGTTAAATTGGATTGCATAGGGATTTCTTAACACAGGGTTCAAAATTATTACAACAATATACTCATTAATCACTAAATATGTCATTTGTAGGAATTGCAGTTAGGTGGGGAGGATAACACTCCTATCCATTTTTAAAGCTACACCCAATTAATAAGTTCTCCATGTGCCACAATAAATGCAATTTTTATGACTATAGTGACACATCCCTCGAGATTTCCTTCCACACCAACACTTTTATCCATGAACTAAAGAGTGACTATTTCATTATTATATTATACATACATGTTAATATAAGCATTAAAATTTGTATTCATTTGTAAAAAATTCTAGTCCAAGAGATACATTTGATCACCTTGTCTTGTATCCAATATCCAATGTTGACCCCTATATCCTTAGATCTAGAGTGAAGGTTTCATTTCTAATGTTGTGTTTGAGCTTAAATTCTAATTAAATATTTGGGTTAGCCAAGGTCATTACTTAACTTAATGGCTTTGCAATATACAATGTATCATATTTTTTTTAAGTTCAATTGGTGAGATATGTCTGGGGGATTGAACTTTCGATCACTTGGATACACAAGGGCTTGCCAACATGCTTTTTTCCAATTATGCTACTACCCTCAAAAAATATACAATGTATCATATTAACATCCACTTAAACCAAATTGACTTTTGGGACACATGTCTCTTTGATGATGAAGGGAATCCAATTATGTGATGTCAAACACATTCCCTCACAAACACTCACAAAGACCCTACACTTTTTAGGGTTCGAACCTAGGTTGTCTGTTATGAAACCAACTCACAAAAAGATAGAAAAGATAGATCAACAACTTAGAAATCAGCCTCTTCGAGGGGGCAACCTCCTTTACATTACACAAAAGAACAATTATTGGATGATACAAATGACAAAGCCTCATTTCTATATATAGGAGTCTAAGGGGTCACAATATAATCAAAGTCAACATAACAATAATAATATAAGGGCACAAAAATAACAATAGTGGGCTTCTATGGGGCACAATAATAACAATATGGGGACAATAAGGGCACAACAATAACAGTAAGGGCCACAATGACACTAGTAATGGGGGAATCACTAGTGTTATAGGGACCCAACATTGTCTATATGGAAACACTGTATAATTTTGAATTTATTTATTGTAGATTTGTACATAGATGGATATTCCTTTCTTTGCATTTATCTTTTAGACTTCTTGCTTTCACCAATTGATTTAGAGCTTATGGAGTCTCAAGTAGCACCAATCCCCTTGCTTCTATTGGATTGAATAACATGATTTCTCTTTTGAAATCCATAATATCTCATTCACATGCTTCCTATTTCTCCCATAAGACTTTAGCACAGACTCCATGATCATGTTTGTGTCCCTCTTAATAACGCACTCCTTGGAAGGGGCCATAAAATCTTTTATTACGACTAAACTTGGATGTCTCTTCTTTCTTGCCCTTTGATTCTTCATTCAATCATACCACCCATCAACTTGTTATTTTTCCATTTTTCTTATAATGACCTTTGTTGTTGGGAAGGTGCCTTTCAAGTATTTTGTCTTTGAATATAGATACACATAAAGTATCATTATTTTAATCTAATGGACATGGTTGTTAAAATCACCAATATTTAATTAAATATGCATTGTTATACCTTTGCTCAAGTCAACTTCAATTCAAATTCTAACACATGTGTGTATACCCTTCCTTGCTTAGTTTGTATATTGTTGTAAGTCCCCAATATATTTATGTTGGCTTTTGAAAGATCATCTCATCCCAAAATAAGTAGGGGGGATTCAATATTCAAATCCGGCAGAGTGGGGTTGAAGAAATCGATATTGAAGATGGATTCAATTATAGAAACTATCTTTTGAAAAAAGGTTAGTTTTTCCCCAAAAAGAAAGTCCCTCCTTTGAGACCTTGCTACAACTTCCATAGTTGTGAAATTTTACAATAATAGAACCTCTAGAGTAGAGGTTTACCATATACTTAGAACTTAGGTTGGAATCGATTTGATTCTTGAACTCTTTAGATGATGACTAGAGATCATTAAATACATAGTTTGAAGCATTTGCTTGTAGTTATTAATGAACTTGTTAACCATCCATAGATGAATACTTCCCTTGCACATGTGCTTGATTTTGTCAATAATGAAAGAATCCTACTATGTTTTTGGTATATTCGACAAGACTACATCTTTAAAATAAAGAAGATTCAATTCTTAATGCTTTGCAATCCTGTAAGAGGGAGGGACAATCGAAGTCACGCAAGAGGAGGTATTCCCTTTGTTTAGCGAAACTCTACAGAGATAAAGCACTAAATGCAAGATTAACCCCTTGTTTATGTGATAATTAGGGAATATATATCTATTCTCTCAAAGATTAGTCTTATATATTCAAAAAGAATTTCTCATTTATTCTAAATAACACTTAACACTGTTTATAGAATAATTTCTCACCATTACAATCACAATAATCATTTTTCAAGGCAAAAACTACATCAAAACTTTTTGAATATGCAAGTAGATAATCTCCACAAATGAAGATGAAAACATATTTTGAGCATGTTTAAAGTGGATTAAAATATAATAATAAAAGACACAACAAAAATCTTGATACATTAATAGCTCAAATAATTATCTTTAACAAAAATCTATTAAAAATTACTATAAAATTATAAAATGAAATTAACATTAATAAATAATCAATTAATTTATATAAAATCCCAATTTAATAATGAATAATTACTTAATTCTTTAAGTTCCACTTCAAAGAAAGCATTGACACATTAGCTAGAGAAGGGTGCATTATTGTTTTGGAGTAAGAGAAGGGTGCATTATTGTTTCGGAGTTCTATGTCCGTCGCATCAATATTTTATTTGATGTGCCCAATTATTTTTCCAAAGTAAAACTATTATTCAGCTTAAATAATAGAATGTATAATATTTCAAATTCTATAAAATGTATAATATTTCAAATTCTTTGAAAATCCGTTTTACTGAAACACAAATATATGGCCGTCGATGACATGATCGGACGGTAGATATTCTATCCCGCCTTTAAATTCAAATCCTCTTGGTAGTTTGGCGCCATTGCGTGTATCCCTCTCAACGAGCTCAGTAGCTCGCATATGTACAATCATGGTTTGCAATCGCATAAACATTGCCCCAGAATCGATCCACAAGCCACCAAATCTCTCTCTACACGACTTCCAACAGTTCATCTGCGTTTCTTCGTGGTCAAAACGATTTCAGAAAAGGTATTTTTCTGCAAGAGAGTGCTAAAATTACAAAGCGCCATTATTTTCTTGTCGCCGTCATGAATCCTCTACGCCTTGTCCTAATGAAATTATTTAGAGTTCTTGATTGGAAAAATTTGCCATATTTCAACTTTCTGGAAATATTTCATTAAATAAGCTACCGTATTATCTAAAATAAATCTGAAGAAAGAGACCGTGCTCAAAACAATGTTTTAAGCAGCAAATTTCACAAGGGTTATTTCTGGTTCAGTTATTCTGAGCTTTCAATGGAAAATTTTGACTCTATTTTGGCTTACAGGCAAGATTTCATAAACTAACGCTCTCTATAAATGGACTAGACAAGGTTGTGCTCAAAATTTTGTTTAAAAAATGGCAGAGTTTGGGAAGAAGTTCTTTAAGTTAATGGATCAGCATTCAGATGCATTTCGAGTGGTTTGATTGAATGATTTCTGTCTCAGTTCCGCACATTTAAAAGTTTTGGAGAATGGGAATTGATAATTCTGGTATTTGATGGTGTTCTATTCAAATTACACAGAAGAAGATAGAAATCTAGGGCTTTTAGAGGCTAAGCATACACAATGGCACAATCTTTACAGGTTTTCGTGAGATTTTTAAGACAGGCAAATAGGATAGAAAATTAGGGATTTCACTAAGCCAAGAAAGCTAATGCTACATTCTTTACAAATTTACTTCAGAGTTTTGAGACTGAACATTTTTGATGTTCAAGTGGTTCGTAGATATCTTCATGCGGCTTCTATTTCCATGGAACCAAGAATTTGATACCTCAACATGAAATACTGTGCTCCGAAGGGTTTTCCCTTCCAGCTCATCTTTGTGTAATGGAATAGAATCATTAATGCTCTTTAGCGTCTGGAGAAGTCAAAACTAATGGATCAGGAAGCAGGGGCTATTGGAACGGTTAGTAATTGAGGGAAACACTATCCTTCACAATATAACAACGTAGAGGAAAACTCATGGTACATTTTTGTAGTTTTGGTCAGATTAGGCCATCCAAGCATGCCGTTAGAGATTTCAGAGAGAAGCTATTTGTTTTCTTTAGCACCGGCTGAAGGGGTTGGTAAGGGATCCCCCTCCCCAAACACCCTATCAGCATAGTTAAGACTTGAGTTTAGGGTGGCTTTAATTATCTCTAGTAATAGCAAATGATACGGAGGATTGTGCATAACCCACCCCCTTTTTGATTCCAATAAGCAGAGGTGGTCACTATGGTAATCCGATTTCAATTTGTAGTTAGAAAATGGGGTCACAACTTTCCATATTTTTTGTTTTTTTTTGTCTTTTTACATCAAACAATAGTATATTTATTAGAACCATAGTCAACTAAACAAATAGGAAACAATTTATTTGACAGGTGGAAGAAGTGATAGGCTTAGAGCAATTGAATTGTAGGCCATGCTTCTTGACAAATTGATGAACAGATGTCTCCTTACTTGAGATTTAGGTTGGCACCATGGCACCATCCTGTCCATCATTATACACTAATCTTGTCATTATCTTCTTCACTGTGAATGATTGGCCTGTTCCCTGCAAATAGATCTGGGCATAGAGGAGCCAATCCAAGAACAGTAATCTCTAGCACAAGACAATATTAATGATCTAAATACCTAATCCTGAAGCTTGAGTTTGATTTTTCTCTACTGGTTCTGAATCTCTAATTGAGAATCTCCCACTCGTCATTATCAAACCTTCTCCTTCATCATTGGCATCAGCTGCACTGCTGAGGTACTTTGGTTGGTTGTCATTGGACTTGAGAGCTTGAAGTTTCAAATGATTATAGTAACAGACAGCCAGAAAAGCCAGTCCACACCCACTCAAGTTTATGACTGTAACCTTTTCATTTATTACAGACAAAGATTATGTTATGAGCAGCCAGTCCTTGACAAGACCAGCAACATTCATAGTCAAGGCTGAAGTCTTTCCTATCAGAAGAAACACTGCAAGATTAAGAGCCAAGGCACAAGCAGAAATGTCATGTAATCCAAATCAAAGGAAGAGACCCTGATTATCAGAAATGGGTATTCTACTAAGGCCCAGGGGGTGCTGAGAAAAACAAGGCAACAAGGAGCAACAAAGATGTGATGGGATTCAACTTAATCCCTTTTGATGTTCGTGGAATTTGTATGAGAACCAATTGGGTAGTCTCACATGCAACTGCACTTAACTGGAGAATCACCTCCCATGCATTCATCTTGGCCTCCCCATAAGCTGAAAGAGTAACTCCAATGGATATGGCCAACATATTGGCCTCGGGCTCACCTTTATAAGCTTCTTTCTTCAGGGAAACCACAATCAAATACATAGCAATGGGAATTAGAGCTTTCAGCATTTGAAATAATGATACTGAGAGGAAAACATAGGCAGAATTTGAAAACCAGAGACCCAAAGAATACACTTATCAATACTATGGGTTCAACGAGCTTGAAGACTCTTACAATAGCAACAACCAGTGTTGAGTAGAAGCCCATGTGAATCATGGTGGGACTGATCACACTAAAGTTGTCAAGCAATGGCAACTCCAATGGATATGGCTAACATATTGGCCATGGCCTCACCTTTATAAGATTCTTTCTTCAGGGGAACTGCAATCGAATGCATATCAAATGGGCACAAGAGCTTTCAACATTTGAAATATCGATACTTTGAGAGACATGCACCAAGGGCTGCATCATTTAGGATTTGTACTCAGTTTAGGTGTCATATTCAAGGGGAAGTTGTTATGCTTTCCACCACTTCATAGATTGTTAGAGTGATGAAACAAAAGAGGCTCCCTCTTGAGGCTAGATTATGTCATTCATATCAGCTGTGTTGTTGATGTCCTAGCTCAGCCAGGTCTTGCCAAAACTCTGTTGAGGTTCAAAATTTATTATAAATTAAAATGTCTTCACAAGAATTGACCTCATAAAATGCCATAATCACAATATATGCCATACATGGCTGTGATTATGGCTCGCAATACCCTTAGACTTTGAGCAATGAGGCTCGCAACATCACTTATGATTATGCACTCTACAATTCTGTGACCAGCTGAATGTCAAGCAATTGAACCGCGATTTAAATCTTATTTTGTCAGCAATAAGTACTATACTTTGTCTTTATTTAGTGTAGAGAACCAAGCACTTATTCTGCTCATCTAAAGAAGGGACAATGGTTGTTTGCCTATGAGGTATAAGGAAATCCTATCAGATGTTTTGTATTTTCGTATGGAATTGAATCATACTCCTGCACACTGTAACATTCATATATATCAACCTGTAGAGGCTTTAATAGCACCTAGTATTCTGGTTAGTGATTTTATTGGACCTCATGTGCATATCCTACATGCATAGGATGGACTATTCATATGTTACAGGGTATTATTCTTATTATTTAGGGTGCACATCTTCAGGTGCTCAAGAACGATTACTAGAACAGTCAGTTAATTCTGCAATTTAAAGGATGAAAAAGGAGGTTATAGGAGTCTAGTTTTGGTTCTCATCCACAATGTCACACTAGTCTGCCTGGGCATGGTTCTCATGGTTTAATAGTGACTTGAGGAGTCATAATACCACAGATCACTAAACACGAATAGCTAAGGTAGCCCAAGGAAAATAGCCATCTTTACACATTAATTAACAGGTCTTACATTAATTATCCTAGGGGGTTTTAATACTTCCAAATGCTTAAAAAACAATTAGCAGAGCATTCACATTACACATTCCAGAAATCTTTTCTATAAACCAACCAAATGCAGTCAGGAGAGCCCTCCTTTTAAACTATACAACCTTATTGTTAGTATGATCAACCTTATTTTAATATATAGTGTGACAAACCATATGTGACAGGTAGGTACCTCCTAACTGTTATTCTACCCCGGATTCAGAGGAGCAGCCAGGATTTTATCCATAGTTTCTTTCCTTCCAACTTTAGATGGGATCTCACCTCAACCTTCTGCCTTGGTGGTCAATCAACATCTTTGACGCCTGTTCGGGGTTGTGCCATATTAGGTTACAGATCATACATAATCAGACCGAGTTATGGACCAGCTCCAGACAGATCTAGAGTATGGCGGCTTCCACCCATTAGGGATAAATCAGCTCCAGACTGATCCAGAGTATGACACCTTCCACCTATTAGACTAGGCCATACATAATCAGAGCGAGTTATGGACCAGCTCCAGACAGATACTTTGCAGATCCAAAGTATGGCACCTTCCACCCATTAGGGGTAAACCAGCTCCAGACAGATCCAGAGTATGGCACCTTCCACCCATTAGGGGTAAACCAGCTCCGGACTGATCCAGAGTATGGCACCTTCCACCCATTAGGGGTAAACTAGCTCCAGACTGATCCAGAGTATGGCACCTTCCACCCATTAGGGGTAAACCAGCTCCAGACTGATCCAGAGTATGGCACCTTCCACCTATTAGACTAGCCCTACATTCAGCAGAGCAGAGATAATATTTTCAAGAGTTTCCTTGCTTGGACATTAGATGATAGGAGAGCCGAGCATCATCATTCCTATGCCTCCCGTAGGATCACACAACTGGATCCTTTCTTAAGCTTTTGGCAATTCCAACAGTGATCCAATAGCCTGGTTCCCACCACCATTGACATCATCCCATCCCTCTCTCCAGACTTTTAGTGCAGACACTCTGTTGTATCCCTACATTTATGCTACTATTAGATAGTTTGATGGTTTTTTTTTCCCGTTTTGATGCCTTGAGACGTGAAGATTCAAGAAATTTGATCGTTTTGATGCCTTGAGACATGAAGGAATTTGATCTTGTTGAAGGCTGAAGCTCCGCATTTTTTAATAATTCTTTTGTGCCAATGGGCTGTGTATCACTGTTTGGAAGAGACGTGCACAGTAGCTCTTAGAATAATCATTGAATCACCCACCACTGTTGCCTAGCAGGCCCCTTGAGCTTCAGGAAGCTGGAGGCCTTTGAAGAGGGCTTGAGCCTTCACTTGTTTGTTCACGAAAATACCAACCTGCCGTAATATCGACTCTCTTGATTTCATCTGAAGTCAATGAAGGCTCCCTGCCCCTGCCATTCCAGGTTTCTTTTAAAGGTGCCATCAAGGAAAAGGGTTGTTATACCTTGATCGAGCATCCAGGGTTTCACGTCTTAGAGAGACACATCTTGAGAAATAGGTGGATGGTCCATACTGTCTTCCCAAGCTTAATGCACTTGCCATTGCGTGGGACACATGATAGGTGTTTCCAAAGGAAATGGGCCAAGGACTCGCAGAATGGCGAGACAGGGGATCCTTTTATCACCGACTTTGTTTGAAATAGTTATGGCGAAGTCCATCTTTCCACCAGGCCACTTTGTCGGACAAATATTTCAACAACAGTTTGGCTTCCATGGCTTGGTTAGATATCATTGGATCTCTTATTGCCAAGCCCCACTACTCTCAAATGGGGCTCGAACCATAATCTAATTGATTAAATTGAATATTTTGTTGTCCGCTGTCTCCTTTCTACAGGAACCACCTTATCTCTCTCCCAAGGATATAGGTAACCTACCACTGCCAAGAGGGCTGAAATCAGGAAAAGTGACAATACATCTTACCTGGATTATCATATTGATATTTACTGTGACTAGATTGATTCATTATCCTTTTGGCTGTACTTACCCATGGGTTTTATTTTGCTCTTATTACATTCCTGAAAGATTTGCGGAAGATCTCAAAGCGCTCTTCTTTGCTTAATCCGTCTGTAATGATTGTTTTCCAAAATATGCTTGCAAAAATATGCTTGATCTCGCAATTGAATTTTGCCCCCACATTCAGCAGAGTGGAGATGATATTATCAAAAGTTCATTAGATAAGAAAGAAGAGCATCCTCATTCGGGTGCCTCACATAGTATATCATACAATTGGATCCTTTCATGAGCTTGACAATTCCAACAATGAGCCAATAGCTTGCCCCCCCCCCGCCCCTCCTCATCAGGGTTAGAGGACATTGACATCATCCCATCACTCTCTTTTGCTTAGCACCAAGCTTTCCAGATTACCAGTATAGACTCTCCAATTGTATCTCTATGTTTATGCTACTTTTAGATTTCCAGTGCATTATATATATATAATCAGTTAAACTGTGTTTAGGTTGATATCAGCTCCAATGGTTGATGGAAGAATGATTTGTCTAATTGTAGGATGTTGTCAATAGGTTTGTGCAAGGCTCTGTCTCACCAAGTGCCTTACGGAATAATTTTTACCCTTCACAAGTGGCTCCCACTCTCAACCCCTCTCCATTAAATTTGAACATGACATTTCATGAGTTAAATCCAACACAAACTACTTGATCCACACTAGATAGGTTTATTCTATTGTTAAATTTGAAAATGACATTTTATGGGCTAAATCCGACACAAACTGCTTGATCCACACTTGATAGGTTTATTCTATTGATATATATATATATATATATATATATATATATATATATATATATTTTTGGTTACACTTAAACTACACAATTGTCATTGTTATATTTTTTTAACTTTATTTTTTCTCACTTTAGGAGTTACTTTTAAAACAACGCATTTTATTTATTCTATTTTTGTATATATATTTTTGTTTTGGTTACACTTTAACTACACAATTGTCATTGTTATATTTTTTAACTTTATTTTTCTCACTTTAGGAGTTACTTTTAAAAAAAACACATTTTATTTATATTGGATATATTTTTTAATTCCATTGATTTGTTTGTATCATCATTGGTTGAAGATCAGCGAAAGTAATGTGGTGTCCGTGGCAGAAGATGAGCTAATGCACATTCTCATATTGATGCGAAACTTTGTGCCTGGATATAAGCAAATTGTTGAGGGTGATTGGAAAGTGGCAGCAATTTCTTACAGGTCATATGATCTAGAAGGGAAAACTATTAGTTCTATTGGTGCAGGGCGTATTGGCAAAGAACTACTTAAGCGTTTGAAGGTATTCATTCTTAGGATCTAGTACTACTTTATGATGTTGCAAACTTCTTTTCAAAAACCAGTGCTCCATAATTCTTACGCATGCATGCTGTTTGTTTCAAAATTTCAATCTAATAATAATAAACATTACATGATGTTGAATTGAATTGCGTTCCTTTGTACAGCCCTTCAATTGTAAGCTTCTTTACCACGACCGTCTTTCTATTGGACCCGAATTGGAAAAGGAAACTGGAGCAACATTGGAGACAAATCTTGACGAAATGCTACCTAAATGTGATGTACTTGTCATTATTATGCCTCTTTCTGACAAAACTAGGTGCGCCTTATCACAATTTCATAAATAATCTCTCCCATTATTCACTCAAACATCAATAGCACCTATATATTTTGTACAACTTGTGAACAAAAACCTAATTATTGTTTCTCTTGCCCTTTCCTTTTGGTTACAGTAGGGGAATGTTTAACAAGGAAGGTGTTCTCTACCAAGCCTAGCTTTTCTCTCAGAATCTTAACATCCCCTTTGCAAAGGGTTTCATTAGAATGACAACAACCCGCATTTAAAGCATTTCTCCACCCATCCTAATTAGAAATACAATTTTGGGTTCTCTACTAATTTTCTCCACACCCATTTAATCTAACAATGGACATAGAGCATGTATATTTATACTTGTGTGTTGGAAATACCATTTTATACTTTAATGTTTATTATTTTTGTTTTATTATTATTACTTGAATTTCTTCTTAACAAGTGGTTGTGTTTCTTTTGGTTTTAGTGAAAGTATGGGCTCCAATGTTGGCTCTCTTATTATGGAGTATAATTCATCTTTGAGAATTTTTCAATTATTAAAGTAGGTTAGTCAATTGCTTAAAATATTAAATTTATTTCAAAAAGTTTTTGTTACTTTATAGGTTAGACACTGGCTTGAAATATTAAACTTATTTCAAAATGTTTTTGTTACTTTATAGATAAGGCGTAGATTTCTTGGCTCTATGATGAAAATAATGAAGGGAAAATACATGTTAATATGTTACGTGTGCTCTTTGACTGAAAAATACACGGTGAGAGAAAAATGTATATTATGCTAATTGAGGAATGTTTTTCACTTGTCGAACTTATAGTATTGAATTTAACACACTAACACTTTACAACAATGAACTAACAATATTCATGATGAAAATAGCAATATGGAAGATTTATCTGCATAATGAAAAAGGCAATATGGAAGATTCCGATCACGTTCCAAGGCATTTCTTAAAATGTGGATGTGACAAAAGGTTGTTGTGGAAGTTGTTGTTTGTATATGGAAAATTTCTTGATCATTGTGTATAATCCTAATGTTGATAGATATGTCTACTAAATGCTTCCAGTTAATGGGGCATTGATTTGAGCATTCAATATATTTTTATTCTTTATCAAAGTATTCTTTTGTTGTATTTGTATTTTTCAATTTATGCCTTACGGCGTTTCCTTTGCAACATCTGGTGCAAATGCTAGTATATCTTACCTCATTTTATGGTTAACATTGTATAACAAAAACATGCGTTGTGTTATGTAATTAATACTAACATGTAATATTGATTTTTTTTGTCAGAATGCTATAGGTAATGATTGCCAAGACGATGATCCAAATTATGTTCAACATATATCAGGAGATGATGAGGATGAGGATGAGGATGATGGTGGTGAAGGAGGAGATGATGATGATAGTTGTGGTGTTGGTGATGATGTGGATCAGAGTAATGAGGATGGTCAAGATGATCATGAGGATGATCTTGGTGGTGGTAGCTAGGCATGCACATGCATTGTTTTTTATGAAGAAATTATTGTGTAGAATGACATTGTTATGTTTAGATGGGTGTTGTGAATTTACCCTATATCAATGAGACATTTTGATTTTGTAATCATACGATGAGTTTGATTTATGTATGTTGTTAATTTATCGTAGAATAACGATATTCATGAAATATTTTGATTTGTTAATCATATTTTAATTTTACTTGTTTTGATTAAAAATAATACTGATTTTATTAGTATTATGTTGCTATTTTATACATGTTTTGAAAATTGTTAATGACACATTGTTATTTTTTTGGATGGATGTCGTCAATTTCTCTTAAATTTCTTTACAAATGATTTTGAATTGTGATATCTGCTTTAATGATATTTAGAAACTATCATATATTTCACTATGAATCTATAAAGGGGGTCATATATGTAAAGAAAAATATACTCTATATAAGAAGTCAAATGCGGATGTAACCATGGATGCAAAATTGAAAGTAAAACTGGATGTTAAACTAGGAATTAATACAAAATGCAAACAATTGACATACAAAGTGTTTTAAATTAGAAGTGAAAAATTGTGCAATAGTTGACACAAAGAAGGGAACAAAACATGGCATACAAAAGGATATCAAATTGGGCAAAAACAAGGACACATAAATGGGCACCAAATTAGATGCAAAAAAAGACAACAACTAGATGTAAAATAAGATGCAAAGTTGAGCATTAAAAAGAAGAAAAAAACGTTACAAATTAATATGCCAAATGATGATGCAAATAATGGTGTAAATTTGGGATGCAAACTTGGGTACAAAAAAGGAAAAAAAAAAGATGTAAGAAAAGACATAAAACAAGATGCAAAATGGGGCTGAAAAAAGGTGAAACCAAGGATGCCATATTGGATGTAAAAAATGATTCCTAATCACATGCAAATTTAGGCTCGAACTCAGACACAAAATTATATGCAAATGTGGACACAAAATGAGGCAAAAAAAGATGCAAATTTGGATGGTGAAAACGATGTAAAACTAGACACCAAAAAAATGCAAAATTGGATGAAAAAGTCGGTGTAAATAATGGTGCAACATTGGACACAAGTAGACACAAAAAAATGGTGCAAAAAGGGGCATAAAATAGCTTAAAATTGGATGCAAAACTTGGTGCAAAAACAAATACAAAAGTAGACGTAAAAAATGGCTCTAAATTGAATGTACCATTAGACACAAAATAAGATGCAAAGGTGGACACAACACATGACTCAACATAAGATGCAAATATAAATGCAAATTTGGATGCTAAAAATGATGTAACATTAGATGCAAGAGATGGTGTTAAAAATGATGCAAAATTGGATGAAACAAATGACGCAAAATATGGTGCAAAATGAGATGGGAAAAATGGAGACAAATCAAACGTAAATGTGGATGTAAAAAATGGTCCAAAAAAAGATGCAAAAATGGGCACAAAAATGGATGCAAAATTTGGTGCTAAATCAAATTCAACACATGGTGCAAAGATAGGCACCAAAGCTGGTGCAAAAATAGAAGCAAAAACTAGTGTAAGACTAGATACAAAACCTGGCGTAAGACTAGATGCAAAAACTGACACAAAATGGATGCATAAAAAGACGTTAAATTGGATTCAAAATACAGTGTAAACTTGACGCAAATGATGGTGCAAAAATGGAAGCAAAGAATGACACAAAATAGGAAGCAAAAGAGAATGAAAAATAGATGCAAAAAATGACACAAAACTAGAAGCAAAACCTGTCATAAAATAAGATGCAAATCTTGGTTCAAAATTTGACGCAAAAAATGATGCATAGTTTGGTGTAAAAAATGATGCAAAATCTAGCGTGAAAAAGGATGCAAAATCAGGTGCAAAAAAGGACGCTTTAAAAATTGTACAATAGAGCCAGATTTAGCGCCAGGTTGCTCATCACAATTACAAAAAAAAATGCACTAAAATCTGGCGCTAAATCTGGCGCAAATCGCTGGTTTTGTTGTAGTGTTGACTGGTAGACTCTGGAAATGTTGCCATTGGAATCGACCCTAAATAATTACTAAGGAAGATAACTTTTACCAAGAATATTTCGTGGGCAGTTAATTTTAAGACACTGACTCCAGTCACTTTCGAAATTAACAAGCTCGAAAGGACAAGTGCTCGATGATCTTTTAAAATTTAAAGAGTCAAGAAAGATCAAAAATGACTACTCAGGGTACTCTAGGCAAAAGGATTACCAGGTGACCGTGAACTGCAGAATACCTCCCAGCGAACCAAGAAGTACGGGCAGGTAATCTCCCCGAATGTTGTGTTCGGTGTATCACATTTACAAGGTGGCAAACTCGGCTTCCTACAGATAAAGGATTGCAGACATAGTGGGGTCTCCCTTTATATACATGATGGTACAGGGAGCACAAGTCCGTACTAGCGCCGTCTAATGCCGAAGCGAACGACAGCTACTAGGTTTAAAGACGCCGGAACACCTCTCTAGCTTGGACCACTAAATGTGAGAGTTAAGTTTCAATGCTTCCTTAGGTTAATTCCATAAATTTTAACGATTGATCTTGAATTAGGTCTCAATTTCAAGGCCCTACTACTGTCATCTAAAAACTCCTATATGTAGCTATATGAGAAAAGAGATCTTTGTCTTCGATGAAATTTGTCACTAATTGAGAGATAGAGAACACCAAATTAATGCAACAATCAAAGAATGAGATGTTTCACTAATAAATCTCCTAAATGCACTTAATCTTCCTATAACGACATAAGAAGTTTCATTTCATTTCCAATGCTTATGATGATGCAATTCTAGCTTCTCAATAATGCTACTAATGCAATATTTTCGCTTAAGTAAACTAGAATGATGTTCTCCTTTTCATAAAATGCAAAATGAATCTTTCACATAAAGCACTTTAAATGAATTTTTTCACAATTCCAGACAAACAAGCATCAATCAAATCCAAATCATGATAAATGAAACTGAAAACAACTTCTTCCCTAAATTGAACCAACCAAACACATAATGCTTCAATTGAGAAACCAAGCAATGTAATTTATGTTTGGAAAGAGAAAAAAGACACTCCAAATAAGAGAACAAATGAGACTCTTTCACTCATTCAATCGAAAACAAAGCATCCTAGTCACTTCTGGGAGGAAGAAAAGAGCCCAAGGGTCAAGACACGCTGGCACTAGAATGGGAGAAATTCTGATTTTTTCTTACCCCTGAGACTGGAGCGACTTTTGGGCCAAAAGTAGCGCTAATCAACATAACTGACCAATACTAAAACTAGCGTTGATGTCTGATCGGCGCAAATTTTTTGCCAAAAATAGCGCCGATCAAGGGATTCAAAGAAAAAATAAAAAAAACTTCACACAGGGCCAAACTTAACACATTAGAGGGTGGGCTAAACTAAGCAAGCACACAAAGCAAGCTAAATGAAGCTTTCTAGTTAGGGAGAAAATGGTCTAAAAGGCTTACGGGGTCAAAACCACAAGCGCAGAACACACTGGCCAAGATTGGGGTTAGGAATTAATCTTCACTTATAGGCATCAACGCGACTGCCTAACTGACAAAAAGTGCCAAAGGCTGGTTGGCGCGACTATTTCTCAACAACTCGTGGTGGTTGGCGCGACTGTGAGCAGATTAAGCACGCTGATCAAGGGAGATAAGGAAAAAAAAAAATTGAAAACAGGGACCAGATCTGCTACTATGAATTTTAGACTCAGACCAATAAGTAGGAGAAAATACACAGAACCAAAGGGAAAGCACAAAACTAGAAAATTTCTCACGAAAACATGAAATCCAAGACAAACAAAAGGATTGGGTTCCCCAGTGGAGTCGCCAATTTGTGGTGAAGTAAAATTATAAGTGCGGACACGAATGAATTCCTCTAGCCCGATAATGGGTCTAGCCACAATAGATACATTATATGGAATATTTCCTTAGGTAGAATCAATCAAGAGGTCCTACCTCTTGGTCTGCTTATCTTGCTTAATAATGTCCTCGCTTGCTCTCTCCAGCAATCTCTCACTTCCTTCTTCAAGCTCTTGAAACAAGTAAACAACAACAGACCACAAACATAATAATAGACAAATTGCAATTCAACCTACATAACAAATCAAGAAACATTAAGCCATGAATATGTAATATTACAAAACATGTAGGAAATCAATCGATAGTTGCATATATTAATATCAAATAGAGATTACAACCATTTGTCTTGACGTCGCTATCTTCCTCTAACAAGACCAGGTTCCCACACACCTCTGCTAGAATTCCAAGATGGCTTCAAACAAAAATAGTTTTAAAGCCCTTCCCTTTAGGCTTCACTCCAAACCAAATCACACTTTTCCCTCACACAACTAGATAGCTACAACTAGTAATAGCTTGCTTGTCTACTCCAAACCAAAATTACATCAACACTCAACCAAAAACTATGATTAGGACTAGCTTGTGCTTGGGAAAAAGGGAGGTTTATATAGGATGAATGGATGAGAGATGGATCCTCTTCTCATGGGAGAAAGTCTTATCCCTTGAGGTAGTTCCATCATTATAGGGGAAAAGAGCCCAAACTGACATCCTCGACCCCATCTGACCAAACCATTTACCAGACTT
Source organism: Pinus tabuliformis (assembly GCA_031772625.1). Classification (NCBI taxonomy): domain Eukaryota; kingdom Viridiplantae; phylum Streptophyta; class Pinopsida; order Pinales; family Pinaceae; genus Pinus; species Pinus tabuliformis. Next base: position 1,146,446,578 of record CM062811.1, on the reverse strand, counting down.
CCGTTATGAAGCTTCTAGAGCTAGAAGCTTCGGCTCCTAATTTAAAGAGCTTTCCATAACAGGACCAGGGTGACTGAAACACAACTTAGTCACTCCGATCGATGCGAGGGATAGTGCTAATCTTTGCACATTGGTGCGGGGGAGACAAAGGCCATTAGCGCCGGTCTTGTAAACTGGGCAAAATAGAAGTTTTAGGGGAAATGGTGCAAAAGGGAATTGATCTGCTCATGAAGAGGGACACAATGTGAGTTTCTTCATGAAGGCAAAGCATGTGGGGTTCACTGTAGAGGTCCTCCAGGATCAAGGAACGGGGAGTACAGGGAAAGTGAAAAAATGATGTGTAACACCAATTAGCATAAGTAAATATGTGCTTACATACAGGTACTGTAGGCTATCAAATAACAAAATTAAATCCATGATTACACAGGTACTGCAGGCTATCAAATAACATAAGGAAATTTGTGTTTACACAGGTACTTATAACTACTTAGCAACATACATACAGCCATAAGAGAGTGAAACCGATAGCTTCATAACAAAATTTCAGAAGAGGAAAGACATACATGAAATGATATATAAAGGGTAAAACATACTGTGCATTGCTTTGATTGGAATCAACCAAACTTCTTCATTAATCTTTAAGATGGAGTCCAAATCACCAGTCCATTACACTTAACAATGGTATATGCCCAAGCACCTCATGAACAAGCATATTGAACCAAAGTGGAATCACTTTCTCTGTAAACAGAGCTCAAAACTTGCAAAAGCAGAATTTGGACCTCTAGAATGCAAAATTTGGGAACCTCTCTTAAGTGTTTCTTCCCTCTGTTTATAAGGAGAGGGGGAGATTTGAACAACAATTACAAACATGGAAAATTTTAGGGTCTAATATTCACAGGTGGGCTAATTTTCCATTCTTTTTCCAAAAAAAAGATTTGCCAATTTCCATTTTATATAAGAATGATTTGACCAAATTTGAAAATATAAAATTATTTTACCTTAAAAATTGCCAACATTATTTAGAGAGTATATATAAAATCATTATAAATTTGAATAATTTTACAAGTACATCAATAAACATTTTATAGTTTGCATATTAGGGACTATTGAGATTCACCAATGTTTTTAATCCTCAAAACAATTTCCCATCCTTAAAAATTTCCTAGCTCATGACACCTTGTTTCATTTTTTACTAATATTGACACAAGTAAAGGAACTCTTCTCATGAGGACCTATTTCATTTTTTAACGAGGTTAACATAGTAAAAGAACTATCCTCATGGCACCTATTTCATTTTTTAATGAGGTTGACATAGTAAAAGAACTATCCTCATGACACCTATTTCATTTTTTAACGAGGTTGACATAGTAAAAGAACTATCCTCGTGACACCTATTTCATTTTTTAACGAGGTTGACATAGTAAAAGAACTATCCTCGTGACACCTATTTCATTTTTTAACAAGGTTGACATAGTAAAATAACTATCCTCATGGGAAACTATTTAATTTTTTAATGAGGTTGACATAGTAAAAGAACTATCCTCATGGGAACCTCTTTTAGTTTTCAACAAGGTTGACATTGTAAAAGAACTATCCTCGTGGGAACCTATTTCAATTTTTAATGAGGTTGACATAGTAAAAGAACTATCCTCATGACACCTTGATTATGACCTATAAGAGGTCATAGCTTCCAAGAGGTTCTCATCAGATGGGAGAACAACACTCTGGAAGGGATACATGTCAAGGGATCTAATGGAAAGATCAGGTTCCAATATTGCCCCCAGTACATGACGCACTAATTCATTGACTAGATCATCAGTAGAGGTGGGAACAGAACAGGTGGCCACATAATTAACCTATGGCAGGGGAGATACCACTTGCATTTAAGGACCATTTAGGGAAGATGGTTGATTGGGAGCTGAATTAGGACCAACGAATGAAAACTAATCAATGGTCACAATTCTTCCTTCATGCAGGAAACAAAACACACGAAAGAGAGAAGAGACAAGAGCTCCCATGACATAAACATAGTCACGACCAAGGAGTATATTAAAATCTAAAGGGTCTTGGACAACCATCACATCGAGATAAACAATTTTTCCTCCCAAAGTAATGTTCAACTTAGTAAGGATCCTTAACATTGGACTAGTTTCTCTGTTAAAATCTAACAGATTATGGGTATCGAGCACAGGGTCAGAGAACCTAAATATTTCCAAGCAGTGGAGGACAGAATAATAATAGATGCACCTTCATCTATTACTATTCTAGGTACAACCATATTATAAGCCTGCACTGTGATATGGAAGGGCACTTAAGAAGGAAGATGATATCTTGCCAGTTGACTCCAATCAATGGAAACGACCATACTACTTGGAGGGGGTGCAATGGGAATGGGAGAACTTCCCCCTTGCATTATGGGAATAGGAGGATCACCCCTTTGTACCGTGGGAACAAGAGGGTTGTTGTCCAATTCATTGGAATATGATGAGACAAGAAAAACATGAGCGGTAAGAATTTCACTCTCTACATGATAAACATAATTAACTGAAGGTGGAATTGAGTCGACCATTTTCTCAACCAATGTTTGGTTGGGAGTAGACTCATGGGATTCACTTTCAGAGAGAGTAGGATTGACTAGGGATGGATTCTGATCAATCACTTGATCAATTAGTGGAGGATCAAGGGAAAGATTCTAATAACTAGTCGGAAGACGAGGTCGAGAAGCGGTAAGGTTATCCAACACTTTAGAGGCTTCATCCATATAAGGAAAAAGGTGAATAGGATGATTCCCTTCACATAAACTATAGGGAAATTTGACCTTTCCATTTTTCCCATGGGTTTTACTGTCACTAGTTGAAGGTTTATCACCATCATGATCTCCAGAGGCTAATGTCAATGGTCAATGTGAACCTGTGGACCACACTTCTAATATCTTGAGAACACCATGACATTCTTGAAGAAGGTGGTCACCCTAAATATTGCAAGAGAATTTAGCTTTACGATGTTGATTCAAAGGTTTCTCGACATCAGTTGCATCAGTAGCATCGACTGCTTGGTTGCCCCCTTGCTTATTTTTCTTCTTCTTAATCTTCCTTTTCTTCTTCTTATTATCCAACTCGTTACTGACTTGCAAGCTTTTACCAGACAAAGAGGAAGAAGACTGAATAGGTGAAGAAGGCAAAGAGTCAATTTTAGGATCAACCGAAGGCTGATACTACTCAGGTGGAGGAGAGCCTAGTTGAGGAGCTATTTGGACATTCAGAACCATAGGGGTAAAAAATAACCAAACTGGAAAACCAATGGTAAACCCAAGAAGGGACAACGTTGCCATATAGGGAGCACCAACATTTCCAAAAGAAGGAAAAGGACTAGGATTCCCATCAGAGGGGTTTCCTTGGTTGGTAGACTCAGGAACTATTGCCATTAGTCTCAACCTAAGATCTACTAAGGAGTATTTCCACAGGAAGGATATTATTCCGTGGTCAATTAATTTTAGAAATTAACAACAAATAAATCAAAAAGGGGTAACTAGGCATAAAGTTTTACCAAGCAACCATGAACTACAATATACACCTTGGCGGAACCAAGGACTTAACGTACGACAACCAATCTCCCTGAATGTGTTCGGTGTATCACGATATACAAGGAGACAAAATCGATTACCTATGGATGGATAACAACCTATAGGGGGTTCCCAATGTATCTGCGATGATACGTGGAAGTGCAGTCTGTAGTAGTGTTGTCTAATGCATAACCATTCGATGAGAGCATTCCCATATACTTACCATGCATGGAGTGCCTCCGATATACCTGAAATTACTAGAGAATGGTCCTATACACTTCCATATATGGAACGAGATTTCACCCCCAGGATACAACACTGGAAAATAACGACAACTGCTACATTTAACGATGTTGAAACACATCTCTAGCCTAGACCTCTAAATCTTTATGTTATGTTCCAAATGCTCCTTAGGTTAATTGAGGTAAATTTTAAGTTTATCTTCAACTAAGTTTCAATTTTAAGGCTCAAATCGATGTCACCTGAACTCCTATGATGCAACTTTCATGAGAAAAGGATTATTTCTATTTTGATGAAAGCTAATCTATTAAGGGAAGATATTCAAACAACGGTGCAACAATGAAAAATGCAGCAAACAAAGCTTTCCTAACTATATCTTTCACTTTCACTTTCCAAATGCAATGCCAAAAAGTAAAATTGATTTTAACTTTTCCTAAGATGCACTTATATGAATTATGCTTTTGTTTTTGCTTAAATGATTTAATGCAACTAATGCACCATTTGGTTTTCAATTATTGAAAAATATTATCTATTTCCAATAATTAATTCCAAAAAATAACTTTTCATGCAAGTGACCTAATGCAATTTTAACGAAAAGTAAATTTAAAAAAATGAAAACTAATTCAATGCAAAATCGATTCCTTTAATCAATGCAAAAGAGAAATCATTGTTTAATTAATAGAACAATCAATAATTCTCAAGCACACAAGTAGTAAACAAAGATCTCAATTGACTCAAAACTTGAAGAAACTCAATCAAAATCTGATTTTTTACCACTTCAAGCAAGAGACAATATTTTACATTCCACAAAGAAATCAAAAGCATACAGATAGATATTGATGCAAATAAAGTAGAGAAGAGACCTCAGAGACCAGGACACACTAGAGTTTTTAGTAGAGACCCTAAAAATTCTCACATTCAAGGATCAACGCTATTTTTTATAGCAAAAACCGTGCTGACAGGATCATGAGCGCTACTTTTCATAGAAAAACCCATGCTGGTAGCATTACTTTTCATAGCAAAACCCGTGTTGGTCTTCAGCATGGGTAAACAGTGGAAGATAGGTTTTTAGCACCATTGTACAGGGAAAAAAAGGCATTGTCAGCGTGACTGTCACTGATAAAACACACGCTATGCGAGGAAATTTTAGGAAAAACAAGAAAAAAATAGGAAGAAACTCTAGACCTGATACCCTAAGACACCAACAATTCAAAGTACAGACTGAAAATCAATCCAAAGACAGGGTCTTTCGATGGTTGGCCAAACTTAACGAGAAGGCAAAAAATAAAAGGAGGATGAAAAGGGTGTAGGCTTCCCCAGTGGAATCTCCAATTTGTTAACTAGGCAATCCCTTCTATGGATAGAAGCGATCCCTCTAACCTAATGTGTGGATCTAGTAACAACCATGACAAAACAAGAAAAATTCCCTAACCTAAATTAGAATGACAAATGAGAAAGGGAGATGGCCTACCTCTCTTCTATGCGCTCAACCTTTGATGATGATCCTGATCCCTTAGATCCTTGGCTCACTCCTCGCTATTCCTTGCATCCAAATACCTGGAAGAGAGATAAAAAGACAATAAAAATAGAGATCATAGCATATGCATTCCAATACAAGTTATAAAATAGATTAAGGAGTATTGTACTAACCAAACCATCATAGACAAGCTTATGGGAAGTAAAACATTCTTTGTATTAATGATTAAATAAATAAGGGAGGCATACAACTGGTGTCTTGATGTTGAAAGCCTCCTTTAGGATGATTCCAAGTCCAAGCCAAACCTAACAACCTCTCCTTTCCTCTCTCACCAAAATTGCAGCATCAAAGCACAATTTGAGCAGAAGAATGGCAACCAGCAGTGACCAACCCATTGAGGAAAGTGAAGAATGGATTTATAATGACGGAGGGGAGGTTAGAGATCCACCAAAGGGGGAAGAAGGTCCTTATTCCAAAGGTAAGAGCCCTAAAGGTAGGATCAAAGGCTCTAAATGGGAGTACTCGACCATATCTTCATCCAACAACTACCAACTCCCCATTCTCGAGGCTTCTAGTAAGAGAAGATTGTGCTCCATTTTTGGAGAAACTTCCTGAAGAGGACCAACACAGATTTTCCTATGAAAGTCATGCTGCTAGCACTAGTCACTAGTTAGACAAAAGGTTACAAACATGGATTTTCCTACTAAAAGTAGTGTTGGTCTTGCAAACTATGGTTTTTCACAATTTTTCCCATAATTACTTCAAGACATTAGTTCTCCCTTTCTTCAGGGATGTGTTGAGCATATAATTTATGGTGAATGAGTTTAAACAACTTTTGTTGCTTTACGAAATTTGTGACGACAGTGGCACAAAGGATGACACTTCGGGTATAGAGTTGGGAATGTGACAAAATACAATGTAACAAGAAGGGAGGATCCAAAATCAAAGCATGGGAAAACTTTTGGAGGGTAGTTGTAGCAGCTACAACATTTTGTGACAAACTGGTAGAATTCCAGTTCTCTGTATGGATCTTAGCTCATGTAAAATAGGTCTAACTCTTCAAGAATTATTTTTCACTTCATTGATCACCATATCTTCTTTACTTAACTTAAGTTAAATATATAGTCCCTACCATTATCTTCATCGATGACAGACTACAAAGACAAGTCAAACTTAGTTATTTTGATTGGGGATGGGGAGCATATAGATACACAAGTGAAGAAGGATTTTTAGAGACTTGGTTTTCATCTTTGGTGTTGCTCCACTACCAACAGGCCTGGACAATACCTCGACGAAGTCACTTCAGGGACAAAAACATTACTTCACTAATAGCGAGCTTGGAAAGTAGCCCAGCGGAGTTGCTTGCTTCACCTCTCTACATAGGAACCCTTTCTCTTCTTTTGCCTTTTATTGTTTTTTTTTGTTCAAAGAAATGTGCATAGGCACTTATTGATTTAATGAGGTGGAAGATGGATCCTGACTTATTGACAGAAGTAGAGGTTTTCCCTTCAGAAAAGGATATTTTTACACCTCTGAAATATAATTCACTTGTTAAAGTATCCTCCCCACCTTACTCTTCTCGATTTACTTGACAAGGCAAAACCGAAAAGTTATAAAAACATATTAGAGTAGGTGGTACTAGTTATAGATTAAAGCATCGTGATTCCATTACCATTTTCTCCAAAAAGAATGTATTTTCCATTAGGATAGCATCGACTAAAAGGTGCAAGATCCACACAAAGAGAGGGAATAAACAGATAAACAATCATCAACAGTAGCACAATTTCCTCTCGAACTTCACCATGCTTTCTTTAAAACCAAACACCATCTCATGCGGAAGATATCATACAAAAAAGGAAAGGAAAGAGCAGGGCATAAAGTAAATCAAAATAGAACAAAATAAAGAAAACAAACAAACTACTCCTACTCCTAAACTAACCGAGAATAGTCCAGGCTTACGTAAAATGAAACTTCCAATGTAACCACCGATGCATAGGATGACCTACATGGGTGAGGGAATCCCTATCAAGAAATGTATTTGAGAGTAATAGTCGATAATAAAGATAAAATGATACATACCGCAACATTCAAAGAGTGAAAGTGCATGAAGAAAAGTACGATTGAAAAGCACATGAAAAATATTTTACGGATGCATTGTGGTGTCTACACACATCGCAACATGATAACATGCAAGAAAATCTTTTTGAACTTCTGAATTCGGAAAACACAAAGAAAGTGAAAACTTACATTTGGTGAACAAGCTTGCTAGGTATGAATCCTGCAATGATTGAGTGATAGGATTGTGAAAAATAGATGGAGGATGCAAAAATTGAGATATAGATGGATTTGCAATATGCATGATTGAATGATGAGGATCCTTGAAAGATACAACACTATCTTGATCATGATTGGAATTGGCCTCAAGACTGTGAGAACCTAACATAACCATCAGCGTGGGTTGAGGTGCCTCGACAACTTGGGGAAGTTTCAAGGCATCAGAAGATAGATCATCGAAAACAGGTGGCTTAGAAAGATCGACAACAGAAAAATCAGATTCATGACCAAAAGAATCGATGAATAGATCACAACAGCCATCATCAAAAGATTCAACATCGAAAAAAAAAAACATCCTCATGATCTGATGAATCATAGAGAGGGAAACATTGAAAACAAGAAATTTCAACCTCCTTTTCTTCAGAATAATCAGATGGTAAATTGGAAAGATCAAGAAAATAAGATTATTCCTCTCCATGTTCAGATATAAGACTAAAATTCCATGCTTTCTGAGTGTGATCAGAATTTACGTCATAAAAATTTGATTCTTTGAAGATTCAATAGATGTGATAGAATCACGGAAGATGTCAGGGTAATGGGGGAGAGGTGAACAAGGAGGAACATCAACTTGCAACACAAATTCTCTTTCAGAGATAGAATCTCACATATACTCATCATAAATGATATCGCAAGTTGGCTGGTCAACACTAACTCCATCCTAATTATGATCCTCATGGACATTAGAAGGCACTATTGAAACTGGTGAACACAAAAACTAACAATCAGGAGGACCAAAAGAACTAAACAATGGAGGTCCATGAGAAGGAACATCACTAGAGAAATCAAATTCACAATCCAAAATTGCATTTAAATTTTGAATATGCGAGGTTGGAGAAGATGGTGTTAGATCAATGAATGGGCTCTTAAGTTCTCCAACCTCAACCTGCGTAAATGGATTTGTTTGATAAGGGGAAGATGAAGAGTCACTTGGAATAGCAACCTCCTTCGTCGCATATTTGGAAGCTCCATAAGTAGTGTATTTTGGGAGACTTTCAAAAGATCCATATTCTTTTGGATTCATCAAAAAATGAACAAGAAATTTTAACTTCGCTTTCATTAAATTCCAATCAATATCATCTTCAAAAATTCAAAACATAAATAAATAAAATGAACATGAAAATCATTAAGAGATTCATCATATGCTTTTCGCAAACGCATGATTTTATTGAAAACATATTTGTAATCATACCTATTAAAGGCATGGAAGAGCTCTTTGAAAATATGTTCGAAAGAGTGTATGGAAGCGGTTGGCAATGCGTAACACCATTCTTTGACACGTGCTTCAAATGTGACAATGAAAAACCTACAAGAGGCATCCTCGCAGTGAATATTGTGCTTAGTGTGAAATTCAAGAAAGAAAGGGTGCGCTTAAGAATGGTTTTTCCACCCTCGCCATAAAATTTTAGATTTGAAAAGTTATTAATTATCCCTATGGAAACTTTCATATTTGTAATTATGGAACAACATGTTGGGGTTAAGATATGGTAAGAATCCATTAAAGATACGAAAAGTTCAAACATACTTCACATGCTCAACTTGTTATCTGGCCCTCCTTCTAGCACCAGAAATGTTGACAGTGTTGTACCCGCCAACATTTAGGGGGTCGCTCCAATATGAAGTCCCAATTAGACCTCACAATGTTTGGTGTAGGAGCCCCATTCAAAACACGGCCTAGTTGCCGAAGTAGTGGGTTTTAATGATGTGACTTGACTATAATAATGCATAGAGTGGTGTAATCATGACTTTGGTGAACACGTGTGTGACTCTTCGAAAGGTCAAGTGAGATGTATGAAAGGTTCTAACACATGAAGGGAAGGTGGGTGAGCCCCTTAGAAGTCTGTAATATTATGTAACTTGAAAGGAACACATGAGCATAAAAGACATCATGAGTTATCCTACGAAATAGTTCACACATTAACCATGATGGAAATAAAAAACAACATGCATTCAATAAGATTCATACTAATGCAAATGAAATAGTTCATAAGCTTTAGCTTAAGTGAAATAACATATAACAAGAATAGTCCTACTACATTCACAACATATGCATGAAAATGTGCCGACTCTGAGCTTTTACTAAAGTGAAAGCTCTAAGAATACATATACCATTGATGAACCACTAGCCCCAATAGTAGAACATGAAGTCTACACTTGCTCCTCTAAATAAAAACACTCCCTCTATGCTACGGAGCAGCCAAGGCTCTCAACAAACTCCAAAGCTCCCGATTCTAAGCTAAAATCCTAGCCAAAAGATTGGCTCCCAAAAATCCCTTTACTTGAGTTATGAGGACATGTTTATAACTAAAGGGATGACTATTCACTTCCCCTTTGTGACTCTTAGACTTCCCTCACGACTCTTCAACCTCTTTACAAAATGACTCTTCAAATTCATTACATCATGATGCTTCACATTCCACAATTGACACTTGGAATTTCACATACAAATTACTTACAAAAGAATATCACAATATACCATACCCATATAGTAAAATACTGGGTAGAGCCAACTAGACAACCTAATAAGACAAATAAGTAAAGCTTGAGTTTGGGGAAACTCTAGCTCAGTAACTTTGATTTTTAGGTTCTCGGCCACATGATGATGCCAAGCTTTATATTGCGCGATGACTTCCCCAACTATATGATGGGATCAGGATGAAAGTGGACTCTAGCCTCCGTGGCTTTTGGGTACACTGATTTGGAACCATTCTGAATTTCATTCTTTAGTAAGAGCATCATAGTATTGATCTAGACAGGGCCACCAATGTGCTTATTCATGTTCTTCTTGTTCACTTCAAGATCTTCCTTGGTAACGACCTGCCTGAACCCTTCCAAGTATTCTCAAACCTTTTGCCTAACCTGATTCCTGCATTTGGCTTCAATGAGTGAGCCAACTAATCAGATCTTGTGCGATTTCACCATGAAATCCATGTTTTTGTATAATCATGCATTTGAGGCCTGAATATTGGTGATGAATGAGGCAAGTTATTTGTTGCTCTGAATGATCATCTGCACTTATGCTTTCTCCAACTCTTCCAGTTGCCTTGTTTTATTTATCAACTCAAATGGTGCCACTTTGTACTACATGACCATTCATTCATGACAACGATGGTTGTATGGACAACCTTAAGAGCTTTAGCATTATACTTACACTTCTACTGCATCTTGTGAAAGTGGACAACTAATTTATACATCATGAAGAGCTCTTTATACAAGCTCTGCACAGTATCTCTGAAGGTCGTTACTTCACCAAGTATGGTTGCCTTTAGTTCATCCAGATAAACTTGCAAGGGAGTTGATTTTTGAACCTCTTCTCGGATTTTTTCAATTTCTTCCCTTGTAGCCTACAAGTTCGTTGCCAACTATTTGTTCTCAGCCATCAAATACTCCATGTTTGACTTTGTAGCACTTGCAAAGGCCAAGTTAGCTATGATAATGGCATTCATATTTATTCTAATGTCAATCACAATCACACTTTCTCTGATGAATGTAGGAGAGGCGAGGTCATCCAGAAAATTTTTCTTCCTTTCTTGAACAATATTTTTCTGAAGCTTGTCATAAGTTAGATTTTACATGTCCATTATCGAACCATCATCATAAGGAAAAATTTCCTCTTCCTTGCTTGGAGCTTGCTCTACTACTGGAGGGTGGGGAGACTGAATGGTGACCTGTTATGTGCTTGGCATTAGATCAAAATCTTGGTTTTGTGGCTCTGGTTCCACTTCCCTGTCTTGGATCTTGGTCAACTCCTCAATCTCTTGAGAGAACTCCTTGTATTGCATTTGTTTGCTCTCCTCCTCTAGTTGTCAATTTTGTTCTTGTTCTTCAGCTTATCATTGTGCTTCTTCTTCTTCTTCTACTCCTCACCCATCTTCTTCTTCCTTCATCTTCCTTTCTTCCTCCAATATCTTCTACTCTTGTTCTTCTCTTTTATTCTATTCTTCTTCTTGCATCCTTTGTTTCCTCTTCTTCTTTTCTACTATGGCCACTTTCATAATGATTGGATCTACTTTCATCTTGTGGCTTTGCTCTCCCCTAGACTTAGCACAAATTTTCTCTTTCCCTTCTCACGCATTGGATTGCGCCTTTATTCTTGTACTACCTCTGAAGTGTCTTCCTTTTGTGCAGTAACCTGCAATGTTCCTACAAAGCTGACTGGATCATGGGACTTAGAGGCATTATAACAAAATTTCCATGCTTCCTCCTCAAGTCTGCGAAAGGTCCCTCTTAGCCACTGATAATGAATCCTCACACAATGGTCTTTGCAAACATTCCTTGGATCATAGAAATTGAAGTCCAAATTACTAAATGTGAATTTCTCTATTTCCTTGCCTTCGATGTCTACAACTTTCAAGTTCTTGATTTCGTACAATCCAGTCTACAAAAGAAGAGCGGGCCAAGGTGATTTCTTATTCATATGAAGAATTGTTGATAATGCTATGGAGAGATGGCAGACAACTTCTTGCATGACTAAATTATCGGAAGAATACCTCGGCAAAAGATGTGGCGACTTCTGTCCACCAAACACTCGAGGAAAGTGCCATTGGGTGAGGCAAACCAATTTGATATCTTCAACATTGCTTCTATTTCCCCTTGTGACATGCAAGGTGGTTCTTCCTCAACGATGAACTTATACAATGGAATGAGGAAGTGATCAATCAAATTTTACATTACTCCTCTATGGTTGCACTCTGAAAGTAGCTTTCATTAGATATGTGCAGAAATATCTCGTGGTGTCCAAGTCCAATTCATGCCAAGGAATGCATTATGGGTGCATATTTCATCTAGTAGATAGGAAGACATTTAAAATATATCTTTATTACCCTTGGGAGGATTCAAGGCATTAGATACATGGATCTTCATTTTTTGAGGCAACAAGTCTGACCAGTTGAATGGTCTTCCTTTATTCACAACCTAGTTCAATAAGAATTCACAACCTTCACGGAAGGTATCAGTACTCTACTGACCATAGATTCTACAACATAGAACTATCAAGAGATGATTGTCCCTCCTAAGAGATCTTGTTTTGTAGGTGTTGGTGTGTTTATGACAGAAATTTGCTGGCTCTCTCACCCAGCTTTTAGCAATGTCCTTTGTGCTCAAGTAGCTGGTGGAAGCATAGAAGTAAGAATCCATGACCGATTTTGGCTTTGGAAAATGGTACATGAGATGGTCATTTGGTGCTAGAAAAGAAGCAAGCCTTTGTTTGATATCATTATTCAGAGTCATAGTCTTTGGATTTGTATGAGACAATATCCAGCTAACAATGTATGCACATGGGAAAGTCAGATACTGACATGAAACCTTATGTAACCATGACTTTTGTACATTGATATACACCTATTGGTCTTCAAGGTCTGCTTTGAAGCTTCTTGCTGAGAATTCTCCATTCACTTTCTTCCATGTGATGTTTGATTCTTTCTCTATAAACAATTGAGTATTTGAGTAATTTGGAAAGTTCACTAGCATACTCTTAATTGTCTCCCCAGTCCCACTTTCAGTAGTATCCTTTGAAGTAGATATATTTGGTGCCATAATGTCAGTGATTGATGAAGATAAGTGCTCAACAACTGCAATACATGTACGAGGAAAAACACTTATGCCAGACATAAATTAGCTTAAGCAAAAATGACTCACAAAGGAATATCACAATAGCAACCACATGACTAAAGGGAGAGATTGTGTAATTATTGAGGTGAAGGGAGGGGGATTGGCTACCTAAACTGCACATTGCACAGTCTTAGTAGCCAAGGGAACAAATTGAGGCTAGATACTATGCATTGCGTAGTCTCACCCTAGGCAGATTGAGGGAGAGACTATGCATTGCACAGTATCAGTGGCCAAGGGACAAGCTTGAGCCCTAAAACTATGCAATGCGTAGTTGGGCTAGCCAGGGACTACACATTGCACAATCTCAGAGGCTAAGCAGACAACTTTAGATTTGGACTTGTGCAATGCCAAACTAGACAAGGCAACTGCTGGCCAAGGGAAGGGAAAATCTCCCCAGAAAGAGTATGGGAAACTGGAAGATCTTAGTGATGGTGGAAGTTAGAGTGTAGATATGACTAAGGATAGATATATTAGGGAAAATCAAGTGAAACATATCAACATGCAAAAGGAAAAACAAACATGCATAGGGAGTCGTCGAAATGACGACCACTGATGGGAAAAAACAAGAGTAAAAGGTGAACGATGGAATGAACCAACACTTGTATAAGATAATATAAGTTAAAACTCCGGCAACCATGAAAAGAAACAAGTGAAATATAACTCACATAAGCAAAATGAAAAAGAGTGACAAAAAAATGACAAAAGATGACAAAAGAAAAAGACACCCAGAAAAGTGCCGCAAAATCCACCTACGGCTCCTTCATCTCCTTGGGAAGGCTAGAGATCCAAGATCAAATTTACAAATGAGCTCTAGGGTCTTCTATTATATAGATCTAGGTTGGTTAGCATTCATGATGCACATGCCTATAATCAAGGAAAAAGCGACACTTGGTGGAGTTCCAAAATATAGAAACTTTTGTCATTCTTCGAGAAACTAATTATCCACTCCTTTTTTTCTAAGGATTTCCTTTTGCTTTTTTCTTTTCCAAGAAACTATCCATTCACACTGCTAAGAAGGATTACACAATTTCCAAACACTAGGAAACTTCTTGACTCAATGAATTGCGCATTTTCTGAGAGCAAGGATGCTTTGCATAGTTTCTGAGCTCAAGGTTGGGTTGCCATCTAGGATTTCAAAATTTCTAGGCTTAAGGAAGACCTATAATTCTGGATTGTGCAGTTTAGATCATCAAGGCTAGACTTTCTTCCAAGACTGTGCAGTTTTTGGAGGCAAGACCAACAATGCTGCAAGGCCTGGGAAAAGTCTTGCTTATGGATGCAAAGGTTTAGATCGAGATCAAAATAAGGAATCACAAGCACAACATGAAAATATAAGTCTTGATCACATCATGAATACTTGATGACAATGAAAGATAAGCTCTTGTCAATAAAAGGGATGCTCCAAAATCAAAGCATGGGCAAAATTTTGGAGGGTGGTTGTAGTGGCTACAACAGCCAGACAAAGATGCCAAGTTCACTTTTAGGTTTTGGAAAGAGTTATTCATAGGTATGGGTACAAATTTGTCCCTCAATACAACTTATCATCCAAATACATATGGATATACAGAGAGTGTGAATAATATTCTAGAATACATGCTGAGAATGTGTGTTATGTATTAGCAACAAAAGTGGGAAGAGTATCTACCTCTGGTTGAGTTTGCTTACAACAATGGGTATCAGGAGTCATTGAGGATGAGTCCATTTGAGGCACTTTATGGGCAGAGTTGTAATACTCCCATCAATTAGAGTGATCCAGTGAACAGGGTGTTGCTAGGACAGAACATGTTGGAAAATATGGAACAAGAAATGCATGTTATAAAGAAGAATCTAAAGGCAGCACAAGACAGACAAAAAATTTATTCATATCAAAACAGGTTGTTTAAGGTGTTGGGTGTGGAGTCTAATTATCTTATTTCTTCAGAGGTATTACCGTGTTGGACCTCAGTTCCTAACAGGGAAGCAATGCTACCCGTTTAATTGCCATTAGGGGGGTCTAGGGGGGGTGATGACAAGAATCCTACATATATGTTAAAAAAATTTGTAACCAGGGAGAAATTGAGATTCTTCTTAGTTTCAATTGGTCTTCAAGTATGATGGTGAATATGAGAAACAACCAGGTCCTAGTGGAGTCATTATCTAGCAAGTGAAGCAGTGATGGAGTTTATATAATTTGTCTCCAAGTGAGAGATTGTTGGGTATGGAATCTAATTATATTTTTGATTGTTTAGAGGTTCTTTTTGTTTCAGTCGCATTGGATCCCTATTCCTAAC
Organism: Pinus tabuliformis; assembly: GCA_031772625.1. Taxonomy (NCBI): domain Eukaryota; kingdom Viridiplantae; phylum Streptophyta; class Pinopsida; order Pinales; family Pinaceae; genus Pinus; species Pinus tabuliformis. Next base: position 1,146,431,088 of record CM062811.1, on the reverse strand, counting down.
AAGGCAACAACCCCGCCCATTTAATCATTGTCAGGGGGGTCCACGGGGGGTGATGGAGACTTTTATGAGCCTCCCCCCCCTGGGTTCAGGGGCATTGCCCTTGAAGCTAAAAATATATGTAAATTTTCCTTGTAAACTATTGTAATTTCATAGTCAATCTGGGTCGTTCATTAGGTAGATGATATGATAGTATAAGTTATGTTAATTTAGGGAATTTTTTCCCTAGAAGACAACCCTTAGTTTATATGAGGCAATTGTATTGCGGTTGTGCATACGTATTCTAAGCGAGAAAGAGAGACGAGATTGTGTGACAGTTAAAAGGAAATTACAGTGGATCTACTATGGGTTATATCTCTTCATTTTGCTAGATAATATAAAAGGAAGGACTGGTTTTTTCTCCATGGGCGTAGCCCAAACTGGGTGAACCACATATATCTGTGTCTCTCTTGTTTATGCATTTTCTGTTTTTGTGTTTCCGCAATATTTTATGTGTACCATTGCTTTGTAATATATAATTTTCTAACATAAGGATTTTTAGGTTGGGGAACATGTGTAGTTGTGCATCAAGCCCAAGAATATATCCTTTAACATTGGGTCATGTGTGAAGCTAGCACCTCATTATTGTGGACCTTTCGAGATCCTTGATTTGATTTTCAGTAGGTTGACCATTGTAAACTGCATCGAGCTAAGTTATAAAGCTCCATGGGTAGTATGTTTTTCTTTTCAGTGGTCTTGTTAGTTGTAGTTGTCATTGAACACCGAGGATGGTGTTCCCCTTGGGGGAGTGGTCTATAAAAACCCTAGATTAAAAGTCCCTATAATAAAGTTAATAAAGATAAAATAATACCAAGGTCATGGGACATGTATTCCAATCTAACTGTTGGGAAAAACATCCTAGTGTGGGTGGGTCATTTGGTTTATAATGGCTGAGGAAAATTGACAAAGGAAATGGAAAAGGATTTAGAAAGGTAAAGAGGCATTAATTGGCATTTTGTTTATGAAAATAATGGAAATTAGGAGAAAAGGAAGGTGTAAGGTCACAGGTTGCATGTGAGGAGGAAAATGAAGGAAAAATAATGGAAATTGAAGAAAATAGAGGCCTCAATGATAAAAATGCTTCTAAGGATTCACCTAGTCACATTCACCCATCTTACTAAGCACAACCTAAAAGTGCATAACCTATCTCTCTTCCCACTGAGAAGCTCTAACCCAAACTTAGTCAATTTTTGCCTCTGCTTGAGACCCTATTTTCTTGAACAATTCCTTGAGAAATGAGGCCGCTATCATTTAGGAATTTGTCCAAAATGGATTGTGCAATTCCCAAGGTTGATCATATGACTACATGCAACAACTATACACTCAAGACTAGTCTACAACTAATGTTACACTTCCTTGGAATCTCCACCACAGGTGGTGATCCAGGCAGCTCCAGAAACACTCAATGATCAAAGAGGGCTTAGGAAAGGCTCAAACATCAAAGTTATTGGATTGTAGTGAAACCATGTTCATATAAAATATCTTGTAGCAAGCTTTCCAACGGTGTAAATGATACCTAAATCTAACATCATATGTGGAAGTTATGGCCAATCAAAGTTTTGGTCAAATTAGCCCCCCTGGCTAAATTTGGTAGAGCACCAACTAAGTTTGGAGGTTGGCTAAATTTGGCGGCCACTAACAAGGCAATAATTTTTCACTTATCGGTGATTCCATTCTGGTGGCCGAAATGAGCGAATTTGTTGCCTCTTTAATTTTTCCAATAAACCCAAAAATCCGGTTAAATGTTTTAAACTAATTTATTCTAAAAAATGAAAAAAATTGTTTAAAAAATAGGGTTTCGGGATGCCACCACCCAACACATTATATATAGTATATAAAAAAAATGGTGGGCGAGCCACCCGCCCAGCCAAACAATCACAATATGTCACCATATATGATTTGTAGGAGCCGACGTGATTCGAACCCATGCTGACCATGTCGTTAAGCGATGTCCCCATACCCAACTGTCAACCATATACCATAAACCACCAAAAATAAAAAGCGCCATAGTTGCAACCGACACCCAATGGGGGAGGCCCGTGGGCTTGACTCCGGAACCTTCACCCAATAAGTACATCCACTTGCCAACAGCCCATGGCCATGCCTTGTTATTAATGCCCAACATATTATTATATAAAATAAAGTTATTCATTCTCTCATACAAAAGAGAACACACAGAACCCATAGTGGGAACGCAAATCGAGACAGGGAACCCTGATGCATGGGAATCATGAGGAATCTAAAAGGTTCCCTTGGAGCTAATTGTTTACAATGGCAGAGTCATGCGAACTTTATACTCATTTTACTCAAAATTTTGCCAAGATTCTAATGGTTTTTTTGGTTTTCTTATCTGAGTAGCAAAAATTCTTGAGACAAACTGATGAAGGCAGAAACATGATGGTGTAACCATGACGCAGGAATCTGCATGGAATCTAAAAGATTTTTTGGAGGCCAAGTTTTGAAGGTGATAGAACTAGGCTGACTTTATACTCATTCTTCCTAGGTTTTCACAAGGAACGTGATGGTATGATTAGTTTCCTCATCTGTGCAACAAAATTTTAGGCAATCAGCAGTGAAGAATATTTGTGGAATCTAAAAGATTCCCTAGAGGCACAAAAATGGCAGTTTTAGAACCAGGCCAACTTTTTACTTAATTTACTCAGTTTTTTGCAAGGAGCACAGTGGTGAAGTCATATTCATCATCCGAGCAGTGAATTTTTCTCCCATCTCCATAAAGGAATCTTGAGAGGAATGTTTGAGATTCTTAGGTGCCCAAAATTAATGGTGTTAGAAAGGGGTCAAGTTTATAGTCATTTGACACAATTTCATGCTATGAATTCAACGGTGCAATCCATTTCTTTAGCAGAACTATGCATTTTCAGGCCATCCCTAGAAGTGGAGGTATATGATGTAGTAATGCCATGTATTTCTTTTGATTTGCTGAGATAATGATTTTGATGTTGAGATCCTTGTTTACCATCATTTTGGAGAATACTTGTATGCCACTTCATCTGAGAATTTAGATATCTTGTCATGCTAAAGGAGCGCCCATATGAGTGAGAGTTCCTATGGGAGAACTTCTCATGGAGAGACATGCCACTCTAGTTGAGGGAGTTTATCCTTGTAATGACAAAGAATACACCATGCGCTCATCATCATCTTGCAATATTTAATGAAGCAACCTCCCCACTCTTGACATTGGGCTTGAAGATGTAACCCAAATTAGGTAAACTTCATTATCAACTTGTATGTTTTGTTTGATTTGATGGTTTTTAGTATGTTTCCTCTTCTTTAAAGTATGCACATGTGGTTTTTCATACTCTTGCACATGCAATTCTACTAACATCACAAAAGTAAAATATAATGGTTAATTATGGCAGTTGAGAGATATGGATCAGTTGGGAAACTTGATTTCTTTGCGTGCACTAGCTATTTTGGGCTGATTGATCAGTTAAATGGATGATCGTTAAGTTTGACTGAAGTCCAATGGCACAACTAACCTTCCACTATTTCCTCCAATAGTTGGAACTAGTTTAACTGAAAACAACTTGAGATAACTAACTTTGATTGCTACAAATTAGAAATCACACATGCTTAACTGAAATATAACTCCTCCAACTTGAATTTACTGATGAAACTAGGTGACACAAGCCATGTCACACAAGTTAACTGCACCCAAGTTGTTTATTGATGTGGAAATTCAGATTTTCTCAATTTAATCAAGGCAAAATAAAATTGAGAATTTCTTAGTACATTTTTCAACACTCCCTCTCAGCAAGAATGGGATTACCAACCACGCTTATCCTGCACTTATGGAACTCAAACTTCTCTCTTGACAAGGCTTTTGTCAAAATGTCAACATCTTGTTCCTCTGTCGGAATGTAGTGTAGAAGCATTATCCGCCTTCGCACACAATCTCGTAAATGGTGATACCCAATATCTATATGCTTGGATCGAGCATGAAATACAAGATTCTAATAAAGCTGTATGAAACTATGAATATTATAGTAGATCACAGTTCGATCCACCATCTGACAAAATAATCCAACAAGTATCTTTCTCATTTAGATCACCTCACATGTTGGTTGACTTGCAGCCATGCATTTTGCTTCTTCTGAGTTAAGTGATACAAATCTTTGCGTCTTGTTGTACCAGGAAACAACTGCAAACACAACACTGAAAATTCCACCTGATGTACTCTTTTAGTTTGATGGACTCCCCACCGAATCTATATCTGTGAAGCCATATAGCTTCACTCCCTCTTTCTATCTGTACCATAGTCCAAACTGGATAGTGCCTCTGAGGTACCGTAAAACATGCTTAGCTTCCTTCCAAAATAATTTGGTTGGCCTAACCATAGCTTGGCTCAACTTGTTGACTTCATAGCACATATCTGGTCATGTGTTCACAAGATACATGAGTGAACCCACTAGCTGCCATAAATAGTAACATTCACTTCCTCACCTAAAGTGGATCCTCCTTCCTCGAGTTGGTTGCTAGAGGTGTCTCCATGGGTTTGCAACTCTCCATGTGGAATATTTGTAGTATCTCATTTTCATACTTACCTTTAGACACAAATAGTTCCCCATTGCCTAGCCATACTCCTAACCCAAGGAATTAGTGCATGAGACCCATGTCCTTCATTTCAAACTCCCTTGCAAGATTTGATCAATCGCTCATCACCAGTTAAAATAAAATCATCAATATAAAAGAGAAAGATCTGATCAATTGCTCATCACCAGTTAAAATAAAATCATCAATATATAAGAGAATAATAATTAATTTACCTTCTACCAAGATATGATAGAGGTTTGCATTCACTTCACTTTTCATGAAGCCCAAACCAGTGAGATAACTATCGATCCTGGTGTACCAAGCACAAGGTGCTTATTTGAGACTACACAACACTCGCTTGAGTCTACACACATGAGAATCTTGATGAAATGTCTCAAAACCTTCTGGTTTCTCTATGTACAACTCCTTCTCAATAACTCCATTAAGGAATGTTGTTTTTACATCCATCTGGTGGATCTTCCACCCAATCTATGCAGCTAGTGCAAGAATTGATCTAATGGATGAGTACCTTGCTACAAGAGAAAAAGTATCCTCATAGTCAATTCCCTCAACTTGAGAGTACCCATTGGCCACAATTATGGCCCTATACTTCTCTATGCTTCCGTCTGCTACATGATTTACCTTGAAGATCCATTCGAACCCACAATTGATTTATTTGTTGGTGTTGGGACCACTTCCCTAACACTGTTCTTTACAATAGATTTGTATTCATCCACCATTGCACCAAATCATATAGGTTTTGTTTATTGCTTCCTCAAAAGTGGATGGATCAGTATCTACAAGCTCGTTCATTAGAGCCATATAGAAAATGTACCGATCAGGTGACCTTATATTCCTGTGCAAATTTGAAGGAACACCCACATTCTCCCTTGCATCCTGCACAAGTCTATCAACTTCCATGGTTCTTTTTTTGCCTTCTCTGGATGGTTCCACTTGAGTGGCTGTCTCCACTCTCTGCTCCTCAATTTGTGGTTACTCCACAACTTCCTGAGGTTCTTCCTTTGGAGCTAAAATCTCCTCTTCTGGTGGGATCCTAAGATCCCTCACAAGAGAGCACCACATCACTTTCTCCTCATCAAATTTTACATACCTTTGCACAAATATCATTTTGGGGGATGGAAATTACACACCGTAGTTATTGGGAGTTTATGTGTAACCCAAAAATACCCCCAAATCTGTTTTCGACTCAAGCTTCTTCCTTGATTATTTGGAGACATGGCAGTAAACTAAGGCTCAAAAAATCCCGAAGTGTGGCACATCTGACTTCCTCCCCAAGAAGACCTCCTCTAGTGTAATCATGCCTAGAATTCGATAAGGACTCCGGTTTTGCAAATAGATTGTTGTGTTGCATACCTCAGCCCACAAATGCAGAGGTAGGCCTTGGTCATGCAACATCACCCTTGCTACTCCCACAATGCTATGATTCTTTCTCTCAACCTTCCCATTTTGTTGTGGGTTGTGGGGTGTTTTCAAATCTTGTCGAATGCTTTGTTTTACACAATTTTTTTTAAATTCATTCGATACGTACTCCCATCCATTATTACTCCTGAGAGCCTTCACCTTTTTTCTTGTTTCTTTCTCAACAAGTGCCTTGAATTCTATGAAATTGGAGTATGTCTCATCTTTATTCTGCATGAAGAAGATCCAACACTTCCATGAGAAGTCATAAATAAAAATGAAAAAATATTTGTGTCTGGAAGTGGAGGCTATCGAGAAAGGTCCACAAACATTATAACGGATCCTTTCAAGGACTGCATGTGATTTTTTGTCCCGGTCATGGAAAATGGATTTTGTGTACTCCCCTAGGTTCATCCTTTGCATACATCTTGCTTCTCAAGTGCTCCTTTGGGGAGGCCTATGGTGATTTGTTGCATAATCTTTAGTGCGCCACAATTCAAATGGCCAAGTCTTCTATGCCAAAGTTCATTGACATCATGGCTCTGCGCCTTCTCTTCCTTTACGCTTAATGCAATAGAGTCTTCCACATATAGCTTATACAACTTCTTCACATGAACCCTCATTTGCTTCACCTATCTAGTGGTTATGTGTCTCAAGAATATATTTCCTTTGCTGAAGATCACACCATAGCCATGATGTTCTAGAAATGAAACAAAGATGAGATTTTTCTTTAGGCCTGGAATGAATATGACATCCTTGAGCCTGAGAGGGGAACTTGACTCCCTTTGAAAGGTGACTGTACCAAACTCATTCCCATTGTACCTTCTGTCATCTCCCAGCTCAATATGCATCTGCAAGTTTTTATCCTCCAAGTCACTGAAATACTCTCTACACCATGCCATGTGGAACAAGGCACATGAGTCCAAGTACCACATGCTCCCCATCATTGTGTTGGCCATGCATGCAATAAGAGTAAATTCAAGCTCGAATTGTGAAGCTAAGGCTTCACCTGCTGCTCCTCTTGAGGTTTTCTTGCTTGCATTTTTTTTGGACACTTCATGTCATAGTGCTCGATTTCATGAAAATAGAAGCATTTAATTGTGGACAAATCTTTCTTCTTGCCCCCTTCGCTGGATTCTAGTTTGGATTGAAATTTCTCCCCTTTTCCCATCTTCCCATTTCCAACCAATGCAAATTTTTATTCATCCTTTCCCTGGGATGAAGTCCCATCTCTAGTATTTTGCCTTATCTCCTCCTATACCATCAGAGCATAACTGTTCCCAGTTCAGTAGTTTCTTCCTCCCGTTCACTGAATCTTGATAACTATGCCAACTCTTGGGAAGGCCTAGAAGGGCTAGGCTTACCAAGTCCACTTTTGCAACATTAACAACAACCCCACCAAGTTCATCACGACATTGTGTGAACCTACTCAAATACTTCAGAATAATGTCATTCTTCTGCATCTTGATACTTTGAATTTTATCCTTGAGTGCTAGCTTCTTGTGGTCACTACTGTTCTCGAACAATTCTTTCAGTTCTTTCCACATTACGAATGGAGTTTATTTTCCATGGATATTTGAGACAATGTGATCTCATACTCCATCCAAGATTATTCTCCTCACCTTGGCTACATCTTTCTTCCAATGAGAAAGGTTTTGGGAATCATTTGTTTTTGGTTTCACAACATATGTCTTAATGTATTCTAGCAAGCCATTTTCATCCAACACCGCCTCCATTCGATGAAATTAGAGGTGCCTTCCAAGGCATACTCTAGACTTAACCCATTGAAGGTTGTCTTCTCAGCTCTGAATAGATCCTACTGCATTGAACTCCAAATTCGAACCTCTTGAGAAACATCTTCGACATTTCTGCTCTAGTGTGAATCTTGCTATGGTACCATGTAGAAATTATATTGTAGATTTGAAACTTCTCATGGAGTTTTAATCAAAATCACAAGAAACAAACCTACTCTACAGCTATGTGGAAGTTAATTCAGTCTTTAGAACAAAAATTTCAAACATGCAATAAGAAATAACACACATGCACACACTATTTTTTCTTGGGGAAAGCAACCTACTAAAAACCCCAATGTCTACTTGCATTAATCTGATGAATAGAGATGTATTACAATTTCTTTGCTCAACTAAGCACAACTTGCGAGTGAATAACCTATCTCTTTTCTCACTAAGAAGCTCTGACCCAGGTTGCTGGCGATTTCGAATTGGAGCTCCCGCGCTTCCTTCTGCGACCTTGACAGGCCTCCCGCAAGCCTCCTGCCTGGCAGCCCTGCTGCTGGGCCATCTCCTGTTCCCGCTGGCCCACCTGGGCTCCATCCTCTGAGCTTCCCATCAACTCCCGTGGTCTCCTTCGGGCCTCCTGCCCGGCCTCAGCTGTGGGGCCTTCCCCTGCTTTTTCCTGCTTTCGCACCTCTCTCCATCCAGTCATCTGCGAGCCTGGCTCCCCTCCGCTGTCATGCCTGGGACTGACTCCTCCTCGCCTCAAGACAATGAAGATCAGGAAAAAAAATTTGCAAATTTGCTTCTCTCATTCCAAAAAACGCGACCTCAAGAATCCGTCCCTCTGCATCAAAGTTTGTCAAGAAACTGGCAGACATCCCTGAAGTTTCTCTCCCTCCCAGTCTCCCGAGGAAGGCAACGATCTCTTTGGCTGAGAGGGGTCTTGTAGGTCAGTTCACTAGCCTCTGGCCTTCGCCTAGAGTAGTCCAAAAATGGGTAGAACGTAACTGGAATGCAATCATTCAAGGGAAAATCGCCATTAGATTCTGCGGAAGGGGCTTCTATACTTTCCTCTTTGAAACAAAAGAAGATCGGAACCTCATCTTCAGAAATGGCCCCTACTTCATGGATTCGAGAGGCCTCTACCTGAATAGATGGTCCCCTGACTTCGACCCGGAAATGGATATCCCAAATGCTGTTCTGGTTTGGGTTCACCTGCCCCACCTCCCTCTGCATTGTTGGGGGGATGAATCTGTGAAAGCTATTGGGAATGCAGTGGGAAAATACATTGATAGATGTGAACCAAAGGAAAACATGCATGCTTGTGCAAGGATCTGCGTTGAATTCGACTTAGGGAAAGGCCTACCGGAAGCTATCAAGATCAAAGTGGACCAATGGACCCATATCCAGCAGCTGGACTACGAGCAACTACCATTCAAATGCAAGGTATGTCACGAATATGGACATTTCGCTAATAGGTGTAGTAAGTTAAAAGTAAATGAACTGAATGAAAATGCTGAAACCTCTGAAGGCACATGGGAGCAAGTTAAAAAAAAGAAATCAAACCCTACCCAGCAAGGCCCTAGTACTAAGCCCCTACCGGAATACCAAGCTGCTCCCCCCCCTCCCCTCCCATTTCGACCCAGCCTTTCCTTTCCTCCTCCAATCCCTTTGAATCCTTGGTGGACGAAGATCCCTCCTCCCCCCCTTCCTCTCCTCCAGCCACTTCTCTAGCAGTCATCCCCTCTCCTCCCCTCCTCCTACCATAGAACATATTCTAACAAGAAACAAACTCAAAGAAGCAAGCCTTACCTCCGAAACACCGAGAAAAGTAGTTAGGAAGTCAAATAAAGAAATAAGAGATGAAACAGTAGCAAAAGAAATGGCCACGGGCACTCAACAACCGATGGACTCATTCTTGGACAAGCAAAAAGGAAGCGGGGAAAAGACAAAGGAGAAGAGCAGGGCTCACCAAAAAATTAGTAAGTATGTTGGGTCCCTATAATACTAGTGATTACCCCATTACTATTGTAGTTATACCCCTTATTTATATTGATGTACCCATGTAGTGCCCATATTGTTACTATTGTGCCACATAGAAGCCCACTATTGTTATTGTTGTGCCCTACAATATTATTGTTATGTACGCTTTGATTGTATTGGGACCACTTAGACTCCTATATATAGAAAGGAGGTATTTTCATTTGTATCATCCAAGAATTGTTCATTTATGTAATGTAAAGGAGGTTGCCCCCTCGAAGAGGCTGAATTCTAAGGCGTGGATCTCTCTTTTCTATCTTTTTGTGAGCTGGTTTCATAACATTTGGTATCAGAGCTTTGGATTCTAGGGTTTCGCTGCTCCAAACAGGTCATCGTGGAATTTTCGCTATAACTTTTTTTCTGTGACGTTTCAGAAGTCGCAAAAAAAAACCCATTTGAGAAGAATTGGCACTGAACCTTGGGTCCAAATTTCAAAACTTTTCTCGCGATATTTTTGGAGATATGATCTGAGGAAGTTGGTCTTTTTGCAGACTCCTGAATTACATTCAAAACAGGTGACCTGGGGAAATTCGTCATAACTCTCTCTCTGAGGATCGGATTGAAATTTCGTAAAAAGGTACATAAATCAGACGGATGGTAGTTTCTTGTGGGTGAGTTTCAGATTCAAAGGTTGAAACAGTGACTCGTGGCACGTCGTACAAGTTCGCTCTACTGAACCAGTCTAAAAGCAAGTCACTGTGGGAGATTTCACATAACTCTTCCTTGGAGAATCCAATTTGGCTCAGACTTGTGGCATTGGAAAGAGGACGCAGAAGGCTACTACAGATAGCAATTTCAGAACTGGATGATTCGAAATCACAGAGATACATCAGATTCAATATCAGGCCTCTATAAAGTGAAAAAAGGTGTGTAGTTTTTTTTTAAATTTTTGTGTAAGCTTGGTTTAACGGAATTCAAAGGGCATAGTAAAGCATTATTATCGGTAACTGATGCCCCGAGGAAAGAAAATGCAAACACCTAGTAAGGAACCTGAAAGCTCTAGCATGACTCATGAAGAAGAGGAAGAAATGCTACATGATATATCAAAATTACAAGAACAAGTGCAACAAATGTCACGCTCACAAAAGCTAACAGAAGCTAAGATAAGTGGCGTGGAATCTAAGGTAAATGGCGTGGAATCTAAGATAAAGGGCATGGAAGCTAAGATGGATGGCATGGAAGCTAAGATGGATGGCATGGAAGCTAAGATTGACGCTAAATTTGATGGCATGGATGAATTGAAGAAGTTGCTACAAGAAAGGGTCACTAATGGTGAAAAGGTAGTAAAGGAAACTCATGATGAGAATAAAAGAAATGTTAATCATGATTCCATAGACTCTAATGTTGGATCGAAGACTCACCATGTTCCAAAAATCGATGTGAGGAAGTTTGATGGCAAGGATCCCGCCACATGGATATTACAGATGGAGCAATTCTTCGATCTCAATAATGTGCAAAACACACAAAAGGTACGTATGGCAACTTTATATTTGGAACCAAATCAGTTTGTATGGTATCAATGGCTTTGTTCTCGTAAACAATTTATCACTTGGGCAATTTTTACGGAAGAATTGATAGCACATTATGAGGATACAAAAAGCAACACTTTTTTTAGCCAATTGATAATCTCAAACAAAAGGGTTCAATAATGGAGCACATTGAGGAGTTCCAAAAATTGAACATAAGGGTAAAAGATATTCCAGAGGAGCATAGGATTGATGTGTTCATAGGGTCTTTAAAGGATAATATCCAACATGATGTGCGCCTTTGGGAACCTGATTCATTAGAGAAGGCATTCAGGTTAGCAAGAAAAATGGAAAGCAAAATTATGGCAACTAGGAAGCATACCATTCACAACTATAAAGATGGAAGTGTTGTTGCCCATAGTCTTCCACAACCTACAAGGTTGACACCACAACAATTGGAAGAAAAAAGAGCAAAAGGGCTTTGTTACAATTGTGATAGCAAATACACAAAAGGTCATAAGTGTGCTGAGAAGAAATTATTCTACATAGATTGTGAAGAGGAAGAAGAAAAGGAGCAAGAAAGGTCAAAAGAAGAGGATATATTCCAGGAACAAAGCCTAGATGAAGAACAAATAAATCCGACCATATCTTGTAATGCATTGGCAGGAATTACCACTCCTCAAACCATCAAGATAGAAGGACAAATCAAGAAGAAAAAGGTAATAGTGTTGATTGATTCAGGAAGCACCCACAATTTTATTCATTGTAGGGTAGCAAAAGAATTGAATTGCTTCCTATATCCAGCACCAGAGTGTCAAGTGATGATTGCAAATGGAGGAACAATAAATTGCTCTGGAAAGTGCCATAATATCAAGCTATCCATGGGAGAATATGTATTGACTAGCCCAATGCTTTCCATTCCAATGGGAGGTGCTGATGTTGTACTAGGAGTCCAATGGCTACAATCCTTGGGTACAATAGCTTTTAATTTTCAAGAACTTTTCATGAAATTTTCTGTGGAAGGAAAGGAAGTTGAATTAAGGGGTATTGCAGGGAAACCAGGAAAGATAATCAGCTCTAATGGTATGACAAAGCTTCTAAAAAAGGAGCAAAGAGGTGTAATTGCACAATTATGTTCGCTAGATGTTTCCACATTGGAATCATCTATTTCTCCAGATCTCCAAAAAGTCCTGGACAATCATTCCAAGGTATTTGAGACTCCCAAAGGTCTCCCACCTATGCGTGATCATGATCATGCTATTCATCTGATTCCAGGAAGTGTTCCTCCAAACATCAGGCCGTACAGATATCCCTATGTCCAAAAAAGTGAAATTGAACGTATGGTTGCAGAAATGCTAGAGGCTGGTATAATTCAACCGAGTCAAAGTTCTTTCTCTGCTCCAGTAGTATTGGTGCACAAGAAGGATGGATCATGGCGCATGTGTCCGGATTATAGGGAGCTCAACAAGCTCACTATTAAAGATAAGTTCCCCATTCCTGTCATTGATGAATTACTGGATGAATTGCATGGATCAATTTACTTCACCAAGTTGGATCTTCGTTCAGGATATCATCAAATCAGAATGAAGATTGAAGACATTCCGAAAACGGCATTTAGAACTCATGAGGGTCATTATGAATTTTTGGTCATGCCTTTTGGCCTTACCAATGCACCTTCAACATTTCAAGGTTTGATGAATTCAATTTTCAAACCATTCCTTAGAAAATTTGTGTTAGTATTTTTTGATGATATACTAATCTACAGCAAGTCTTGGAAGGATCATGTTGAACATGTTGACAGGGTGCTACAACTATTGGAAGAGAAACAATTATATGCAAAAAGATCCAAATGTTTCTTTGGAGTCCAGGAGGTGGAATATTTGGGTCATATTGTATCTCATGAAGGAGTTAAGGTAGACCCTAGCAAAATTAAAGCCATTAAGGAATGGAAAATCCCCACATCCATAAAGCATCTGCGAGGATTTCTTGGGTTGACAGGGTATTATCGCAAGTTTGTTAAGAATTATGGGAGAATAGCAGCACCTCTAACAACATTATTGAAGAAAGATGCATTTTCATGGACTCCGGAAGCAACAAAGGCCTTTGAACATCTTAAAGAGGCAATGTGCCAAGCACCGGTCTTAGCTACACCGGACTTCACAAAAACCTTTATTGTGGAATGTGATGCTTCAGGAAATGGAATTGGTGCTGTTCTAATGCAAGATGAAAGACCCATTGCTTTTGAAAGTCGTCCAATCAAGGGAAAGTTTTAAGAAAAGCTATTTATGAGAAGGAAATGTTGGCAATACTCCATGCACTTAAGAAATGGCGACCCTACCTAATGGGAAGACACTTCAAGGTAAAAACAGATCATGATAGCCTTAAATACTTTTTAGAACAAAGATTATCCTCTGAAGAGCAACAAAAGTGGGTCACAAAGATGTTGGGTTATGACTTTGAAATCATCTACAAAAAAGGGAAGCAAAATGTGGTGGCAGATGCACTCTCAAGAAAGGATGAGGATGTGGAAGCATTGTTGTGCGCCATTTCTATTATCCAACCAGATTGGATAAATGAAGCAAGGGAGGAATGGAAGAATGACGAAGAAGTGTGGGCACTTATTCGAAAGCTACAACAAGATTCCAGTACGTCTGATACATTTAGCTGGAAAAATGATTCGTTATGGTACAAAGATCGCTTATACCTCTGTAAGAATTCCCAGCTAAAACAAAAGATTCTTATGGAATTGCACACTTCTCCCTTAGGAGGGCACTCAGGATTTTTAAAAACTTACCACAGGGTTAAGAAGGAATTTTTTTGGGATGGCCTTAAATCAGATATTCATAAGTTTGTGGCAGAATGTTTGGTTTGCCAGCAAAATAAAGTTGAAACAATTAAGACACCGGGTCTATTACAACCTTTATCCATTCCAAGCCAACGTTGGGAGGAGGTTTCAATGGATTTTATCACAGGTTTACCCAAGTCTGAGGGAAAGAGTGTCATCATGGTGGTAGTTGACAGACTTACCAAGTATGCACACTTTTGTGCATTATCACATCCATTTAAAGCCAGTACAGTTTCTACTGCATTTATGGAAACAATTCAAAAGCTACATGGAAACCCAAAGATTATTGTAAGTGACAGAGATCCCATTTTCACTGGAAATTTTTGGACAGAATTATTTTCTTGTCTTGGTACTCAGTTAGCTCATAGCTCATCTTATCATCCTCAATCTGATGGGCAAACTGAGATAGTAAACAAATGTTTGGAAGGATATCTTCGTTGCTTTGTATCTGATAAACAGACACAATGGGTCAAATGGTTGCCTCTGGCTGAATGGTGGTATAACACTTCCTTTCATACAGCAACAAAAATGACCCCATTTATGGCACTTTATGGGTATCAACCACCATCCATCACATCATATTTAAGAGAAAATTCTAAGGTTCAGGCAGTGGAACATCACATCGAACATCAACAACAAGTCCTCCAACTCTTAAAGGATAACCTTGTGTTGGCACAGAATAGAATGAAACAACAGGCAGATCAACATCGCAGTGAAAGAAGTTTTGATGTAGGTGATTGGGTATTCCTACGGCTACAACCATATAAGCAAATGTCCCTCAAGCAAGCTAAGAAGGATAATAAATTATCACCAAAGTATTATGGTCCGTACAAGGTGTTGCAAAAGATTGGTACTATGGCATACAAATTGGAGCTTCCTGCAGCTTCTCGATTGCACCCAGTTTTCCATGTTTCATGCTTAAAGAAGGTTATAGGCGACAAGCTCCCAGTTCAAACAATATTGCCAGAACTTGACGAAGAAGGAAAAATTATATTGGAACCGGAAGCAGTTATAGAAACAAGAACTCGACAGCTACGAAATCGATCAATTTCAGAGTATCTTATCAAGTGGAAGAACTTATCCGCTGAAGATTCCACATGGGAGGACGAGAATTTTATGCAGAAGTATCCTGAACTACTCAAGCGTTGAGGACAACACTTTTTTGAAGGAGAGGGGCATGTTGGGTCCCTATAATACTAGTGATTACCCCATTACTATTGTAGTTATACCCCTTATTTATATTGATGTACCCATGTAGTGCCCATATTGTTACTATTGTGCCACATAGAAGCCCACTATTGTTATTGTTGTGCCCTACAATATTATTGTTATGTAGGCTTTGATTGTATTGGGACCACTTAGACTCCTATATATAGAAAGGAGGTATTTTCATTTGTATCATCCAAGAATTGTTCATTTATGTAATGTAAAGGAGGTTGCCCCCTCGAAGAGGCTGAATTCTAAGGCGTGGATCTCTCTTTTCTATCTTTTTGTGAGCTGGTTTCATAACAAAGTAATGATATTAGTCTCTTGGAATTGTAGGGGGCTGGGCTCCTCTCTAAAAACAAATGCATCCCGGGATTTAATCATTCATGAGCAACCAGATCTTTTCCTAATCCAGGAGACCAAAATGTCAAACCAAGACTTTCAAACATTCACAAAAAGACATAAAAGCTTCGCAGGTACAACAACAGACTCCGTGGGCGCCTCAGGAGGTATAGGTACATTATGGAACAAGAGAAAATGGGATCTCATCAGCCAAAACTCATCTAACTGGTGGGTCAGAACTGACCTTAAAAATAAAATCTCAAAAGAAGAATATACTGTCCTCAACATCTATGCCCCGAATCATTACAGGGATAAGGCATATTGTTGGGACTCCATCAACTCAGAGTTGCAGGTCTCCCAAAATAGGAACACAATTATGGGTGGTGACCTGAACCTAATCAGGAACATTGAGGAAAAAATAGGAGGGAAATTCCTCGTTGATCCTTCAAGAGATTCTCTAGAAACAATTATAGAAACACACAAACTCATTGATATCCCCCCCAACAATGGTAAATTTACTTGGAGCAACAAGAGAGCAGGAATCCACAACATCAAAGAGAGACTGGACAGGATATTAATTCATGAAAGAATAGTTACAGGTTTCTCCTCAGTTAAAAGTAAAATAGTTCATGCCACAGCTTCAGATCATAAGCCTGTGGTTTTGATCCTTGACAATGAAAGAAATCTCAGCCCTTTACCTTTCAAATACAACAAAATCTGGGATACCAAGGAGGGCTTCAGAAAACTCATCAAAGATCACTGGGAGAAGGAAGTCATCGGTTCACCCCACTATGTATGGGAATCAAAATTAAAATCCTTAAGAGCAGCGATCAAACAGTGGGCCAAAGAGAACGCAATATTGGAAAATAAAAAAAAAGAATAGAGCTTCACAGGCAATTGGAGCAATGGAATCAGGAGAAAGAGGATCATCAAATCTCAAAGGAAGAACAATCTCAGGAAAATGAAATGTTTAGGGAACTCTATAAGCAGAACAGAGAAGAGGAAGAAGAGCAGAGACAGAAATCGAGGTGCCTTTGGCTGAGAGCTGGAGACAAAAACACCTCTTTCTTTCATAATAACCTTAAGATCAGAAGAGCAGGAAACCAAATTGATAAAATCACTGCTGAAGGGAAAGAACTCAGTGAACAAGAGGAAATCAAAGCAGCGGCACACAGCCACTTCAAAACCCTCTTATCAGCAGTCCCCTGTATATGGACAACGCGGATTTCCTACAGCCAGTCGAGTGCAAAATCAACGCGCATCAAAATAGTGAATTGGATCAGGATGTTTCAGAGGAGGAAATAAGGTTGGCACTGTTCAGCATGTAGCCGGACAAGGCCCCTGGACCTGACGGCTTCACCGTTGCCTTTTTCAGGAACCATTGGGATATCATAAAAAAAGACTATGTAAGGATGGTTAAAAATATCTTCAAAAAAAATAAGATGGGTGAAAACACCAAAACTTCCCACCTGGCGCTTATTCCCAAGGATCCCAACCCCCTCTCCTTTGACCGCTTCAGACCTATCTCTCTTTGCAATGTCTCCTACAAAATAGTAACCAAAATCCTGGCAAATAGACTGAAAAAGCTTCTACCTTACCTAATATCAGAGAACCAAGGAGGATTCGTTCCTAAAAGACAAATAACGGACAATGTCATTCTGATTCAAGAAGCAATCCATAGCAGCATCAATAGAAAGGAAAGAGGTATGATTATAAAACTGGACATGGCAAATGCCTTCGACAGGGTCAACCATCAATTCCTTGCTGAGGTCCTCAGGAAGTTTGGAATTTCCAGCAAATTTATAAGCATCATTATGGAATGCATCTCAAACCCTTGGACAGCCCCCCTAATCAATGGTAGACCCAGTCGCTACTTCAGAAGCACCAGAGGATTGAGACAAGGCTGCCCCCTCTCTCCCTTCCTATACATCATCATGGCAGAAACCTTGAGCATACACCTGGAAAATCTTCGAAAGCAAAAGGATATCAGAGGGATCAGCATAGCAAGAGAGATAAAAGAAATGAATCATTCGCTCTTTGCAGATGATACCCTTTTAATTGGGGGAGCCTCAAGCTTAATGGCAAGAAGATTCAAGAGAACTTTGGACACCTTCCTGGCAGTCTCAGGGGGACTGCTAAACAACAATAAATGAAAAATTTATACTTGGAATGTCCCTGTCCAAATCATGCAAAGAATCTCCCTGATCAGAAACTGGAGCCACTTCTCATATCTGGGTCTGCCCTTGGCAAAAGAAATTGTCAAGTCTGAGATATGGAATAAGCAGATCGAAAAAATGAGAGGGCTTCTCCAAAGTTGGGGGCTGTCTTGGCTAAATCTGGCGGGCAGAACCACCCTCATAAAGGCTCTCCTCTCAGCTCTCCCCATATACCAATATGCTGTCACTCTGGCCCCTGCCAGCACTCACAAGCACATGGAGTTAATCATGAGAAGTTTCCTCTGGCAGGGAGGGAAGCAAGACTCAAAAAAATTCAGCCTTGTCAGATGGGATCAAGTTACCCTCCCTTTTGAAAAAGGGGGCATAGCAATCAAAATCCCAAGTCTTTCCAACAAAGCGATGGGCTTCAAACTGGTGTGGAGAATGCTAATGGGAAAAGGTTCCTGGTGGGTTGAGGCCATTAAAAGGAAATACCTCAATGGGCTGCACTCCAATGTCCTCACTGAGGCAATAGTGGAAAGGCCTTGCACTCCAGTCTGGAAACTTATTAAAAAAGTCCTCCCCCAAATCAAAAACCACATCTCTAAGTCGCCTGGAAATGGCAAAGAAATAAATATATGGATGGACAGAATTATGGGATCGGAGCCAAGAAATCTTCTTCAGCAGTTCAGTACTTTGAAATTATGGATGGAGGCCAAAAATTTGCATTCTTTATTTGACATTTCAGTTTGGGAGCACAACAGTTGGTTAGCTTGGAGGGATCTCCCTCTCCCAAATAATCTCAGGAAACAGTGGGCAGACCTCAAGATCTCTCTGACGGGATCAACTCCCTTATACAAAGATGCTCGTGACAGTTTCATCTGGGATCCCAGCGGAGGACATTTCACTGTAAAAGATGGGTATAAACTCCTTCAGTCCAGCCCCACTCTAGGTAACTGGAATCTTCGGTCAGCTGTGTGGAACACCGAATGCCTTCCAAAGATCAAATTCTTCGCCTGGACCCTTCTTAAAGGAAAGATTCTCACGGCCGAGAACCTCAAAAAAAGAGGAATCCATGGTCCCTCAATGTGCTGCCTCTGCTGCGCAGAGGAGGAGAGCAGTCAACACCTCTTCTTAGATTGTCCTTTTGCTCAAAACTGCTGGAAGCAAATTATCAGTCCGTTGAGAACTAGAGAAACCTTCGACCAGCTCTCTACCCTCAACAGAAACTGGGAGAAAAGCTACCCCCACACAAGAAAAGGCAAGACTATCATTACTCGCTTGTGGAAATGCATACCTTCAGCCCTCAGTTGGCAAATTTGGCTCACCAGGAACAACTGCATCTTCAACAATCAAAAACCAAACTCAGCCCGCACCCTGGCCAAAACTATGGGCCTTGTTGCCGAAATGATTAGTGCCAACTATGTTTCTCACCCTGATCGCTCCAGTTGGCAGAAGGAAGAGGAAGAATGGTTTCAATAAATTCTGCTTAAACTATGTCAAAAATATGCAACCTCCTCCAATAGCAGGCAAGAGGGGGAACAATTGGAAACTCAGGGGTTCTCAAGAAGACATAGATCAATGGATACACGAGCAAAAGAAAACCACCCTCCAGTTCGACGGTGCATCCAAAAACAACCCGGGGAAAGCAGGGGCAGGGGGAATAATCAAAGATCAGAATGGCCAAATTATCATCACCTATGAATGGGGACTGGGAAACATGACGAATAATATGGCAGAGGCCTACAACCTTCTTCTAGGTATCAGCATCATGAAAAAACTGCAAGTCAAAAACCCAATCATAATCGGCGACTCGGCAATAGTGATTGCTGCAATGGCTTCAGGGGGAGAATTCAAGAAACAGGCTCTCAACAACATCAAGCACAGGATCAAGGATAACTCAAATCAGCTGGGGGACATCCTCTACAAGCATGTTTTGAGGAATAACAACGCGGAGGCAGATTCGCTAGCCAACAGGGCTGTCAATAGACCCACTGGTCAGGTTCGTGAGAATGATCTAATCTATGACAAGCCAATCCCATAAGCCGACCCATCCTTCAGCCAAGCTCGTGAATCATGACTACATCAGTCATCTCAACAATTCTACCGCCTCCCCTCACAAAGCTGGCAACCAGACTGTCGACTCCTCCCCTCCTGACATTGTACCCACTCTCATCAAAGGCGCTGCCAATGAAATCTTCAGGGATAAAGGAAATCGGTACGGGACTATGGATTGGGAGAGGTCTCGTGACAAAACTAATCAGAAGTTAGGCAACAGTCCGCTCATAATCCAAATTGGCTGCACAAGCAATCCAAGAAATGACACCTTGGACAGGAAAATCTCTGAGCTGCCAGATCCGAATTCTGAGGTCCAGCCCCTCGAGTTATTATATATTCAACAGGAAACTACTCATTTCATCCAGCCCAGAGCTCCAGTCTCCAGCTGCCATAAGAGAAAAGGTTCGTGCTCCAGTTGCGTTCCCTCCAGATCGTCTCAGGTGGTCTTCAGTTCGATTTCCAGCCAGCCTAGATCGTGCTCAGTGCTCTGCAACCGAAGAGGGCTCATAATCTCTGCATGGCGTGGTAATGACAGTGATTTTCGCGCATTTCTTTTTTCTATCTCTAACAGTTTCTCTGTCTATTTGAAGCAGATCCTCCCATCATCGTCGCTCCCCGCTTCTCAGATTTCTGCCTCTCCCATTTTCTGTCTCCTCCCCCCTTTCTTTCTCTGCGGCAGAGGTCGTTCTCCTGCCCCGGCTCCTCTCAGTTTCTCTTCCCTCAGTCGATCATCGACCATCTTCCTGATCAGCTCTTTTCACATTTTCCTGAATCGCCAGCCTTCTCTCTTCTTAATCCCTGTCATCCCTTCATCCCTCTTCTGTAACTCCTATCTCAATCTCTGTCCCAAGATTCCCAAGCCTTCTCAAGGCCCGTCAGCAATGGCCGAGAATCCCCTGGAACGTGTAATAACCAACAGCAGCTGCACTCTGTGCAAAGCTCATTGTTTCATGATCGCTCGTTTTGTCAAACACTTCAATGATCTCAAGGAAGAATTTCAGGCAGACAGCAAATCCAAGAGGAAAAAGCTGGAGAAACAGAGGGCGGAGATAGAAGGCCTTAAAGAAAAGTGCAATCACCTGGAAGAAGCTATCAATCACATAAAAACAATGACTCAAAGTATGCAAGGAGAGGCCTCGACAAAGATCAGTGAGAAAAAAGAGCCTCTGTTCGATGATTCAGTAAACCAGCATATGTAAATCTCCCTATGTTATGTAAATTCTGCTTTCTTTTAGGATAGTTTATACGGCAATATAGCCGTTATCTCTTCCAAATCTCAAATTTCAAGTCTACTGACTCGGATCAAGGGTCTGCGTACCCATTTTGGATCCACTCTTCTTCGCTCCTTCCATCTTATGTAACAGGACTAGTTCCTCTTTTGAAGTTTTTATAATACAATAGTAAACGACCATGTTAAAAAAAAAAAAAAGCTCTGACCCAGACTTAGTCAATTTCTATCTCTACTTGAGCCCTTATTTCCTTGTGCAATTCCCTAAGAAATTAGGCCCCTATTATTTAGGAATTTTTCCAAAATGGATTGCGTAATTCCCAAGGTTGATCTTCTGACTGCATATGACACTTGTACACTCAATACTAGTCTACAATTTATGTTACACTGCCTTGGAATCTCCACCACAGTTGGGGAACTCGAATTCTCTACATGCACTAGCTATTTTGGGCTGACCAATCAGTTAAATGGATGATCACTGAGTTTGACTGAAGTCCCACTGCACAATTTACCTTCCACCAGTTCCTCCAACAGTTGGAACTAGTTTAACTAAAAATAACATGAGATAACTGACTTTGATTTCTATAAATTAGCAATCACACATGCTTAATTGAACTCTAACTCTTCCAACTCGAATTTACTGAGTAAACTAGGTGACACAAGCCATGTTACACAAGTTAATTGCATCCAACTTGTCTGCTGATGTGGAAATTTGAATTTTTCAATTTACTCAAGGCAAAATCAAATTGAGAATTTCTTGTTGTATTTTTCAACAAAGCCTGCACACAAGCTTAGGCCTCTTCCGTTTAGGGCCTGTAGAAGTCACGAGGAAGGTTGGTTCCATGGTCCATTTTCTAAATTTTGGTTAAAACATAAGAATGTTATTAATGTGATGAACAAAGGTCTGATGAAAACATGGCTCTACTGTAGCTAGTCTCGTTTCTGGTCTAGCAGACCAACGTGCAAACGTTTGTAATTTTTCTTTGAAAATTGAATAGAAATCTCACTACTCACAATTTTTTATTTTTTATCTTTTAAACTTTTAAATTTAGTTTAACTTTCAATTATTTTATAATCTAACATAAACATAATTGAAAGATAAAAAAATAAATTATATTTATACAGTTGAATATTCTATTTTAAAAATTTATATAAAAATGTTAATGACGTTGCCTCTCATTTTTACCTGGAGAATATGGTTCAATAAAAATGTAAAACTTTTTATGAAAATAATTCAGTAAAAATATAAAACTTTTTAATGATAAAATTATATGTTTATGAGGTGCACTATCATGAAATAGGTTAATTTTGAAAGATGAAAAAATAAATTATATTTATAGAATTGAAAATTTTATTTTCAAAATTTTATTAAAAATGTTAATGACATTGCCTCTCATTTTTACATGGGGAATATGATTCAATAAAAATGTAAAACTTTTTATGAAAATAATTCAGTAAAAATATAAAACTTTTTAATGATAAAATTATATGTTTATGAGGTGCACCATCATGAAATACGTTAATCTTGAAAATGATGGCCAACAACTTAAACGTAGAGTGATAATGGAAGAGCATAATGACAAATTTGAAACAAAGGTATATATTGATGATGTAATTAATTAAGAGATCAAACAATATATATATTATATTTATTATTTTAAATTTAAAGTTGATTAAGGATAATAATAAAATAAAATTTATATCTTTAAAGAAATTGCTATTAAAAATAATAGCTTGATAAAAAAATTAAAAAAATTCAAACTTTGAAATATTCTTTTAAAATTATTGAATATAGGAAAAAATAATGTATGAAAACATTATCTTAACAAACCAATCTATATATATTATATTTATTATTTTAAATTTAAAGTTGATTAAGGACAATAACAAAATAGAATTTATATCTTTAAAAATGTTGCTCTTAAAAATAATAGTTTGATAAAAAAAAAATTAAAAAATTCAAACTTTGAAATATTCTCTTAAAATTATTGAATATAGGAAAAAATAATGTATGAAAACATTATCTTAACCAACACAATGAAGGGGAATATAAAAAATGATAAACCAATAATAAAAGGAATATTATATTGTAATCATTTAATATAGGAAGAAATAATGTATGAAAATATTGTCTTAACACCCACAATGATGGGGAATATAAACAATGATAAACAAATAATAAACAACCTTTTAGGTGATATCTCTTTAATATATATTTAAACATAAAGGAATGACATCACTAATGTCTTGAACAAGAAAAGAAAACATTCAGCTCTTAAATATTGGCATGGTTAGAAAAAAAATATGAAACAATATGGCAGAATCTGATTCAAACATTTTTAGTAGAATGGTTGTACTGTTTTTATTATTCTATGTATTTGTAATAAAAGAATTTCAGAATTTTATATATAGCATATATATTATTGAATAAATTTTTTAGATTTATGTGTAATCTATATAAAACTATATGACATTATTTATATATTGATTTAGTGATATATTAATATTAAAGAATTGTACGTTGATAATAAAGAATAATTTTAGAATATCAAATTAGGCGTCTTTAAGTCAATTGTAAATTTGGAAGAGATGAAATAATTCACTCACGGTCAGATTTTCAAATATTTCCAAAAATATACTAAATTTACAAAAATATTAATAGACTAAATAAATTGTATTGATCAATTTAAATATAACAAGATAAACTAACTTTCAAACCTATATTATTATCCTGCGGTTCATCATCAGTGTAATTATATAAATTATTTTTTTATTTTCTAAAATCAAATTATTAATATTTATGAGAATTTGAACGTGGTATTGTATAATCCATGATTTTGCAATTATTACTTTTTATTAATGTAATGTATTTATTCTTGTTATATCAAATAGTTTTTATAAACTAATAATTATTTAAGAAAATAATTAATTGAATATATTAATAAATTATCCAATTTTAAGGTCACGACCAAGCTTGACACCAAATTGGTGTATGAGACCTCCTTGTTTGTGGGGTAAAGGACTCACCTTTACACATTGATTTCACTGCCATACTCTACCTCCTTTGGTTTTGAACCTGTGACCTATTTGGAAGAAACACATGTTCTTAACCATTAAGCCACACATGCTCTTAACCATTAAGCCACTCACGCTATATATATATATATATATACACACACACACACACATGCTCTTAACCATTAAGCCATTCACGCTGTGTAAAAATTTATATATATTATTTTTTGGGTTAAAACTTAAATTCGAATTTTAATAAAATAAAACATAACCCTTTTTATAAATAAGAAATAAGTGTTATTATTATTTTTTTCAAATATAAATTCAAATTTAAAAATAAATATATGTATTTTTATAAATTAATAATTATATTAAAATATTTTTTTATGCAGTTGTCTATAATGCGACTTTTTGGAAGCCTTTCCGGTGGGTTTTTCCGGTCAAAATCTGGCAGCAATTTATTGGAATGGCAAGTTTGATAGCTAGTTTCTGCACAATCAAAGCGTCCCAGGGGTTTTCCAGGGTGCTGAATCCAAATATGCAGTTAAAAAACCATTTTAACTGCAACAAATCAAGATTTAACTTCAATTTCTTCCGCCAGATTCCGTCACCGGAATCTCCAAAAAGTCGCATTATAGACAACTCCTTTTTTTATTGAATATTTTAGTTTAAATTTTAAGAAATAAAATATATAATTTTTTATTTGGATAGACAACTTTGATTTGGACCATTAATGTAGTTCATATGTAAATGCAAGTATAACATATTATAATTTTTTAAAGCTATGTTTGCATAGGCATTGAAATCAAAGCCTTGCTCTTTAATTGTACAGATAAAGACTTTACCAATCACACTAACTCAAATTGATAGAATTCTAATCCTTAACACTAATTTAAATTCAGTATTTTTACTTTAATTTAACTATATTTAAACTAAGCGGCAAGACTAGTTACTATGTTGCACTAAATTTAAAATATTTCATTTTTTGTTTTTTTTTTTAATTTTATCCACTATCTCAATATTTTATTACATTTACAAAATTTACTTTTATTACTAAAGAATTATGAACATGACTTCAAAAAAAAATATTCTATTAATTAAAATAACTTACCATTGTTTTACATTCTCACTTTTTTTTTCACCAAAATCTGACTTTTTTCCACCAAAGTCCAACTTTCCTCCCAACAATACTCTTCAATTTAATCTCTCATATTCAAATGAGATAACTATCATCGGTAACGTGAAGGCATCTTCGCACGCCAAGAATGGTTGCATGCTCCTTGATTAAATGTAATACATATTCCTTGTGTGCCCAAAACATTTTAAATTCAATATTCAAAATAAAATAATATCACTTGTTGAATTTCATATTGTTAGGCTCATCCATACAAGGTTGACGCAAATGCCACCCATGCTATTATTGAACCTAAAAAAGAAGCAATTACAGGGAGCCTATGGAGACTTGGCCTATATTCTAAAGGGATTGAGCATTTTTTTAAGATTAAAACATTAAGGTTCTAGATGAACCAACAACACATTCTAAAAGTTGTTGGTGATTCATCATGATTTTCCAAAGATAATTAGATTGGTTCAAGGCTACATATTATATGTCGTTTATGCCAAGGGTTCACAATGTCTCGTGGAGAGATATGCCACTCTAGTTGAGGGAGTTTATCCTTGTAATGACAAAGAATACACCATGTATTCATCATCATCTTGAAGCATTTAATGAAGCAACCTCCCCACTCTTGACACTGGGCTCGAAGTTGTAACCCACACTGGGTGAACTTCATTATCAACTTGTGTGTTTTGTTTGATTTGATGGTTTTTAGTATGTTTCCTCTTCCTTAATGTATGCACATGTGGTTTTTCATACTCTTGCACATGCAATTCTGCTAACATCACAAAAGAAAAAGATATTGGTTAATTGTGGAAGCTAAGAGATATGGATCAGCGGGGGAACTTGAATTATCTGCATGCACTAGATATTTTGGGTTGATTGATCAGTTAAATGGATGATCACTAAGTTTGACTAAAGTATGACTGCACAACTAACCTTCCACTATTTCCTCCAACAGTTGGAACTAGTTTAACTGAAAACAACTTGAGATAAATAACTTTGATTGCTACAAATTAGAAATCACACACGCTTAACTGAAATATAACTCCTCTAACTTGAATTTACTGATTAAGCTAGGTGACACAAGCCATGTCACACAAATTAACTGCATTCAGATTTTCTCAATTTAATCAAGGAAAAATAAATTGAGAATTTCTTACTACATTTGTCAACACTCCCTCTCAGCAAAAATGGGATTACCAACCACCCCTATCCTGCACCTATGGAACTCAAACTTCCCTCTTGACAAGGCCTTTGTCAAAATGTCAGCATCTTGTTCCTCTATCGGATTGTAGTTTAGAAACATTATCTGCCTCTGCACACAGTCCCATAAATGGTGATACTCAATATTTATATGCTTGGATCGATCATGAAATACAAGATTCTCAGAGAGCTTTATGAAAATATGAATATCATAGTAGATCACAGTTGGATCCATCATCTGATCAAATAATCCAACAAGTATCTTTCTCATCTAGATCACCTCACATGTTGCTTGACTTGTGACTATGCATTTTGCTTCTTCTGAGCTGAGCGCCATAAATATTTTCTTTCTGTTGTACCAAGAAACAATTGCGGACCCAATCACTTGATATGATGTATAGGAAGGTATGCACATTCATCTAATTCTGTTGATTCATTTCTCAAGCATGTTTATATATCTCAAGCTAGTATCCACATCTGACAAAGGTAGTTGTTTTTATTCAAACATCTCCTTAGTATAGTTGTTCATATGCTTGCATGCATGCTAGAGAGAAGACATATCTTGCTTATATTATATAGCTTTGTGGACATGTGGTACTGGATTTCCATAGAATTATTGTCTACAATATGGTAATTTGCTGCAACATTTAGAATCTGAGACAACCTTGGAATCTTGAGTCAATTTAATAATAAGACACTCTCGGTTTGGTAATTATAAATAAGAAACCAAGTGTGTCTATTTTTTTTTCATATTTTAATTCCTTCTTTTGTTGGTGAAATTTCCTACGTCTAGAAAACCTAGTACAATAACTACACAATGCCCTATTGTTAGTTGTGTTCCTTGACGTGCAATGCACAATCATCAAAATTGAGACAGGGAAAGAGCATATGATTTTTCAATATTATATTACTTTGATGTTTGTATTATCCACTTCTAGACATGCCTTGATTATTGACATGGTATGGGAATACCTATTGGGAAAGCAACATGGGTATGAGAAACATTAGAAGTATATCCAACATCACCAACAACTCTTTCAAAATAACTCCTCTATCACATCCTCATCTAAATCTTCCTTTATAAATTAGCTTTCTATGCAAAAGGATCTATGCATAAGTCAACTATTATGCACACGTCTAATATAGTGATGGAAAATTGTTATGCATAAGACGGATATAGTGACCATAGTCCCCTAAACAAGTGGTGGGTAGAAGTGGTGAAGAGGTGGATTGGTTGTAGAATGAATGAATGAGAGTTAGAATGTAGAATACAAAGCCCACAACTAAAATTCTAACACTTTGACCCAACTGACTGTTGGGTAGGGTCCCCCAAGGTCAAAATTTTGTAAAGAGCTCACATTTTAGGGAGTGGAGCACACGTCGTGCAATGTTTTAGGAGTCATAGGGGATATAGGGGGGGTCAAAGCCCCTTATTTTGTAAAAGGATGGGATCAATTTGTATGTTTTGAGCTATGCCAATGGTTTGTAGACCATGGTATTGTATGAGAAAAAGATATATGAAGGGTTGTATTAGTAAGTCAAAGGCATGAATATGGATATGATGGACATGTTTTGATGTTTTTGAGTCTGTAATTGTCATATATTTCTGTGTTAGAGCAAAGGGGAAGGCTCCTGCAGCTGTGCACACAGAGACCTTGGTAAGTTTGCATCTATGTGCACAGGCCCCTGTAGTTGTGTGCACAGGGTAAGAAGGATTGTAATTGTGAAGATCTGAAGATAATAAAGAAGATTTTGAAGGTAGACCTGTGTACTTACATTTTTTGCTTTACTTTATGCAATTATTGTCTACTTTGTGCTATGTTGTAAAAGATAAGATTAGAATTAATACATGAATGTTGTTACAGATAATTATAGTTAAGGTCCATTGATTTATGCACAATAGATAGAGTTTTAGATTTGCGAAGTAGTCTTTTTGTATGAATAGATCAGATTCGGTATAATATTAAGTAAGATCGCGTAGTGCAGTAATAGATCTGTAGGTGAGTTAGACTAAGTCAAGATCCACACTCCATAATCCTTCTGGATGTGGAAACCTAGTTCCAGCATCCCCCAATATCACCTCGGGTGAGACTGCAGTCTGTGCGAGAAGATCGTTGCTGAAAGGGTCAATGATAAAGGGTTTTGTTGGTTAGTGCAGCTAACTCTGAACCTGGGTCTAAACCCCTCAAGCCAACAAATGGTTCTGTTTCTGGGACCAGGATCTATCTGAGGGATATGTGATGTGGCATCCAACCAGAAAAGAGATTCAAGGTTGGGTTGATTTGAAGGTGCGTGAATTTGCAGCACAAGAGAATAGAAATTCATGCCTGTCAACAGAAAGGTGGTTGTAGAAGTATATCTTTACAGATCAGCACGAGATCTTTTTCACATCGTTCGCTAATGAGCTACACAAGTGGCTTTCAAAACTAGCTAAAAGTAAGACTTGTTGGAAGTGTGACAAGCCTATTGCGTGGACCCCAGAGCTGATTAAGCGACTCAAGGAGACTGAAAATAAGATCACAAGAGTTGTTGATTACTGGATCGATAGTGTTCTCGGAGGCTTTATTACTGAATTCGTGATTGACACATTGGTATCCTACAATGAAGTTGAGCGCTAATTTTTCAAGGGTCCACGAGGTAAGTATTTGAATTCCTTAAAGCTCTAGATTAAGATGTTGTTATGTGAGAAGGGCGTACTATGCATGCAAGAAGATTGATGTTTAAAGGAAGCAAGATTAGATCTACGCGGAGCGGAAAGAGATTCAGAATAGACCACGATAATTTCGTTGAAGCTATTTATAGTTCGTTATTAGGTGAATAAAAAAGTGAAGAAGAAAGGAGAAACCCTAGCACGCCTAGAGGTGTGTCACAGTCAGATAATCAAGGCACTTCTGGGATTCCCCATCCGACCACTCCACCTCCACCTCCACTTCCCCCATTTAATATGGCTAATGCAGTAAAGATGTTTATTTTTAAGGGTCAGGGATCAGAGGATCCTGAGCAATTTTGGTTTGTCGCAAAAGCTGTATGGAAAGCACAACAAATCAATGATGAATATATGAAGAAATCTCAACTTGTCACAACGTTGCAAGATAGAGCACTGTCATGGTATATTAAGTATAGTACAACAAACCCAGCCACTTCGCTAGCTGATACAAAGAAAGCACTGAATGCAGAGTTCAAGAAACCAAAGTTGCAGTTGTAGTGCATTACAGAGATAAAAGAGATTAAGCAAGCAGTCAATGAGACTGCCTGGGAATTAGATCAGAGATTAAAATGTTTGTTGGGACAAGTCAACTTTCATATCTTTGATGAGCAGCACAAAGAGTGGTATATAGTTGTGCTATTACCGCATCTCAGATTACCGTTATCACAGCAAAAGATCGCATCACAAGCTGAGGCATTAGAAATTGTGATGAAGCTAGAAGCATCGCCGGTATAGGATACTCACGTAGGAGTTCAATAGATATAGACCCAGTTAGCGAGCTTACATATGGAGATACAATATTTGAAGAAGGGAAAATAAGTTCAGCCTGATATGCGCTCAGAAGTTTGGTGCATAAAGTGTAAAGCAGAAGGTCACTATAAGGACTAGTGTCCTATCTATTGTGATTATTTGGCTGCTGGAGGTCCTAATCCTCTGAATCCAGAACCTAGTGCTAGACCAAGTACCAAATCAAGTGTTTGGTGTAGTATTTTCCAAATTGTAGGCCAACACTTGACTGACCACTGTTATTTGTTACAAAAGTATGTGTAGTCGCCAAAGCAGTTATTTTGTAACTTTTGTTGGTCAATAGGACATGACGAAATAAATTGTCGCAGTTATGATTTGATGATAGAGAAAATTGTGATGTACAAAATGCAAGCTAAAGACCACGCATAGGAAGATCATGGTTGAACTACAGCTCGCGGAGGATTTCAGGGCTGAGGACGTGGTCAAGAAGGGGGTGTTGGATGAGGTTGGGGTCAAATGGAAAAGCTAGACATTTTGCATGGGATTGTTAGAACCCCACTACCACTTCCTATAAGTATTGTAGATAGTTTGACCATGTAATAGAGGATTGTCCTATTTTGATGGCTAAAATGCAGGAAAAGAAGAATCAGAAGCCTACACAAAACTTGCAAATGATGAGGTTTGAACCATGCGAAGATGATCCAAGTGTTAACGTAGTGACATGAAGTGGCGCAGCTACAGGAGGAGATAAAATAGAGGGAAAAAAGGAAGTTATGCACAGTTGGATCCATCATCTGATCAAATAATCCAACAAGTATCTTTCTCATCTAGATCACCTCACATGTTGCTTGACTTGCGACTATGCATTTTGCTTCTTCTGAGCTGAGCGCCATAAATATTTTCTTTCTGTTGTACCAAGAAACAACTGCGAACCCAATCACTTGATATGATGTATAGGAAGGTATGCACATTGATCTAATTCCGTTGATTCATTTCTCAAGCATGTTTATATATCTCAAGCTAGTATCCACATCTAACAAAGGTAGTTGTTTTTATTCAAACATCCCCTTAGTATAGTTGTTCATATGCTTGCATGCATGTTAGAGAGAAGACATCTCTTGCTTATATTATATAGCATTGTGGACATTTGGTACTGGATTTCCATAGAATTATTGTCTACAATATGGTCATTTGCCGCAACATTTAGAATCTGAGACAACCTTGGAATCTTGAGTCCATTTAATAATAAAACACTCTGGGTTTGGTAATTATAAATAAGAAACCAAGTGTGTCTAATTTTTTTTCATATTTTAATTCCTTTTTTTGTTGGTGAAATTTCCTACGTCTAGACAACCTAGTACAATAACTACACATTGCCCTATTGTTAGTTGTGTTCCTTGACGTGCAATGCACAATCATCAAAATTGAAACAGGGAAAGAGCATATGACTGTTCAATATTATATTACTTTGATGTTTGTATTATCCACTTCTAGACATGTCTTGATTATTGACATGGTATGGGAATACTTATTGGGAAAGCAACATGGGTATGAGAAACATTAGAAGTATATCCAACATCACCAACAACTCTTTTAAAATAACTCCTCTATCACATCCTCATCTAAATCTTCCTTTATAAATTAGCTTTTTATGCAAAAGGCTCTATGCATAAGTCAACTATTATGCACATGTCTAATACAGTGATGGAAAATTGTTATGCATAAGACTGATATAGTGACCATAGTCCCCTAAACAAGTGGTGGGTAGAAGTGGTGAAGAGGCGGATTGGTTGTAGAATGAATGAATGAGAGTCAGAATGTAGAATACAAAGCCCACAACTAAAATTCTGACACTTTGACCCAACTGACTGTTGGGTAGGGTCCCCCTAGGTCAAAGTTTTGTAAAGAGCCCACATTTTGAGGAGTGGAGCGTGTGTCGTGCAATGTTTTAGGAGTCATAGGGGATATAGGGGGGGTCAAAGCCCCTTATTTTGTAAAAGGATGGGATCAATTTGTATGTTTTGAGCTTCGCTAATGGTTTGCAGACCATGGTATTGTATTAGAAAAAGATATATGAAGGGTTGTCTTAGTCAGTCAAAGGCATGGATATGGATATGATGGACATGTTTTGATGTTTTTGAGTTTGTAATTGTCATATATTTCTGTGTTAGAGCGAAGGGGAAGGCTCCTGCAGCTGTGCGCATGGAGACCTTGGTAAGTTTGCATCTATGTGCACATGCCCTTGTAGTTGTGTGCACGGGGTAAGAAGGACTATAATTGTGAAGATCCGAAGACAATAAAGAAGATTTTGAAGGTAGAACTGTGTACTTACATTTTGTACTTTACTTTATGCAATTACTTTCTACTTTGTGCTATGCTATAAAAGATAAGATCAGAATTAATATATGAATGTTGTTACAGTTAATTACAGTTAAGATCCATTGATTTATGCACAATAGATAGAGTTTTAGATTTGTGAAGTAGTCTTTTTGTATGAATAGATCAGATTCGGTATAATATTAAGTAAGATCGCGTAGTGCAGTAATAGATCTGTAGGTGAGTCAGACTAAGTCAAGATCCACACTCCATAATCCTTCTGGATGTGGAAACCTGGTTCCAGCATCCCCCAATATCACCTTGGGTGAGACTGCGGTCTGCACGAGCAGATCGTTGCTGAAAGGGTCAGTGATAAAGGGTTTTGTTGGTTAGTGCAGCTAACTCTGAACCTGGGTCTAAGCCCCTCAAGCCAACAAATGGTTTTGTTTCCGGGACCAGGATCTATCTGAGGGATATGTGATGTGGCATCTGACCAGAAAAGAGATTCAAGATTGGGTTGATTTGAAGGTGCATGAATTTGCAGCACAAGAGAATAGAAATCCACGCCTGTCAACAGAAAGGTGGTTGCAGAAGTATATCTCTATAGATTAGCACGGGATTTTTTTCACATCGTTTGCTAACGAACTACACGAGTGGCTTTCAAAACTTGCTGAAAGTAAGACTTGTTGGAAGTGTGACACGCCTACTGTGTGGACCCCAGATCTGATTAAGCGACTCAAGGAGACTGGAAATAAGATCAAAAGATTTGTTGATTACTAGATCGATAGTGTTCTTGGAGGCTTTATTATTGAATTCGTAATTGACACATCGGTATCCTACAATGAATCTAAGCGCCAATTTTTCAAGGGTCCACGAGGTAAGTATTTGAATTCCTTAAAGCTCTAGATTAAGATGTTGTTATGTGAGAAGGGCGTACTACGCATGTAAGAAGATTGATGTTTAAAGGAAGCAAGATTAGATCTACGCGGAGCAGAAAGAGATTCAGAATAGACTGCGATAATTTCATTGAAGCTATTTATAGTTCGTTATTGGGTGAGTAAAAAAGCGAAGAAGAAAGGAGAAACCCGAGCACGCCTAGAGGTGCATTGCAGTCAGATAATCAAGGCACTTCTGGGATTCCCCATCCTACCACTCCACCTCCACCTCCACCTCCACCTCATACACCTACACCTCCACATCCACGTCCACCTCCACTTCCCACCATTAATATGGATGATGGAGTAAAGATGTTTATTTTTAAGGGTCAGGGACCACAGGATCCTGAGCAGTTTTGGTTTGTCGCAGAAGCTGTATGGAAAGCACAACAAATCAATGATGAATATATGAAGAAATCTCAACTTGTCACAACGTTGCAAGACAGAGCACTGTCATGGTATATTAAGTACAATACAAAAAACCCAGCCACTTCGCTAGCTGATACAAAGAAAGCACTGAATGTAGAGTTCAAGAAACCAAAGTCGCAGTCGTAGTGCATTATAGAGATAAAAGAGATTAAGCAAGTAGTCAATGAGACTGCCTGGGAATTAGATCAGAGATTAAAATGTTTGTTGGGACAAGTCAACTTTTAGATCTCCGATGAGCAGCACAAAGAGTGGTATATAGTTGCACTATTACCGCATCTCAGATTACCACTATCGTAGCAAAAGATCACATCACAAGTTGAGGCATTAGAAATTGTGATGAAGCTAGAAGCATCGCCGGTATAGGATACTCACGTAGGAGTTCAACAGATATAGACCCAGTTAGTGAGCTTACATATGGAGATACAATATTTGAAGAAGGGAAAATAAGTTCAGCCTGATATGCGCTCAGAAGTTTGGTGCATAAAGTGTAAAGCAGAAGGTCACTATAAGGACCAGTGTCTTATCTATCATGATTATTTGGCTGTTGGAGGTCCTAATCCTCTGAATCCAGAACCTAGTGCTGGACCAAGTACCAGATCAAGTGTTTGGTGTAGTATTTTCCAAATTGTAGGCCAACACTCGACTGACCACTATTATTTGTTACAAAAGTATGTGTAGTCGCCAAAGTAGTTATTTTGTAACTTTTGTTGGTCAGTAGGACATGAAGAAATAAATTGTTGCAGTTATGATTTGATGATAGAGAAAATTGTGATGTACAAAATGCAAGCTAAACACCACACCTAGGAAGATCATGGTTGAACTACAGCCCACGGAGGATTTCAGGGTTGAGGACATGGTCGAGGAGGGGGCGTTGGATGAGGTTGGGGTCAGATGGCAAAGCTAGACATTTTGCGCGGGATTGTTAGAACCCCACTACCACTTCCTATAAGTATTGTAGATAGTTTGACCATGTAATAGAGGATTGTCTTGTTTTTATGGCTAAAATGCAAGAAAAGAAGAATCAGAAGCCTACGCAAAACTTACAAATGATGAGGTTTGATCCATGCGAAGATGATCCAAGTGTTAACATTGTGACACAAAGTGGCGTAGCTACAGGAGGAGATAAAATAGAGGGAAAAAATCCTATAGCGGATACATGGTTCAGGAAGGCTGGAGAAAAGAGTATTGGGTTCAACATGTGGAGGGAGAAAGAAACCTTCATGGAAGCAAAGAAGAGTTTCATGGACCCAGGAGTTTCAACATTGAAGACACAGATGCAACTAGTGCCACAAAGGAATAATCCTGAAGTGGTTACTGCAACGGAGAACCTTGATCTGACCATTTTGAAGTCCTTTTTGCAGACATGTATGAAGTTGCTAAGGGATAAAAAAGAAGTGGAAGGATTGCAAGAACTAATTAACAACTGTGTAGATAAAGAGAAGTCGCATCCTAAACAACGCACAGTAAACAAAGTATACAAAAATAAGAAAACAACCAGTCGAGAAATGCGATTAAATGCGTAGATCGAAGAATTTGAAATGGATCAAGTAATTCTTGACTTAGGATCGGATGCAAATGTATTACTGAAGTAGACTTGGGATCGGATGGGGCAACCAAAGCTACAATGGTCACCGATTTAGCTGCGCATGGCCAATCAGCAGAAAATCACCCTGATGGGTCAATTGCATGGCGTTTTTGTGGACATTGAAGGAGTAAGCGTTGTGGCGAACTTTTAATTCATTGATATTGTGGACGACAGCAATCCGTGTTTGGATTTACTTGAACTCGATTTGGTTTTTGATATGGACGCTATAATCAATCTGAAAAGAAGAAGTATGGTATTTGAGAAGAATAGTACCAGGGTTGTTGTTCCTTTGGACCCCTATGAAGGAGCGCAGTATACAGAACTTGTCCGCGACAAATATGGAAATGAAGATATTAACAATATCTATAAGTTAAATGTGTGGGAAGAGGATTGGATCAACCCCACCGTAGATGGGAGGATAAGTTGAGAAAAGGATAGTTCGTGTGTCTCATAATCTAATGAGGAATTGGAGAACTGGCAAAACTAGTTGCACAAAGTTTCTACTCTGCGTTGTAACAAACTTACAAAATCTCTTCGTTGCATCTCAACAAAGGTACATAATTTACCTTACTATGATGGGATAGGTGATGTCAGCTTATTTCTTGATGAGTTTGAAAGGGATGTACTGGAAGAACAACGATTCCAGGCCTTGGATATAGCTTTTAGATCTACACATATGTGATGGTGGGGCACACATAAAGACAATATAAGAGATTGGAAGGAGTATCGCTGATTGATGAGGCTCAGGTTTAGTCATGCAAATAGAAGGCTCGCAGAGAAGTATAATGGTAAGGATGATCCCCAAAAAAATTGTCTCATTGGACTACAGCATGGGGTGAAGAACCTCAACCAGAATGGGTACACATATTTGTCCACACTTTGGATGTGATACCGATGAATTGGTATCTCGAAACGGAGCTACGCCATGGCACCACTGACTGGTACAATCTGAAGGAAAGCTTCATATTGACCTTTAGCTTCGAAGATGGTTTTTAGTGTATCAATGATGCCCTTCAGGAAATCAGAGCAGGAATTTTTTGGACACCAAATGAGCCAACGACTTGGGTACAACCTGATTGGAACACGCAGTTGCAGCACGCAATAGAATGCTATAATATGACTGTGGAAGAGGGTGAGGAAGATCCATGCAACATTAACATCCCTGAATCAAAAGGACAACATGAGGTTGTGGGACCAAAAGTTGAGATA
This sequence comes from Pinus tabuliformis, assembly GCA_031772625.1. Lineage (NCBI taxonomy): Eukaryota > Viridiplantae > Streptophyta > Pinopsida > Pinales > Pinaceae > Pinus > Pinus tabuliformis. Next base: position 1,146,394,736 of record CM062811.1, on the reverse strand, counting down.
CCTGACATAACACAACTTGTTAAGATGAAGCAAGTCAATATAGGCTCAGAGGCAGAGCCCAAATTCGTGTGCATCAGAGATTACTGGGATGAGGATACAATAGGTAAGGTCACTGAATTACTGCATGAGTACCAGGAGTTGTTTTCGATGAATTTCACTGAGTTAAAATGCATTGTAGGTGATCTAGGCATAATGAGGATCACTTTGAAGCCAAATGCGAAACCTGTAAAATAGTGACCATATAGGCTAAACCCAAAATACAAAGAGAAGGTGAAGGAGGAGCTTGAGAAGATGGTCGCAGCTGGAATAATTGAACCTGTGGAAGAATTCGAATGGGTGAACTTGATGGTAGTGCAGGAGAAAAATACTAAGGGAGACATAAGGATTTGTGTTGATTTAAGAAAGTTGAACGACGCATGCATACATGACCTGTTCCCAACACCGTTCACTGATGAAGTTTTAGATAATGTGGGAGGACAGGAGGCTTGATCCTTTACAGATGGTTTTTTAGGGTACCATCATATTAATATTGTGTAGGAAGATAGGAGTAAGACCACTTTTTCTACTAAATGGGGATCGTTTCAGTATACAGTCATGTCATTTGGGTTGAAGAATGCACCTGCAATATTCTCCAGAGTTGTCGCAGTGTTTAAATAATACATCCACAAAATTCTAGAGGTTTACTTTGATGACTAGATAGTATTTAGACTGTTAAAGAAGCATATTTCGAGCCTGAACTTGATGTTGGATACCTGCAAGAAATATAAAATTTCATCGAATCTGAAAAAGTGTATTTTTTGTGTACCACATGGAATATTACTGGGAAATGTTGTTTGCAAGCAGGCACTGATGGTGGACACTACAAAAATTGTTGTTATAATCAATTTGGATCCGCTGAAGAACATGAAGTAGATGTGCGTGACTCTAGGGCATACTGGTTATTATCGGAAGTTCATAAAGGCCTACGCATAGATCACTGCATCAATGAAAAAATTACTGAAGAAAGATGTCACCTCTTTTTGGGATTATGAATGTGAAAAGAGCCTCGACATCTTAAAGGAAAAAAAGGTCACCGTGGTGATCTTGGTGTTTCCAGGTTGGAAGAAGGAGTTCGCATTCATGTAGATGCGTCATACATAGCTTTGGGTGTTGTCTTAGCGCAACCAGGAGAAGGGGATCTTGATCACCCCATCGCATTTGCGAGTCGAAAATTATCTAAGGTAGAAAGGAATTATTCCACAACAGAATGAGAGGGCTTGGCTATGGTGTACGCATTACAGAAATTCAGGAATTACTTATTAGGCGTGCACTTCAAGATGTTTACAGACCATTCTGCACTGAAGTACTTGGTGAGAATTGTAGAGTTGAGGCTTCTGTGATCCATAACAAGTTTATGATAGATTTTTTGGCAAAAATCTATCATAAACTTGGTGAGAAATCCTGTGTTACGAGGGAAGATCTACATGTGGCTATTTTTGTTCCAAGAGTATGATTTTGAAGTAATAGTCAAGCTAGGATGATTGAATGTTGGGCCGGATCATCTGTCTAGAATTGAGACCGACAAAGAACCAACGAACATTGAAGAAAGACTGGTTTCTCATGTGATTTTCGCCGAAAAATCTATCATATACTTGGTGAGAAATCCTGTGTTACGAGGGAAGATCTACATGTGGCTATTTTTGTTCCAAGAGTATGATTTTGAAGTAATAGTCAAGCTAGGATGATTGAATGTTGGGCCGGATCATCTGTCTAGAATTAAGACCGACAAAGAACCAACGAACATTGAAGAAAGACTGCTTGATGTGCAACTCTTTGTAGTAAGGGTTTCTAATGATCATTTCAATGATATAATTTACTTTGTGTCTATTGGAGTAGCCCCTACGAAGTATACGAATCAATAGAAGAAAGAACTCATAGTCAGAGCTATGGTTTTTTTCTCTAATTGTCGGACATTTGTATAAAATGGGCCCCAATGAGATATTGAACAGATATGTCCCTGAGCATGAAAGACATAGTAGTTTTGCAGAAGCACATGGTGGTGTTGCAGGAGGACACTACGTAGGAAAATCCACCGTGCAAAATATTTTAAGAGCGAGACTATGGTGGCCCACAGTGCACAAGGATTCCAAAGAATATTGTAGTTCTTGTGATGTTTGCTAGAGGACCAGAAGACCGTCGAGAAGGGATGAATTGTCACTAAATCCACAAGTCACCTTGCAGGCTTTTGATAAGTGAGCGATTGAATTTTTTTAGGCCGATCAATCCACCGGGAAAGAAGACTGGTGCGTGATACATTATTACACGATAGATTATCTGACTAGGTGGGTTGAAGCACAACCAGTAAAGGATTGTAGTGCAGACATTGTTGTACAATTCATCTTTGAATATATCTTGTCAAGATTTGGGTGTCCAAAGATCTTGATGAGTGACCAAGGATCGCACTTCCTACACAACACTATTGAAGCATTGATAGAGGAATTTCAGGTACATCATTAGAAGAGCATGCCTTATCATCCTCATGAAAATGACACGGTTGAGGCTTTCAACAAAATTTTGGAGAACGCTCTGACTAAAGTATGCAACGTAAACATAAATGATTGGGATGTGCACATACCAACAGTTTTATGGGCATATAGGACTACCTGCAAGAAGTTGACGGGACAGACTCTGTTTAGATTGGTTTATGGACAAGAAGTCGTAATGCCTATGGAATACATAATACCGAGTCTTAGAATCGCCACAATCACGGACATGGCAAACAATGACATTATGGAGGAGAGATTGGAACAACTAATCACACTCGAGGAAGATCACTTTATTGCAGGATTTCACCAACAAGTGCAAAAAGCCAGGGAAAAGACCTGACACAACCAACATATTAAGAAGAAAACTTTCAAGAATGGAAACTTGGTTTTGTTGTACGATAGTAATTTCACAAGGTTCCTGGGAAAATTAAAAATGCATTGGTTAGGACCATACAGTGTCAGGGATATCTCAAATTGTGGTGTAGTTCAACTTGCAAAGCTGAATGGAGAATTCTTTCTTGGACGAGTAAATGGTAGTAGGTTGAAAATCTACATGGATGATTCTATCTCTAGGACTGCACAATGAATATGTGAACGAAGAAAATTCTTAGTGCTACAGGAAGTTGGAAGGAAGAACGAGACTTTAAACTACTATGCCAAAGAAGGACTTCGTCGAGGAGGAAGTGTTGCGTGGTATTCAGGAGGATGGCGCAGATGGAGGAAGCTGTAATGAAGAAGGAGTAACCACGTTGCAGGGAAGGGTTTGACATAGTTCATCCAGAATATGACCGTTGGGGTTGTTACAGTGGATTTGACAGGGAAATTTCGTGAAAAGGAGCGGGGGGAACACATTTAATGGGCATATATGGGAAAATTCTCCGCCAAATTCGCATTTATGAGGTGGATCTGAAGGACATCATGGAGTTTGAAATTTAAAAATGTTATAAATATGGAAATCCGAGCCACATTCAAACACTTTTCTCACTGACATTTCGACTAATGATTTTTTGCTTAAGTGTGGGCCGAGCTTTCTGTAGTAGGTCTGGTAAGAATTGGGAGGAGATTGAACAAGAATTTCTTAGACGAGAACTAGGATTCATCATGACTACTACACCACCAGCGCATGTCACTAGGCAGAGGTCCCCAAGGAAGCAAAATACTAGTGCAACCGCGCAGAAGAAGAAGCAGCCATAGGAGCCTCCAGTTAAGAAATTGCCAAGAAAAATCACTAAGGAGTAGAGAACTAAGGAGAGGCTAGACAAGCAGAAGCAGCTAATGGAGCCCCAATATTTAGATGAAGAAGAAGTGTCCAATGGAGTAGAAGATATCGACACAGAAGATGTGGAACTGATCTCCTTGTTTCCACCCTATATGTCGTCATGAAAGTCGACCTCAAAGGTTGTCAGGGACCCAAAGGCTATCAAATTCAATGTCTTTACACCACTATTACCGGATGAGGTGCCGATTGAGGGATATTTATTGGAAAAGGTGCCACAGCTACACGTGGAGGACTAGGATCTTAATGATCAAAGCAAGTATCCCTAACTTGAGCCCAACAAGTACCTGGAATCAGTTTACTATGAAGAAGCTAGAGTAACAAGGGTCGAACTTATGCCATGGGCCATAGGAATTCAGCGTGCTAGGTTATTGAATATGTTATATATTATGTACTTTGGATGCATCCATGGGTCGATTAAGCCATTCAACTCTCACAAACAATGGAAAGCAAGATGAAGATCATAAGACAGACACAAAGAACCATCAGTCTGGCGACAATAGGGTTGAAGATAGAGAAGCTGGTAGAGGAAGTACGACAAGGCGCCATGCAGTGCGCAAAGACACTTCAACCTTTGAAGGATGCATACAACAGTCTCAAAGAAAATATTCATGACATACCAGCTAAGTGACTCAGGATGAGGCACATCTTTGTGTTGGGGACCTATTGGGTAGGGTCCCCCTAGGTCAATTTTTTGTAAAGAGACTGCATTTTTAGGAGCGGAGCGTGCGTCACTAGTGTTTTAGGAGTCATGGGGGCTTTAGGGTGGGTGAGAGCCCCTTATTTCGTAAAAGGATGGGATCAATTTGTATGTTTTGAGCTTTGCCCATGGTTTGTAGACCATGGTATTGTAAGAGAAAAAGATATATAAAGGGTTGTCTTAGTATGTCGAAGGCATGGATACAGATATGATGGACATGTTTTGATGTTTTTGAGTTTGTAATTGTCATATCTTTCTACATTAGAGAGAAGGGGAAAGATTTTGTAGCTATGTGCGTGGAGACCTTGGTAAGTCTGCAGCTATGTGCACAAGGTAAGAAGGGTTGTAATTGTGAGGATTTGAAGATAATAAAGAATATTTTGAAGGCATACCTGTGTAATTACATTTTGTTCTTTACTTTATGAAATTATTGTTTACTTTGTGTTGTGTAGTAAAAGATAAGATCAGAATTAATACATGGATGTTGTACGGTTAATTTGTTATGAAACTAGCTCACGAAAAGATAGAAAAGAGAGATCCACGCCTTAGAATTCAGCCTCTTCGAGGGGGCAACCTCCTTTACATTACATAAATGAACAATTCTTGGATGATACAAATGAAAATACCTCCTTTCTATATATAGGAGTCTAAGTGGTCCCAATACAATCAAAGCCTACATAACAATAATATTGTAGGGCACAACAATAACAATAGTGGGCTTCTATGTGGCACAATAGTAACAATATGGGCACTACATGGGTACATCAATATAAATAAGGGGTATAACTACAATAGTAATGGGGTAATCACTAGTATTATAGGGACCCAACATGCCCCTCTCCTTCAAAAAAGTGTTGTCCTCAACGCTTGAGTAGTTCAAGATACTTCTGCATAAAATTCTCATCCTCCCATGTGGAATCTTCAGCGGATAAGTTCTTCCACTTGATAAGGTACTCTGAAATTGATCGATTTCGTAGCTGTCGAGTTCTTGTTTCTATAACTGCTTCTGGTTCCAATATAATTTTTCCTTCTTCGTCAAGTTCTGGCAATATTGTTTGAACTGGGAGCTTGTCGCCTATAACCTTCTTTAAGCATGAAACATGGAAAACTGGGTGCAATCGAGAAGCTGCAGGAAGCTCCAATTTGTATGCCATAGTACCAATCTTTTGCAACACCTTGTACGGACCATAATACTTTGGTGATAATTTATTATCCTTCTTAGCTTGCTTGAGGGACATTTGCTTATATGGTTGTAGCCGTAGGAATACCCAATCACCTACATCAAAACTTCTTTCACTGCGATGTTGATCTGCCTGTTGTTTCATTCTATTCTGTGCCAACACAAGGTTATCCTTTAAGAGTTGGAGGACTTGTTGTTGATGTTCGATGTGATGTTCCACTGCCTGAACCTTAGAATTTTCTCTTAAATATGATGTGATGGATGGTGGTTGATACCCATAAAGTGCCATAAATGGGGTCATTTTTGTTGCTGTATGAAAGGAAGTGTTATACCACCATTCAGCCAGAGGCAACCATTTGACCCATTGTGTCTGTTTATCAGATACAAAGCAACGAAGATATCCTTCCAAACATTTGTTTACTATCTCAGTTTGCCCATCAGATTGAGGATGATAAGATGAGCTATGAGCTAACTGAGTACCAAGACAAGAAAATAATTCTGTCCAAAAATTTCCAGTGAAAATGGGATCTCTGTCACTTACAATAATCTTTGGGTTTCCATGTAGCTTTTGAATTGTTTCCATAAATGCAGTAGAAACTGTACTGGCTTTAAATGGATGTGATAATGCACAAAAGTGTGCATACTTGGTAAGTCTGTCAACTACCACCATGATGACACTCTTTCCCTCAGACTTGGGTAAACCTGTGATAAAATCCATTGAAACCTCCTCCCAACGTTGGCTTGGAATGGATAAAGGTTGTAATAGACCCGGTGTCTTAATTGTTTCAACTTTATTTTGTTGGCAAACCAAACATTCTGCCACAAACTTTTGAATATCTGATTTAAGGCCATCCCAAAAAAATTCCTTCTTAACCCTGTGGTAAGTTTTTAAAAATCCTGAGTGCCCTCCTAAGGGAGAAGTGTGCAATTCCATAAGAATCTTTTGTTTTAGCTGGGAATTCTTACAGAGGTATAAGCGATCTTTGTACCATAACAAATCATTTTTCCAGCTAAATGTATCAGACGTACTGGAATCTTGTTGTAGCTTTCGAATAAGTGCCCACACTTCTTCGTCATTCTTCCATTCCTCCCTTGCTTCATTTATCCAATCTGGTTGGATGATAGAAATAGCGCACAACAATGCTTCCACATCCTCATCCTTCCTTGAGAGTGCATCTGCCACCACATTTTGCTTCCCTTTTTTGTAGATGATTTCAAAGTCATAACCCAACATCTTTGTGACCCACTTTTGTTGCTCTTCAGAGGATAATCTTTGTTCTAAAAAGTATTTAAGGCTATCATGATCTGTTTTTACCTTGAAGTGTCTTCCCATTAGGTAGGGTCGCCATTTCTTAAGTGCATGGAGTATTGCCAACATTTCCTTCTCATAAATAGCTTTGCTTAAAAACTTTCCCTTGATTGGACGACTTTCAAAAGCAATGGGTCTTTCATCTTGCATTAGAACAGCACCAATTCCATTTCCTGAAGCATCACATTCCACAATAAAGGTTTTTGTGAAGTCCGGTGTAGCTAAGACCGGTGCTTGGCACATTGCCTCTTTAAGATGTTCAAAGGCCTTTGTTGCTTCCGGAGTCCATGAAAATGCATCTTTCTTCAATAATGTTGTTAGAGGTGCTGCTATTCTCCCATAATTCTTAACAAACTTGCGATAATACCCTGTCAACCCAAGAAATCCTCGCAGATGCTTTATGGATGTGGGGATTTTCCATTCCTTAATGGCTTTAATTTTGCTAGGGTCTACCTTAACTCCTTCATGAGATACAATATGACCCAAATATTCCACCTCCTGGACTCCAAAGAAACATTTGGATCTTTTTGCATATAATTGTTTCTCCTCCAATAGTTGTAGCACCCTGTCAACATGTTCAACATGATCCTTCCAAGACTTGCTGTAGATTAGTATATCATCAAAAAATACTAACACAAATTTTCTAAGGAATGGTTTGAAAATTGAATTCATCAAACCTTGAAATGTTGAAGGTGCATTGGTAAGGCCAAAAGGCATGACCAAAAATTCATAATGACCCTCATGAGTTCTAAATGCCGTTTTCAGAATGTCTTCAATCTTCATTCTGATTTGATGATATCCTGAACGAAGATCCAACTTGGTGAAGTAAATTGATCCATGCAATTCATCCAGTAATTCATCAATGACAGGAATGGGGAACTTATCTTTAATAGTGAGCTTGTTGAGCTCCCTATAATCCGGACACATGCGCCATGATCCATCCTTCTTGTGCACCAATACTACTGGAGCAGAGAAAGAACTTTGACTCGGTTGAATTATACCAGCCTCTAGCATTTCTGCAACCATACGTTCAATTTCACTTTTTTGGACATAGGGATATCTGTACGGCCTGATGTTTGGAGGAACACTTCCTGGAATCAGATGAATAGCATGATCATGATCACGCATAGGTGGGAGACCTTTGGGAGTCTCAAATACCTTGGAATGATTGTCCAGGACTTTTTGGAGATCTGGAGAAATAGATGATTCCAATGTGGAAACATCTAGCGAACATAATTGTGCAATTACACCTCTTTGCTCCTTTTTTAGAAGCTTTGTCATACCATTAGAGCTGATTATCTTTCCTGGTTTCCCTGCAATACCCCTTAATTCAACTTCCTTTCCTTCCACAGAAAATTTCATGAAAAGTTCTTGAAAATTAAAAGCTATTGTACCCAAGGATTGTAGCCATTGGACTCCTAGTACAACATCAGCACCTCCCATTGGAATGGAAAGCATTGGGCTAGTCAATACATATTCTCCCATGGATAGCTTGATATTATGGCACTTTCCAGAGCAATTTATTGTTCCTCCATTTGCAATCATCACTTGACACTCTGGTGCTGGATATAGGAAGCAATTCAATTCTTTTGCTACCCTACAATGAATAAAATTGTGGGTGCTTCCTGAATCAATCAACACTATTACCTTTTTCTTCTTGATTTGTCCTTCTATCTTGATGGTTTGAGGAGTGGTAATTCCCGCCAATGCATTACAAGATATGGTCGGATTTATTTGTTCTTCATCTAGGCTTTGTTCCTGGAGTATATCTTCTTCTTTTGACCTTTCTTGCTCCTTTTCTTCTTCCTCTTCACAATCTATGTAGAATAATTTCTTCTCAGCACACTTATGACCCTTTGTGTATTTGCTATCACAATTGTAACAAAGCCCTTTTGCTCTTTTTTCTTCCAATTGTTGTGGTGTCAACCTTGTAGGTTGTGGAAGACTATGGGCAACAACACTTCCATCTTTATAGTTGTGAATGGTATGCTTCCTAGTTGCCATAATTTTGCTTTCCATTTTTCTTGCTAACCTGAATGCCTTCTCTAATGAATCAGGTTCCCAAAGGCGAACATCATGTTGGATATTATCCTTTAAAGACCCTATGAACACATCAATCCTATGCTCCTCTGGAATATCTTTTACCCTTATGTTCAATTTTTGGAACTCCTCAATGTGCTCCATTATTGAACCCTTTTGTTTGAGACTTATCAATTGGCTAAAAAAAGTGTTGCTTTTTGTATCCTCATAATGTGCTATCAATTCTTCCGTAAAAATTGCCCAAGTGATAAATTGTTTACGAGAGCAAAGCCATTGATACCATACAAACTGATTTGGTTCCAAATATAAAGTTGCCATACGTACCTTTTGTGTGTTTTTCACATTATTGAGATCGAAGAATTGCTCCATCTGTAATATCCATGTGGCGGGATCCTTGCCATCAAACTTCCTCATATCGATTTTTGGAATATGGTGGGTCTTCGATCCAACATTAGAATCTATGGAATCATGATTAACATTTCTTTTGTTCACATCATGAGTTTCCTTTACAACCTTTTCACCATTAGTAAGTATCTCTTGTAGAAAATTTGTCAAATCTGTCTTTAAATCTGCCATGTCTGTCTTCAAATCTGTCTTCAAACTTGCCATGTCTTTCTTCAAATCTATCTTCAAATCAGTCTTCAAATCATCCATCTTAGCTTCCATGCCCTTTATCTTAGCATCTGTTAGCTTTTGTGAGCGTGACATTTGTTGCACTTGTTCTTGTAATTTTGATATATCATGTAGCATTTCTTCCTCTTCTTCATGAGTCATGCTAGAGCTTTCAGGTTCCTTACTAGGTGTTTGCATTTTCTTTCCTCGGGGCATCAGTTACCGATAATAATGCTTTACTATGCCCTTTGAATTCCTTCAAACCAAGCTTATGCAAAAATAAAAAATAAAAACTACACACCTTTTTTTACTTTGTAGAAGCCTGATATTGAATCTGATGTATCTCTGTAATTTCGAATCATCCAGTTCTAAAATTGTGATCTGTAGTAGATTTTTGTGTCCTCTTTCCAATGCCACTAGTCTGAACCAAATTGGATTCTCCAAGAAAGAGTTATGCACAATCTCCCGCAGTGACCTGATTATAGACTGGTTCAGTAGAGCGAACTTGTATGAAGTGCCACGTGTCACTGTTTCAACCCTTGACTCTGAAAAATATATAAACGAAGACTACAGTTCGTCCTCTTTCTGTAACTTCTTACGAAATTTCAATCCAATGCTCAGAAAGAAAGTTATGACGATTTTCCCCAGGTCACTTGTTTTGAGTGTAATTCAGGAGTCTGCAAAAAGACCAACTTCCTGAGATCATATCTCCGAAAATATCGCGCGAAAAGATCTGAAATTCGGACCCAAGGTTCAGCGCAATTTCTTCTCAAATGGGGTTTTTTTGAAACTTCTGAAACGTCACAGAAAAAACGTTATAGCGAAAATTCCACGATGACCTGTTTGGAGCAGCGAAACCCTAAAATCCAAAGCTCTGATACCAAATGTTATGAAACTAGCTCACGAAAAGATAGAAAAGAGAGATCCACGCCTTAGAATTCAGCCTCTTCGAGGGGGAAACCTCCTTTACATTACATAAATGAACAATTCTTGGATGATACAAATGAAAATACCTCCTTTCTATATATAGGAGTCTAAGTGGTCCCAATACAATCAAAGCCTACATAACAATAATATTGTAGGGCACAACAATAACAATAGTGGGCTTCTATGTGGCACAATAGTAACAATATGGGCACTACATGGGTACATCAATATAAATAAGGGGTATAACTACAATAGTAATGGGGTAATCACTAGTATTATAGGGACCCAACATAATTACAGTTAAGGTCCAGTGGTTTATGCATAGTCGATAGAATTTTAGATCTGGGAAGTAGTATTTTTGTATGAATATATCAGATTCAGTATAATATTAAGTAAGATTGAGCAGCACAGTAATAGATCTGTAGGTGAGTCAGAATAAGTCAAGATCCACACTCCATAATCCTTCTGGATGCAGAAACTTGGTTCCAGCATCCCCCAATATTGCCTTGGATGAGGCTGAGGTCTACGTGAGAAAATCGTTGTCGAAAGGGCCGGTGATAAAGGGCTTTGTTGGTTAGAACAACTAACTTTGAACCCAGGTCTAAGCCCCTCAAGCCAACACTGACACCCTGATATTTTATTTCTTCATGAAGTGATAGTGACATGCTGCAACGTTTCTCATACTTAGCTTAACTCAAGTTTTATAAACTTGTATGAAACTTTCTATCACATAGTAATTGAAAATTTACGGTAGCTCGATTTTTTTAATGGAATAATTACATTAGAAAGTGTGAAGCACATAATAAGATCAAAAACATATTTCTCAATGTTACGTAACCAACTCAGAAAACAGAAGAAAAGATAGATCAATGACTTAAAAATTATCCTCTTCGAGGGCGAAACCTCCTTTACATTACTTAAATGAACAATTCTTGGATGATACAAATGGTAGTGCCTCCTTGGTATATACAGGAGTCTAAGGGGTCACAATATAATCTAAGTCTACATAACAATAATAATGTAAGGGCATAACAATAACAATAGTGGGCTTCTGTGGGGCATAACAATAACAATGTAGGGGATACATGGTCACAATAATAACAATAGGGGGCTGCACTAACAATAACACCAAGGGGGATACACTAGTATTATAGGGACCTAACATGCCCCTTGTTAGTGTCAGTGTCTACATACTTCCATCAGGGATCAAAATTTTCTCTTTGCATTTTCATTTTAGGGGTCCCATACTGAAATTTTTACATCATTTCATTAGGTCATGTCAAACTGATCCACTGATGGTTGTCTTCTCTTCAGAAAATATAAAATTTTCCCTCATGGAGTATGCTTGCTGACCCTTCTTTAGGTTGTTTTCAGTTATGGTTTCATGGTCAATTGGAAATCATGCTTTCATTAGGTCATAGGGCATGTTTTCATTAGGGTTCTCATTAGGTCTTAGGGTATATTTTCATTAGGTCTTAGGGTTTCATTTCCAAGGTTAAGAGCATGATTTTAAAATGTAAATAAAGTTCAACAAGGGTATGAGGATGATAAATAAGTCAAACATGATGGCTTGTAGGTCATAGCTACTGAATAATTATCTTTTAACCTAATGTAATTTTCAGCTCAAAAACATGTTTTTGAGGTGAAAACAGAGTATTTTTTAGTTTATTTGTATTTCTTATGTAATTTTAAGTCACTATATGTAATATATGATCCCAACTACACCAGAGCATCTCTCCTTAATGAAAGACAAGGAAACACTACAAAAATTAGTTCAAGTTGAGCATTATCCACCTGCAAAGAGACAAAGAAGAAAAGGCACTAAAACAGAGTTTTGAAGAAGGACAAGAAACATTAGAAAGTGGGGTTTTCAAGTGAAAAATCAAAATCTACTCCTATTTAAGCTCTCACATTTCATTTTCAAGTTCATTATTCTCATTTGGCAAGCAAGGAGTCAAAAAGTGAGAAGAAGAGGCAAGCTTGAGCGAGTTTTGGGCAAAGAAGAGTTGGCGATGTTCTTCTAGAGCAGTTAAGGAGTGGCGCTGCACATTGGGGCCTGGCACTGCGCATCTGGGAAATACCGCAGTGTAATTTTACACTAGTGTTGTGCTTCTAGGGTGGCGCTGCACTTCTGTGCACTGATGCTGCGTGTTCAACAAAAGGGTTAGAAAGCCCTCAAAACTTCAAGAAACCTCCAAATTGATCTCTCTCACCTTTATTGCAAGTAAGTTGACCTCCTTTGCTGCAGTTTTGGTTTGTATATCAACATCATAAGCATCATTCTCCATGATAAATATGAAACCATAAAAATATCCATAGTGATGCTTAAAACCCTAAACCCTCATTGTTCATCCTATCACCTATCCCTACACCTCTAAACTCTATCCCCTTATCCCTTTATCCCTTTACCCCTATTCCATATCATTTCCATCCCCTTATCCCTTTTCCCCAAGCGAAATTTCTCAAACAAAACAAGCCCTCCTTTTCATTTCCTACTCGCTCATTCATTTTTAGCTCATAAAGTCATTCCCATACCCTCACTCCTAAAACACTCTTACTCATTCCCTTCATACAACCTCTAGCCTTGCAAACATGGACACAGAGGACCGAGACTATGAGGAGGAGGAAAACACAGGCAGTGACACTTCAGCAGATAGAGCTAGGCAGCAGAGAAAACCACACAAGGGAGGCAAAATTATTAGATAAGAGCCATCAAACCTTAGGGAATTGCAGGCCTCTCAGTTGGCTGTCACATGTTTCAGATATCTTGGCTGCTATGAGTTCTATGAGAAGGTAGAGAGATTTCAACACCACCTTGAGCTCACTATACTTTTTGTAGCCCATCTTTAGGACAACAGGGTGACTCTTGCTAGGTTAACATTCATAGTTTCACCTTCCATCATTTCAGATACCAACAGGATTCCAAATGTAGGGGAGAAGTGGTACAAGGCCTAGGACCTGGATGAGCACTATTATGAGCCTTATATCAAACCCCGGTACAGAAATGAGGTGAAGAGACTTTTTCCTTTCAAATTTCTTGAAGATATGTATGTCCCCATGATGAAAATCATCATGAAGTATTTCACTTGTGAGGGAAAATTCTCCAGGTTGTACACCTATCATATCAGGCTCCTCATGCATTTTACCAGGGTGAGGATGTTAAACCTCCCTTACTTCTTGTTCAGGAATATTGAGAAGATGGCTCATTTTGTCCAGAAGAAGCCATACCCTTAGTAGATGAGCAGTCTCTATCACTATTCCCTGATCAAGATGATTGTGCTTCATCATCTCAGTCTCCTCAACATCTCTTGGGAGACCTTTATTTCTCATGACATCTTCAGGGGTCCTCAAATTCCTGCACCAGTGTCTCAAGAAGCAAGGCTCCTTCTAGCAATATTCAAGTGAAAACAGATGAGGAAGCCAAGGAGATTAGAACTACTGAGGTGCCCGTTTACATGACATATCAGAGGGGCACAAGGAGATTGTTTACTGCTGATAAGCAAATGTTTTCTCCACGAGATGTGGAAGGGACTTTGCCTTCTTCATCAGCACAACAGGTACAGGTGCAACAACTACACAAAGGGAAGGACAAGATGCTGGAGGAGTGTTGTGACGATGAGGAGGAAAGAGACTTTGACTTGACAGAGCATGATGAGCCGGAGCAACGTTATACTCATCATGGAGTTGAAATCATTGACTTAGAGGCTGAGGTCGAAGAAACAATAAGAGACATCATCATACAAGAAAAGGAGGCTCAATTACAAGCTCTGATGGGCAATTTGGAGAGGGCCAAATATGTTATCACATATTTGGAACAAGAAAACAAGCATTTGAGTGACAAACAAGTCCTCATGGAGCTGGAAATGCTCAAGGTAAAACGACAAAATGGCAAAGAGGCACAGATCACTGTGACTCCTATTGAGAAGGAGATTGAAGATGATAGAAAGACTTGGCTTGAGAGAGTCAACTTGCACCTTGAGAAGCTACTATAGAAGGCCAATAGAGACAATCAGATGATCATATTAGAGTCGGTCTGGTCATCCCTCCATTAGAGATCAAAACTCTTTTTGCATTTCATGTTTAGGTGTCCCATCTCGCTCGATCAGTTGCATTCCATTAGGAGCATGCCATAAATCTGTCGGAAGGGCTTTTGTCATTCATCCCCCTCATGCTTTGCACTGTTGGCTTAGGTCTGTCCATCAAAATCAAGTCTTAAAAGTCATTTGCAGTCTTGTTTCAGTTTCTAGGTCATAACAGTCATTTTAGTCATTAGGTCTAGGGTTAGTCAAGCTGTGTCTTCACAAGGTCTAATAAAGCCAGCAGGCCAGAGGGAGGTTCTTGATGAGGTTCTTGATAAGTTATTATTTCAAAGATTTTTATCGTCATATGGATGGATTATGACTTTTCTTCAAAACTCTGTTTTGAAGACAAGTCGACATTTCGTTTTTTGTAATAATTTTCCGAAATTTTCAGTTCTTGAATTCTTCAGGAACAGCCCTGATCTCCTTTGCCAAATTCCATGTCAGCTATTCCTACAAAAAATTGCCAAAAAATTCATCATTTCAACCAAAAATCAAGGAGGAAACAAAAAGTCAGAGTTCTATTAATTGTGAAAAAGTGCCAATTGCAAAACATTACAAAAATGGGTTTTGAAGAACCAAAAATTGAATCAATGTCTTTATAAGCTCTTTCCATGAAGATGAATGTCATTCTGCATGCCAAGGTCGAGGAAAATCATTTCAAAGCGAATTGGGTGAGAAAGTGTGTGTTTTGGGGTGAAAGAGCTTGTAGCTAGCCGGCGCAGCGCACATAACAGGTGGCGCGATGCACTGGGAGTTTTCGCCCAGTTTTATTTTGAACGGGCGCGACGCACTAGGTTCTTAGCGCGGCGCATATAGCCCAAAGCCCGAAACTGTGTCAAATCTCTTCAAATTGCTCATTCCTTGCGTGGAGTTGCCAGGTAGGGCCTTCTTCTTGAGGTTGCATCAAATTTTGTGATACATGATGGTGGTTTATGGCTGCTAATGGTTGCAACAAAAACTCTAAAACCCTAACTGTAGAATTTCTCAAGCCAATTGTTGTTAGGGTTGCAAATCCATTGTTTTGGTACCAAGGTTCCCCCTCCATCATCATTCCCTTCTTTCCATCATTCCCTTCTCCCTTATTCCATTTTTCCTTAATCTCATTCTTCCCTATCCTAAAAAATTACTAAACTCTTATTCCCAATTCCCTACCACACATTTCAAAATGTAAAAACCCCAAACCCTAGCCCTTATAAAATCTCCTCAACCCTATTCAAAAAATGCCAAACCCTAAACCCTATTCCTATACATAAAATTCCCCTCCTCTATCTAATAAAATTTATTTCAATATTCCCAATCCCCTACTGTTTTCCCCTTCCTAACATTCCTTGGTTGCATTTGCTTTTTCCCCTTGGTGGCAGAATCCAACTATATTGCACTACAATACAGCAGTTTCGTACATCATTAAAGAGCAGTCCCATAATAGTTTATATACAGCAGCATCTTTTCTTCAAGGTATATTGTACAACAGTCATGGCATCTGAGCATTCATCGTACTATGAGGTGGAAACCCAAAGTGACTCTCCCTTAGAAGAACAGGCGCCCCGTAGGCCTCATAAAAGTGGCAGACATGTTAGGGAAGAACCGATCACGCTTACAGAATTGCAGGCCTGCCCTCTTGCTATGCAGTGTTTTCAGCATCAGTCATGCTATGAGTTTTGTCAAAAGGTGGCTAGTGTCCAATTTCATCATGAGTTGGCTCGTATTTTTTTGTTGCACTTGCACGGAGATCAAGCTAGCTTGGCTGGTGTCACCTTCCACCAGAATCTGTCTCATTAGCAACTGGTATACCGAACATTGGTGAACCATGGCACAAGAAACAGAAGATTGACCGGCAGCATTATGAGCCATACATCAAAATCAATCTCCTAAGGCAGCTCAAGAGAGTGTTCCCGTTCCGGTATCTGAAAGATGAATATGCTCCGCTAATGAGATTGATCATGAAATATTTTAGCTGTGAGGGACGGTTCTCTCGTCTCTATGCTTATCACATCAGGTTGCTCATGCATTACACCAGGGCACAGATGATGAACATTCTGTATTTCATTTGCCGGAACATAGAGAGGATGACCACCTTTATATAGCATAAAACCCCTCAGCAGCAACTTAACAGTGTCTATCATTTTGCTCTTATTATGATTTTGATGGTTCATCAACTGGGATAGCAGGGCATCACTTGGGATGATTTCATCTCTCGTGACTTTTTCAGAGCTTCACGGGGATTATCAGAGGTTAAGCATGAAGGTGAACCTTCTAATCAGTATGAGTGCCATGAGACTGCTAGTGTGCCGGTATTCATCACATATCAGAGAGGCACCAGACATTTGTTTGCAGCGGCAAAGCGAGTGTTATCTCCACCCGGGGTGGAAGGGGCCTCGTTTCCTCCATCAGCATCACAGGTACAAGAAAAAGGCAAGAGGCCAATGCAAGATGAGGGGCCTTCAGGTGATCCATCAGTTGAACGAGAATGCGACTTCATTCTCCTTCACGATGATGATACAGATACGAGTCCACAAAGCGCCAAACTTAAAGAGATCATCCAAGAGCAGCAATCAGAGATCGAGGACTTATCCCTTGACTTGGAGAGGGCTAAGTGGACCATGAAATACTTGGAGCAGAGGAACAAACAGCTTGAAGACCATCAAGAAATCATGGAGCTACAAAACATTCGTGAGCATCGCCAAGCTGCACAAAGGAGAAGAGTTGAGCTCACTTCATTGGAGCAAGAGATTAATGAGGATCGGGAGGCCAATCTCGAGAGAGTTAACATGCACTTAGAGAGGCTTTTGGACAAGGCTGACAAAGACCATGCATTTCTGAGACACATGGCTTTCCACTACATGGCGCGAAACAAGGTGTGCAAGGCCCGAATCAGGAATTTGAAGGCGAAATTGAGGAAGGAAATCAAGAAGCAAAAGAGGCAAAGGGAGCTCGATCGTCTTCAGATATTGGCCAAGGCCTCTTTAGCCCAACATAACACTTAATGAAGAAGCTCCAGCCCAAATTTCAAGAAATTTGGGGCATTTTTGGTATTTTTGTAAATTTTTGTGCAAAAAACAGGGTTTTTCTCCCTATGCGCCACGCCACGTGGCGCGCGCTTATGATAGGAGGCTCCAAATGCAAAAACGTTTGTAGTTTTGGATTTTTCATGAAAAATCATGAGTGTTGGTGCATGGCCAAGAAGTTTGGGCAAGTTTTGAGTCCTCAGGAGGTCAAAAACACCCTAAAAATGACCTCTCTGCCCCTAATTTCACACACAGAAAGCAGTCTTGGGAGATTGAGGTTTTGGAGGGGAAAATGGGCATCAAATTCAGAGATTCCACTTGGGTTGGAAAATAGACAGGTTGGGCTTTCCAACAAGCACACTTGGGATCAATTTTGACTTCATAAAGTGCCTCAAAATCAGCATCAAAGTGGCGCGATGCATACAGAAATTGGCGCGGCTCACAGAGGTTTTTTGACCAATTTTCCACCTTCCAGCTCAGAAATTCGGCCAGTTTGACTAGGTTTGCTTTGTGATGTTATTTTTTACCTATCTTGATGTAATTGGGTAAACATGATGTAATTTTGGCACTTAGTTACTTGTTCTAGAGGATTCATTCACCAAAAGGTGAAAATTTAATGAATGAATCAGTTTCCTACCTTATAGAGGCAAGTTGTTTTGACTGCCTAGATTTTAGTGCTTTGTTTAGAATTGGTTGAAACAGCTCCTAGAATGATGAGATAGACTCCTAGAGGAAAGGGAATAGGTTGGCTTGCCTATATTATGTATTTTCTAAGTCATTTTCAGGGTTGGACTCTTGGGAAAAGTTTGGCACTCTATTGTACATTCACTTCTGCATTTTTGGCTAAGGAAAGACCAGGGTTTTGCAGCACTGTTTGGGATCCATGTGGCTTTATGTTTTGATGGTGTGCTTCTCTGAGTAATTGTAAGTTTATCTAGTGTTATGTGTATCATTTTCAAGCTTCTTCTTCTGAATTTGAACAAATGAGTGATTAAGGTAGAATCCGTAACTGTTATGCTTTGCCTTTGAGTTTGTTTAAATTTTCATGTTTTCATCTGTTTAAGGGGAATTCTTGAGACTCTCTTGCTCTCCCTAGATTCTCACCAGTCTGATCTATCCATCTCACTCACTTTAAAGCATCGAAACGATTGCCTTCCTTGCCCCAATCGGAACTTTGCAGAAACTGTGCCTCATCCCCAAGCCCAAATTTGCCTTTCCCATTTTTTTTAACAAAACCCTAAAAACTCAAATCAAATCCTTTGCACTTAATACCTAGCCTAAAATAAATTGCTAAATTAGTCATCTCCAGCCCCATTGAGTATCTTTCGCTGAGATTGACCCGGAGAGAGCCCTCTCCTGTCCTCGTAGGGCTAGCTACGAGGCTGAGCGTGGTTTGATGTGGACCTAGAACCTTGTCTTTTCAGCCTGAGACAAATCTAGGCTCTAACATAGTGGCGACCATACTGGGGAAGAAAATGGTTTGCTTGTTGATGTCATTGGTTTTCTAAGCTACAGACGGAGCCTGAAGTTATGCCAGGTAGCCTTCGAAACGCTTTTGCTTTGCATTAGCACAAGTAGATAAACGCTGCTTCAGTCAATCTCTGGTCTAGCTTGTAATCGTGACACTTGATTTGCGAATCACCCCAGTACTTTTGAGAATTCTAAGCTTGTGGATGATAAGCTTAGGATTTGACAGGCTGAATAAGTTGTCTATGTTCCTTTGATTTCTTGAAAATAACACGTTGGCTTCAAAGAGATATACCAGAGCTAATCCAGATCCAAATCCTCCCCCTTTCTACGAAAATCCTAATCTGATTTCAAGAATTGTTCGCCAAGAGAGCTCTGTCACTCCCGTGTTTAGATCTCGTTCATGCCCGAAAATTTTTAAGTATCTTGAAGAGCTTGATTTTGATGAAAATTTTGAATTGTCATTGTTTAAAACCAAGTCTGAAAATGCTCTTGAGTCTATCGTCCCAAATCTGGATTTTCTTGCTGCTCTAGATATTGAAAAGTCTAATAAGTCTATTGAAAATTTCATTCTAAGACAACTCCAAACTAACATTGAGGCTGCAAATATCATTGATTTCCTAGAAGCTGCATCTGCAACTCTTGGAGTTGTCGCAACCCCATCTAGCTCAAGGGTTCCCATGGAGCCGCCTTTCATTCCCACCCTTCCCCCGCAGCCTAATATTGTTGATCAAAAGTCTGCTGTAAATTCACCTCCATCTACTCCTTCTACATCCAAAATTGCTTCACCTCCGCATACACCTCCTCATACACCTCATACATCAGCCGCTCCTACTTCTCCAACATCCCCCAGACCAAGTCCACCAAGAGCAATGGCTTCTCGGTTTACATCTCTTGCGCTGCCTTAAGTTTTGAATGACATGCCCGCAGATTATCAGAGAAAAATTCCTTTTTTTGATGGCACGCCTCAGGGTATCATAGCTCAGCAACACGTGGAAAAAATGACAGATTTCTTCGATCTCCATGAGATCGATGCAGAAAATGTGACTATGAGGTTGTTCGTGCAGACTTTCGGTGGCGAGGTAAGAAAATGGTTCAGAGCTTTGCCAGCCAGAAGTATTCCTACATTAGAAGAGCTTAAAAGACACTTTTTGGAACACTGGGAAGTAAAGAAAGATCCTCTGCAAATCACTTCTGAATATACTAAGATCAAGTGAAATGCTGGTGAGTCCATTCAAGACTATTGTATTAGATTCAATATGGTTTATAATGTAATTCTGTATGATTTAAAGCCAACTAGAAGATCAACTTTGCTTAAGTTCCCGGATGGTTTTGATCTAGACATGGCTTATCAGTTAAGGGAGAGAGATCCAGCTACCTTAGAAGAGATGCAGAAAATTGCCATTAATGTTGAGGCAAATTTGAATGACAAGAGAGCTAGAATGAAAGATGAAAAGAAAGTCTCAATAAAGGAAGAGGCTTCTACCTCAGATCAGGTGCTCCGTAAGGTAGAAAAGATGATTGAAAGGTTGACACTTGATAAGCCTGGACTATAGATTCGGAATCCCAATTTCCATGGCCAGTAGCAGCCACAATTCAGGATCAAACAGCGTGAGCAGTGAGCACAAGAAACGGCATCACAACAGCAGCAAGTAAAGACACCTCTTCAGCAAAATTTTGTTGGCCCCAAATCTGATGATGAAGACCATGTAATAGGAGAAGAAAATCACTTCTTTACTCCTGATGATATGCCCACATTTATCACTGAAGATGATGAGTATGTAGAAAGTTCAGCTGTACAACATGATGCAGATTTTATCTTGTCGAATGACACAGCTCTTGAAGAGGAGTCGGATGAGTATCAAAGAGGGTATATGCATGCTTTGTCCGCCCAGTAGCATCAGTATTCATTAAGAAACAGAAATGTCCCCATCAATCCTATCCAAAAGAGAAAGGAAGGTCTAGCATCTAAGAATGAGCCACTAGTTGCACCAAATAAAGGCAAAGAAGTTGTTGATCCTATGCCTAACAAATCTCCATCAGCAAATGAACGAGTTAATCAGCCCATTGTACTGAAAGATAAAGCTGAGAAGAAAGAGGTTCCAGCCAAAGAGGTAGAGAAGACTTCCACTTTTAGTTTAGAAAATGAAATTTCTAATTTGAAGGTATCTATTCCCTTGACAGAGATGATGAAAAACAACAGTTATAGAGGCCAGGTTTCCAAAATTTTGAATTTTGATCCAATGTCTGATATGGTAAGTGTGGAAGATGATAAACCTAAACTAATTTTTGGACCAGCATTGAATGGTGTGTCTCTCAATAGCGATGTGCCTCCTTTTTATATCAGTTTGAGAGTGCATGAGTTTGTGTTGCATAATGCTATGTTTGATTCCAGCGCTTCCCACAATCTTATGCCAAAAGCTATCATGGAGAAGTTGGGTTTGGACATCACAAGGAAATATCATGATCTGTATTCATTTGATTCCAGCAGGGTGAGATGTATTGGGCTTATTAAAGACTTGGTGGTCAGTTTGGATCAGATTCCGGCTAAGAATATTTTGATGGATGTTGTTGTGGCAGACATTCCTCCCCGATTCGGTATGCTTCTTTCAAGGTCTTGGGGAGCAAAGATCAAAGGAACTATGCAGCTTGATTTCTCCTATGCAACGATTCCAGTGTTTGGCCAAATGAGAAAATTGTATCGTGAACAGAAAATGAAATACATGATTACAAGCAAGGAGAAACCAATTAATCATCCGATTAATTATGTACATACAGATCTAGAGTCTTTTGTTTTGTATTCAGATAGTTTCAATGATATTGATAGTCAGTTAGTTGTAGCAGATGATATTCCAGAAATAGCAGAAAATTTCAGAGAAGTTTTGAAGAGAGAAGGACAAGAACATGGAAATACCATTCAGCAATCAGAAAAAGATGATGGACAACAAGCAGAAAAAACAGAGGAAAAAGAGTTTCAGCACTTAGAAGAAGATGAAGATGGTCTGTGGACCATGGATTTTGATGGTGCAGTGGGAAATGATGGTGCTGGAATTGGAATTTGGGTATGTAGTCCTTTTTCTACTCCAAACAAAGTGCCGAGTAATGTTTGAGTATGTTCTTATAAACTTGCTTTTGATTGCTCAAACAATGAAGCTAAGTATGAGGCTTTGATTGTTGGCCTCAAGATCCTAAGAAAGCTGAATGCTAAGAGGATTTCTGTATATGGCGACTCCGAATTGGTGATTAAGCAAGTTAAAGGTGAATATCAAGCAAAACATCCTCGGATGTGGGCATACCGGAATGTTGTTCTAGATATTTTGAAGCTGTTTTCAGATTACACCTTGACGTGTGTGCCTCGTATTCAAAATAGTATTGCTGATGCACTTGCTAAGGCAGCAAGTAATTTGAAGATTCCTATGAACTCAAGCAATAAATTTTAAATCCATGTGAAGCATCATCCGACTGTCCCGGACAATCAGAGATATTGGCAAGCTTTCCAAGATGATGAGGAGATTGATGATTTTCTGCAAAACAAAGGTAAATTCAAAGATACCTCGATTGATGTAGAACATGATGATGGTAAATATGATGTGCAGATCAATCAAATGGAAGTGTTGCAGCTCAAGGATAATGTGATTCCTAAAGTCTTGATACCTTTAGAAGAACTCTTTGATCATGATGACGTAGCTCACAAACCAACATTGCAGCCAACAGAGAAGGGAGTTGAAGACGTGAATATTGGAACAGCCGAGCATCCGAAGATGGTAAAGCTATCCAAAACATTGCCACCGAAGGTAAAGGCCAAATATATCAGTTTGTTGTCATCTTTTGCCGTTGTTTTTGCTTGGGACTATTCTGAGTTGAAGACATATGATACAAATATAATTCAACACACAATTCCTATTAAGCCTAATCAAAAACCTTTCAGACAGAAGTTAAGAAGGCTTAATCCAAAATTGCTGCCATCAATTGAGAAGGAGATAAACAGGTTGTACAAATCAGGAATCATTGTTCCCATCCGTTTTTCTGATTGGATATCTAATTTGGTGCCCGTGCGAAAGAAGACCGGTGAGATTCGTTTGTGCATTGATTTTCGAAATCTCAACAAAGTTTCATTGAAGGATAATTATCCGCTGCCAAAAATGGATCACATACTTCAGCGAGTAGTTGGAGCATCTCGCATGTCACTACTCGATGGTTATTCCGGATATAACCAAATTTTAGTCCATGAAGATGACCGAGACAAAACAGCGTTCACCACTCCATGGGTAACATTTCATTATGCAAAAATGCCTTTCGGTTTGAAGAACGCGGGCGCCACTTTTCAGCGGGCAATGGATTGGCGAAGTCTTCCAACAAATCTTTGGTTAATATCATTAAGAAGATGCTGGAAATAAACAAGAAAAGTTGGCATAAGAAGCTGGCTCATGCACTTTGGGCAGATCGAGTGAGTCAAAAGAAATCCATTGGTATGTCCCCCTTTGAGCTAGTTTATGGAGTTGACACAGTGTTCCCTACCTCTCTTGCAGCTCCGGTAGTCAAACTTCTTCAAGAGGCTGGTAGTGAAGAGGATCCAATGCAGAGAAGACTAAATCAAATGATCCACTTGCAGCAGACACGGGAGGATTTTTTTCAAAACACATTCAAGTTGTAGGAGAGAATTAAAAAGATTTACGACAGAAAAGCAAAGGCAGATACATTTCAGTTGGATGATGTGGTGTTAAAGTGGGATGCAAGGAATGAGGAAAAGGGAAAGCACGGCAAGTTTGAAAATCTCTGGAAAGGTCCTTTTAAGATTGCAGCATATCGGGGTCAGAATGCCTTTCTTTTGAAGGAGATGAACGGGGAAGATTGTCCAGGAGGGCCGGTCAATGGTCGGCTGCTCAAGCGGTACCTTTTCTGAGTTATTTCTGTTGTCATCATTGTCATTGTAAATACCATTTTATTTCAGTTTTGCTGCAAGTGTGTGCTGTGATCTTTTCTTCAGTCTGGGGCCCGAAGTGAAGGCTATAATTCTGAAGAAAGAGTTCAGTTTTGAGTTCAGTTTGTCGAGTTAGTTTTTCAGTCATTTTAGTGTTATTATTGAGTCCTTTTGAGCCAAGTTTCAGTCAAATAAATCGAGTCTGAAGTCTTGTATTTTTTGTCTAAATAATGACTCCATAGCCCAATGGACGAAGGCACTGTCTAGCTCTTCCCAGAGATCTATCATTCTTGGCACCTCCAAGGAGCTACCATCCCCATTGGAGCCAATGTTAGAGTCGGTCTAGTCATCCCTCCGTCAGAGATCAAAACTCTTTTTGTATTTCATGTTTAGGTGTCCCATCTCTCTCGATCAGTTGCATTCCGTTAGGAGCATGCCATAAATCTGTCGGAAGGGCTTTTGTCATTCATCCCCCTCATGCTTTTCACTGCTGGCTTAGGTCTGTCCATCAAAATCATGTCTTAAAAGTCATTTGCAGTCCTGTTTCAGTTTCTAGGTCATAACAGTCATTTTAGTCAATAGGTCTATGGTTAGTCAAGCTGTGTCTTCACAAGGTCTAATAAAGCCAGTAGGCCAGAGGGAGGTTCTTGATGAGGTTCTTGATAAGTTATTATTTCAAAGATTTTTATTGTCATATGGATGGATTATGACTTTTCTTCAAAACTTTGTTTTGAAGACAAGTCGACACTTCATTTTTTGTAATAATTTTCCAGAATTTTTAGTTCTTGAATTCTTCATGCGCAGCCCTGGTCTCCTTTGCCAAATTCCATGTCAGCTATTCCTGCAAAAAATTGCCAAAAAATTCATCATTTCAACCAAAAATCGAGGAAACAAAAAGTCAGAGTTCTATTAATTGTGAAAAAGTGCCAATTGCAAAACATTACAAAAATGGGTTTTGAAGAACCAAAAATCGAATCAACGTCTTTATAAGCTCTTACCATGAAGATGAATGTCATTCTGCATGCCAAGGTCGAGGAAAAGCATTTCAAAGCAAATTGGGTGAGTAAGTGTGTGTTTTGGGGCGAAAGATCTTGCAGCTAGCTGGCGCGGCGCACATAACAGGTCGCGTAGCGCACTAGGAGTTTTCACCCAGTGTTATTTTGAATGGGCATAGCGCACAGGAAGCGTGCGGCGCACTGGGTTCTTAGCGCGGCACATATAGCCCAAAGCTCGAAACTGTGTCAAATCTCTTCAAATTTCTCATTCCTTGCGTGGAGTTGCCAGGTAGGGCCTTCTTCTTGAGGTTGCATCAAATTTTGTGATACATGATGGTGGTTTATGGCTGCTAATGGTTGCAACAAAAACTCTCAAACCCTACCTCTAAAAGTTCTCAAGCCAATTGTTGTTAGGGTTGCAAATCCATTGTTTTGGTACCAAGGTTCCCCCTCCATCATCATTCCCTTCTTTCCATCATTCCCTTCTCCCTTATTCCAAATTTCCTTAATCTCATTCTTCCCTATCCTAAAAAATTACTAAACTCCTATTGCCAATTCCCTACCACACATTTCCAAATGTAAAAACCCCAAACCCTAGCCCTTATAAAATCTCCTCAACCCTATTCAACAATCCCAAACCCTAAACCCTATTCCTATACATAAAATTCCCCTCCTCTCCCTAATAAAATTTATTTCAATATTCCCAATCCCCTACTGTTTTCCCCTTCCTAACATTCCCTGGTTGCATTTGTTTTTTCCCCTTGGTGGCAGAATCCAACTATATTGCACTACAATACAGCAGTTTCATACATCATTAAAGAGCAGTCCCATCACAGTTTATATACAGCAGCATCTTTTCTTCAAGGTATATTGTACAGCAGTAATGGCATCTGAGCATTCATTGGACTATGAGGTGGAAACCCAAAGTGACTCTCCCTTAGAAGAACAGGCACCCTGTAGGCCTCATAAAAGTGGTAGACATGTTAGGGAAGAACCGATCACCCTTACAGAATTGCAGACCTGCCCTCTTGCTATGCAATGTTTTCAGCATCAGTCATGCTATGAGTTTTGTCAAAAGGTGGCTAGTGTCCAATTTCATCATGAGTTGGCTCGTATTTTTGTGCTGCACTTGCATGGAGATCAAGCTAGCTTGGCTGGTGTCACCTTCCACCAGAATCTGTCTCATTAGCAACTGGTATACCGAACATTGGTGAACCATAGCACAAGAAATAGAAGATTGACCGGCAGCATTATGAGCCATACATCAAAATCAATTTCCTGAGGCAGCTCAAGAGAGTGTTCCCGTTCTGGTATCTGAAAGATGAATATGCTCCACTAATGAGATTGATCATGAAATATTTTAGCTGTCAGGGACGGTTCTCTCGTCTCTATGCTTATCACATCAGGTTTCTCATGCATTTCACCAGGGTACGGATGATGAACATTCTGTATTTCATTTGCTGGAACATAGAGAGGATGACCACCTTTATACAGCATAAAACCCCTCAGCAACAACTTAATAGTGTCTATCATTTTTCCCTTATTAAGATTTTGGTGGTTCATCAACTGGGATTGTAGGGCATCACTTGGGATGATTTCATCTCTCGTGACTTCTTCAGAGCTTCACGGGGATTATGAGAGGTTAAGCATGAAGGTGAACCTTCTCATCAGTATGAGCGCCATGACACTGCTAGTGAGCCGGTATTCATCACATATCAGAGAGGCACCAGACATTTGTTTGCAGCGGCAAAGCGAGTGTTATCTCCACCCAGGGTGGAAGGGGCCTTGTTTCCTCCATCAGCATCACAGGTACAGGACTGTTGACCTAGGTTGTCATTGATGTCAATATGGCAATATTATGGATACTAGAGGATGACGTGAAGCCAAGGGGATGCAGAGCAGATTCATGAAGAGACATGAGCAAGCCCATTAGGATAGCCAAGCCATAAGAAAAAAGGAGTTACCTAAGGAGGCATATCAAAGCATATTACAGGATATCAGAGCAAGAGAGGCATTCATATATGCAAGGAGGTCTTTGAAAGACACTGCCAAGCCAGAGGAGCCACGTTGGACTAAGAGGAGCTACAGGAGGAACCATAAAGCAAGGAGGCATATCAGAGTCATCAGGAGCCATCAGAGGAGCAATGGAGATGAGAGGAGCAGATGGAGACGAGAGGAGCCATAGAGGAAGCAGAAGCACACAAGAGGAGCCAAGAGGAGCCAAGTGGAGAACACAGAATGCTGTAACACTATCCACAGCATAAACATGCATATGGCGGCAAAGACTTGTATATGCATGTAACACAAACAGAGCTATCGAAGGCGGAAGACTTAGACTATGTTATCAGGCTTGTAAAAC
Source organism: Pinus tabuliformis (assembly GCA_031772625.1). Classification (NCBI taxonomy): domain Eukaryota; kingdom Viridiplantae; phylum Streptophyta; class Pinopsida; order Pinales; family Pinaceae; genus Pinus; species Pinus tabuliformis. Next base: position 1,146,367,338 of record CM062811.1, on the reverse strand, counting down.
CCATGTATGCATGTTTTAACAGCTGTTGAACACTGTTGAAAAAGTTGGAGAAAATTTGTTGAAACATCAATTTCTCTATTGCTGAAACACCAGTTTCGGCGTTGCTGAAACACCTCCGTGACGAAATTATATTTTGGCGTTGCTGAAACACCTCTGTGACGAAATTATATTTCGACGTTGCTGAAACACCTCCACGACAACATTATATTTTTGAGACAACACATCAATTGAAGGTAATCATGAGGAAGATAAAGCGAATGGAGGAGGGAGGCCGGAAGGTCAAGCGAGTGTTGAGGAAGCCGAAGCTCAGGCAAGTGAAGAGGAAGCCAAAGAGCCATTGAGTAAGCAGAAATGAATGGACAAAGGTATGAGAATTTATAAAATAGTAAAAACAGAGAGCTTTTGATGTTGGAGCTATTGTGGTTGTGGCAAAGAATCAGAATGTATGCTAGCAGATGCAGTAGAGGTGGTTAAGCGTTGTATGAAGTTGCTGGTGAATGCTGGTGAAGGTTGCTGCAGCTGCTGAAAGTTGCTGAAATACGCTGTGTTATCACTTAAGAATTCTAATTTCAAAACCGCTCACATTAGTTTGATGGTAAAAAAAAATTCGGTGCTAGTCTAAGTTTGATTTTTGTTTTTAGAGTCTTGAGTCAACTATGTATTCTCATTCATCACCGGTCATTCTCATTCATCCCCGTCTCATAGCCATGTGTCAGTTTTGTTCAAAAGTTACTATGTGTCACAAAGCTCTTTAGGTTATTTCGTAGCTCATGAAATAATTTTGAAGTGTTTCCGCAGCGCATAAAGCCTTTTTGTAGTTTCGCAGCGCAACATGTTTTAGGCTGCGCTACAAAATTGGGGATTTGTTCGAATCCATAGCAACTGTCATGCAAAATAGCTCTGGGGTGGATGCATTTTACAGGAGGCATGCTCTCAAGCTCCTGCGTGTATGCTTGTCATCAGTTCTGAATCTGAAGGGAAATATTACAGGTGAAGGAGTTACTCCAGGACTTTTGAGCACGATGCTAATGTCATCCATTGATCCATCAAGACGCAGAACTGAAACATCAACTATGAAGGTTGACCTTGGGGTAAAAACAAAGACACAGCTTATGGCAGAGAGATCTGTATTTAAGGTTCTGTTGATGACTGTAATTGCTGCCAGTGCAGAACCAGAACTTCAAGATCCGAAAGATGATTTTGTCCCCAATGTATGCCGTCATTTTGCTATGATTTTTCATGTTGATTCAACTACCTCTCCACCAGTAACAGCTAGTCAAGTTGGGGGCTCGATGGGCACTGGGGCCTTAAGTTCTAAGTCACGAAATTCATCCCATGCCAATTTGAAGGAGTTAGATCCTTTGATATTCTTGGATGCATTAGTTGATGTTCTTGCAGCTGAAAACAGAGCACATGCTAAGGCTGCCTTGAATGGACTAAACATTTTTACAGAAACACTTCTTTTTCTTGCTCGTTGCAAACATACTGGTGTATTGACTACAAGGGGTGTGGGCATGCCAGGTACTCCTATGATGGTTTCTAGTCCTTCAATGAATCCTGTTTACTCACCACCTCCAGGTGTTCGTATACCAGTCTTCGAGCAGCTTCTACCTCGACTTTTACACTGTTGTTATGGAAGCACATGGCAAGCACAGATGAGTGGGGTTATGGGTCTTGGAGCTTTGGTTGGGAAGGCTACTGTCGAGACTTTATGCCTTTTTCAAGTCCGGGCAATACGCGGTCTAGTATCTGTGTTGAAGCGACTTCCTCAGCATGCCAATAAGGAGCAAGAAGAGACAAGTCAAGTATTTACCCAGGTGCTAAGAGTTGTGGACAATGTGGATGAAGCAAACAGTGAACATCGCAAACAGAGTTTCCAAGGAGTTGTGGATTTTCTTGCTGCAGAGTTTTTCAATCCAAATGCGACACTTATTGTGAGAAAAAATGTGCAGTCATGCCTAGCATTACTTGCTAGCCGAACAGATAATGATGTAGTCGACATGTCACATGGAAAGGCTCTATACAAGCTATCTACAGAACCGTATGAACCTTTGTGGGTCAATGGAGGTGGTCACTGCAACCTTGAACTTTACCCCGAGTACTTCCAGCATTTGAGGAAATTTATCCAAGAACTGGAAAACTCAGAGAAAATTAAATTGAATCAGATTCAGAATAGTCTTCAACGACCACCGTGTAACAAGTTCTTTAGTGTCTTGTGTATGGCTGATCTGTGCCAACGCTAAAACTGGATTGAATTCTTCTTGTTTAAGGAATAACCAAATGCGTTAGGATTCGGTTTTTGTGTCAACTGAGTTCCAACAAATGGTATATGCTTGCATCCATATTATCAGTAATTCTTTGCATCAGATCGAAATTAAATACTCTTTGCATCGAATCAGAAGAAGAGTGGACGGGCTGCACTGTGTGAATGAAAGAGTCATTCAAAGTCGGGTTCTTATTTGAGATCCATTCTCTCTTTTGCTTTAGGAACCAGATAGAGCAAATCTTCTCTTCATCCTTTTCAGCGGAACAAAAGGCGTAGGAAAGGGGTTGCACATTTTCCTTTGGTTGAAACAGATTCACAGCTGATAAATTTCAAAGCATAGCACCGAGCAGCGCGCATAACGGTGTTTGATTCGCCAGCAGATTACTTCAATTGTAACAAAATATCGGCTATTCGTGTCTATCCGAGGAGATGGATGGAGGTATACCAAGATCATGGCGTGCAAACATTGATTTATATGTAGTGCGGCCATATACCATAGAGAGAATCTTGCAATTATTTTATCAGCACCCAGTTACTGAAGAATGGCAACAGCAGCTACCCAATTTTGTGAGGCGCTTGGAGGAAGGTCTATTCAACGAAGCTGCTTCACAGGAAGATCTTTGGATTCGAACATTTTGAGGTAAACCAAAGACCAGTAAAACAGGGATAATTACCTATGTTTCAGGACATTGGAAAACATGTGATATTGAAGAGTAACATGAAGCATTAAAGGTCCATAACAGCCACCGCCAGAAGGGAGCCAGATGTCAGAGAACGAGCCTGCTTTCTCCTTTTTCTCGTAGGAGCACCATCTTGATTGTAATAAATGATATATTCAGCATGATGTCGAATTAGAATCCTAATTGTTTTAGGTTTCTAGAGCTGTCAATTTGTAGTTTGTTGTATTTATTAATTAGTTTCAAATGTTAGCAGGTGTCATCATAGGCAGAATTGGAGTTCCCCTCACGCTGGAGGAGGAACCTCAGTTAGGTAGAAGAGCTCTATATATAGCTGAAACAACAATGTAAAGAGGGTTGGAAAACTTTATGACAGAGCATTGTATTTGGCTTATGTGAAGACACAGTTTTAGTAATATAATTTGGCTTTACTTCTCAGGATTCATGAAGGATTTCTATGTTCAGAATGTGTGATCTTATCCTTTCCTTAATGTTTTTTTACAGTTGTATAGATGTATAATCACTCAGAATTCACTGATTGTGCTCTGATTTCCTGTATGCATTTATAAACTGTGGTTCCCTATGAGTTATGTTCTGAATATTCAAATGCTGAATGCCTTGACTTCTATGTAAAGTCAAGATCATTGTTTATTGAGGTGTTGTTGACTCCATACGCCCAATGGAAACTTGTTTAATTTTTTTCCAGCATCCATATTTGTCACAGTTATTTTACAAAGAGTTAGCCATCTTATCTTAATCAAAATCATTAACTCATCTAGAGAGAGCCCTCTCAGGTTGAGGAGGCTAAGCCTCAACCTAAAGTAGGTTTGAAATAGTTACTTGAAGTCTTCCTGGTTTGCAGCCTTCTAGGGCCTGATTTTGAGATAACACGCTGGAGGAAATAGAGGCCGTGTGAGGGTCCAACAGAACAGAAAGAAGGTGCAGCAAAACATAAAGAGGGATGAAGGACCAACAGAACAGTAGGCAATCGAAGGGGAGAAACAGCCAGCAGAGAAACAGTCATGCTGAAGCATTCACTGTGACAATGAGAACATAAGCTTGAACAAAAAAAATTTCTTTATACAGAGTTTAGTGCAGCTAACATAAGACTGACTAAAGTTGTGTGAAGACATTATCAGAGAGAAAAATGGCTATTGGAGACTATGTGTGGGTAGTGTGTAGAGTTGTAAAGACTCATTCATAAGAAGACTAGTTGTCATTGATACTGTAGCTTGGAGACTACAGTGAAGCTGTAAATAGACAGAACTCAGTAGAGAAGAGTTATGCGAGCAGAAGGATAGGATTCCTTGAGGCTGGTGCCTCGGAAGTAAGATTGGATTGGAGTCCTTGAGGCTAGACCCTCAGAAGTGAGAAGGATAGGAGTCCTTGGGGCTGGTGCCTCAAAAGCAAGAAGGATTGGAGTCCTTGGGCTGGTGCCTCAGAAGTAAGTAGGATTGGAGTCCTTGGGGTTGAAGCCTCAGAAGTAGGAAGGATTGAAGTCCTTGAGATTTTGTGCTCCTAAGTCCAAGATTGGTGTCTTGGCAAAATAGAGTTGGTGCTCTGGAGGTTGGAGCCTCACCAAAGTCCAAGTTGGAGCTTGGCAACTGATTGCAACCATCTATATATTGTATCTATTTTACTGCACAGTTTATATTAATAAAAGCATTTATTCTTGCTGTTCATCTTGTGTTCTGAATATATATGTTTTAACTGGTAAAACAATAGTGGGAAAAAGAAATACTGATTCACCCCCCCTCTCAGTATTTCCAACAATTGGTATCAGAGCAGGTACCTTCATTCAAAGCTTAACAGCTTGAAGGTCGAAATTTAGAACACAAATGGCGAGGTTGAGGAAGAAAGTCTCCAATCCTCCTAAGGATGTGTCTCCCTCTACTACTAAAATAGAAGAAAATCAATTTGATGAGGCTCCAAGGCTCAATGGGAACTTTAATATATGGGAAGCAAGAATGAGGAATTTCTTACAGACTCAAGGGATTGAAATCTGGAAATCAGTGATTGATGATAGTAGGATGGATAGAGAATCCAAGGAGTACAATGCAAAAGCAATGAAGGCAATCTTGAATGGGCTACCTGATTCTGTAAAGAACAATCTAGGAAAATATTCATCAGCAAAGGATTTATGGGACAAACTTCATGACCTTCACTCAACAGGAGCACTGACCATGACCATCAATCAAGAAGGAGATCCTGAACCCATCATAGAAGATGAAAATGAGAATTATCACATCAAGGTTGAAGCAGACCTAGAAGATGAAGAGAATGAAACAGACTTTGTAGAAGAACTTCTCGCTCAACTTATGACTGCCATGGAAGAGATTAACAATTTGAAAAAGGAAAATGAAGCATTTAAGAAGATAGCTCCAGTTGTTCACCAAGATCAAACAAGGAAGAAAGTTGACCTCATCAAGCTTCAAGTACAATAAAGGGATGAAGAGCTTGCCAAGATTAAGAAGGAATTTCATCAAAGCAAAAGAAAGCATCATGAAGAAGTCATATCCATGACAAATCAATTGGATAAAGCAAAGAAGCAGGAAGATATCTTGTCAAGCAAACTTGAACAAAGGCACAAGAGCTTGAGAAAACTTGAAGAAGAGATTGGTCAGTACAAGATAGAGGTCTCCTCCCTTAAGTCTCAACTACAAGAAGCCAGGAAACAGGCACAAGGAGCTAAGAAGAGAATGGAGAGCAGTCAAGAAAAGAATGAAGAAATCTTCAAAGTGAAGTCAGATATCATCTCCCTTAAAATAGAAGCAGATGAAGCTACTCGTATCAAGGAAGAAACTGAGGAAAAACTTGCTAAGAAGAATAATGAGTGTGAAAGATTGGAAGAAGAGATTATCTTCCTCAGAAAAAAGGTTGAAGGGATGAACAAAATCCTAAAGAGCTCTCAAGCCTTGGATGACATGCTCAGCTATCATAGATGTCCATCTGATAAATCAGGTCTCAGATATGTAGGTGAATCCTCAAACAAGAATGAAAATTCTTTAAACAAAAGAGATGTGAAGAAGCTAGAAAGAAATGGTGATGCTCCCAGCTCCAGCAAAGGCAAGGAGAAAAATCAAGGCTGCAATAGAACAAATCCTCTTCCAAGGAGAAAACCAGCTCCAAGAAGAAATGTAGATGATGTCAAAGATGCGAGAGGCAATGGTTATCATCAAAGGATATCAAGGCAGAAAGGCTTTAGAAGTACATCAAGGAAATCCCCATCTCCCAGGTACCAAAGTTCATTTTTTGGTTATTGTTATTCTTGTACAAACTTTGGTCACATGGTAAAATACTGTAAAGCATATCATAGAGATAGATGTTGTAGTCTCCAACAACCTCCAACAAACAATTTTGCAGGAAGAAATCATGAATTCTTATTCATGAACAATGTAGAATGCTTCAAGTGTCATAACATTGGTCATATGGCACGTGATTGTAACTTAACATGGGCTCTTACACAAGCTAGAACCATGCAAAAGAAGAAAGTTACACAAGTATGGAGAAGGAAGGAAATACAATCTGAAAGTCCCTTGAGCTCTCCAGCCAACAACATATGTCATTGGCCTCAATTTTGACAATCCAAGCATTTTATGAGAAGACTCTGACAAAAGTAGATGATGCATACAGTTAGGGGGAGCCTGTAAGTCTTGATCATTATTGCTGAAGCTATTAGTGAAAAGGGTCTCGATGAAATCCTTGCTGAACTATATTAACAGTCATTCTTTGATAAAGATCATTTCTCAAGGGTACTCCATTGAAGCATATGATCCTGTAACCATTCTTTGGACTGTTGTTAAAGAAATAGGGCAAACAACCATGGTGCTGTTATCATAGAAGTTTATGTATTAACTCATGAATTAAATGTGAGAACAGATAAATTTTGGACACTAATAGAGGCAGTCTTCAAATAAACAGATACATCTGGAATGGAGTCTGAAGTAAGAGCAGCTGACAGCATATAACAAACTGAAGCATTGCAAAAGATGCAGATCTGCAATTGTATTTAAAAGACAATCACATATTGGATATCTAAATCTGCTAAGAGGAAATAACTAGTTGAGATATGTACAAGAACACAAGGAAAAGATGGCTCATAGGAAGGAGAGTGTTGTGCAGTCAACCATAACTTAAGCTGATACAAATACTTAAGAAATATAGCAACAGTAAGGCACAACCCCTCACATCTTTTGTCCAAATGCAATGATGATTGAATACTAGATGGCAGTAACTTAAGAAGAAGCACAGAGACACAAAGGAACTTAGATCTGAAGAAAGATAGCAAGAACGACAATCTCAGGGGCATTTTCTCTTGATTCAGACTATGAAAGGATAGCAATATTACCTGTGGAGACATCAATATGGATTGAAGCATGAAAGGCTGGACTTGGACACTTGGTGTATGTCCGTTTGCAATCTAAATGAAAGCATTAAAGTAGAGCATCCTTAAGCATTGTTGAAGCCATGATAAAACAGTTCTAAAGCATGAAGAGGGAATAATGTGCAAATTGATGATAAAATATCAATTCCTCTATCTTGAGTAAAAGGAAGAAGAGCATTATGACAGGGGGAGTCATAGACCCATGAAGATCTACCATTCATGAAGAACAGAAGCAGTTTGATAGGGGGAGTCCCAGAGCACTCCTTTGCCATTGATGTCAAAGGGGGGGAGAAGAAGAATATTGCCATCAATAACAAAGGGGGAGATTGTTGACCTAGGTTGTCATTGATGTCAATATGGAAATATTATGGATACTAGAGGATGACATGAAGCCAAGGGGATGCAGAGCAGATTCATGAAGAGACAGGAGCAAGCCCATTAGGATAGCCAAGCCATAAGCAAAGAGGAGTTACCTAAGGAGGCATATCAAAGCATATTACAGGATATCAGAGCAAGAGAGGCATTCATATATGCAAGGAGGTCTTTGAAAGACACTGCCAAGCCAGAGGAGCCACGTTGGACTAAGAGGAGCTGCAGGAGGAACCATAAAGCAAGGAGGCATATCAGAGTCATCAGGAGCCATCGGAGGAGCAATGGAGATGAGAGGAGCAGATGGAGATGAGAGGAGCCATAGAGGAAGCAGACAGAGTTAGAGGAGCCAAGAGGAGCACACAAGAGGAGCCAAGAGGAGCCAAGTGGAGAACACAGAATGCTGTAACACTATCCACGGCATAAACATGCATATGGCGGCAAAGACTTGTATATGCATGTAACACAAACAGAGCTATCGGAGGCGGAAGACTTAGACTATGTTATCAGGCTTGTAAAACCCATGTATGCATGCTTTAACAGTTGTTGAACACTGTTGAAAAAGTTGGAGAAAAGTTGTTGAAACATCAATTTCTCTATTGCTGAAACACCAGTTTCGGCGTTGTTGAAACACCTCCGTGACGAAATTATATTTCGGCGTTGCTGAAACACCTCCGTGACGAAATTATATTTCAACGTTACTGAAACACCTCTGCGACGACATTGTATTTTTGTGACAACACATCAACCGAAGGTAATCATGAAGAAGATAAAGCGAATGGAGCAGCAAAGCTGGAAGGTCAAGCGAGTGTTGAGGAAGCCGAAGCTCAAGCGAGCGAAGAGGAAGCCAAAGAGCCATTGAGTAAGCGGAAACGAATGGACAAAGGTATGAGAATTTATAAAACAGTAAAAACAGAGAGCTGTTGTTGTTGGAGCTATTGTGGTTGTGGCAAAGAACCAGAATGTATGCTAGCAGACGCAGCAGAGGTGGTTAAGCGTTGTATGAAGTTGCTGGTGAATGCTGGTGAAGGTTGTTGCAGCTGCTGAAAGTTGCTGAAATACGCTGGAGGAAATAGAGGCTGTGTGAGGGTCCAACAGAACAGAAAGAGGGTGCAGCAGAACATAAAGAGGGATGAAGGACCAACAGAACAGTAGGCAGTCGAAGGGGAGAAACAGCCAGCAGAGAAACAGTCATGCTGAAGCATTCACTGTGACAATGAGAACATAAGCTTGAACAAAAATTTGTTCTTTATACAGAGTTTAGTGCAGCTAACAGAAGACTGACTAAAGCTGTGTGAAGACATTATCAGAGAGAAAAATGGCTATTGGAGACTATGTGTGGGCAGTGTGTAGAGTTGTAAAGACTCATTCATAAGAAGACTGGTTGTCATTGATACTGTAGCTTGGAGACTACAGTGAAGCTGTAAATAGACATAACTCAGCAGAGAAGAGTTCTGAGAGCAGAAGGATAGGAGTCCTTGAGGCTGGTGCCTCAGAAGTAAGATTGGATTGGAGTCCTTGAGGCTGGTGCCTCAGAAGTGAGAAGGATAGGAGTCCTTGGGGCTGGTGCCTCAAAAGCAAGAAGGATTGGAGTCCTTGGGCTGGTGCCTCAGAAGTAAGTAGGATTGGAGTCCTTGGGGTTGAAGCCTCAAAAGTAGGAAGGATTGAAGTCCTTGAGAGTTTGTGCTCCTAAGTCCAAGATTGGTGTCTTGGCAAAATAGAGTTGGTGTTCTGGAGGTTGGAGCCTCACCAAAGTCCAAGTTGGAGATTGGCAACTGATTGCAACCATCTATATATTGTATCCATCTTATTGCACAGTTTATATTAATAAAAGCATTTATTCTTGATGTTCATCTTGTGTTCTGAATATATATGTTTTAACTCATAAAACAATAGCGGGAAAAAGAAATATTGATTTACCCCCCCTCTCAGTATTTCCAACAAGGACAAAGGCAAGAGGCCAATGCAGGATGAGGGGCCTTCAGGTGAGCCATCAGGTGAATGAGAGAGCGACTTCATTCTCCTTCATGATGATGATACAGATACGGGTACACAAAGCGCCAAACTTAAAGAAATCATCCAGGAGCAGCAATCAGAGATCAAAGCCTTATCCCTTGACTTGGAGAGGGCTAAGTCGACCATGAAATACTTGGAGTAGAGGAACAAATAGCTTGAAGACCAACAGGAAATCATGGAGCTACAAAACATTAGTGAGCATTGCCAAGCTGCACAAAGGAGAAGAGTTGAGCTCACTTCATTGGAGAAAGAGATTAATGAGGATCGGGAGGCCAATCTTGAGAGAGTTAACATGCACTTAGAGAGGCTGTTGGACAAGGCCAACAAAGACCATGCATTGCAGAGACACATGGCTTTCCACTACATGGTGCGAAACAAGGTATGCAAGGCTCGAATCAGGGATTTGAAGGCGAAATTGAGGAAGGCAATCAAGAAGCAAAAGAGGCAAAGGTAGCTCGATTGTCTTCAGATATTGGTCGAGGCCTCTTTAGCCCAACATAACACTTAATGAAGAAGCTCCAACGCATTTTTGGTATTTTTGTAAATTTTTGTGCAAAAAATAGGTTTTTTCTCCCTGTGCGCCACGCCACGTGGCGCGCGCTTACGATAGGAGGCTCCAAATGCAAAAACGTTTATAGTTTTGGATTTTTCATGAAAAATCATGACTACTGGTGCATGGCCAAGATGTTTGGGCAAGTTTTGAGTCCTCAGGAGGTCAAAAACACCCTAAAAATGACCTCTCTGCCCCTAATTTCACACACAGAAAGCAGTCTTGGGATATTGAGGTTTTGGATGGACAAATGGGCATCAAATTCAGAAATTCTACTTGGGTTGGAAAGTAGACAGGCTGGGCTTTCCAACAAGCACACTTGGGCTCAATTTGGACTTCACAAAGTGCCTCAAAATCAGCATCAAAGTGGTGTGATGCATACAGAAATTGGCGCGGCGCACAGAGGTTTTTTGACCAATTTTCCACCTTCCAGCTCAGAAATTCGGCCAGTTTGACTAGTTTTGCTTTGTGATGTTATTTTTGACCTATCTTGATGTAATTGGGTAAACATGATGTAATTTTGGCACTTAGTTACTTGTTCTAGAGGATTCATTCACCAAAAAGTGAAAATTTAATGAATGAATCAGTTTCCTACCTTATAGAGGCAAGTTGTATTGACTGCCTAGATTTTAGTGCTTTGTTTAGAATTGGTTGAAACAACTCCTAGAATGATGATCTCGACTCCTAGAGGCAAGGGAATAGGTTGGCTTGCCTATATTATGTATTTTCTAAGTCATTTTCAGGGTTGGACTCTTGTGAAAAGTTTGGCACTCTATTGTACATTCACTTCTGCATTTTTGGCTAAGGAAAGACCAGGGTTTTGCAGCACTGTTTGGGATCCATGTGGCTTTATGTTTTGATGGTGTGATTCTCTGAGTAATTGTAAGTTTATCTAGTGTTATGTGTATCATTTTCAATCTTCTTCTTCTGAATTTGAACAAATGAGTGATTAAGGTAGAATCCATAACTGTTATGCTCTGCTTTGAATTTGTTTAAATTTTCATGTTTTCATCTATTTAAGGGGAATTCTTGAGACTCTCTTGCTCTGCTTAGCTTCTCACGATTGCCTTCCTTTCCCTAATCGGAATTCTGCAGAAACTATGCCTCATCCCCAAGCCCAAATTTGCCTTTCCCATTTTTTTTAACAAAACCCTAAAAAACTCAAATCAAATCCTTTGCACTTAATACCTAGCCTAAAATCAGTTGCTAAATTAGTCATCTCCAGCGCCATTGAGTATCTTTCGCTGAGATTGACCTGGAAAGAGCCCTCTCCTGTCCTCGTAGGGCTAGCTACGAGGCTGAGCGTGGTTTGATGTGGACCTAGAACCTTGTATTTTCAGCCTGAGACAAATCTAGGCTCTAACAGATCAGAAACATGGCCTATCATTATAGGACCCGAAACAAGATTTGCAATATGAGGGTCAAGAAGATGAAAGCTAAGCTGAGGAGGGCTTTGAAAGGAAAAAAGGAGGATGATAGGCTTAGGTTTCTTGCTAAAGCTTCCTTGGCTCATCATGACACTTGATGATGGTGCTTCTCACCAATTTTGAGCAAGTTTGGAAGATTTTTTGTCACTTGCAAATTTTGAAATTTTACACAGGAAAACTGCCTAAATGGGTAGCGCCACCAACGCTGTGCTTTTCCTAGGGGCACCCAATGAAGAAATGGTTTGAATTTTTAGATTCAGAGTGATGGGGACATGCACCCTGGATATTTTCAAAGTTTTTGGGTGAGAATTGGTCCACCAAAAGGTCAAAAAACACCCTAAAAATGACCTTTCTGCCACTTTTTGGACACACAAAAGCAGTCTTGAGAGAATCACGTTTTGAGGGGTCAAATGAGCTTCAAATTTAGAAATTAGAGGTGTTTGGGAAATTAGACTTGAATACCTTTCCAATGAGCTATCAGGAGCTCAATTTGGATGCTCGTAAGCCCTCCAAAAGGGACCTGAAAGTGGCATTGCACGTTGGGCCAATGGTGTTGCACGTAGGGCAGTTTTTGCTCAGGATGGCTATTTTTCCATTTTTTGACTATGTTATTGGATTCTCTCTCATGGAGGTTGTTTTACCTTTGTAAATGATGACTTGGCATGTAACTATGATAGATAAATAGTAATAGAGGGTAGATTCATTGCCTTAGAAGTTAGTTTGAGCTCAAATGAATCAGTTTTTCACTTTTAGAGGCAAGTTGTTGAGTTGCCTATATTCCTGTTTCTTATTTAGTATTAGTTAGATTATCTCCTCATCTTAGGGATTCGACCCCTGAGGATGGGAGGAGGTTGAATTCATGTCTATATCTTCTTCCTCTTTCTCATTGTAAAGGGTTGAACTTAGCTGGATGCTCAGACTTTGATTGTACACCAATTTGTAAGTAGTTTAGCAGGAGATTAAGAATTACAGCTATTTTTATGGGATCAATGTGGTATGGAGTTTTAGTATAGTTTATTCTTTTGTGATAATTTTTAAATGTGTTTTGTATACTTAGTTAATCATTTCATTGCTTCTAAGTGAATGCTTTCAAGTTGATAGGCGGAATTCATTGCATCAGTGCTCTGCTTTGGAAAAACATTCACCATTTCATGTTTTCTGTAGTCTAGGAAGGATCCATGGTTTTCGCATGCTCTTATTAGCTTCTCACCAGTCTAAAACATCTCACCCCATCAATCCCTTGAGTTATAAAGCCTATGCCTACCTTGCCCCATTGAACACCCTACAATTATGACCTAGTTCCCTAGCCCTAAACTGTCCAGCTCCTCCTAATCCTACAAAACCCCTTCAAAATCCAATCAAATCTTTGTGCTACTATACCTAGCCTAATATCCTTTACTTGATCCAGTCATCTTGACTGAGATCCTTATGGAGAGAGCCCTCTCCCAGCCTAGTAGGGCTAGCTACTTGGCTAAGCGTGGCTTGTGGTTACACTGGCATTGCCTTTCTTTAGCCTGAGGTTCAATCCAAGTGATAACACCCCTCTCCTTAAAAGAGTGTTTTCCTTAATTATTGAGCAGTTTCAGATGCTTCTATATAAAATTCTCATTCTCCCGTGTGGAATCTTTAGCGGATATGTTCTTCCACTTAATGAGATACTCTAAAATTAAATGATTCTGTGGTTGTCGGGTTCTTGTTTATGTGACTGCTTCAGGCTCAAATATAAGTTTTCCTTCTTCGTCAAGTTTTGGAAACACTGCTTGAACTAGGAGCTTGTCACCCATAGCCTTCTTTAAGCATGAAACATGGAAAACTAGGTGTACTCGGGAAGATGCAGGAAGCTCCAATTTGTATGCCATAGTACCAATCTTCTGAAACACCTTGTAAGGACCATAGCACTTGGGTGATAATTTATTATCCTTCTTAGCTTGCTTGAGGGAAATTTGTTTGTATGGTTGTAGCCATAAAAATACCCAGTCGACTTCATAAAAAATTCTTTCACTGCGATGTCAATCTGCTTCTTGTTTCATTCGATTTTGTGCCATAGTGAGGTTATCCTTTAAGAGTTGGGGAACTTGTTGTTGATGCTCAATGTGATCTTCCACTTATTGAATCTTAGGATTTTCTCTTAAAGATGATGTGATGGATGGTGGATGATATCCATAAAGTGCCGTAAATGGGGTCATTTTTGTTGCAGTATGGAAGGAAGTGTTATACTACCATTCAAATAGAGGTAACCACTTGACCCATCGTGTCTGTTTATCATATACAAAGAAACGAAGATATATTTTTAAACATTTTTGCACTATCCCAATTTTCCCATCAGATTTAGGATGTTAAGATGAGCTATGAGGTAATTGAGTACCAAGACAAGAATAATTCCATCCAAAAATTTCCAGTGAAATTGGGATCTCTGTCACTTACAATAATCTTTGGGTTTCCATGTAACTTTTGAATTGTGTCCATAAATGCAGTAGAAATTGTACTAGCATTAAAAGGATGATATAATGCACAAAAGTGTGCATACTTGGTAATTCTATCAACTACCACGATGATGACACTCATTCCTTCATAATTGGGTAAAACTGTGATGAAATCCATTGAGACCTACTCCCATCGTTGACTTGGAATGGTTAAAAGTTGTAACAGACTTAGGGTCCTAATTGTCTCACCTTTATTTTGTTGGAAAACCAAACATTCTCCCACAAACTTCTGAATATCAAATTTAAGGCCATCCCAAAAAAATCCTTCTTGACCCTGTGGTAAGTTTTTAAAAATCTCGAGTTCCCTCCTAAGGTGGATGTGTGCAATTCCAACATAATCATTTGCTCGAGTTTGGATTTATTATAAAGATATAAGTGATCTTTATACCATAATGAATCATTTTTCCAGCTAAATGTATCATATGTAATGGGATCTTGCTGCAACTTCTGAATGAGTGTCCACAACTCTTCATCATTCTTCCATTCATCCCTTGCTTAAGTTATTCAATCAACTTAGATAATAGAAATGACACAAAGCAATGCTTCCACATCCTCATCCTTTCTTGAAAGTGCATCTGCAACAACATTTTTCTTCCCTTTTTTGTAGATGATTTCAAAGTCATAACCCAACATCTTTGTAACCCATTTTTGCTTCTCTTCTGAATACAATCTTTGTTCCAAAAGGTATTTAAGATTATCATGATTTGTTTTGACCTAGAAGTGTCTTCCCATTAGGTAAGGTCACCATTTATTTAGTGCATGTAGTATTTCCAACATTTCCTTCTCATAAATAGGTTTGTGTAAATACTTTCCTTTTAGTGGACGACTTTCAAAAGAAATGGGTCTTCCTTCTTGCATTAAAACAAAACAAATTCCATTCCCTGAGGCATCACATTCCATAATAAAGGTTTTTGTGAAGTTTGGTGTAGCTAAGACCGATGCTTGGAATATTGCCTGTTTAAGATGTTCAAAGGCCTTAGTTACTTATAGAGTCCAAGAAAATGCACCTTTCTTCAGTAATGTTGTTAGAGGTGCTTTTATTCTCCCATAATTATTAACAAACTTATGATAATACCCTATCAACTTAGAAATCCTCAAAATTGCTTTATGGTTGTGGGGATTTTCCATTCCTTAATGGCTTTAATTTTTTTAGGGTCTACCTTAACACCCTCATAAGATAAAATATGACCCAATTATTCCATCTCTTGTACTCCAAAGAAACATTTGGAGGTTTTTCATATAATTATTTCTCCTCCAATAGTTTGAGGACCCTGTCAACATGTTGAACATGATCGTTCTAAGACTTGATGTCGATTAGTATATCATCACAAAATACTAACACAAATTTTCTAAGGAAGGGTTTGAAAATGGAATTCATCAAACCTTGAAATGTGGAAGGTGCATTTGTAAGACCAAAAGGTATGAGAAAAAATTCATAATGACCCTCATGAGTTTTGAATTTTGTTTTCGGAATGTCTTCAATCTTCATTCTAATTTGATGATATCCTAAACGAAGATCCTGCTTGGTGAAGTAAATTGCTCCATGTAATTCATCCAACAATTCGTCAATGATAGGAATGGGAAGTTTATCTTTAATAATGAGCTTGTTGAGATCCTTATAATATGGAAACATATGCCATGATCCATCCTTCTTGTGCACCAATACTACTAGAGCAGAGAAAGAATTTTGACTAGGTTGAATTCTACTAAGCTTTAGCATTTTTGCAACCATAGGTTCAATTTCACTCTTTTGGGCATAGGGATATCTGTAAGGTATGATGTTTGGAGGAACACTTCCTGGAATAAAATGAATAGCATGATCATGATCATGAATAGGTGGGAGGCCTTTGGGAGTCTCAAATTCCTTGGAATAACTATCCAATACTTTTCAGACATCTAGAGAAATAGATGATTTCGATGTTTGAACCTCTATTGAGCATAATTGTGCAATTACACCTCATTGTTATTTCTTCAAAATCTTTGTCATGCCATTAAAGCTGATTATTTTTCCTAGTTTCCTTGTGATACCCCTTAATTTAACTTCCTTTCCTTCCAAAAAAAATTTCAAGAAAAGTTATTTGAAAATCAAAAGCTATCATCCCCAAATATTGTAACGATTTGACTCCTAGTACAACATCAGCACCACCCATTGGAATGGAAACATTGGACTATTCAATACAAATTCCCCCATGGTTAGCTTGATATTATGACACTTTTCATAGCAATTTAAAATTCCTACATTTGCAACCATCACTTGACACTCTGGTGCTAGATATAGAAAGCATTTTAATTCCATGACTATCTTACCATGAATAAAATTATGGGTACTACCCAAATCAATCAACACTATTACCTTTTTATTTCTTGATATATCCTTCTAACTTGAGAGTTTGAGGAGTGGTAAATCCCACTAATGCATTACAAGATATGATCAAATTCATTCCTTCTTTCTATATGGTTGTGTCCTAGTGTATATCCTCTTCTTTTGATGTTTATTGTTCCCTTTCTTCCTCCTCTTCACAATATATGTAAAATAATTTCTTCTGAGCACAGTTATGAGCTTTGGTGTATTTCCTATAACAACTATAACAAATGCCTTTTTCTTTTTTTTCCTCCAATTGTTTTGGTGTCAACCTTGTAGGTTGTGAAAGAGTAGGAGAAGAAACACTTCCATCTTTATAGTTGTGAGTGGTAGACTTCCTTATTTCCATCATTTTTCTTTCAACTTTTCTTGGCACCCTAAATTCCTTCTCTAATGAATCGAATTCCCAAAGGTGAACCTCATGTTGGATGTTATCCTTTAAAGTCCCTATCAATACATCAACCCTATGATCCTCTAAAATACTAGTTACCCTGATATTCAACTTTTGGAAATCCTCAATGTGCTCCACTGATCCAAAATGGATTTTGGATAGACTCCTAAGTCTAAGTGGTTCTCACAGAGGAAAAATGAAAGTCCAAGGAAGTTCTAGGAAATAGTCCCATTGCAGAGATCCTTTCCTTCTGAATCTACTGCAACTTGAATGGGCTAAAATGGACTTAGGATGCAGAAGTTATCGCATGCAGAAGATGCCCAGTTTCTTTGAAAAAAGAGGCAAAAACCCCTAAAAATGGCAAAAAACCCTTAAAAAGGGAAATCGCATCGGAAAAAGGCAAAGGCTGGATTTTACGCGAAGGCAGAGGAAACTTTGATTCCAAAGATGCGATATAGAGACTTGGATTTTGTGATTGTCGATCGCCGATGATCGGATCGGAAAATCGCAATTGGTGATTGGCATAGGCCATGCACTATGGGAAGACCCCAGGACTTATGCGATATGCGATTGCGACAAGTCGCATCGCGATATCACGTCGGAACATTGCAAAGGAATGGGACCATTATATATATCTATATCTATATATATATATATATATATATATATATATATGCGATGTGATGGCCGGACTCGATGGGGCTATAGGCAACAGTTGATATATTTTGAAATCTGCCCAATGGAATTTTGCTATGTATTTCGTATATTTCGTTTGATAAATGAAATACGAAGGGAAGCGTCGATGTGATGAAATCTGGACCTGAAAGGGGTTTCTAAATACAAATGTATATTATTTCAAATCCACCATAAGGCCATTTTACGGGATTTTCAGCGTTTTAATGTATTTTTAAATACAAAGGGAAAACACGATATAAGCAGGATTTCGGGCGGGCCAAAGGAGGTAAGTGGTTTGGGCTGGGCTCTGCCCGATCCCATACATTGGCTGCCACGTGTCCACGTTAAGGAGAGAGAAAACCACCCTCATCGGGTAGTTAACCCCTGTACGGAAGAGCAGCCTGAAATGAATCACAACCGTTGGATCTGGATCTCCCAGATCAATGGCGGAGATGCGATAATCGATTTAAAAGGCAGACCTGATGGAAAAATAGTGCAGATTTATGAATATTTGAAATCCGATGAATAGGGTTTTGGCATATTTTTTCATGTTTTGCAGTGTTTCTCTGTATAAATAGAAAATGACTGTTTTTGGGCTTTTCAACGCAACAACGGTTCATTCCGTTACAGAATAGGTGGCCACCTTCCCTGAAAGCGTTAACAAATGATTGTTAAATGCTTAGAAGGGGATTTGAAGGGACAACGACTGGAAGACAGAGAGCCTGAGAGGGAAAATGAACAAACAATCACCGATTGGCTTAAAAGCCATGAATGTCAGAGATAGAAAAAAGGTTGTTGGGGGAGTTGTTGCTTAAACCAAGCATAATAAAAAAGCAAAGACAAAGCAGGAGGCCAAGGCGAAAGAGAGCAGCGCAAAAAGGCAACAGCAAAAAGAGAGCACAGAAAGCAAAAGCTGAAGCACGGAGTAGCCAAGGGAGTCACTTGGAGTTCAAGTGGAAAGCCAGAGAGTTGTACATTGCAGATCCAAAGAAGCCAAAGCCGAAGAGCCAACGCTAGAGCCAGAGCCAAGACCCAGAGCCAAGAGCCAGAGCAAGAGCCGAGAGCTAGAACGCTGAGAGCTTCAAGAGCCAGGGAGAGATGGTGTTCTAAGCCCACTAAATTCTGTGTAAACCAGTGGAGTTGAGCCAAAGAGCTTGTAAAATGAACTTAAACCATAATTCGAGAGAGCCTAGTTGAGTTGACTAGAGCTCACGGAGACGTAGCCCAAGAGTTTTGGGTGAACTCCTAATTAATATTGTTGTTCTGTGTGTGTTTTATTGCTGCCTTGTCTCTGCTGCTTTATTTACTGTTATATGTATTTATATATCGTTTTGAGCACATCAACTTACAACACAACAACAAAATTTAAGGCACATAATCAGTTAAAAATAAATATCAACATACACCTATATTTTCAAGCATTTCTTAAGTCCGCATTCGTTAATCAATAAGACTTGGGAATGTTTAAGCTTTGGGAGTGGGAGAGGTTCTTATAAATTAGACAAGAAGCCTAAGTGCCCCATTTTCAGATCAGGTGGTATCAGAGCTTGAGATTGATTAACCCCACCTTCAAAGAAGGTTATATCAGAATGCTTGATTGACAGAGCAAAGATTGCTTGTCTGAAACGTGTTTTGGTAGTCAAGGATTGATTGTCTGATTGATGTATGCTTGTTGTAGATTGACTATTTTCCAAGTTTGCAAAGGCAAAGGGAAAGATATTGATAGCTCAGTCCAGGAAGGACAAGAAGCAAGAAGGGCTGAAGGCACTCTTATTATCCCAAAGGACCTCAAGGAAATCCTTGGAGCACAAGAGGTTTGTTCCAAAAGGTTGCTGAATAAGCTCTTTATTTATCTTGTTGAAATTTTTTTCGTTCATTGGCATAATGACAACTTCTACCAGTGGGTCCTCAATTTTTTCTTTCTTCACAAGATTCTTTGATGAAGACATGAAGCAAGAATTGTCCACCATGATGGATATGGTGAGAGAAATGTATGAGGATGGAAGGAAGAGCAACAGACTTAGAGAGCAGTTGAGTTCCATGAAGGAAGAGAAGCAGTTGTTTCTGACAAATTGCAGGAAATGGAGAGGCAACTTCATATTGCAAATATGAGCATGAAAAGGATGCATGAGTTGGAGACACAACTCTTTGTTTCCCAAGAAGCCTTAGTCAAGTATCAGCTTGAAGAAGAGGTAAACCATTCAAGTTTGTCTTCAAATTCCTCCAAGTGTTGGGTGTGGAGCCTGATTATCTTCTATATTCAAAGGTTTCAGCCAAATGTATACCCCAAGAAGACTGTACACCCCTCCATGTGGGGGGATGTGGGGGGTAAATCCCCCCTGGCTGGGGGGTCCGAGGGCCAGCGGGGGTTCAGGGGCAGCGCCCCCGAAGCTAAAAATAGATGTAAAATTACCTTGTAAAAGTCTAGTAATTTCTAGTCAATCTGGGCCGTTCATTAGACGGATGATTTGATGGTAGAAGTTATGTTTAATTTAGGGTTTTTTGCCCTAGAAGGCAACCCCTCACTATATATGAGGGAATTGTATTGCATCTATATATATCTATATTCTGAGTGAGGAAGAGAGATGAGATTGAGAGCAAAGAGGGTGTTATAGCGGATCTGTTGTAGGTTGTATCTCTTCAATTTGCTGGATAATATAAAAGGAAGGACTGGTTGTTTCTCTGTGGACATAGCCCAAACTGGGTGAACCACATATATCTGTGTCTCTCTTGTTTTATGCGTTTTCTGTGTTTATATTTCTGCAATATTTTATGTGTTCCATTGCTCCGTAATATATAATTTTCTAACAACTGGTATCAGAGCCAGGTTTATTTGGTTGATAAACTCGTAGGAGAGAAGGGTTCCTGGTTTGAGTGGGAGCAATGGTGGAAGATGGTAGGTTTAGGGTCGAAAAATTCAATGGCCAAAACTACCATCTATGGAAGATGCAGATGTAAGATTATATATATCAGAGAGATCTGTACCTACCATTGAGCGGAAAGACAAAGAAACCGACGAGTATGATAGACACAGAATGGGATATTCTGGACAGAAAGGCACTTGGAACAATACGGCTGTGCCTAGCGGCATCGGTAGCATTTAATATTCAAAGGAAACGACAACACAGGGTTTAATGTCGGCATTGGCCAAACAATATGAAAAACCCTCTACCTCAAATAAGGTATTTCTTATGAAGCGTTTATTTAATATGAAGATGTCAGAAGGTGGATTTGTTGCAGGTCATTTAAATGATTTTAATATTGTTATAAGTCAGTTAAGTTTTGTAGGGGTAAATTTTGATGATGAAGTTAGGGTTCTGTTATTTCTGTGCTCATTGCCAGAAAGTTGGAATGGTTTAGTTATGGCTGTTAGTAATTCTATCTCTGGATCTAGTACTTTAAAGTTTGATGATGTTGTCAGTGCAATCCTTAGTGAGGAAATGCGACGGAAAAGCTCCGGTGATACATCAGGTAAAGCTTTGACTACAGAGACTAGGGGAAGAAAAATGGAAAGAGGAAAGAGCCCAGGATATCGCAGTAAGTCAAGAAAAGGCAGATCCAAGTCCAGATTAGGGATAGTGTGCTAGAAATGTGGGAAGAAAGGACACCTGAAGAAAGACTGCAAGTCTCGGAAGGGAAAAGAAGGAGATGCGCAGCAAGAAACAAATCATGAAGCGAATGTAACAAGTGATGTGTTGCAATATGCTTTGATTCTTTCATTAGAAAATATTATTGATGCTTGGGTGATAGATTCAGGGGCCTCATTCCATGCCACACCTGATAAGAAACATTTTCATGATTATGTTCAAGGAGATTTTGGACAAGTTCGATTGGGTGATGATAAACCCTGTAAAATCGTTGGAATGGGTACAGTTTTCATAAAACAGCAAAATGGAAATTAGTGGCTATTGAAGAAGGTAAGGCATGTTCCAGATCTAAAAAAAATCTAATTTCAACAGGGTAGTTGGGAGGTGAAGGTTGCGTAACTACTT
This sequence comes from Pinus tabuliformis, assembly GCA_031772625.1. Lineage (NCBI taxonomy): Eukaryota > Viridiplantae > Streptophyta > Pinopsida > Pinales > Pinaceae > Pinus > Pinus tabuliformis. Next base: position 1,146,345,746 of record CM062811.1, on the reverse strand, counting down.
TCACAGATAAAACCTGGAAGGTCACTAAAGGATTCCTGGTAATAGCAAAAGGAGAACAGGTTGGTACATTGTATTTATGCAATGGTATTTCTAATTCTGTTAATGGTTTAACCTCTACAGGAGAATATATGGCATTGTGGCATCATAGGCTCGGGCACATGAGTGAGAAGGGGATGCAGATTCTTCACTCAAGAAATTTGTTGCCAGGTTTGAATCATGTTGATTTAAAATTATGTGAGAATTGTGTTTATGGAAAATAGAAGAGAGTCAGATTCTTTAGAGTTGGGAAAGAAAAGAAGAGCGAAAAATTAGAGCTTGTGCATATAGATGGATGGGGACCTGCTCAGGTATCATCTCTTGGTGGCTCTCGTTATTATGTTACTTTCATTGATGATGCAACCAGAAAAACCTGGATTTATTGTATTCGAAATAAATCTGATGTATTTGATACTTTCAAGAAATGGAAAGCTTTGGTTGAAAATGAGACAGGGAAAAGGTTGAAGTGTCTCGGATCAGATAATGGAGGTGAATATTACAACAAAGAGTTTGATAGGTACTGTTCATAGAATGGAATTCGTAGAGAGAAGACAGTTCCAGGAACACCTCAAGAAAATGGTGTGTCAGAAAGGATCAACAGGACAATCATGGAGCGTGCAAGGTGCATGAGATTGCATGCAGGATTGCCTTTACAATTTTGGGCAGATGTTGTAGATACTATTGTTTATCTAATAAACAAAGGGCCTTCATGTTCCTTAGATGGTGGTATTCCAGAGGAGGCATGTACGGGTAAAATGGTAAACTACTAATTTTTAAAGACTTTTGGTTGTGAAGCCTTTGTCCACATTAATAAAGAAAATAGAACAAATCTTGAGGCAAAATCAAAGAAATGTACCTTTATTGGATATGGTGTTAATGATTTTGGTTATCGCTTATATGATTATGAAAATCACAAAATCATTAGGAGCAGAGATGTAATATTCAATGAAAAGGTCTTGTATAAGAATCAGTTGTAAGAAAAGAAACAAGAAAAAGAAAACAGAGAATACACAGTGCTTGACGATATCATAGTGTTGGCATTATGATTCTAGTATGGCTCTATGTTACAGGTGTTGTACTTGATGGCAACTCTCTTAAGTGGCAATGCTCTGTTCAGGCTCTCAAAATGTTGGAAAATAAGAGGTACGCAGGTACACCGTACAAAAGCTGCGGACCCGCAGGAATATCATAGATAAAGTGCGTACATACCCGCAGGTTACCCGTTCATGAGGTGCGGACCCCAGTTCACTCACTTCAAGGCAGAGAAGCGCGCTCACGTGGGGTTTCTTATGTTTGGCCCGTGGTATTTAGCCCACCGTTCTTGATTCTATGGTTTTGGCCCGTGGTATAGGATCTAATTTAGCCCCGGTTTGGATCCCTTGTATTGGTTATTGATGGTTTTGTCCCATGGTGTGAATAAGGGCTTGACTATAAATAGGGAAGGAGATCACTTGGCTAAGGCATCTTTTGCAAATTGAATATCTTAAGATCTGAAATATTTGGTTATCGGTTTAAAAGCTTGATCTATATAAAAGTGAAGTTGAAAATGAATCTATGAAGTGTGATCTCTCAAGCGCATGATCAGATCTGGGCATCTGACTATCTGTGGCACACTGGTGGACTGCCAATTTGGCCCTAATCAGAGGTACGCAGGTAATTAACTGTGCAAGTGCGGGGGTACGCACAGCAGAAGAAGGCGCAGTGCATGGCTACGCACAGCAGAAGAAGGCGCAGTGCGTGGGTACGTAGCGCCATAGAGGTTCAGGTGCAGAGGCACAGTGAAAGTACGCGGCGCTACAGAAGCCGTAGGTGCGTAGATACGCGGCGCGATAGAAGCCGCAGGTGCGGAGCTACAGTAGAGGTACACGGCGCGATAGAAGCCGCAGGTGTGGAGCTACAATATATGTACGCGGCGCGACAAAAGGTGCAGGTGCGTAGATACGCAGTGCAGCAGAAGGCTCTCTGCGGGTATATGCAGGGGATCAGAAGGTGAAGTGCGGAGCCACGCATGCCAGATAAAGAAAAACTGTGGATCTGTCTTAAGACTTTTGCTGGCTGAATTTTTCTGTTGATAAGGTGTTCTAGGTTTAGTTTACTGTTATTGTTGATCCGGTTACTGCAGTTGACTATGTGATTTACATGTACTTGATGATCATTTGATGTTCATGGATCCAGTTTGAAAATTTATGAAAAGTGGTCCTTGAAAGAAAAGAAGTAGGGGGTTGTAGCTCCCTTCCAGGAGAGACTGGAAAACGAGAGAGTTGTAGCTCTCTGCAGGTTGTAGCCTGCGTACTGGTAAAGGACTGCACCAGTACAAAATCATTGTAAAAGGAGTTTCTAATTTGAAAGAAGATAGAGACATATTGCAGCAGGTGGTTTTCACCCACATTGGGTTTCCACCTTATATCTGGTGTTCTTTGGTGTGACTATCTGTTTTTCTTGTTCATGCTCATTATTTTATGGTACTGACATGCAAAAATAATTCAAAGTATAAATAAGGAAGTTTTATTAAAAGAACTTGATAATACTGATTCACCCCCCCTCTCAGTATTATTTCCAACACATAGGAAAAGTGATGGTGCCTGAAAATCATAATGATCAACAGCCAGAACAACAACCACAATAGCAACAAGCACTTCAAACACCTGAAAGTGGTGTTAGAAGATCTACCAGGATAAGTAGACCCCCTGAACGATACTCTCCTTCATTATATTATGTATTGTTGACTGATTTTGGTGAACCAGAATGTTATGAAGAAGTAGTGCAGGTAGAAACCAGGAAGTGGGAGCAAGCCATGAAAGAAGAGATGGACTCCTTAGCACATAACTAGACTTGGGACTTAGTCAAGTTGCCTTCATGTAAAACAGCGTTGCAGAATAAATGGGTTTACAGGGTGAAGGAAGAAGATGGAGGAAAACAGAGGTAAAAAGCTAGACTTGTAGTGAAGGAGTTTGCACAGAAGAAAGGTATTGATTTTGATGAAATATTTTCTCCTGTTGTTAAAATGACTTCAATCAGAACTATTTTAAGTCTAGTAGCAGTTGAAAATTTGCATCTTGAGCAGTTACATGTAAAGACAACCTTTCTCCATGGGGATTTGGAGGAAGAGATATATATGTAGCAGCCACAAGGATATGAGGTAAAAGAGAAGGAGAAACTAGTGTGTAGGTTGAAGAAGAGCTTGTATGGCTTAAAACAGGCTCCAAGGAAGTGGTATCTAAAATTTGACAAGTTTATGTTTGAACAAGGTTATACTAGATGTCACTCTGATCATTGTGTTTATCTCAAAAGGCAAAATGATGGCAGCTATATTATATTGTTATTGTATGTAGATGACATGCTTGTTACAGGTTCTAACATGCAGGAAATAAATGTGCTCAAAAGGAAATTGGAAAACTCATTTGCAATGAAGGATTTGGGTGTTGCAAAACAAATCCTTGGTATGAGAATAACTAGAGATAGGAAGAATCGCAAATTAACATTGTCTCAAAGTGAGCAAAACCAGTTAGTATACCTTTGGCTAGCCATTTCAAATTAAGTAAGGAGGCGTGTCCCAAGACTCAGGAATAAATGGCTCATATGTCTAAAGTTCCATATGCATCAGTTGTTGGAAGCTTAATGTATGCAATGGTCTGCACAAGGCCTGATATTGCACATGCAGTGGGAGTTGTAAGTAGGTACATGAACAATCCAGGAAAAGAACATTGGATGGCAGTGAAGTGGATTCTCAGGTATTTGAGAGGTACCACAAATCAAGAATTATGCTTTGGTGGTTCAAACATTGCTCTACAGGGATATGTTGATGCAGATATGGCAGGTGATAGAGATAACAGGAGGAGCACAACAGGGTATGTGTTTACTGTAGGTGGAACAGCTGTCAGTTGGGTTTCAAAAATCCAAAGTGTTGTTGCACTTTCAACAACAGAAGCAGAGTATGTTGTTGCTACAGAGGCTAGTAAAGAAATGATTTGGTCCAAAGGTTTCTGTATGAATTAGGCAAGAAGCAGGAGTTGGGCAGGTTATGTAGTGACAACCAGAGTGCCATACATCTTGCAAAGAACTCTGCATTTCATTCCAAGACTAAAATATACAGCTCAAGTACCATTTCATAAGGTTAGCATTTGAAGATGGACAGTTGAAGCTGGAAAAGATACACACTAGGTAGAATCCTGTAGATATGTTAACAAAAGTTGTAACCAGGGAGAAAATGAGAATCTGCTCAATTTCAATTGGTCTTTAAGTATGATGAAGAAGATGAGAAACAGCCAGGTCCAAAGTGGAGTCACTTTCTAGCAAATTAAGCAGCGGTGGAGTTGATATAATCAGTCTCCAAGTGGGAGATTGTTGGGTGTGGAGCATGATTATCTTCTGTATTCAAAGGTTTTAGCAGGATGTATACCCCAGGAAGACTATACACCCCTCCACGCGGGGGGGGGACTTGTCCGCCTCGCAGGGGTTCGGGGGGGTAAATCCCCCCCAGCTGGGGGGTCCGTGGGCCAGCGGTCCCCTGGTGGGGGTTCAGGGGCAACGCCCTCGAAGCTAAAAATAGATGTAAAATTACGTTGTAAAAGTCTAGTAATTTCTAGTCAATATGGGTCGTTCATTAGGCGGATGATCTGACGGTAGAAGTTATGTTTAATTTAGGGTTTTTTGCCATAGAAGGCAACCCCTCACTATATATGAGGGAATTGTATTACATCTATATATATTTGTATTCTGAGTGAGAAAGAGAGAGGAGATTGAGAGCAAAGAGGGTGTTACAGCAGATCTACTATAGGTTGTATCTCTTCAGTTTGCTGGATAATATAAAAGGAAGGACTAGTTTTTTCTTTGTGGACATAGCCCAAACTGGGTGAACTATGTATATCTGTGTCTCTCTTGTTTTATGCATTTTCTGTGTTTATATTTCTACAATATTTTATGTGTTCCATGGCTCCAAAATATATAATTTTCTAACACTAAGGATGCTTATATTGGTTCTTTTGAAAAACATACTAGAGACATAGGTTCCAAGCTAATGTCCAAGATGGGATATGAAGGAAAAGGCTTGGGTGGACATGCACAAGGTATTGTTGAGCCAATAATAATTGAGGAAAGACCTAAGCATTTGGGTCTTGGCTATGGAAAAGCTCATGGAGAAAGTTCCAAATCTGCCATGAAGGCCATTGAAACAACTCCAAGAAGAAGTTGCATTACTGAGTGTGAAGATTGTATTTAGGAGGAATGCAATAACTTGAAACATCATTTGCAGGATGCAGGTTTCCAGAAGCACACTTGAACCAGAGAGTTGGGGAGACTCTAACAGCCTTGAAGAGATTGATGGTGTTCCAAAGGGAGCCACTTCTTCATTTGATTCACCTCCTCATGAAGGCAATAAAGGTGAAAGAGAAAGGTATAAATCTGGTTCTAAACATTTTCCTTTTGATTGTGCAAAGCATGATAAATTTCCACATATGTATGGGAAAAGAATTGCATGTTCCTTTTGTAGTTTGGATAAACATCATGTTTCTAGATGTTGGAAGAGAATGGCCACATGCAGGAAACTTTTGAAGGAAAAGAAGCAAAAAGCCAAAGGTCCATTGGACAAGGAAAATCACGCTGTCAAGAGGATGCACATGCGTTGCACTTACTGCTATAAGCAAGGGCATCTTGATGAAAGATTTTGGACTCTTAATCCAACAATGCTTCCACAAAAGCTGAAGAAAGTGGAAAGAGAAGATGGCAGAAATGGAAGGGAAGATTCCATGACTGACGTGTCTCCAGATGATTCACATGTTGATGCTAGTGTGTAGACAAAGGTAGTACCTTTGAAAGGGATTGGTGAGAATTGGCTAGAGTTCTTATCCAATTAAGGTTGCATGTCTAGTGATGCATCTATTTACATTTCTTTGTTGATGACATGCAAGTGGCAAGACTTTACCAAGATGGTGAATGGAAAAAGGTTGAGTAGGAGACTCACTTTGTTGCTGCAACATTCTATTTCATTTCAGCTTCGAAAGTATAGTGTGCTTAAGTGAAATTTGAAGCATGACATGCATGCATGAGCATGAGATGCATGAACACAGGGATGTTGATGTTTTCCTTGTATTTGAATGTGTATGTGTAATTAACTTGAAGGGTTGATTGCTTTGTTGTAAACATGCATGTAATGCAATATTAACTTGGAAAAGGTTGAATTGGTCTCCAAGATGGAGATAATAACCATCTTTTGAAAAGATTCCTAATGGTCTTTTTCTACATGATTGACTTGGAGAGTCATTTGTTTAAAGGCATGTTTTGTGGGCTTGGTATCTAGTTCATCATTTGTATGTAGATGTAAGTCATGGAGGTGTTCACAAGATGTGAAATCTGTTTCTTTTGTTGAAGCAGGAGTTTAGGCCATCCAGTGGTTGTCTGTGTTTATGTTGTTATTAACAGTTATTGTTGGCAGCTTTTCAAATAGGTACAACTGAAAGTTTTGTGGAGTAGATGTACTTCACATTTGTTTGAACCACCTTGGATCAATGATCAAAGCAGGGAAGCTCAAACTACCTTCTATGACCATTTCAGCAAAAGTTCTGCATGAAGGTAAGAAGGAAGACAGTTCTTCCCAGGAATACCAGCCCATCCAAGAAGGGAAGTGGTCAGAAACTTTGGTTCAGAGGCACTATGCAAGGAAAGTGTAGGGAGGCTGAAAGAAGAGGGTGAGTCACTCTCATTTACTGTTCAGATCAGTATATTAGTCTTTTGGAGACCAAAAGTTATTTTAGTGGGAAGGCGTGATCCAAAATGGATTTTGGATAGACTCCTAAGTCTAAGTGGTCCTCATAGAGGAAAAATTAAAGTCCAAGGAAGTTCTTGGAAATAGCCCCATTGTAGCGACCCTTTCCTTCTGAATCTATTGCAACTTGAATGGGCTAAAATGGACTTAGGATGCAGAAGTTATCGCATGCAGAAGATGCCCAGTTTCTTTGAAAAAAGAGGTAAAAACCCCTAAAAATGGCAAAAAAAACCCTTAAAAAGGGAAATCACATCGGAAAAAGGCAAAGGCTGGATTTTATGTGAAGGCAAAGGAAACTCCGATCCGCCGATCCAATCGATCGGATCAGAGGTAGACAGAGATGCGATATCGGGACTTGGATCTACCGATTGCCGATCATGCAATCGTTGATCGCCGATGATCAGATCGGCGGATCACAGTCGACGATTGACATAGGCCATGCACTATGAGAAGACCCCAGGACTTATGCGATATGCGATTGCGACAAGTTGCATCACGATATCCCGTCGGAACATTGCAAAGGAACGGGATCGATATATATATATATATATATATATATATATATATATATATATATATATATATGCGATGTGATGGCCAGACCCAACGGGGCTGTTAGCGCCTAGATTTGCCTCAAGCTGAAAAGGCAAGCTTCTAGGTTCAACATCAAACCATGCTCAGCCTTGTAGCTAGCCCTACGAGGACAAGAGAGGGCCCTCTATGGGTCAACTCAGTAAAAATACTCAATAGGGTCTGAGATGACTTAAAATGAGAACTGATTTTAGGCTAGTAAATAGATATGAAAGAGAGGTAATTGATTGAATGACTGAATTTTCTGGGCTGTATGGGACCAAAGGACAACAATAGCTGAGAAATTAAATCAAAGGTACATATTATTTCGTGAGGCAATATAGGCATGAGGTTTCGCAATAAAACTGAAATGCTATGGAGTGGACAGACTGTTGAGAAGATGAAAAGGGCATGTATAATGAATCCTTTTCAGACAGAAGAAGGCAGACAGAGGGTGAATGTTTTTCCCAGGCAGAGAAATAAATTGAATTCTACCTTTCTTACTTAAAAACATTCAGCTGGAAAGATTATGAATGAACTGAAAACATAACAATTTACTCATGAAACAGTAAGAAGAACATATGCTAAACTCACATCACATGGATCTCAGGAATCAGAGCTGCATCATTTCATTAAAATCTCTGCCAAAACTGTACAATGAAAGCACTGGGTTTGTCCTCCACACTGCTCCTAGAAATTCCAACCTTTTACAAATAATTTTTTCATACAATAAATAGACTCAGGGGTGGGAAAACAGATCGATGAAAATAGGGAGTTGTTTCAACTAAAATCCTGAGGATAGGAAATGAACCGTCCATATGTTCTATAGACAGAACAGCGTTACATTATTCCACTTGAAACTTTTTTATGACCAATGAAAAGGCGATGACTGTAGTTGTAGATCATAACTGAAATCAAAAATAGGAAACCAAATCCCATTTCTCTGCCATGGTAGATGACTTCGTTCTAATTTTTGGTTTTGGACTTTGACATTCCCCTTCCCTTTTGCCACACCTGATTATACTTAGATTATAGATCTGCATATCCACTCAACATGAATCAATACAGCTAGTCTTCTAGTTCATTTGATTACATCCAATTCCATTATTGACTACCGTTGTGATCTTCATATCGATTGCTATAAACAACTGTTTTTTTTTTATGTACTCAAAGAGACAAGATACATGCACAAGAACAGCTGTAAAGGGCAAGATTTAACCCATGACCATTCATTAACAAGCATCAACTTTGTTGTAACCGCAGTCTCCACATCTCACCATTTGACATGCAAAAATACAATTCTTAAGGTCTTGAGATAACCCTTCAAGTATCATGGATTGCAAGTGAGAGAACCATATCCTTCGCAACTAGGAAGCCAAACTTTTTAAGGCAATCTCATACACGTTTTATAACAACCCATTGGACGATAGAATACTCTCTAGTTGAGCTGTTGTAAGAATTTGTTTGCCTTCATCAAATCGCTTCCACCTTGAGAAAGCTGAAACGTTGTGGGATGCAACCTGTTGATCAATTTTATCTATCTTCAATACCATATCTCCAATGAATTCATAACCAGAACCATCTTTTGCATGGAAGTTAACCAAACTGCTACAGAACCCTCCTGACAGAATAAACCTTGTTAGGATTCTGAATGTCAAAAGCAGGGTGCTCCAACAAGCTTTGTACATTCTTATCATTTCCCGGAATATCTGAGATAGCTTGCCCTTGCAGCTGAAATTCACGAGCTGCATTTAATAATTCATTGAAAAACTTCCTCTTCTAGCCTTGTTGGCCTCTCTGCATCCCTCTTCCTGCGTTAGCGCTCATCAGTTTCAGTTGTTGAAGCATCTCCCATGCCTAAAAGAGGGAGGTTTCGACGCAAATTCATAAGACCCCAGTCAAAAATCTGTTTTCCTAGATTTGCACATTCTTTACGTAGATCATACTCAGTTCTGACTTTCAGAACGTGCCTTTTGTTGTAAATCCGTCAGCTTAAGACCATACAGCTAGAGCAAACTCTTTGTTTGTAAGTCATCTCCTCTCTTTGATGGTAATTCTTTAAGCTCAGACAGATGATGTGTCAAATTACTTTGAAACGAGTTTCTTTTGTTTTCCTCAATGCTGCACCTGACATGAAATGCATCCGCTGTTTTGCATCTTTAGTCTTTCCAAGAAATGTATGACCATTATGTAAAGAAGCAGTTTCAGTTCCATTTGCCTCAGGATCAGCGTTGCAACTCTGGTTTCCGAGATGGGTACCATTTTCTTCCAATTTGAAATCATGTGGATCCTCGGCAAGCGGTCCGGCAGGAGGAGCATGATAGAAAGCGGTGACATCGTCGAGCAACTGCTGGGAAGGGGTTTCGCGAAATGAGACTGACGGCGGAGACAAGAGCCTTAATCGTTTGAATCTGTTCGCCGGAAAATTCCCCTCTTCCTCCTCCTTGTTGTTATTTTTATTGTCGACATTGTCGTGGTTAATATAGTGCGAGGAGGAGTCCATCATGTTGTGATGATGTTGTGTCAACTGCGCCCTGCCCTCTCCTTCTCCTTCATTGGAGCAAAAGGAATGGCTTTGTTTAATTTTTGGTGACAACAAAGATGTTAATTTGTCCTGTCAGCTCTGTGCGCCACGCGCACACCCAGTGCGCCGCGCCCGACCAAATTTTCACTGTGGTATGCAGCTCTATGTGCCGCGTCGTGTGTGTGCGCCACGGCCCTTCCCAATGCGCCGCGTTACCTTAAACTCACACAATCTGCCTCTTTCAAACACAGTTTTGCTCTTACACTTTAAAAACACGATTTTTCCCTTGGATTCTAAATGACACTCGTTGCAAAGGAATAAATAGCTTTGAGAAATATCTTGACAAAAGATGATTTTGATTTTTACTTCTTCAAAACCCATTTTGCAATGTTTTTTTATTTTGGCAATTTTCATTTAATCCAACTTTGTCCATTTGTTTTCTTACTGACTTTCTGAGTTTTAACTAATGAAATGGGTTGATTTTTGCAGGGATGTTGGCGTTGAACTTTAGCAAAGGAGGACCAGAATCTGCAAGTGAAGAACTTCATGGTAGAAAGATACATCTTGTTACAAAAACTGAATTCGACAATTTCTTATTCAAAACAGAGTTTTGAACAAGAAATGTCCTCGAGCATATTTAATGATGAAAAATTTTGAATTGAAAACTTATTGAAATCCTCCTCATGGCCTACGGGCATTATTTAACGTCTCTAAAGACCAAACCCTAGACTTAAAAATTAAAATGACTCTTTTTGACCAAAATAGCATCTATGACTGCAAATGACTTGAAATGAACTTTGATGATTTTTGGAGAAATTTTGACCAACCCAGCAGGTACAAACATGAGGGAAACAAGAAATCCAAACCCTTCTGTCAGTCAATGGCATGCCCCTAGCGAAATGCAACTGAGTGAATTGAGTGAGACACCTAAACATGAAATGCAATAAAGAGTTTTGATCTTTGATGGAGGGATGACCAGACCGACTCTAACATTGGCTCCAATGGGGATGGTAGCTCCTTGGAGGTGCCAAGAACGGCAGATCTCTGGAAGAGCTAGACAATGCCTTCTCCATTGGGCTATGGAGTCATTATTTCGACAAACAACACAAGACTTTGACTCAAACTAACTCAACTTTAAACTGAAATGACTGCTGAAATGACTAAAAAACTTGACTTTAACAAACTAACTCAAAATGACTAAGACCTGAACTTAGAACTTAAAGCTTGGTGGTTTTACATGACCACCTGTGTTTCTGACAAGACAATATGTGATCAAACTATATCATAATGCCAATGCAACCAATCAAGCAGATGCCTTCTTGATTGATTTTCCTGATCATATCTTTTGGTCAACAACAGATACTGGTAACTAGGAATCCAAAAACATGATTGACCATGATCTCCTTCATCACTGAATACTGAAATAATCACCTTCATTGCTGACTGCAACAAATCTGCCATTGGATCCTGAAAAACATGAAGATTTACCTCCTGCTGAAGAAACAAGGTGTCTTTTTCTCTTGTTTCATAATGTACTTCAGTATGTTCCTGGTCCTCAAAAAATTCTGAACAAGTAGCTGAGAAGATTTCCTTCTCAAAGAACATTTCAAAACATGAGACATATGAGGAAGAATCTGAAATGGAATCCTGAATGGTCTGATCTTCGGTAGTTTGAATATATTGTAGGTCATCTTCATATTATATGACAACCGGATTTTCATTACATTGATCAATCATAAGAAAAGAAATTTCAGATGTTTCGTGAAACCCAACACTATCACTTCTGTCATCTACCAACGATTCATCCAAGGAAACTTTTTCACTTACTAGAGTGAATATCTCATCTTGTTTTTCATGAACTGACTGGATTACCTCTTTATGCAGGTTTTGTTCTGATGACATGAGAACACTCGGATTCATAACTCTGTTTTCTTCATTTGAGGCAGCCTCAACGATGCAGCTCTCTTTTATGAGATCCAGAACCACATGTTTTTCCTCATCACAATCTGAATTTAGATCTGAAATGGCTGAATTAACGTTATCACATTCTAAAATGGCTGAAACTTGACTTCCCTGCATGCTGTCTTCTTCTATGGACAGATCTGAAACGGAACTTTCTCTTTCATCATTTTCAACTATATGGCAATCTTCAACCTACGGATCTATAAAGCTACTTACAGGACTATCATCCTTTTCAGAAGAAGAAGAAGTTCCATCATCACCTTCTTGACCATGTGCACAATGCAAATATGCGTTAACTTGAGCTGTAACATGACCGTGCAAGAGTTGATCTATCTCATCTTCAAACAGAGGAGATAATACTTTTTGTTTTCTTTTGCCCAAACAGTGATTGTCTTCATTGATTTCAAGTGAAGGAGTATACAGATTTTCCTCATACTGCTAATCCATTTCGTGTAATTCCTGTTGGTTGTCAAGATGAAAAATTCCTTCATCTTCCACCGTACTAAGATCTTGATCCTGCTGCAAATTTTCATGATCGTCTTTATGCTGCTGAAATGGATTTTCATACAGGGCTTCCATGATTTCTCTGTCCACCAAGTCATCACGCCCATAAAAATTCTCAAGATCTTCAATAAAACTATGAACATGGCTACAACAATACTGAACTAAAGCCAAGGATGGATATGATTCTTTATACCTTTCAAAGAATATAGCATGAAAATCATTTAAACAATAAATAGAAGCAAGTGGAAAACTTTCATACCAATATCGAGCTTCGTCTTCCAAAGTAGCCATAAACATTTTCATCAAACGGTCTTCAGGAAAATTGATCTTTAATTTATGCACATGAATGTGAAATTTCACCAAATGACGAACAGCGTCATTACCTTCCACATTTCTGAACATAGGCAAATTCTGAAGCCAATCCACCTTGGGCATTTTATTTGGAAAACCTGGGATGTGATCTCGGCTCATGGGAGCGTATCTTCTTGCAACCCGTTCCATCTTGAAAATGTCAAAGCTATTGATCTCTCTGCATTGGAGTCACCATGAAGCACTGATTGCTGGATTCTTCAGTGAATGGATTCGCCAGGTGAATGATGTCAGCCTGCTTATGTCTAATCATTGTCCACCATTAACGGTCAGCTCTGAACTTGAGATATGTACTGGGGCAAGACAATCTACAAGCAAACCAATTCCTTCCCCAGTAGAGTCGCCACTATGTTAGTGCCTAGATTTCCCTCAAGCTGAAAAGGCAAGCTTCTAGGTTCAACATCAAACCATGCTCAGCCTTGTAGCTAGCCCTACGAGGACAGGAGAGGGCTCTCTCCGAGTCAACTCAGTAAAAATACTCAATAGGGTCTGAGATGACTTAAAATGAGAACTGATTTTAGGCTAGTAAATAGATATGAAAGAGAGGTAATTGATTGAATGACTAAATTTTCTGGGTTGTATGGGACCAAAGGACAGCAATAGCTGAGAAATTAAATCAAAGGTACAGATTATTTCGTGAGGCAAGATAGGCATGAGGTTTCGCAATCAAACTGAAATGCTATGGAGTGGACAGACTATTGAGAAGCTGAAAAGGGCATGTATAATGAATCCTTTTCAGACAGAAGAAGGCACACAGAGGGTGAATGTTTTTCCCAGGTAGAGTAATAAATTGAATTCTACCTTTCTTACTTAAAAACATTCAGCTAGAAAGATTATGAATGAACTGAAAACATAACAATTTACTCATGAAACAGTAAGAAGAACATATGCTAAACTCACATTACATGGATCTCAGGAATTAGAGCTGCATCATTTCATTAAAATCTTTGCCAAAACTGTACAATGTAAGCGTTGGGTTTGTCCTCCACACTGCTCCCAGAAATTCCAACCTTTTACAAATAATTTTTTCATACAATAAATAGACTCAGGGGTGGGAAAACAGATCGATGAAAATAGGGAGCTGTTTCAACTAAAATCCTGAGGATAGGAAATGAACCGTCCATCTATTCTATAGGCAGAACAACGTTACATTATTCCACTTGAAACTTTTTTATGACCAATGAAAAGGCGACAACTGTATTTGTAGATCATAACTGAAATCAAAAATAGGAAACAGAAACCCATTTCTCTGCCATGGTAGATGACTTCGTTCTAATTTTGGCTTTTGGACTTTGACTTTCACCTTCCCTTTTGCCACACCTGATTATACTTAGATTACATATCTGCATATCCACTCAACATGATTCAATATAGCTAGTCTTCTAGTTCACTTGCGATAATTACATCCAATTCCATTATTGACTACCATTGTGATCTTTATATCGATTGCTATAAACAACTATTTTTTTTTTATGTACTCAAAGAGACAGGATACATGCACAAGAACAGTTGTAAAGGGCGAGATTTAACCCATGACCATTCATTAACAAGCATCGACTTGTTGTAACCGCAGTCTCCGCATCTCACCATTCAACACGCAACATGTAGATTATACAATTCTTAAGGTCTTGAGATAACCCTTCAAGTATCATAGCTTGCAAGTGAGAGAACCATATCCTACGCAACTAGGCAGCCAAACTTTTTAAGGCAATCTCATACACGTTTTCTGACAACCCATTGGATGATAGAATACGCTCTAGTTGAGCCGTTGCAAGAGTTTGTCTACCCTCATCAAATCGCTTCCACCTTGAGAAAGCTGAAATGTTGCGGGATGCAACCTGTGGATTAATTTTATCTATCTTCAATACCATATCTCCAACGAATTCATAACTAGAACCATCTTTTGCATGGAAGTTAACCAAACTGCTACAGAACCCTCCAATGACAGAATAAACCTTGTTAGGATTCTGAATGTCAAAAGCAGGGTGCTCCAACAAGCTTTGTACATTCTTATCATTTCCCGGGATATCTGAGATAGCTTGCCCTTGCAACTGAAATTCATGAGCTGCATTTAATAATTCATTGAAAAACTCCTCTTCCAGCCTTGTTGGCCTCTCTGCATCCCTCTTCTTGTGCTGGCGCTCATCAGTTTCAGTTGTTGAAGTATCTCCCATGCCAAAAAGAGGGAGGTTTCAACGCAAATGCATAAGACCCCAGTCAAAAATATGTTTTCCTGGATTTGCACATTCTTTACGTAGATCATACTCAGCGCTGACTTTCAAAACGTGCCTTTTGTTGTAAATCCGTCAGCTTAAGACCATACAGCAAGAGCAAACTCTTTGTAAGTCATCTCCTCTCTTTGATGGTAATTCTTCAAGCTCAGATAGATGATGTGTCAAATTACTTTGAAACGAGTTTCTTTTGTTTTCCTCAATGTTGCACCTGACATGAAATGCATCCGCTGTTTTGCATCTTTAGTCTTTCCAAGAAATGTATGACCATTATGTAAAGAAGCAGTTTCAGTTCCATTTGCCTCAGGATCAGTGTTGCAACTCTGGTTTCCGAGATGGGTACCATCTTCTTCCAATTTGAAATCATGTGGATCCTCAGCAAGTGGTCCGGCAGGAGGAGAATGATAGAAAGCGGTGACATCGTCGAGCAACTGCTGGGAAGGGGTTTCGCGAAATGAGACTGACGGCAAAGACAAGAGCCTTAATCGTTTGAATCTGTTCGCCGGAAAATTCCCCTCTTCCTCCTCCTTGTTGTTATTTTTATTGTCGACATTTTCGTGGTTAATATAGTGCAAGGAGGAGTCCATCATGTTGTGATGATGTTGTGTCAACTGCGCCCTGCCCTCTCCTTCTCCTTCATTGGAGCAAAAGGAATGGCTTTGTTTAATTTTTGGTGACAGCAGAGATGTTAATTTGGCCTGTCGTCTCTGTGCGCCGCGCGCGCTGAATGCGCCACGTCTGACCAAATTTGCACTGTGGTATGCGGCTCTATGCCCCGCATCATGTGTGTGCGCTGGGACCCTTCCCAATGCGCCGCGCTACCTTAAACTCACACAGTTGGCCTCTTTCAAACACAGTTTTGCTCTTACACTTTCAAAACACAATTTTTCCCTTGGATTCTAAATGACACTTGTTGCAAAGGAATAAATAGCTTTGAGAAATATCTTGACAAGAGATGGTTTTGATTTTTACTTCTTCAAAACCCATTTTGCAATGTTTTTTGATTTTGGAATTTTCATCTAATCCAACTTTGTCCATTTGTTTTCTTACTGACTTTCTGAGTTTTAACTAATGGAATGGGTTGATTTTTGCAGGGATGTTGGCATTGAACTTTAGCAAAGGAGGACTAGAATTAGCAAGTGAAGAAATTCATGGTAGAAAGATACATCTTATTACAAAAACTAAATTTCGACAATTTCTTATTCAAAATAGAGTTTTGAACAAGAAATGTCCTCGAGCATATTTAATGATGAAAAATTTTGAATTGAAAACTTATTGAAATCCTCCTCATGGCCTGCGGGCATTATTTAATGTCTCTAAAGACCAAACCCTAGACTTAAAAATTAAAATGACTCTTTTTGACCAAAATAGCATCTATGACTGCAAATGACTTGAAATGAACTTTGATGATTTTTGGAGAGATTTTGACCAACCCAGCAGGTACAAACATGAGGGAAACAAGAAAGCCAAACCCTTCCGTCAGTCAATGGCATCCCCCTAGCGAAATGCAACTGAGTGAATTGAGCGAGACACCTAAACATGAAATGCCATAAAGAGTTTTGATCTCTGATGGAGGGATGACCAGACCAACTCTAACAGGGGCTATAGGCGATAATTGATATATTTTGAAATCTGCCCAACGACATTTTGCTATGTATTTCACGTATTTCATTTGATAAACGAAATACGAAGGGAAGCGCCGATGCAATGAAATCTGGACCCGAAATGGATTTCTAAATACAAATATATATTATTTCAAATCTGCCATAAGGCCATTTTGCGGGATTTTCAGCGTTTTAATGTATTTTTAAATAAAAAGGGAAAACATGATATATGCGGGATTTTGGACGGGCCAAAGGCGGTAAGTGGTTTGGGCTGGGCTCCGCCTGATCCCATACATTGGCTACCATGTGTCTAGGATAAGGAGAGAGAAAACCACCCTCATCGGGCGGTTAACCCCCATACGGAAGAGCCGCCTGAAATGAATCATAGCCGTTGGATCTGGATCTCCCAAATCAACGATGGAGATGCAATAAACTATTTAAAAGGTGGACCTGATGGAAAAATAGTGCGGATTTATGGATATTTGAAATCCGATGAACAATTTTTTGGTGGATTTTTCCACGTTTTGTAGTGTTTTTCTGTGTAAACAGAAAACGACTGTTTTTGGGCTTTTCAACGCAACGATGGTTCATTCCGTTACGGAACAGGTGGCCACCTTCCTTGAAAGCGTTAACAAATGATTGTTAAACACTCAGAAGGGGATTTGAAGGGACAGTGACCGGAAGACAGAGAGCCTGAGAGGGAAAATGAATAGACAATCATTGATTGGCTTAAAAGTCATGAATGTCAAGACAGAAAAATGGTTGTTGGGGGGGTTGTTGTTGAAACCAAGCATAATCAAAAAAGCGAAGCCAAAGCAGGAGGCTAAGGTGAAAGAGAGTAGTGCAAAAAGGCAGCAGCAAAAAGAGAGCGTAGAAAGCAAAAGCTAAAGTGCAAAGCAGCCAAGGGAGTCACTTGGAGTTCAAGTGGAAAGCCAAAGAGTTGTACATTCCAGAGAACCAAAGAAGCCATAGCTGAAGAGCCAGTGCCAGAGCCAGAGCCAAGAGCCAGAACCAAGAGCCAGAGTCAAGAGCCAGAACCAAGAGCCAGAGTGAGAGCTGAGAGCTAGAAAGTTGAGAGCTTGAAGAGCTAGGGAGAGATGGTGTTCTAAGCCCACTAAATTTTGTGTAAACCAGTGGATTTGAACCAAAGAGCTTGTAAAATGAACTCAGACCATAATCCCAGAGAGCCTAGTTGAGTTGACTAGAGCTCACGGAGATGTAGCCCAAGAGTTTTGGGTGAACTCCTAATTAATATTGTTGTTCTGTGTGTGTTTTATTGTTGCCTTGTCTCTGCTGCTTTATTTACTGTTATATGTATTTATATATCGGTTTGAGCACATCAACTTACAACACAACAACAAAATTTAAGGCACATAATTAGTTAAAAATAAATATCAGCATACACCTATATTTTCAAACATTTCTTAATTCTGCATTGGTTAATCAATAAGACTTGGGAATGTTTAAGCTTTGGGAGTGGGAGAGGTTCTTGTAAATTAGACAAGAAGCCTAAGTGCCCCATTTTTAGATCATCCACCATTGAACACTTTTGTTTGAGATTTATCAATTGGCTAAAGAAGGTGTTTCTCTTTGTATCCTCATAATGTGCTACCATTTCCACCATAAAAATTTACCAAGTAACATGTGGTTTATGAGAACAATTCCATAGATACCATATAAAATTATTGGGTTCTAAATATAAAGATGTAATAAATACCTTTTGTGAGCATTGCACATCATGTAGATCGAAATATTGCTTTATCTGTAGTATCCATGTTATTGGATCCTTTCCATCAAAATTCGTCATATCGATCATTGGAATGTGGTTGGTATTCAACCCAAAGTTAGAGTCTCTAAAATCATGATTAAAATTCCTTTTGTTCTCATCATGAGTTTCATGGAATACCTTGTCACCATTAAGAAGCATTTCTTGTAGAAACTTTGTCAAACCTTCCTTCAAACCTTCCATTTTTGCTTTTAAACCATCCTTCAACCCTTCCATTTTTGCTTTTAACCCATACTTCAAGCCTTCCATGTCCCTCTTTATTCTGGATTCTAAACCATCCATGTTAACATTCATGATTTCTTCCAATTCATATTTTTTTGCTCTTTGTGAGAGTGGAATTTGTTGCACTTGATCTCGTAATTTTGTTATATCATGTTGCATTTCTTCCTCTTCTTCATGTGTCATAGAAGAGCTTTCTGGTTTCTTACTAGGTGTGTCCTTTTTTTTGTTTCGAGGCATTTTGGAGTCAAACAATGATATCTATGCTTCACTATTCCCTTTGAATCACTTCAAACTAATTTTTCAAACAAAAGTTATGCAAAATAAAACAAATACACACACCTTTTTCTTACATTTTAGGAGTTCGATATTGAAACTGTTGTTTCTTTGTAATTTCATATCTCCATGGTCTGAAATTTCATCTTGTGGTATCCTTCAAAGTATTCTTTCCAACCCCACAAGTCAGATTGATATTGAATTCTTCAAGAAAGAGGTATTTCCTATCTCCCATGATGGTCTGATTATAGACTGGTTCAGTAGAGCGAACTTGTACGAAATGCCACATGTCATTGTTTCGACTTTCAACCCTATTTGATATTGAATTCTGGAGCTTGCAAAAGCCCTAACTTCTTTAGACCATCTCCCAGAAAATACAATGAACCAAGATCTGAAATTTCTACACAAAGTTCACCAAGATTTCGGCTCCTCATGGTCAATATTTTAGCTTTTGAATCCTTGTAGAAAAAATTTATAGCGAAAATTCAAAGATAACCTATTTGAAGCAACAAAACCCTAGAATCTAAAGCTCTAATTCAAATTGTTATGCAACTAGCTCAAAAAAACAGAAGAAAAGCTAGATCAACGACTTAAAATTTATCCTCTTCGAGGGGGAAGCCTCCTTTACATTACATACATTACATAAATGAACAATTATTGGATGATACAAATGATAAGACCTCGTTGGTATTATGTGAGTCTAAGGGGTCACAATATAATTAGAGCCTACATAACAATAATAATATAAGGGAACAACAATAACAATAGTGGGCCTCTATGGGCCACAATAGTAAAAACATGGCGGATAAACTCACAATAATAAAAATAGGGGGCTACACTAACAATAATAATAAGGGGGATACACTAGTATTATAAGGACATAACATCCAATAACATTTAAAATAATATATTTTTATTTTATTATATAAATGAAATATATGTTATCCTATCTTAAACATTGATAAATACAAAAAAAAAAAAATCTACCCAAACCACAAAATAATATAGGATCAACATAAATTTTACAGGTCATTTTGTCGCATCCAAATAAATTGCCCTGAACCTGGATCTATCACCATCCATTGACATTTTGCAATCATCCCCTACAAAGAAAAAAACATTCCCTTTCTAGATGTTACAAGAATATTGGATTATATTGGCTAAAAACCCTAATTTTGTGGATCATCGTACTTCTCCTTAAGACAAACTGCGGTGACGCAAGTTGCACACATCGAAGTTATATTGGCCAGTGTAGGCTTCTTTCACAAAATGTGTGATGAACACCTGGAAATGAGGAAAAATAAAAATTATTTTCCCAATTTCTCTATCTAGAAGCTTCAGGAGTGGTTTTAACTATTTACTGTTGGATAAGATCTCGAAGTCCTATTCTTGAGGTTGTACCTCTTATGTCCTAGAACTAACCTCCCTCTGATGTAGATCTAAGACCTAGAATGGTAAATCCAAAACCACCTCATTTACCCTATAAATGTAGCCTCTACCATAGAGTCTGGGTTGGCTTTTAGAGACTCTGAATTATGCCCTTATGCTTCTCATTTGTGTCTAGAGGTCCATATTCCATCCATGTGCTTGAGATGTTATTAAAGGCTTACCGTTGTGGCAAAGGAAAGACAATATAGTTGGGAGAGATTCACAAGGTCAAGGCTTACAATGGTTGTAATATTTTCCTGCCATTATTAATACAAAAATGCATTTTTTCTCATGTACAATATGTCTTATTTATGCATATGTAGAGCATTAATCCTTGAGTTCTTGTTTAGAGCTATTTGTATATGTCATTTTGTATATTTGGTTCTCTTGCCTATTTTGGATGATTTGTGGGTTCCACTTCTAGAAATTGGAGTTGGAGCTAGAGATAAGAAGTAAAGAGGAGGAGGAATCTTGCATTGGATTTCAAGTAGGTTTTCTTCCCATATTTCAAACATCTATAAGGAAAGAAATAAATTTTTTCCTTGGTTGTTTCTAGGCTAAGCCACTAGGTCTAGGAGATTTCTTCTATCCGCCAAAGGAATTTATCCATAAAACAACTTGGCGACTCCATTGGGGATGGGATATTCTTGAGTGGTTTCCTTTTTCTAGCCTTTTAGGACTTTTGAAATAGACTCTATTTATCTTGTTCAGACTACCATTGGACTTCAGAAAGCTTAATTTGGAGCTTGGTTAGGGTTTGTCTTTTGTATTTTAAGTGAATTAGCCCCATCGCACCTATCCTTCTAGGACATAATGACCCAACACACCTGTCCCATTCTTTAAGTGCGATGACTCTCACTAGTGTGACTATACTACCTGCAATGATCATGTAAGTGCAACAAAAAATTGTATTCTCCCTGCCTTTCTTCGAATTTTGTTTTGCTTGCAGTGGCTTCCTGAGACTCTAGTTTGTGCGAGGTCTCTATAAAGTCAACAACTTGTGTGAAATTGAGTATGATTTCCTTTTTTATGAGAATTTTCTTCTTCTTGTTTATTCTTATCAATTAGGGTTTTTATCATTTGACTTGGTTATTGATTTGTTAAAGGTTTTTTCATATTACAGTTCCAATCTGTTTGAATTCTCTTTGATTCAATAATCTTGTCACTTTTCATTTTCTTTACATTTGAAAATTGAAAGGAATGAAAAGAAAATTTTCATTTTCTCATGCATTAGGGCTTTGAATTTTTGAATTGGAATAGTAAATTTGGGGATCTTCGTTGGGATTTTTTATTTTCTACATCATTGTTTGAAACTCTCTTTGCTTCCTTAATTAGATATTCATTGAATGAAAAGAGTTCTATCTCATTCTAGTTAAATTTTAGGAGTTTAGGTGAATTCGTTTTGATCCTTGAAAATGAAACCTTAATCAATATCAACATTAAAATTTATCAGTGAAACTAAGGATCATTTGAAACATTAAAGGCACATTTAGTGGTCTAGGATAGAATATGTTTTTTTACCTCTCGAAACATAGGAGTTGTCGTTACTTGTCAGCATTACATCTCGAGGATGTTTAGTTTTCCATGTACATCAGAGTATATTGAAACGTTCTTCCACATGCCCTTTTGTATATAAGATGATTCTCCACATGCAATGAGTTTATCAAAATATCCCCATCGTACGATTACAAATTACATAAAACTTCTACATATTATGCTTCCATGTACCTTTGGGTATATTTTGGGAGTCCCCACTAGGTTGCAAACCTGAAATAGGTAACCGAGGTGACCACCTTGTTAACTGTGATACACCGAACACAAAATTTGAGGATATTTCCTGTACGTGCTTAACCATATATTGTAGTTCATAGTGACATGGTAATCCTTGTATGCCTAGTTACCCTTTTTTTGTGTTTTTAGTTTTCAAAATCAATTAATTAACCATGGAAGAACACCCTTGTCATTCACATAGAATGCAAATATTTCCTCATTTACCTCTAGAGGCAACGCTAGGATGTCGTAAAAATAAGGAAACACAAACTACCGAACCTGGTACATTGGAAATTACTCCATCTCGAACTATATCTGAAATTAATCAACCAAAATCATGACTTCCCGCTGAACCCAAAGTTTGGAAACTGGTGAATTTGAAGCAGTTGAAACTTCTCAACCAAAATTTGTTGAAACATTAGAACCTGAAGTTGTAGAACGTAATTGAAGATTCATAAATATTATAACCTGAGGGATCGCAAGTTACCGTAACAGTCACTTCAAGAAATTATTCTTACATTTCTCTACCTTAGTCTCATCCACAATATTTGTCTTTGGGTGATGAAGAAGAACCACTTCCACCTAGTTTATTCAGTATAGATGAAATTACTAAGGAAGAGACTTCTCAACCTCAAACTCTCATTTGATTAACAGGAACTCCTCTTTATCAAGATTTTCCTTTTGTTACCCTTGATACTCGACTAGAAGATCCTTTATGTCCAACTCCTCAATTTCATTCACTCTTAAAATCCACTTGACAAACTCATCCTCACAATCCTTTAATAAGTCTAACCATGAGAGAGTCAATGACAATAACCACACCTGTATCTGGAATTATGAGTGAATCGGTTGAAGTTAAAATGAATTCTATGTTTGTCACTTCACAAAAAACTCACCTATACGGTGGGCCATGAGTACCACCTAGATACCACTCATTGTTAGGAACTTTCTCAGGTGCGTCAAATAGTTCTTGTATTTCTCATTTACCTTCATCATCTGGAATACAATTTGGTTCATCTTTATCAAGCAACCCACAATCTATTCCACCTGTTGTATCCAAAACTCTTTTGGAACGATAGTATGGTTCATTTTTTAGTGGATTGGGATACCCACAACAACGTACTCCGTGTTATACTAGATACCCTCCCATTAGGGAGAAGTGGCCTCCTTTTACTCCCTATCCTTTAGCTTGGGGGAAACCTATTTCTAGAATGTTCCCATCTGTTGATCTAAGTTGTTGCTCCACCTTTCACAAGTCCTCTTACTACTGGTGCTTCATTTCTAGGAATGGCTACCTCTCCTTGGAATGTTACCCTACCTATTTCTAGTCAACCTCGTGTTGTCGTTGTGACAATGACCTTTCAAAAAAATTTCCTATGTCAATTTTGGAGCCTACGATAATTATAGTTTCAGCCTCCCTTGAGTTGTCATGTTTTTTTATTTGTTATCTATGTTTTTTCTCCTAGTTTTGTATCCTCCTAAGTCGATTATTATTAAGTGTCATCACTTAACCATTAGAAGAAATTGAGTTAATTAGTCCATGTTTAGGTGAACTCATGATCCTTCTAGACTTATAAACTTTCCTTATCACCATGCATACATTTGAAACACACTCAAAATATCGAAAATGAAAACAAAAGCATGAAAATATATTACAAAAAGAAAAAGTGCACTTTAAGTTGATGAAGACATGCACTTCACTTGAGCGCACTCCTTCAGGCTGAAGAAGTGCACCCTACTTGAGCACACCCCTTCATGTTGAGAAAGTGTTCCCTACCTAGGCACACTCCTTCGTGTCGAAGACATGCACCCTGTCTAGTTGCATGCATGAGCCAACTTGTTACATGGTTATTTCTCCTAGAAAATAGGAGCCCACTTAACTTCTTTAACTAACCCTTTCATAGGACAAGTTGCACTCATGCATGAGTCAATTCTTTATGTTAATTTATTAAAATAAACTTAGTTAATTATTCTTTGCATAATCATTTCATTTGAGTTGAGCACATAACTAGGGAATCAAGAAGCTATTCATCAACCAGTGTAGCAAGTAAGTTTTGAATGTCAAATCCTTCTATTGTGCCTCATGATTTCACTGCCAAATCTTTCTTTTCTTATTTTCCATCACTTATTTTTCTTCCTGTTGGCATTTATGCTTAATATTCACATTTCAAGTGTTAATCCACTATAGCATGGAGAAACTCTTCACATTCTTGAAACCCTTCATCTTCCACCATGCATGTGAAAACAACTATAAAGCTTTGCAGATATTTATCTTACTCATCTTATCATCAAATCCTATTGATTGAACTTATTTATAAGCTTCCAATAGGCAGAGTGAACTTCTTAAGCTCAAAACCCCATCAGCCTCAAAAATTGCACCATGTTTGACCAAGTTTTCTTCCTCAGTGCACGAGTGCATCACGAAGTCATGAAGCATTTTCCTTCAACCCTTCGAAGTGATACAATGCACTCTCTTTTCCTTAGAGTGCATGAGCACATCAAGAAGGCAAGAAGCCTCATCATTCAACCCTTCAACATGCACTAGTAGAAAATGAGAGATTAGTGACTAGGTGACTAAAAATGTTAGTCACCACATCTTTTCCAAGTGAAATTCTACCAAAAAGGAGCAATCTTAAGTGACTGAACTAAAAACGCCTAACATTAATCACTAATTTAGTCGCAGGTTAAAATATGTGACTAGCTAATAAGTAATGCAACTAAAAATGACTAACATGAATGACTAATTTAGTCTACGAACATAAATACAACTACCTAACAAGTAATATAATAATATGAATCAATTTTTTATGTTAGTCATCTTAATTGTGTCAATCAATCTAAACTTACAAGTGATAGGGGATTGAAAGGTTGTTAAATATTGGTTGAAATGTTATCCTTCCTTAAACACTTCTTCATCCTCACACGGTGTATAGGTGAGCCAACTTTGAATTATTTATCTCTAATCATTTGTAATTTTAAAAATATATTTTTTAATAATGAAAAAATATTTTATGTATTTTTTAAAAATCTATTCATTGAACCTAATTGGATCTAGTTCCAATTTGAAATGATTTGAAGAGCAATTTTAATTCTTAAGACTATAATATCAAATAAAAACTACTTTAATTTCACATTAACTGACCTAAATCCATCTAAACCCCAGATATATCAAGCACCAAGAGGGATTCAATCTCTTGAGGTGCAAACTTTTTTTCTAGGGAAAAACTTGAGGAAATGTTTGTACCTCGAGAGATTGGATCCCTCTCGGAACTTGATATTTATAGGGTTAATATGGATCTAGGTTGGTTATATAATATTGTATAATATCTATATTTGTATTTGTGTCTCTTTGTTATTCCCTCTCTCGATATCACCCCTCAAACATAAACACACTCTCTCTCCCTCTCTTCCCCTTATATGTCTATCTCTCTCTTCCCCTTCTCTACCTCTATTTATATCTTGCTCTCTATTCCCTCCCACTCTCATCTCTCCCTCACTCTCTCTCCATGACTCACTTGTCACCCCCTCTCTCTCTACCTTTCTCCCTCTATGTTTTTCTTGTTCCCTCCTTCTCCTTCCCCCTCCAATTCCATCTCTCTCCCCTCATCTCTATCTCCCTTCCTCCCTATCCATTATCTCCCACCTCCCTCTATCTCTTCCCCCTAAATCACTCTCTCTTCCATCCAACTCTATCACTATCTCCCCCCCTCCATGTCCTTCTCCATCTCTGTGTCTCCATCTCTCTCCCTTCCCCTTCTCTCCCTATCTCTATCCTCTCCTCTTCTTTCTCTTCCATCCTCTTCTCTCACCCTCACTCTCTCTCCATATCTCCCTTCTCACTCCTCTCTCTCTCTCCACCTCTATCTCTCTATGTCTTTGTTCTTTCCTCCCTCTCTCTCCCACTCCAACTCCATCTCTCTTTCTCTCTATCCTCTCTCTCCCTTCCTCTCACTCCCTCTCTCCCACCTCACTCTCTCTCCCCCCCATCACTCTCTCTTTCTCTCTCTCTGCCCTCCAACGTTTTCACTATCTCCCTCTCTCTCTCCCCCCCTTCCCAACTCTCTCTTAAATTTGATCATATTGTATTCTGTTTCAGAAATTATCTAAATTAAAAAAATATTATTGGTTGTAAAATGTTAAACCTATATTTTGGATCAATCATTTCAAAGAAAATAAAATAATGAAAAACTTTAAAAAAATCATGCACTATATTTAATCTATTATAATTAGTCAATTTTCTTGCTCTCACCCCTTGGATCCCATGCACTATATTTAATCTATTATAATTAGTCAATTTTCTTGCTCTCACCCCTTGGATCCTCATATATATATATATAAAGAACCGGTATAGATCCATCTTAGATTAATTTTATTAAAACCTTAATTTAATTTCTATGGGAATATCTTTAGTTGTCGTGAGGATAAAGGGTTTAGATATATCTCAAATTGTAACACTTTCCCTTTTAGATTCAATTAAAAAAGTGTTGTAAAATTAAATTAAAATAAAGTATTTTTAATATGAAATAAGTTATGGTTTTTTGGCATGTGGTATTGATAAGCCATGGTATTGTAACAAAGCCAATTTACAAGTTAATCTCTGTTGGTGGACTAAGATGTCTTTTTTTAGGCAATCTTAATTCCTACATTAATTGTCAACCCAAGGCAAGTCTTTTTATTTCAAGTGTCAGCACTATATATGTAGTGAATTCAGAGGTTAACTACTAGAAAATCATTTCAATTGCTAATGACTATATTTTCAAACTCAATACAAACAATTCTGAAATAAATAACTCTGAAAGAAACTCATAACATACTTTGCAATTCTTCTTAACCTATCAGGAAAGCAAATGAATCTGAATACAACTATAATGAATCACACTTGACATCCTTAAATGGAATTGAAACTAACTCACTCAAGTATTAAAGGGACTACAACAATTGAATAGGAAATGATAATTAAACAACAAATTCCAATTGAATAGCAACTGATAATTGAACAATAAATGATAATAGAACAATAAATGATATCTGAACAACAAATAACTATATTGCGGAAAGCGATCAATTCTATCTCTAAAATCTATGATAACATCATTTGGAATGAATCAGATATCTAATTCTAGAAGTACATAACCAATCTAACCATAAGAATTACTCATATATAACACATGGCTAAATCTGAATCTCAAATGAACAACAAAAGCAAATAAAATTGACAATCCTCACGATAATCAAAATGATATTAACTTAACATTAACAAACAATAAAGAATAAAATAGAAAAGATTATAGCACAGATGAAGCAGTAGATCTTCTCTTGAATGGGCCTAGAGTTGCTAGAAGTGTCCGCTATGAGATACTTAGAATACAATTATGATTTAAACACAGTCTTCTTCATTAATATAGGTAACAAAGTTACAACATCAAAGTAACAATATTATATGTCCAAAAGAATAATTATGAACTGTGAATTTATAAACTAGTCATGCAGTCTGCCTTTTGGCCTTATATATAACAATTATAAAAGTAAATAGATAAAAGTGAATCTTCAGGATCAGGAGATCTTGAGGATTTCGCAATACTCAATCTGATTTCGTCATAAAATAGCATTGGTCTGCCCGGTCTTCTGTTGTCTTGCTTTGCCTTAGATGTTGTCTTTTTCCTTTATGAGATGTTGTTGTTCTGTCAATTGAATAGTTATCATCCAATTCGCGTCTTCTACACATAAAGATAGTAAAAAACAGTTTTTAGATTCGCCTAATTTGTTACTCATTAATTTTACCCAACTTTAACTGTTATTTCCTCTACTTTTATCCATAAAAAAAGATAATAATGTGAGGATGAGTGCTAAAAAAAGCTATTACCAAGGAGAAAATATACCTTTTTCTTGACCCAACACACTCCCCAGCTTACCTTGTTGCATGTCCTCATGCAATTAAATGGTTTAGGTGCAGCGGGGTTAAGGAATAGGCAGGGTATACCTCCTCCTTATAAACTCTAAAGCCAATTTTCTTCTTAAGTACAATGAAAGCTTGGTTTACTTCTTGATCCTTCAAGTTGTAGTCACTGTGATACTTATCTGGAGGATACCATATGATTGGGTTCTATACCGGCATCCTATCCATTCAAGCCCCATGGTTAAGACTATGTTACTGTATTTATGGAAACGAGGGGAGGCAACTTTAAAGTTTTGGTATCCAAATGGTTATCGGTTTCTAACAGTATTGTTGGATACCTCCCACCTTTGTCTGGCTGCAGACAAGACTTCATCCTTGATCCCTTGGAAGTACTCCTTTCCAGCTTGTATAACATCTGTGTGGAATGGCCCTAATTTGCCTACAACACTAGCTCGCTTCATAATTTGCTTGTGCCTAATAGAGAGATGTAGGGGCTTTGTAGGTTCCCCCCTAACCCATAGGTTGATTCCATATTCATGTTTTCTAAAAGTATTGTGAGCCTTTTCCCACTTGAGTTGGTTAGTAGCCAAAGAAAGAAATTCTTGGAATTAGACATCCCATATAAAGGGGTCAAGGTTGTTTTCTCTGTCATCTTCCAAAAAGAAATTGTGCATGTAAAGTTCATAGAGGAGGTGTTGTACCTACTCGTTCTGCTCTGTTAAGCACTTGACAAAGTCTGGGGTAGTTTTTATTTCCAAAGACTTGCCAACCTTAACAGCTTTGATTTTTAGCAGGAGGTACCTTTCTAGGATGAATAATGCATAGTTTGTACAGCAGCGTCGGTTGCTTCTCGAATTATGCAAAAATCATTTGGGATGATTTCTTTAGCATCAGTCTGAATGACAACGTTCATAGTAGGGTAGTCTGTTTGGGTCTCCTGTGAGCAGACACAGGGGTCTTCAGTCTACATTTCAGTGTCCTCTACAAGACATGGCTCTATCTGAGTTTCCTTTGAACATAACCAAAGAATCTTAGTTTGGGTTTCAACACTTTTTCCAGAACAATGTTCTGTCCGTGTTCTTATGGTCTCCATTTCCACTTTCAATTTTCTAGCTCTGATTGCTTCTTTTAGCCACTATCTAAGTTGCCCAATTATTCTCTTTTGTTTTCTATACTTTTTAAGTATTTTTATGAGCCTGTCCTTGTAGGAATTCTTTATTCTGGGACTTCCAACCAGCGGTGTGTTGAAACCCCGAAAATCAGGTCGACAACAAGGGGGATACCCACCCGGTCCGGACCTTGGTTGGTAGCTCCTTATCCGTTTGGTATAGCGGGTCCGACTGGGGATAATGGGACCAGTTTCCCAATCTAAGGGTGTATGTGTGTGTGTGCAGAGTTGGATGTTGCTGATCTAAGAATACTTAAAGCTAATTTAATTCAAACTTTTAAACTAACTCTATGCTATTGTAATCTAATGAGAAACAACACATCTAAGCTATGCTAACCTGGGGTGTATTTCTTCTATTATGCGATCTAAAGAGATTTCAAACAATAATTGGTAATAAAGATCATTCAGCTATCATAAGAATAGAAATCAATTAAGATAAACCACTTTGCATAAAAAGTTAGGCAAAACAGTTGTGAACAGCATATCGCATAATAAGTTATTCATATATCAAACATAAATAAATGGCTCCACAGTACAGAAGTGCCAAATGGTAACTCACACATTCATGCAGTAACATATAAACAACTAAAAACTGTATATCACTTTAAGAATATAAGCAGAAATGGCCAAGAGATAAAAGTACCATTTATGACTAATCCTACTCATAAGCTTCAAGCAAAAAACGATTTATCTCTACTTGTTCTAACATCTACTAAGAGTACAAAAGTGCAACATCAGTAGCAGACATCAAATGCAAACATTAATAAATCTCGATCCATCCATTCATCAAAACCTCCTCTGAGGGTGCAGAAGTGCATGTTCCGAGGACAAGTTTTTGACAAATTTCTGGACCCCTCTCCAAATGCAATGAGAAGGGTTAAAATACTACTTCCTAATTCTAATAATAGTGTATTTACAAAATTTAGGATGCGGTTTTCAAATGACCGTCCTTTTTCTAATCTAATTTTAAAGAAAAAACAACATTCTAAAATAAGGCTACTTCTGAATTTGGTCTTTAAAGCTGCAAGTGTTCATCATGGGCTTGAGGAGAGTCAGCTGGCTGACTTCTGCGCTGAGCTGGGCTGCGAAAATAGAATCTATGAGAGCTGGCACTACTTTTTCGGCCGCGTTTATGATGCATTTCACAGTCATCCATTGACTATGCGGCTTGACCAAGTATGCCCAGTAACACTCCCAATTTAACCTGTTTAATGCTTGGATTGCTTTTCCCTTTTCCTGCGCCTTCTGCTTCCATTCTGCTTCCAATCGTAGTTTATTTGGTAGGTACCCCGGGGTGGTCTCTTCGATTAAATTGGCCCTGTGTAAATTCTCATTTACACAGTCGATAAGAATGCTTGCTTGCGTGGCCGCTGTCTCCGCTGCTTGTTCCGCCTGCCTGATTTGATCGTCCCATTTATTAAAGAGCAATTCTTTATGATTCTCGTTTATTCTGGGTGCACTTGCTCTTTTCCCTTCATCTTCATCCTGCCAAGCTAAGTATTCCGTCACTCGTCTGTCACTCTGATCATAGTCACTCCGCAAGTCTACCACTACGGTGAAAGCGTGACCTACATCGAACAATGAAAAGGCCCCACAAGCTACAGGAAACTGAGGCCATATGGCCTTCTTTTTGTCTTTTAAGTCTTTGGTCAGGTCGCCTTCTGAACAGGTTTGATATGCAATTTCCCAAGCCAAAAGTTTATCGGGGATATACAGAGGCAGGACATGAGGAGGTACAGTGCTTCCAAACACTCTAATATAGGTGAACCATTCTTCCCCGAACCATCTTGCGATGGGGATGATATCTATTTGTGCCTCGGGTGAGCACCTCGGGGGGTCTTCATCATACATCATTCTATACAAGGGTAAGATAAGCCCGTGACAAATCTGGTAGAAGTGTGGGACGAACTGAGAATCCCATAACATCTTATGATAAACATGGATAGGTAATGGGTCCTGGGTAGTCCATTTCCAACCCATAGTGGGAAATTTAGACACATAACAAATAGAATCCATAACATATGCGGACAGATAAAAAGGAGGATAGATCCTTTAAGAAAAGGATCTTTTAGACTTGTAATTGATAATAGCCGTGTATAGATTATCAGAAAAGATCTTGGCCCAATCCATAATATCGGCATTTGTGGCAGCATCTATTAATGGTAGCCATTCAGACGAAAACTTATTGATATCCGGCATCCCAAATAATCTACAAAGCATGACAGCAAAACAATACGGAGAGGTGAGGGAACCAGTGTTGTACATACCGTTTTTGTCTTTTTTGAGTGGCTCCTCTTTTCTGGACCAATCTTTGGTGGTCTCTGCTAGGTTTGGGTTCTCTGCCACAAATTTCTTAACGAATTGTGCATTGTAAGTCGCCTGCGGTTCAAGAAGATGATACATAAGTTTTAAATCTTGTGCAGCGAATGATCCGATGAGCCCATGTCCTTGAATCTTGAATTGTCTGTTGTTCATCTCTGCATTGTCAAGTATCCACTTGATCATATCCGTATATGGTAGAATTTTGGGCCTTGCTGCTATCTGGTGAAGAAATGAACATGCTAGCTCCTCTAAGGACGCCTCGGAAGAGCGTTGTGAGCCTGCGACAGCAGCAACCTTCATTATTCTAGGATTCTCTTCTTCAAGCAGTCTGTACATGCTTTCCCATGTCGATATCCCTGCGTCTCTGTTACAGGCTGTGTCTGTATACAAAGGTGCCATCTCCTTCGTCTTTTCCTTCGCCTCAGAGCCTTGAGCTTTATTTTTCTTTCCCATTTCTTCCTGCGTTTGGCTTTGAATCGTCTTTAGTTCTTTGTTCCTGCAGCTTACGAGTGAAATGGAAATGACTGATCAAGAAAGGTGATGGGAGAGTTTTAAATGCAACAGATATATCAAATATGCCACCTTACGTGAAGTAATTCTTTACAAAAGCACGCGTCTTCATTTCATTTAATAGCTGACAACTAATTCCTTTACTATCATTAAAAGCGCATGATCTTGAGTCAGATTATGGTAAGTGGCTTTTCTTTGAATAGCGTGCCCGAAGGATTCGTGATGAAGTGATTTATGATTTTCTTACGTAACATCGCAGATCGCGCCATCGCAAATCGCACCATCGCAGATCGCGCAAACATACGAATATAATATCGCAGTGATCGCAACATCGCAGGTCACAAAAGTTTAATGTTTGCCGAATCTTGTCAGCTCATTTCTGCAATATGCGATCTTGCGATCGGTGTTATCGCAGATCGGTAAATCTTGAAGTTTTTTCCTTATGAGTATTACTTTATTGCGATGTGATATTATGCTTAACACGAGAGTCTTGCGCATACCGATATTATAGAGAAATGGAGGCATTTCCTATTTTTTTTGCAACGCGACTTTAAAGATATTTCCCTTATCATAGACTTAGGTTAAAAAATATTCAAAAGACCTTCCTAAGCTTACGATGGTAACCTTATTTTGAAGAAAGGAAACTCTTGCTTTTTTTTCTAAAATTTAACTAAGGGTCCCTTAAATGAACAAGGGGGGGGTGTTGCTGGCCACGACACAGTGGTGCAACTGCATTTTCCTCAAGTTCATGCTTAGGTGGTATTGTGTCAGCATCAGGGAGGGTTTCAATTAGAACTATATCTCCCAATGGAGCTTCACCTTCTAGCTCTTCTTCGTCATGAATTTTCCTCTTAGGAGACCCCAATAAAATGGTGTCTCCTGAGCAGTTATCATTTTCTGGGTTTTCTTCTGGGTAGGCCTTGTCCTTAGGGGACTTAAAAAATATAGTATTGCCTGGTTTATTTCCATCTTCGAGGGTTTCATCTACAGGATTTTCTTTAGCTAGGGGGTCCACTGGACCAGTATTTGCTGTCTTATTTTCTTCTCTAGTGGCTTCCTCTTCATGCACCTCGACTTCAAGGGGTTTTTCCACAGACGGGACTGGTTCCATCTGTTCTTCTAAGAAATCAGTAAATGGAAAGGTTTGATCACAAGCAGGGTTGTCGGTAGAGGCAGACTAGTTGGGAGTACAATTTTTTCCTTCAACATTATTCGATTTTTCTCTTCCCTCACCAAAAATCCCCATGTTTTCCAATACCATGGCCACCTCTTCGTCATAATCTTGCAAAGGGGCATTTTGCAGACTTGGAGGTGGTGTGTGGGATGGTCTGGCCTCATTTGTTTAAATTGGGGTATGTCGCTGGGACCTCACCCACACAGAGTGCCTACATTTGGATGGGTTCAAGGGCAGAGAGGAATTCTTTCGTTTTAGTTTCCTTCTCAGACCTGGGATTCTTGCCCTTGTTGTTCTGTTGCTGGATTTTCTGGAGGTGGGGCTAGAGTAGGATTTACAATATTGTCCCAGGTTAACTACCGCTAGGCCAGTCCATGCATGATAATAAATTTGATCATTCCATGATGATTGATGAATGTGTGTGGGTCCTTAGCTTTCCTAACTCGATGAGCGACATCATGCAATAGGGAATTCAAATAAAACGGAAAATTAATTGAAATTTTCTGTTTTTGGATGGCTAACAATTTGAGTTGGTGGGGCTTTACCACATCCTGACGACCATCGCATGTGATGTATTGTTGCACAATGATTGCCAATTCCTGCCATGGCTATCCTAACACTGAAGGGTGAATCCCTTTCCCTGTTCACACCAATTGTTCGCCTGGGTCCTGGAACACTGCGACCGCATTGTGTAGAAGGACGTGCTTATCTATCCACTTTGTTCCCTCAGCTGGTAGTCTAGTGACTTCAGCTATGACTACTTTAGAGACTGTTATGTCCCTACCTCTTACTGTGGTGCTGCCATTATACAAATTCTGCAAGTATTTGAGTGTCATTTCTTCGTGAAATCCCTGCAATTTATTCAGATATTGCTACCAGCCGGCACACTCGAGAATTTCACGAGCTTGGTCCAATACCATGAGCATGGTGGGTTCATTTCGGATAGCTCTCCCTCCCATGGTTGTTTTTTCCTGTGATTGTTTCACTCATATGGACTTCTCTTGCACTCTTGCAGCAAAGAACATTAAAGAACTTAACAGGAAAATGACGTTGTTTTGGGAATTAACAACATATACATTCAAGTCATTTGTCTCATCATCCAGATTTGACGTAGGCTCATAATCAATCTGCATGCCATCCATAATGGTCGTCGTCTTTTCTCCAATCAAAAATACTTTGATAATTATTACACATACACAATCATCATGTAGTCCTTTACCCGAAAATCAATTTAACAATTATCACTCAATTATCCATAACTGTCACACATGTTGTTCACATGTAGACCATCCCCCCTCCAATGAGAAAAGGGTGTCCACGTCCGCCAAGCACGTGAAAAGCAATAGACTGAATTGGTAATTCATAAATGCAGGCAACCAATCCATAAAAGCGGTGTGATTTATGACAAAACAATTAAAGAAATACATGTATTAGAGGTAAAATGGCCAAAAAATAAAAAATAGATATTTAAATTATTATGTCAAAGATTTTCACCTTAAGCAGTATTAGTAACATACGCAAAATTAGCGGTAAGTATTAATGATTGTGATAAAGTGATTGGACAAATATAATATAATGAATATATAACATAAGTTACCATGTATGTTGGCTTGTAAGAGTGTTATTCAAATGGGAAATTTCCTTAGAAACAAATCCATAGGTGGTAATAGAATAGAGAGCATTTGGCAATGTAAGATAATACTCTGATACCACAAGCAGCACCACTGCTTCCAACATGCATTGATAGCCTTGACAGGGTTTCTTTTAACCCCACAAATGAGCCATAGTCCTCCTTTTAGCATGTAGATGATTCTTTCTTTTCTTGTCATAAAGAGACCACTATGCTGGCATGGTGACCAAATAATCATAGTGCCATTCACCAGGATATATCAAAGTGATTAGGCTGGCTCGTGATGAGACCCCTTGTCCTTCTGACAGTTTTAATTATCAAGAAGGTCATTACCTTGGTTTGGTGGCCAACATGGAATGTCACCTGTTACATCCTTATGATCATGGTAGGCTAGCTCGTGATGAGACCCCCTATCCTCTTTTTGTTGTATTTTCATATTTTGATGCTTTTATTGTAAAAAGAGGGAGGCTCATTTACTCCTTAAGAGTCAAGGATGGTGTAAGAAGTAAGAAAAATGCCAATGAAAGTTTATACTTTTACCCCCATCTCATCATATCAAAGGGATTTATCCATTTGAAAGTGTGAAAAATTGGTGTAAGAAGTAAGAAAAATGTCAATGAGAGTTTATACTTTTACCCCCATCTCATCATATCAAAGGGATTTATCCATTTGAATGTGTGAAAAATAAGCCAGCATGGTTTTAAAATAATGAATCATTTTATGATGTATCCAAAGAAAAGATGTTTAGTCAACGATTATAGAGATGCACCATATGAACTTTTGAATAAAGATAACCATCAAAAGGATTCATAGGTCATAAAGGTATTGATACTATTGTTTTTTTTTATGTTAGGAAAAAAATCCACTGAGATGGTGTTTATTCAAAACAAAAAAAAGAAATATGGCACAATGACCGGCAATGAAACACTAAAAGAAATCACAGTTCTTCCTATAAAAAGCACAAAAAGTGTTGTTCAACTGATTGAATAGCCATCGTTCAATCGATTGAACAACAAAATCAAAAAGAAAACAAAACTGTTGTTCAATTGATTTAACAACAATCGTTCAATCGATTGAACAGCAAAATCGAATAGGAAACAAAACTATTGTTCAATTGATTTAATAGCAAAATTGAGAAGGATGCAAAAGTGTTGTTCAATCAATTGAACAACAATCGTTCAATTGTTTGAACATCAAAAGTCGGAAAAACACAAAAGTGTTATTCAATCGATTGAACAACAATCATTCAATCATTTGAACAACAAAAATCGAAAAGAAAACAACGCGAATGTGTTGTTCAATCAATTGAACAATAACCGTTCAATCATTTGAACAACAAATATCGAAAAAGAAAACGCAAAAGTGTTGTTCAATCAATTGAATAGCAACCGTTCAATCGTTTGAATAGAAAAATCGAAAAGAAAACAATGTGAAAGTGTTGTTCAATCGATTGAACAGCAATTGTTCAATCCTTTGAATAACAAAATCGAAAAAAGATGCACAAGTGATGTTAAATCAATTGAACAACAATCGTTCAATCACTTGAACAACAAAAAACGAAAAAAAAAAGGAACACACAAAAGTGTTGTTCAATCGATTGAACAACAATGGTTCAATTGTTTGAACAACAAATCAAAAATGAAAATGTGTTGTTCAATCTATTGAACAACAATCATTTGAACAACAAATTTGAAAAAAATAAACACACAAAAGTGTTGTTCAACCAATTGAACAACAATCGTTCAATTGTTTGAATAACAAAATTGAAAAAATAAAGCGTGAAAGTATTGTTCAATCGATTGAACAACAATCGTTTAATCGTTTGAATAGCAAAATCGAAAGAAAAAAAACACGATAGTGTTGTTCAATCGATTGAACAACACTATCGTGTTATTTTTCTTTCGATTTTGCTATTCAAATGATTAAAAAATTGTTGTTCAAGCGATTGAACAATACTTTCACCATTTCTTTTGAACAACAAATCGAAAGAAAAAAAACGTTTGAACAGCAAATCAAAAGAAAAAAACACGATAGTGTTGTTCAGTCGATTGAACAAAAATTGTTCAATTGTTTGAACAACAAATCTAAAATGCACAAGTGTTGTTCAATCAATTGAACATCAATTGTTCAATCATTTGAACAACAAAATCAAAACACAAACATGTTGTTCAATCAATTGAACAAGAATCATTCAATCGTTTGAACAACAAATCAAAAAACATAGAAGTGTTGTTCAATCGATTGAACAACAATCGTTCAATCGTCTGAACAGAAAAAGTACCAAAAAGTTGTTATTCAATTGATTTAATAGTAATCGTTCAATCGATTGAATAACACGTACCAAACACACAAAAAATCTCATATTTACATGACGATGCCTAGTGAATTGCAATCAATCAAAGGAACATATACATTATTTACAATGTAAATAAAATCACAATTTTATGAACGAAAAGTTGTCGGGTCATCACTCCCTGCAGCTAAAATTTGCATGGAGGGTCCTCACATACTTGCTCGCAGAAAGACTCCTTGGTGAGTGGTTTGTGGTAGAGACACACCTGATGCCCATTCACCTTGAAATAATGGCCAGCCCTGTCAATGGTAGTCAAAGTGAGAGTACCATTGTTATAGATTTCTTGAATTTCATAAGGGTCGAGCCATCTTGTTTGCAACTTGCCTAGAAAATCCTAGAATCTGGAGTCATAGAGGAGTGCCTAATCCCCTTTTTGAAACATCTTCTTTTTTATAAGGCTTTCATGCCACTTTTCCCTTTGCTGCTGAATAATTGCAGTCCGTTGCAGAGCAAGCAGTCGAGCCTTGTCTAGTTTGTTGATTTGTTGAAGGTGCTTGGTTTGGGTTTCTATTAAATCCAGTCCCAATTCATGAGCCATTCTTAGAGTCTTTATTTTGAATTCAATCAGAAAAATATGTTCTTTGTTGAACACGAGTTGGTATGGAGAGTATCCAATAGTATTCTTCCAAGTCGTGTGATAGGCCCACAAGGTCTCTGGTAGTCTAACATCCTAGTCTCGCCGATGTGTTGAGATTGTCTTGGTGAAAATTTCTTCAATGACCTTATTGGTGCTTTTGACTTGCCCATTTTCTTGCGAGTGATACGGGGAAGTGATCATGTGTGTAATGTGAAGATTTTTGAGAGTGGCTGTAATCTTGTGTCCTACAAATTTCCCTTTCCAATCTGTTATCACTTCCCACGGTAAACCATACCGCACGAATAGCTCAAAGAGGAAGTTAATCATGACTTCCTATGTAGCTCTTGGTAAATCTATTGTTTCCACCCATTTCGTCACATAATATATGGCAACCAATATGTAGGCTTTTTGATTCGATGGTGGATGGAATGGGCCAACAAAGTCCAATGCCCATCATTCGAAGGGTTCTATGACTAGTTGGGGTTGTAGTGACATTTCATCAGATTGGCCAAGCCGGCCCATCCTTTGGCAGCTATCACAAGCCTGGGAATATTTCTTAGCATCTTTAAAAATAGTGGGCCAATAATAGCCCATTTGTAGTACCTTATGCCCTGTCCTTCGATCTACAAAGTGTCCCCTGCAAGGCTCATCATAGCAAGCCTTCAGGATGTCATAAATCTCATCCTCACGAATGCATCTGCGTATACACATATTGAACCCTGTGTGAAAAATATATCTGCCAATCGAAGAGAATCGGGCACTACGCCGCTAAATGATCTGTTTCCTTTCCCTTGTTGTCAAATGCCTTTGCAGCTTCCCCATTTCTAGATAATTTGCCACATCTGCGTACCATGGCATCTTGACTGCTACAACAAATAAATGTTCATCTGGAAATTGGTCATCCACTACCACTGGATCATTTATCTTCAGGATTCAAGATAGAAAATCAGCAACTGGGTTTTCCTTCCTCGTGCAATCTTTGATAGTGATGTCAAAGTCCTACAAGAGAAATAGCCAATGAGTCACTCGACCATTTGTGATAGGTTTGTTAGCTAAATACCGAATGGAAGAGTGATCAATATACAAAAAAACTTGGTAGCCAGTTATATAATGTCTAAATTTGTTTATGGCATAAATGACAGCTAAGAATGCTTTTTCTATTTCTGTATAATTGAAATCTGCAACAGTAAGATTTTTGTTAATATAATATATAGCATATGGTTTTATGTCCTCCTCTTGGCTGAGGATGGGGCCTATCGCTGCATCTGATGTATCCGTGGATATGTGAAATGGCAACTCCCAGTTTGGTCCTTGTAATACTGATGTTGTCGAGACTAGCTTCTTTAAACCTGTAAAAGTTGTGTCACATTTGTCAGACCACTTGAAATCAACAATTCTAGTTAAAGCATATAAAGGCGCAACAATTTGTGAAAAGTTTTTAATAAACCTACGATAATAGCCTGCATATCCCAAGAAGCTATGTACCTCTTTCTAAGTACAGGATGTAGCTAGTAAAAGAATTACCTATATTTTTGTTGGATCTACCCGTATCCCTACTATAGAAATATAATGTCCCAAGATTACGCCTTCAATCATCATCATGTGACACTTGGCATTGCTTAAACATAACCTGGTAGTAGTGCATCATTCTAAAACTTTTTCCATTATTTGTAGTGCTTTATCAAAGTCATCCCCATATGGAGTAAAGTCATCCATATATACCTCAAGTCCTTCATTTATCAGGACGAAAAAAATGTTGAGTATAGCTCTTTGAAACGTGGTTGGGGAATTGCATAAGCCAAATGGTAACACTCTGTAAGCAAATGTGCCCCAGGGACAGGTGAAGGTTGTTTTGTCTTGATCTTCAGGGGTGATTTGAATCTGAATCTAGCCGTTGAAGCCATTTAGAAAGGCAAAGAATTGCTTCCCTGCCAAAGTATCAAGGACCTGATCAATAAAGGGAAGAGGGAAGTGATCTTTCTGTGTTGCCTTATTCAATTCCCAGTAATCCACACAGATACACCACTTCCCATTTTTCTTGGGGACAACCATCAATGGAGAAACCCATTTGCTATCCAAAATAGGATAGATGAAATTCACATCCAGCAACTTCTATAACTCTTCTTTCACAATGTCTTTGAGATGCAGATTCAATCTCCGCTGAGGTTGCTGGATAGGACAAGCATCCTTTCAGTATAGATGTGATGTGTACACATCTTTGGGTCTATACCCTTCATGTCAGGATAATCCCAGGCAAAAACCCCCTTATATTTTTGCATCACCTGAATGAACTTTTGCTACTGATCACTATCCAAGCTATCTTTAATGTTTACAACTTTGCTTGGTTCAATCTCCATAGGCTTTCTTCTATGAACAACAGTCATCTAGATGTGCTAATCATCAGTATCCTTCAAGGGATCTTCCAAGGCTTCGTTATCCAGAATTTCTTTTAGCACTTGACACTTTACATTGCTTACATTAGCTGACTGATTGATAAAGTTGTTGATAACATCATCTTCAATCTGATCTTTGAATTCAAGTGCCTCTGCTACTATGAGTGGTGAACAGATTCTTTCTTCCAAGTATGCTAATGGTTGTTTACATATTTTTACAATGGGTAGACTTGGTTTGGTAGGGGGATATAAAACGATATTTTTTTACAACATCCCCCTTTGCGATAGTCATGTTGCCCTCCCGGAAGCCTATATATGCATCAACTGTCACCAGCCAAGGTTGGCCCAGTATTAGAGGATGTCCATCTGATCGATTCTTCGGGTTTATAACAAGAAAATCTACTGGATATTCCCATGAATCAAAAGAAACCGTAATATCTTGTAAAGTTCCTTTTGGCCTAAGCATCGAATGATCAACAAGTTCTAGTAAGGTGGTGGTTGGTTCCAAGGATGTAATACCAAGTGCTTGATAGGTTTCTGTTGTTAAAATGTTAATGGCTACACGCAGATCAACTAGCATATTGGGAAAAGAGCGGCCATATATTTGAACTGACACTATGGGATTCCCAGGATCTTCATACTTTACTAGAGTTTCCCCTCCCAAGAGTAAATCAAATAAGGTCCTTACAACACGAAATGTGGGTGAAGTTTTTTCTTTCCTCACTGGCTTCTTTACACATAACTCTTTAATTTTTTTGACATAGATAGGAATGTACTGGATGGCCTCAAGGAGCAGAATTTTTATACAAATATTTTTTAGTTCCCCCACAGGATCAAAATTTGGGTAAACAATCGGCTTAGGTAGCATTAACCTTTTGGGGAACAAGGGAGAAGTGACTATGAGTTCCTCAGGATCTTTATGCTGATCTGTCTCTTCTCCTTGTTTTATTTCAGTATCAATTACATGTGGTGGTATATGTACAGGTGGTTTTTCGATCTCAATTGATGGTTGGTCCCTATTTTCCTCAAGGGTGATGATACGTCTTGACCTCAATCTTAGTTCATTACATTATTTTTGTTCAATCTCATAATCTGAGCTTTCAACAATTTGTACCAGCTAAACCGATATGTTATTGGGATTCAGATTCAGTTGGGCTGACAGTTGAGGGTGTAGAAGAGGCTGAGGATTTTGCTATAATGGATAAGGAGCTAACAATGCAAGTTGAGGTTGAGGACCTGTCCCCATAGAAGTATTGGATATTCCCAAAGGTTGTTGCCAATTTGTAGGCTAGTTCAGAGTTTGAGAAGTGGAGGCAGGCCACTAGGATTGTGTTATAGCTCCAAATATCACCCTTTGTATTTTTTATGCTTGGTTTATGGCCTAGGGCAACCCCTCCTTCTAGACTTGGTCCAAATATTTTAAAAAGAGTGTTTTACTCCCTGTAAGCTACTTTTCCCTATGTTAAAATCATGTACACGTGGGTTAGTATATACCCAACCCACGTATATGTGTTAAAACACTTTAAAAAAACAAATTTCCTTAACTATGGGTGGAGATCGCGGGTTTTACCTGCTGATTACCTATTAGTGCCCGTGGCCCAACTGTTCCCAACTGTTTCCCAACTAAAAAACTAATTTGGTAGAAGTATAAAAAGACTTCAATGGGAAGGACTTAAGGAGGAGAGAAGATATATAATTACTATACTAAGATTATCCCCTGATCAAGTCTAAAGAATCCTTGTGCTTCAAGCACTTCCCCAAGTTCAGGAAACCCTTGTTTCTTTGAGTTTTGATATTCTCTCACATGCTTGGAGATATCATGGTATTGGTTATCGAAGGAGGCTATTGAAGACTGGGATTGGACGGACTTGGAGGATGGTTCTGCTTGGAGCTAGAAGAGGAAGACTTAGGTGAACTCTTTCCATGTTTTTATTATAGTTTTCTACAATAAAAGAAACACTGTCTTGTTCCTAATATCAACTTTGTTTATGCATCTGATGTTATTTTTATGGTTTATATCTGAATAACTATTTTCAATGCATAACTAACCATCTATTTATATGATATAAAGTTGATTTCACTATAATTCTTTATCTATATGCTGCTATGTGTATTCAAATTCGTTGATTTGCAGGTTCAAAGATCATTAGGAGTTGCAGAGGGTTTGAGCCCTGGCTGGAACTACCCAAATGAAGGACATCTGGGTATGTTCATCCTCACATAGTTAGTTTGTTTAAGCATGTTACCTGGGTTGAATGCTTGTTTCTTGCTGTAGATTACTCCTGCTCTGCTAGGGTTCTGACCCAAAGCCCTAGGAGACTTATTCCCTCAACAGATTGATAGGGATTACCTTGCCAAACAAGAGTAAAAGGAGAATTTGGCCAGCCATTACCTGGAAAGGATTGAGTTGACCACAGTGTCATAGGGAATGGCTGAGGTTTCCAATTTGAGTAAGGCGATTGGCCATGCCATGCTACCCCAAGGTTTTGTTGTTGATTAAACTATGAAGAAGGAAAGAATTGGGATGCATCTTGTGACATACCTGTAGGTTTTTCCTGCCACTGTCGACGCTGGTTCATTAGATACACTAGTTCTATCTCTTCTTCTGCTTTCTTGAACACTGCTTTCAGCCCTGACAGTGATGGGCATTATTCAGTCGTGTGATCCTTGGTACAAATGGCGCATGTTTGAACTATGTCTAATGGACACTCCCGTTGGCTGTGCTTCTTTCGACGGTGTGGGAAAAAAATGGCCAAGTTTTTTTTGCTAAGGCTTGTTTCTGTTTAGCCTATAGGACATCCAGCTGTGTTGTGAGGGTGGCTAGGATGTTTGTCTTGAAAGCTTCAGTGAAGGAAGTGAAGTTTTATTTGGAGCGCACTCGGGAAACTTTTATGGAAGCTAAGAAGAGCTTCGTTGATGCCTCCACTTCAGGAAGAAAAGACAAATCGGAGCTGGAAATGGACCCATCGATTCTCACAATGTTCCTGGAAAAATGTATGAAGTTACTACGCGACAGAAAGGCTGTAAAGAGATTACATGAACTCATTAATAGATGCGCTAGGACCGCGCAAGGAGAACCGTGCGTAGTCCAGAAGATTGGAAAGCATAAGACTAGGACAAGGAGAGAAATGAGGTTAACTGCATAGATTGGAGAATATGAAATGGACCAAGTAATTCTAGATTTAGGATCAAACGCGAACATTCTGTCGAAGTAGACATGGGAGCACATGGGGAGGCCTACACTGCAATGGTCTCCTATTCAACTGCGAATGGCAAACCAACAAAATATAATACCCCTGGGGCAATTACAGGGAATCACAGTGGATATTGACAGAGAGAGCACGCTAGCAGACTTTGAAGTGATAGAGATTATTGATGACAGCAATCCCTACCCCACACTCTTACGAATTGATTGGGCCACTGACATGAATGGGGTGATTAATCTAAAGAAGCGCAAGATGATTTTTGAGAAGAAGTCTCTGCGCGTAGTTATACCCTTGGACCCTGCTGAAGGATCGCGCTACACAGAGCCAGTGCACGACTATGAAAGTGATGATGATTTGGACTGCATCTACAAGATATATGTGCGGGAGCAAGACTAGGTAAATCCTACCGTGGATGGGCGAATTTCATGGGAGCGCGAGATCTCCTGCACTTCAGATTCAGACGAGGAGATAGAGAGATGGTAGAACTGGTTACACGAGGTAACCACGTTAAACTGTAACATGATGACAAGATCACTACGATGTGTATCAATAGAAGTGAGAGATTTGCCTACTTATGATGGATTAGGTGAGGTAGATGCTTTCCTGGACCGATTTGAAAGGGAGGTGCCGGAAAAACAACGTTTCCAGGCCTTGAATGGGGTACTACACGCTACGCTTGTGAGGTGGTGGGGTACGCACAAAGGAAACTTTGATGACTGGTGCACATGTAGGAGGATGATGTGCACATAGTTTGGGAAGCATATAGGGTGGTTGGCAGATAGATACAATGGCCGGGATGGTTCACGTGTGCATCTGTCCAGGTGGGTACAGGCATATGGTAAACAACCTGCGCGGATACACATGAACTTCGCGAGGGGAAATACAATCAATAAGCATGTGTTGGGGGGACAAATGCACGAACGGCTCCTCAAGTTGGAACAACAGAGCGTAGAAGGGATGGGCACGCAAACGGTTATCCATGCAGAAGCCTTTAATGAAATGTGCGGAGCACTGAACAAGGTATGTAATGCGCAGTGAAGTGACTGGGACCTGCACATACCAGTAGTCCTATGGGCTGATAGGGCAACGTGCAAGAAACTAATGGGACAGATGCCTTCTATGCTAGGTTATGAAGCGAATGCTGAAATGCCGATGAAGTATATCATGCCTAGTCCACACATAGCAACGCCCATGGATATGACAGATTGCAGAGCCTTGAAAGAAGGGATCGCGCAGTTGGAAGAAGAAGAACACTTGGACCTTGATGAAGAGATCTAGCAAGGTAATCTTGGGCTCCAAGAACTCATGAATGAACATGTTCGGTTGAGGGAGAAAAGCACCATGGTGGAAGAAGAAGTCAAGAAGCTGGAGGAGGGAATAAAAGGGAATTTTCTTGATGAAAAGACTGTGGTGATAAAATATGATGCGCATGATTACATTGATAAATTTTGAGACTACCACCGAGAGTTGATCAGTTTGATGCCTTTGGTTGGACCGCATATTACTAATGGGATCACAGATGGTAGCATGATGTAGATGGTAAAGTGCACGATGCAGGTATTGAAGTTAAAAGGTGAACTTTTTTTAGGAAAAGTAAACGATAATCGGTCGAAGCCATATATAGGTGGCGTGGCCACCTGACTTGCTGTGGGAAACATAGTCTTAGCACTCCAGGCAGTTGAAAGGAGGTGCAGGACTATAAACTACTCTTCCCGAGAGCTGCACGATGT
The DNA here is from genome assembly GCA_031772625.1 of Pinus tabuliformis. Classification (NCBI taxonomy): domain Eukaryota; kingdom Viridiplantae; phylum Streptophyta; class Pinopsida; order Pinales; family Pinaceae; genus Pinus; species Pinus tabuliformis. The sequence continues at coordinate 1,146,300,748 of CM062811.1, read as the reverse complement.
CAGGGCTACGTGCAGGAATGAAGTGTCACAAGGTCCGTGACAGTGCACGAGTAGCCCCGTTGCTGCGCAGGTTGGCTGGAAAGTGACTGTTATAGTCACTATTCACGATGTGATGCTTGGTTTGAGACCAAATGGAGCAGGCGGTAGGTAGTTAAGGCAGACTTTATGGAAAATATTTAGGAAAATTTGCCACCAAGGGAGCATTAATGGAGCGGATTTGGGGGGAACGGTTGAATTTGAATTCAAAAAGCGCTATAAATTACAAAGGGATACCCAGCAAACAACACTTGGCCATTCGAGAATTGAGTTGTCATGCGCCCGGAGTATTCTGAACCAAGACTTGTTTGACCTGTTGAGAGCATTGTTTGAGCACTTGATCGAGAAGTTGAGAGATTTTTGGAAAAACAAAATGGCAGCCAGGGAAATAAGAGAGATGACCATCGAAGAGGCCGCGTAGGCCATGACAGTAGAAGATTCCCCTGATAGTGTCTGGATAGTCATGGAAATCCCTAAATCACTATGCACGCAGAGACCCAAGAAAGATAAGTAGCGCATGATTCCAATGCGCATGTCCCCTCGAAACACGCTGCGAACTAAATTGACCATGGAAGAAAAGAGGAAGGCGGTTAATTTGGAAACTGATGAGGAGGAGGAATACCTTGAGGAAATCCTGATAAAAGAGGAGGAGGAATACCTTGAGGAAATCCTGATAAAAGAGGATGAGGATGAAGACATGGTGGAAATCGAGGGTGCAGACCCTCTAACCAGGCTGCCCATGTATGTTCCTCCACAAAAGGGGAAGGAAAAGGTGCCCAAGGACCTGGATGATAGTAAAATCTCTTTGCAGACTCTGCTGCTACTCGACAATACCATTTTCGAAGGAGTGCACCTAGGATGGGTGCCGAGTTTGAAGTTCGAAGATTGGGATCTCGCTGACCATGATAAATTCCCTCACTTGGCAACCGCACAGCTCATGGAGCCAAAGAAAAACACCGCGGTGGGAGTCATAGAGTTGAAGTTGTGCAAGTGGTTGCGCGAAGTAGAAAGGCAGGGGTTTTGAACCTGCTCTGGTGTCGCATTACCCTCGCGCCCTAGTGACTATCTTCGTTATCAGGCAGCTACTTTGCCTAGTGCATGATGGGTGTTTATGGCTGGAGGAGCCCATCCCCATCATGGACCACCTAATCCATAGAATTACTCGACTCCCTTGCAAAGGGGAAGACCCAGTAGACATTTCGGAGGGTAAAATTAGTGATTTGGCCATCGTAGAGGCCATGAAAAGGAAATATAAGCTAAAGAAGAAAAAGATGGGATACGTGATCTCCAGTATCAACAACAATGCAGTCAGAGTTGCGACTCAGATACTAGCAGGCAAGGTCATGCGGAATTGCCATGCAGATGGGGTACCCATGCCGGTGATTTCACTTTCCGAGCAATGCGCAGAGGGGGTCTAGTTTAGCTGGTCCAAATACTTGTGCAAGTATTTCCTCGAAAATTACCGCAAGGCACAAGAACAGGGGAAAACCTTCCATTATGCATGGGTTCTGTTGTCCATAGTGTTGGTGGCTTGAGAATTTCCTGAGGATAGCTAGTTCCCCACAATTGCAAAGGAACTCGTGGAGGCCATGAAGTACACTTCACTGTGGGCCACTAAAGACACACAGAGGATCCGAGACAGTAAATATTCTTGGTGTTCATCGTGATGAACATCAGAATGGGGATTAACTGCAAGCGCAGTTATCACTCACTATCTATAATAGTTTACAAACCTTCATAGAGTTCAAAGCGGACTTCCATCACGTCTACATTAGGGCGCGCAAGGATCCCATGAAGAAGTGGAATGAACTTCCATACCTAGCCATGGATGATGTTATCTTCGACGTACTTGAGTCGTGGCCACCAGAGTGGCGTGCTCCAGCCATCTCCGTGGTGGAAGCAGAGAAGTCTGCTGCATAGAAAAAGAAGGATGAGGAAAACTACGGGTGGCTCAGTTGGCCGAGAAGAGAATAAAAGAGGTAGTAGTAGAAAAGGCACAGGAGGCACAGAACGTTGCGAAGACAGCAGCAGAATAGTAGAAGGTTGTAGCAGAAGCACAGAAGATAGCAGAGAAGCAGCGCCAGGGCCGGAAGTTTCCTTCGCTTGAGCAGGAAAAAGAGATGGAGACAAAGACAGAGGAGGGTGGTGTGGACCCACAAATAGTGTCAACATAGTTGAAGCACCATTTCCTGAGAGAGCAGGTGAAGCCGCAAAAGAAGTCGAAATCGTCTAAGACTTCTTTTGACCTAATCACCCTCACTGAGGGAGATTTTCACGATATAGGGGAGACAGTGCGCGACATCACCATGGAGGCCCTCCAACAGTTGGCAGAGGAGAATCAGATTGTGTTGGGGGCCCTTCGGGCAGAGATTCAGGAGTTACAAGTACGCACTCCCCAGGTTGGTACTCTCTCGACCAGCCTCGCAGTAGGAACGGTCACGGTTGAGGAAATGGTGCGCGCCCGCACGACCAACACAATAGTGCTGCCAGAGGGGGCACTGGTTACAGAAAATGAGGTCGACAGGCCTACATTCAGTGCATTAAAGGGAGTAGGGATCAACATGGATGCACTCGCTTGGGAGACACTCTATGTCCTGTAGGACGGAGTGACTGCAGAACTGCGGGCTAGGGAGGTTCGCGTGCTACAGGTGTTAAGTGAACAAAGAATCAACATAGAGCAACTAAGCTTGCAGTGTGACAAGGTAGTCACGCAGAACCAAAAGATGGTGCAGGTGGTTGAGGAGGCCTGCTAGATGGTCCTTGAGTTGGCCATCCCAACAGAGGCACCAGCAGAGGCGTGCATCCAGAGGTTAGCAGCAAGAGTGCATGAGACGCGAGAAGAGATGGTTAAGGTTCAGCTGGAGCTGAACCTTCATATAGCAGAGATGAGGTTGAAGGTGCAGCCTTCAACTCCTCCTAAGGTAAGGGAACAGTGTGCCAGTGCCATCTCGGTGGGAATAGAAGAGATTATCAGTGTAGTGAAGGACTGCACCAAAGTGTTGGAAGAATCGTTCGAGGTCCTCACCACTTTGTAGGAGGACCCGAACATATAGAGCTTGGAAACAGATGCTTGTGAGCTACAAAAATAGTATGACAATGTCAAAGGGACCACACAGATGGTGGCCCTTACATAGAGGCTCGCAGAAATGAAACAGGAAAAATCGCTTAAGGAGTAAGTAGACGTTGTTAGTGTCAGTCTTTTCAGCCTTCCTCCAGTGATCAAACATGCTCTTACGAAGTGATTTTAAGGGTTCAAGGTCAAATTTTTTCGTTTCAGTGAGTCTTCAAGTAAAATTTGGTCACTAGGTATTAGGTCTAGGGTTTGCTTTTACTCCTGTCAAAGTTGTCCAAATGTCAGTCCATGTCACCATTTAGTTGAGTGCACCATCATTCAGAGGGTTTCCATCATCATGTCAAGTTCCACTAGTTCATTTTACACCTTTTTCATGCTTCAGTTGCGCCTAGGTAAAGTTCATTTCCCTCTCCTAGGGTTTTGAAGGCAGTTTCTCTTGGATAGTCAAATCATCAGCCAAAATTGTATCCTGATGTTCATACACCTTCCCCTATCCTTAATGTACCTTATTAAACACTTCCCATCACTGAGATCCCCCAAATTCCTCATTTTCGCACAAACCTAGTTTCTTGCTACAAACCCTATTTTCTAGGCTAGGCCTGTGTTTTGCCCTTTTGGACCCCTTCCCCTCACTCAATTTCTGAGGTTACACTTTCCCCTACTTCCTAACATCCCTCCCTACTTTCCAAAATTTCCTCAAGAATTTAGAAGCTCCCTATCCCCTTGATTTCGCTTCATTTCGACAAATCTCTTGTTCCACACATCGGGGTAGGTTTTACTCCAATGATGTTTCTGAGAAATAAAAGATGAATTTGGGAAAAATGAGAGATTTTTTGTAAAATATAGGCCAAGGAAGAAAAACCTCCTTCACTTTTTACACAGGTGTCATGGTTTTAGATAAATGTCAAAAATACAATTGCCTTGGGAGAATTGATGCACCTCTAAAGTGACCTTGGGAAAATCAAGTTTTCTCCTAGATTGGTTGGCCAAATGACTTGGTTGATAATTCAAATCATACCTAGACACAAACATCTTTCCAATGAGCTATCATGAGCTCAATTTGGAGTTAAGGAAGGCATTCAAAAGCTGACTACAACAGCACTCTGCCTTTAGGCAGCCTCATTTGGCATATTTTGACCAGTCTTGGGAAATTTGATTTTTGATAGGGAAAATGAACTCCAAAATGAAAAATTCTAGTTGGGTTGGAAATTATACTCAAATACCTTTCCAACGAGCTATCCTGCACCCAATTTGGACACCATAAAGGCCTCCAAAAGTCTCCTGGAAAAAGCGCTATGCATAGGGAAGGCGCAGCGCATTGGGCAGCAATTTCCAGTGTAAATTTACACTGGTGTGGCGCGTAGGGAAGGCGCGGCGCATTCGGCTAAAAAGCCTGATTTATCTCAAAAATTACCTCAAATTTTCAAAATCACTCAACTCTTCTAGTGTGCAAGTAATTTAAGCCCTCTTCCTTGCTAGTGAAGGAGTTTTTCATACAATTTATGGTGGTTGTGTAAAATAAAATTCAAACCCTAATACCTTGCAATTTGTGCTCACAAACAAGTGCTTAGGGTTTGTAGTTGGTGTTTTTGTTGCCAAATTCCATTCCCTCACTTCCACACTCTTTTTTTCCCACATTCATTTTCTAGTTTCATCCCCATATCCCTAATTCCCATATCCCTAAATTCACTAACCCTATATTCCTAACTCCCACTATCCCAAACCCTAGCTACACATTCCTAAACCCTAATTGTTATCCTAAAGTCTAAAAACTATCCCTAAAACCCTTCTATTCCCAAAATTCTAGTCAGAAACATTTCTAAAACCCCTCTTACCCTCTCTCTCCACAGTCCCTCATACATTCTTACCCTTGGAGGCAGAAAACTAAAATCACCATAAATCTCATCAAGAAACCTCACACATTAGCAAGCATCGGGAGTCTTGGCTCGAGAGAGTCAACATCCACTTGGAGAAACTGCTGGACAAGGCCGATAAAGACAAGGCATTTCTGAGACACATGGCTTTCCACTACATGGCACGGAACAAGGTTTGCAAGGCACGAATAAGGAATCTAAAGGCAAAATTAAAGAAGGCAATAAGGAAGCAAAAGAGGCAAAAGGAGCATGATCGTCTTCGAATATTGGCCAAGCCTCTTTAGCCCAGCATGAAACTTGATAGAGAAGTTTCAGCCCAAATTTCAAGAGATTTGGAGCAATTTTTGACATTTTGAAATTTTTTGCACTAAAAAACAAGTTTTGCTTCCCTATGCGCCGCTCTTTTGCTAGGGACCTCCAAATTGCAAAAACTTTGCATTTCTGGATTTGGCATGAAAAATCATGGTTCCTGGTGCATGGCCAAGAAATTTGGGCAGGTTTTGAGTCCTCAGGAGGCCAAAAACACTCAATAAATGACCTCACTGCCCCTATTTTGACACACAGGAAGCAGTCTTGGGAGATTGAAGTTTTGGAGGGGAAAATGACATCCAAATTCAGAAATTCCACTTGGGTTGGAAATTAGACAGGCAGGGCTTTCCAAAAAGCTATCTTGGGTTCAATTTGAACTTCAGTAAGTGCCTCAAAATCAGCTCGAAAGTGGCGCGACACATAGAGAATCAGACGTGGCGCATAGAGGATTTTTGCCTATTTTTCACTGTTCAGCTCAGAAATTCACCTAGTTTTGACCAAATTTGCTTTTTGATGTTACTCTTTATCTTTCATGATGTAATTTCATAACCATGATTTAATATTGGCACATTTTTACTTGTTCTAGAGGATTCATTCACTAAAAAGTGAAAATTAAATGAATGAATCAGTTTCCTAGCATATAAGGGTAAGTTGTTTGACTACCTAGATTTCAGTTCCTTGTTTAGAATTGGTTCAAACAGCTCCTAGAATGATGAGCTCGACCCCTAGAGGCATGGGAAGGAGTTATACTTGTCTATATTATGTAATTTCTCAGTCATTTTCATGGTTGGATACTTGGGATTGCTTGACACTTCATTGTACATTTCATTTCTGCAATTTTGGCAAAGGAAAGACCAGGGTTTTGCAGCACTTGTTGGGATCCATGTGGCTCTATGTTTTGATGGTGTGTTTCTCTATGTATTTGTAAGTTCACTGATGTTTATGTGTATCATTTTCCCTTCTCTTTTCTTCTGAAATTAAACAAATGAGTGATTGAGGTAGAATTCCTTGGACTGTTGTGCTCTGCTTTGAAATTTTGTTTAATTTTACATGTTTTCATCTATTTGAGGAGGACTCTTGAGACCCTGTTGCCCTCCTTGGCTCCTCACCAGTCTGATCCATTCATCCATTCAATTCAAAGCATCAAGATGATTGCCTTCCTTGCCCCAATCAGAACTCTGCAAAAATTTGGCCTCATCCCTAGACCCAAAATTTGCCTATCCCATTTTTTCAACAAAACCCCCAAAAACTCAAATCTAATTCTTGCACTTCATACCTAGCCTACGATCAGTTGTTCAATCAGTCATCTCGAGCCCCTTCGATTATCTTTTGCCGAGATTGACCTGGAAAGAGCCCTCTCCTGTCCTCGTAGGGCTAGCTACGAGGCTGAGCGTGGTTTGATGTAGACCTAGAACCTTGTCTTTTCAGCCTGAGGCAAATCTAGGCTCTAACATATTGTATTAATTTGTGGTTTGTGATTTTTATTTCATTATTCTCTATTTTCTACATAATTATAATTTGCATGCATATGCAATAAAAAGTAATTTACAAATCTATAAATCCAAGGATAAATAAGTCCTCATAGTGTAGATTTCGAATTTTAAGCATAAAATTATTAGATCGGTTGTGAAGAACTATCCAATGGAATATCCATAGTAGTTTACGAATCAAATTCAATAGTCATTAAGCATATGGAGGATACATGGCCTAATATATTCAAGGATGAAGTATAAAGCTTTCGATTGAGCATAGCCATGGATGGAATTGCTATATTCCCTCCAAAACACCAACTATTCTATTTAGTTATTAATAATGGGCAATAATAATATACCCCCATGGTTCTCCATGAAGAATGAACATCTTATGTTGGCTCTTATAGTGTTGGGTAGAAGACAAGTGAATAAATTGGTTATCTACCTCCAACCATTGATCAATGAATTTAAGCAAATATGGGGAAGGAATAGTACATGTATATGATATATTAAGACTCATCATTGTGGGGAGGTCTTGGACGTTGTATGACATATGCACTTACACTACACAAGATTATATAGGATTACGAGTTCGCTCTGTTAGCATGTTGATTTATGTTCTTATGTTTGTAACGTTATTTGGCATACTTAATTTGGTGCAACTGTTTCTTTTTATACTATTGAGCTCTGTATACAATAACATTAAAAGTTTTGTCACAAAAGGGTATCATGGATGTAGATGTTGATTTTATATAAAGGCTACTGGTACAACCACCTATGAAGTTGATGTATGATTGCTTGAGGGTATTCCCCCTTGAAGACTACCCTTGTATAGGAGTTGGATATGTTTTCAATGGTAAACTAGAGGGAACCTAGAGACTTGAAATAATCACATCGACAGATTAGATTAGGGCATACGACACAAAGAAGGAGAAGGAAACTATAGAATTGCTTGATTCAAATGGTGAGCCTATGTTCGATGATCTTGGATTTTTTTTACATTATGTTGAGAAAATACCCATTCGGACAAAAAGGAAATATGTATTTTATGAGCTTCCATATTGGGAGCATCTTAATATTGTCCACTTATTGGATCCCATCCATATATTAAAAAATGTTTCATCTTATTTATTGAGGCATACATCATTGAAAAAACAACACATTTCCTACTAGAAGATATCTCATTTCTTTCAATACTAAAAAGAGACATCGGCTAAGAAAAGAAAGTAGAGGAGAAGTTGTTCCCTCTTGATATTTTAAAGAAGGTTATGTCCCATGGATTTTGAAGAAATTTGATCTTTTTATTGTGAAGGATATTATATTAGGTGTGAAGGAACCTTCTTTATATGGGTCAGTTTTACAACATTGTTCCATTGTAGACAAACATATTTTGAGATTGAAATCACATGACCATATTAACCTTCTAAGAGTATGTATGTTGAATACATGATTATTTTTTTGTAATGTAGGTTAAAATATACTATTCACTCATATTCTTGTGGCAACTAATTGTGTGTTTGTATATTTTATAATGTCATTACCATTTTCTTGTGCGTGGTTGTGTGAACCCAACTACCCCTAGGACCTATGACATGCCATATCAAAATTATTTGCATTTGTACATTAGATCACATCAAAGGAGATCTATATGGCTAACATTCCACAATAGAATCAAGAGATGGCTAAAAAAATTTGTATGTTTGAGAAGGAACTTCCCATGACTTTTATGGACTTACAAGTACATCTTCTACTTCACCTACTTCATTAGGTTGAATTGGCTCGGGTGCCCTCATGTCAGTGGATGCTCTTTTTAAAGAGTTACATGAAAAAATTGGAGGGGTTTGTTAGCCAAAGAGTAAACCAAAGGAATTCATGGTAAAGAGGTACATAATAAACTAGTCATTCTATTATATTAGTGAGTACATCAAGAAAATTGTGTGGCATGCTAGGGGTAGTGGTTTGGCATGACCAACAGGAAGAGGACAACAATGAAGGGGAGCTACTCCAAAAGAATGAAAAAAGGTGCATAAAGAGTAATTCACTTATATTTTTTCATATTTGTATGAATATATTATTTACATTGAAGTTGATAATATACATTTGATCTCATACTATTCATTTTTAACATCAATGAATTCAGAAATTAGTGTCATTAATAAACATGTTCTTTATAATGCAAAGGAAATGCTATCATAGACAATGTTGTATTAGTGACAAGAAATGATTCAAATGGTTGAATGGTAAATGTATACCTTATCTAAGTCATTTAAAAAGAAATATGCCAAATATATATCCCAACAGTTGGGTGGTTGACTAGATCATAGAGAAATATGGTGCATCCTATCGTTACCCATGTGGAGAATAGGATGCACTATACATAGGGAAAATGTACAACAAATTTGTAATAATCTCTTTGAGTACCATGTTCAATTTATAATGCACATTTGAATTGTAACATGTATTATGTTTTTATTAATGCTCAAGTTATTAGACATATGGCATCATCGTTTGTTCGCATTTTTGCAGGTTTCCATCGATGTGGGCATATAGACATCATTTTAGCATTGATGATGTTGATAATGGAAAAATCATAGAATATTGTGGAGTGGAGGTCAAGTTCGACCTATCTAGTCATGCTAGTGACCATGATCAAAATCTAATAGAGGGGAAATTAGGTTACTTTGAAAGATACAAATGATCATGCAAGTGGAGTGCTCACCTTTTTGATGTGGTATTTATAGCTGCAAGTGGTAGGGTGCCTTCGATTGGAGAAATATAAAGGAATATCATAATAGTGGACTAATATGTATTAACTCTAAAAAAATGTGGGTTAAAACTAAGAAGCCTTATGTTTTCCGAAAACGTTTCAACTAACTATTTTTTTCCTAGATGTGTTGGATGGGGATATGTGATTCATACTAACATATGATTTGAGATAAAAACATCTTTTTGAGAACATAAATATTATAATGCCAAGTGGGGAAGATAATTAGGGTGATGGCAATGAAGAGTGAGATGTAAATGTTTTTTTTTTTTTTTTTTTCGCATTTATATTATGGATATGTCATTTTAATATATATATATATATATATAGTCAGTTATATTTTTTTCTTCATTTTGCAATGTTGAATATAAAAAGTTAGCAACCATTTACAACCATCATATTGAAAATATATTAAAATAGTACAAGCTCAAAATGTGTTTTTGATATATTTTTATTGTCATATTGATTGTAGAAAATTATTGTATTATATCAACATATATTCATCTTAACTTTTGAATTAATAACCATTAATTGAGATATCACAAAGTTGATGATATCTTCTTATAATATAGTATGAAAAATTTATTGATAATATATTTGTATAATATAGTATTAAAAATCTATTTTAAAATAAAGTTTATTTAAAAAAAAATGATATCAAAAATTCATACCTTAAAAAAATATTGTTTGAAAGTTTGAAAATTAAAATAACTATATATTTATTTTGATGGGACTTCTATTAACTACTTAGATTTTTAGTCATATGGGACTAAGATTTGGAATTAATTTATTAATTCATGAAAATTTTCGGAAAAAATCACATAGAGAATATTTTGTCGACGCGTTTCAAACCAGCCAGTGTGGTTCATCTTGTCCTGAAGATGAACCACACTGGCTGGTTCAAAACGCGTCAATCAAATATTCTCTATGTAATTTTTTTCCGAAAATTTTCATGAATTAATAAGTTATGGATCACAGAAGCTTGAATTCAAATATTTGGAATTAATGTTTATTTGTGAACCACAAAATTCTATAGTTAATCAATATTAATAGCTTGAAATTAAAATTCTTGAAACGATACCTCTTAGTAATTATTATGTTTTAATGCTCATGAAATACCTGGTAGTGACTTTATGTTTTAATGCTCATGGGATCATATTAATGAATGTATAATAAATTTGGCCATCTAATCTAACTATATTTATAGTACCTGGGAAAATCATTGACGTCAATGTCACTTTAGTTTAATGTTTTTATATTTGATACAAGAATGTATATATATATATATATATATATATATATATATATATATATATATATATATCATGTAGTTTAACTAATTGAGGAAATGGTCATTTTTTGTGGGTAATTTTGTCCAAAATTCGGTAAAGATTTTTAAAAATCATAAGTTTAAGTTGTTTAATTTACAAAGTTTGAATGCCTTAAGGATTATTTAGGGTGTTGAATCCATTTATGCATTTAAAAGTGCATTTTAAACAATAAGAAGTCACAATCTTACTAAAAATTGTATTGTCGGATTTTGGCCTAAAAGTCATTTCGTCTATTAGTTAGACTATGCCAACAAAATTATCAAACAAATTAATTAAAAAAATTAGTGAAATCTAATTTACAATTGTTTTAGCATTTAATGATGATGATGAAGAATAAAGTCCACTAAGACCAAAATGGTCTATCAGACCTTATGAAAGTAAGAGAATAATTAAGATTCTTTAACATTTTATTTCTATGATCAAAAAGAAGGGAGAGAAGCATTCTTCGATCATCATAGTTCTACTAACTTAGCAAGTCAAAAAGGTTGGTAGTGTGGTAAAGATTTTGAAAATTAGAGTGGATGTGAGTAAGCGCTGATCACTCCAAGAGAAAGTGCTTTTCATTTTCAACCCTCATGGTATCGCAAAGGTGACAAACTCTTTCATCCCAAGGTGTCTTGGGAATAAACCAATGTTCAGTTCACTATGAAGCTCGTGAGATCTAGTTCTTAACTTAACAAGATGTTATCACTATTTGTGATATTAATAACATGAACTAGTATTGTCTAGGTCATTTTAGTTGAATATGTTTTTCTTTTTTTTTATTTAATATAGAAATATATATCTATTTTCATGATTTAAAAAAAAAATTTAATAAAACAAATTGATTTGGAAGACTAATTATTTATGGTTATTTTATTTTAATGATTTAATATGCAAGATGTTATCATTATATAAAAATGAAAAAAATGTAGAAATAATTTATTCTTAAATTTTAATTATCATACAATTTAATTTTATCAAAATTGACAAAAATTTCAGTAAAAATATTTGAGAATAAATTTATAAATTCAATTAATAGAACAATTTGATTTAAGATAATCAAATGATGTAACCTTGATTAAATCATGTAATCAAGTGTTGTAGTGGCTACAACCACCCTCCAAAATTTTTCCTTAGCCTGTTTTGGAGCCTCCCTACCAACCTTCACAGCGACTTGCCTTGCTTTTGTCAAGTCCTCAAGCTTTAGTGTATTTCTTGCTCAAAGGCAGCCTGTCGATCACAGTTTGATATTTTCCCTTCACAGGCTGCTCACCCGAACTTGGTCCAACTGCAGGTTGAGCAGCTTCCCCTTGAAAATTACGCATTTCTGGAGGGCAACCAGCCTTCCCTCTAGAAATTGTGCAATCTTCTTTGACAGCCTGCTAGGCTCCAAAATTGCGCAATCTTGCCATCCAACCTTCCCAACAGGATTTGCACAAATTTTCCCAGCAGCATGATGTTCAGCCCAGGATTTGTGAAAATCTGGGCAGCAATTAGTTGCTCTACCGAGAAATTACGCAAATATCTTAGGCAGCCAGCCCAGCTCCCAGCCAGAAATGCTCATTTTTCTCTAGTAGTCAAGCAGTCTCTTGCATGTGCAGCTAAGTTGATCAATTCCCTCCGAGACTGAGCAAAATAGACTTGCATGCATGGGTTATTCTCCCAAGGCAGCATGCAAAGGCATCTCTTGTTTCAGGGATCTATGTTTAGCAGTTGGAGGTTACATGCAAGAAGTCATTCTGAAACCTTTCACTAAGTGTCGCTTCTCCTAGATTTGTGGCATGCGCGTCACAACCTCGGTGTTATAAAAACTCATCAATCAGATGTTGCACAGCTCATTCCTCACATAAACCTTGTAGCTCTAACATCCCACACCACATCTATGAGAAGTCGGCACACTCGGCTCAGTTGTTTTGGGGTAAGCTCGCTTCTCATGCCTTGTGCTACATTTCTGTCACTTTTTGTGTTTTCGCTTGTGGGAGTACCGTTTGCTTGATTTCTTTGAGCACTTGCTGTCATTTACATGTATACTAGCTTGTCCTAGCTCTCTTTCATTTTTCATTGCTATGTCACTATTTTCGCATGCATGAAATTGTTTTGCATAGACGTTCGCCCAACTGGTGAACTGCCTCAACCAAATGCATGTTGATCTATTTGTTGAATCTTTCATTCATGTTTCACATGCACTGTCGATCACTTAGTGTCACCATGCATTCACTGACTGACTTTCTTTCAGTTGCCCGTCAGCAAGTCAGACCAACCTTGGCCTGGGCTCTACCTTCACCAAGGCTACATTGCGCAAGTTGGGAAAGGAAGGCTCACCTTCCTCTCCATATTTGTGCATTACTACCTAGCACTGGCCTCCAAGACTGTTTTACACATTTCTAGAGGACAATGGCTGCTTGGCCCAAGAAATTGTGCAAATCTATGTAGAATTTCCCACTATAGATTAAACTGATTATGCAATGTACTAAAGCAAAATACTTAATCTACTTATACAATCAAACTTGCGGAAGGTTAATCTATTTGAGCAAGATCAAGCAGAACACATATAATAGAGAAGAAGAAATCAATCACACATGAACATAGAAGAATAATCTGGGGAAATCCTCAGCTAAAAACCTCGATCTCTGTATTATCATACAAGTGGAAATATGTCTGAATTACACAAAGCTTTAGCTCACAAGCTATCCAGCTCTCAGTACAATCCCTCTGTTGCTCATATATAGTCAAAGGCTTCTCACAAACCTTCTCCTCTACCCTCCAAGCCTCCAATTTCCTTGTGCAGTTTCTCCTGGGTCCTCCTGCTGCAACCTGTGTGATTCTCACCTCACACACAACACTGACCTCTAAAATAACTGGGCAATCCTGAAGGAGATAATTCCTTCTGCATGGATGAGTTTCCTATATAGAAAAAATCCTCCAACTAATAGTACATTGTCCCTTCCTCTGATCTCAACTAGGTCTCTGACTGAACTGACATGCATGAGTTATTTATGAGAGAATATTCAGTTATCTGAAGTGCAGTAGTTACATGCATGCAAGCATTAACTAATTGAACTCACAATCAGTTCCACAAACTGTTGGAACTAATCTAACTAGACCTAACTCAGTTAACTGAGCTAACTAATTACAACTCAAAGTACAAGTCATCTTGATCTCCTTAATCAAGGGATAACTTCCTCAATCAAAGGGATAATTGTTGCATGTCTTCACATAGACGTCGTGTTTGATTTTCTCCAACTAATTAACTCAAGATGAATTAATTAATTATTTTTCAAACAGATACTAAGATCGAATTCGAATTTTAATTCTCAATTTTAGTTCAGGGACTAACTAAAATTGGAATCTATCCCGAAATGCTATTTATAGCAATGTTATTTTTAGCATTTTTGTTTTATCATTCCTTGTTGCTATTTCCAACACTAGTACCTGAAATGCTATTCATAGCAATGCTATTTAGAGCATTTCTATTTTTAGCATTTCTTGTTGCTATTTCCAACGCTCCCTCTCAACAAGAAAGGCATTCAACTCGAACCCGATCCTGAACCTTTGGAATGTTCTGCATGTAACACTTCTCCCTAGTGTTGTTGCTCCAGCAATTCTAGAAACAAAAGAATATCCAACCTGAATCAGAATGATGCCTCTTTCATCAAAGTCTCTGACTGCTATTTGTTACACTAAAAAATGTCACCATGACTATTTACAGTTAGTATGGCTCAATCAACAGTCATGCTACCCTCTTAGGCAAGTCTTATGCCTCTGCTCTCCATGTCAAACTCCAAAAAGAGAGAAAGTCTTGTATAAATGTATTTATCTCTGGGGACGCAGGTTCTCTCAAACTTACCTGCGGGGACGCTCCCAATGTTCACAAAAGCTGCGTCCAAAGATGCTCTGTATGTAAAGGGACAGGTGCGTCCCCCTGTAAAAGTTAGAATGCGCAAGTTTCATCTTTAAAAAGTTACTTGTGGTCATTTCTAGAGCATTCTAGAAGGTTGTTCGACGTGTATTGGGCGCCTCCAGATGGTTCATGCACTCCTATCAAAGAGGAACTTATCCCGTCAATAAGGGAGCTATCCCACCCAAAGAGGGGATTATCCCATTGATGGTGGACCTGATTAACCTCCTCTTGAGTACTATAAATACAGGCATTGGGCCAGAAGGAGGGGAGGTTGAAGCTATACATTTTCTAAGGGTAAATGCTGCAGGAATTAGGACTCCCATTTAGAAGCTTGTGAGGAGAGATTGCCATCTTTGCTTGTTCTATTTGGAAGTGGGTGAGCTTTGTCAAAGTAGAGGAAGACTCTTGTGGACCCTGGAAGGAGCTTGCACAACACCAAGGCTCAGGTTGTAATGGTTCCTTTTGATTACCTTTAATGCAAATTGGTCCATTCTTCTCAATAACTTGTTGTTTATGGGTTATTTCATGTACTCCTTGGTCTATATGTTGAATATGCTTTGTTTTATGTTATAATCAGGTGCTATTTAATTGTTTGACTGTTGGTGATTACAGGTTTTGGAGAAAAGGAGGAGCTCATCCAGATCAACAAAGCTTGGACTTCTACAACAGCGTTTGGACAAAGGTAAGAACGAAACACTTGATTTCTCATATCATAATGCATGTTTAGAGAAGGATAGTTCCAGTTTGTTTTGTTTGTCATTAGAATGTCTTAGACTTCTAGGAAGGTCGGTTGTGTCCGCACTCTTGACTGATTCCGTGTGACAAATTGGCGACTCCGCTGGG
Organism: Pinus tabuliformis; assembly: GCA_031772625.1. Taxonomy (NCBI): domain Eukaryota; kingdom Viridiplantae; phylum Streptophyta; class Pinopsida; order Pinales; family Pinaceae; genus Pinus; species Pinus tabuliformis. The sequence goes on along the minus strand of CM062811.1, from coordinate 1,146,285,163 downwards.
GAATCCATTGATGAGAAGAGTCTTTTCTTTTGTGTGAACTTTGCTTTGAGAAAATTGGTTTATTTTTCTGGTTTTGGCTCTGTGATTCTGTCTCTGGGTGGGTTAGCTTAGGATTAGTTTTATTTTGCATTTTCTTGAGTTTTTCAGTAGGACGCATCCTCTGAGTGCTGCACAGTGCGTCCCTGGACGCACTTTTGCTGTGTGCACAGAGCGGGCCCGCACCTGTGCTAACGGGTTGCCTGCGTCCCCTGCCAAAATTTGAGAAAATTCCATTTTTTGCATTTTTGCTCTTAGATTTTGTTTTTTCTTGGTTTTTTCTGCCCAGATTCATTAGTCCCTTGCCGAGAATCTTCACCTGAACTTGTTTTCATAGCATTAAGTGTTTTAGTGGATTTCATTGAAATTTAAGCCTAGGGTTTGATTTTTGAGTAGATCCTGTAGTGACTTTAATGGTGGAAGTTGTCAAGCCTTAGATCTCTCTAGTTTGGTCAACCTTCTTGAGAGTCGGATCTGTCGTAAGTCTACCCGTGTGAGCAACCAACCTGTTGAGTTGTCTCTTTGGTCAAATTTCAAAGTGCTTGTTGATTAAGTCTTGAATTCCATTTTACAAAAAGAACAAAAAGATTTGAGTTTTGTTTTGATCAGCCCTTGATTCTGCAATAGCTGGTCCTTGATTTGATTTTGGTCAAGTAAAACAACCTAGAAACATCCTTGTAGGTTTTGGCCTCGTTAAGTTTGCTTAGAGTAAATTTACCTTTTAGTTTGCTTGTGAATGAATTTTCATAGATTTTAATAGTTGTTAAGATTGATTTTTGTTAAATTAGATTTATTTGCTTTATTAAAAGAAAAATACAAAAACATCTTCTTTAAAAGTCTTGTTTCAAGTAGCTTTGAAAGTTTTGAAAGAAAAAGAGTTTTTCGTGCAAGTAAAGAGTGGTCATGTGTGTGTGCTTGAAAAGAAAAAGAGAATTGTTTCTTTGATTGTCTTTTCAATGCCTGGGGGGCAACCTCAAGGTACTTCATTCGTGTCTGGGGGGCAACCTCAAGGTCAGTACGCTCCTATAGGGCAATACATACCTCAAGGTCAACCCCAGCCTCAATATGTACCCCAAGGTCAACCTCAGTATCAATATCAACCTCAAGGATGGCAACCTCAAGGATGGCAACCCCAAGGGTATCAACCCCAAGGGTATCAACCTCAAGGGTACCAACCTCAAGGTCAAGGTCAACCCCAGTATCCGTATTTACCTCAAGGTTATCAACCTCAAGGTCAATACTCAAATCAAGATTATCAACCACCTCAAGGTCAATCGTATGGTCAAGCTATGGGAACCGCACCTTACAATTATCAATCCTATCCTCAATCCGGCTATGGATCTCAGTATCCTCAACCTGTTATGGGTCAATACCCTGGAATGTTAGTGTGGGATCCTTCACAGGGTCAACAGATGTTGCAGCCAAGTATGCAGTCGGTACCTCAAGCTGGACAACCTGTAGTTTCTGGTCCACCCCAGCAACCGCAACCTGTCCAGTCAAGTGTTCAAACCTCTGTAACTTCGGTAGTTACTCAGCCGCCAATTGCACCTAGTACTCCATCTCAAACGGCTGCTGCAACTACCGCTACATCTACCATACTTACTTCTGGAGTATCGACGGCTCCAGTTTCTACTGTCCCTGTTACCACACCTCAGACATCTTTACCGTTGTCTGGATCTACGATTCAAACCACGGTCCAGATGCCTGTAGGTCAGCCTGGTATAAGTACAGTTGTCACTACTCAACCTCAATTTGTTCAACCTCCGTACCAGGGACAGTACCAACATGGGCAAGCTGTCCAACAACCGGTTTACCAGTATCAACCGTATCCTGGGTACACTTATCAACAACCTCAACAACCCCAGTACGGTCCGGTTAATCCTGGTTTTCCAGGAGGATATAATATCCCAAATGCGACTCCTGTTTCTAGTTATCCTGGATATCCTCCTCCTGGGGCTGGTATTGTGACCCAGAGTTTTAGAGATCCTAACCGGCAGTTACCGTTTATCGCAACTTTGGATTTACCAGACTTGACGCGCCTAACGAACGATCCAATTCAATATCTTCAGTTCTGGCCGCCAATGCCAAATAAGTTGCCCAGTGATATACCCAAGTTTGAAGGTAAGTCTGGAGAGGATCCGTCCAATCACGTGATGACTTACCACCTCTGGTGTGCTTCAAATTCTATCTCGGATGATTCGATCCGTTTACGTCTTTTCCAGCGTACACTCATTGGTCTCGCGGCCAAGTGGTACATTGAGTTACCACGAGCCTCTTTTTACAATTTTAGCCAGTTAGCTACCTCGTTCTTAACTCACTTTCAGTTGCCGGTCAGATACGATAACGGCACGGAGTTATTAACTTCACTAAAACAATCGACGTCCACGTATATTTCTGATCACATTCATGAATGGAGACGTCGAAGAAGGCTAGTGAAAGTTTTTATCCCGGACCAAATCTTAGCTGAATGGTTTGTTAAATCATTATTACCAAGGATTACTAAAGATGTAGCTAAGGCCGGAGTAGTTACTGAGGAGCAAGTCATTGCTCAGGCGCAATACCTTGACTTAGTTTACACTCAGTCGGGTACGTTACACGAGAAGATTCCAGATCTTCCAAAGTCGAATCAAATCGCTGCTGCTCCTTCGGGATCTCATGCCGCTGATGGTATGATTGGTATCGTGAATACAAAGAGCAAGAAGAAGTCTTCCAAGGCTTCAACTACTCCAATTATCACTTTGCCTGATTCTCCGACAGGAGAGTCTTCTCCTGAACTTACCGCCGATATTCACGCTGTAGAGTCATCTACGGCCAAATCAAAAAACGGTGGAAAGAAGAAAGGAAAGAAGAAGGCTAAAGCAGACAAGGCTCCGAAGGAGAAAACAAAAAAGTTGGAAACTAATGACGAAAAGCGCAAACCTCGATATCCTTGTCTTATTTGTGAAGAGGATCATTTTACGAGAGATTGCCCTCATCGGGCCGAGGTAGTGAAAATAGTCAAAGGTTCTCCCACTCCTGCTGTGTTAAAAAATCCATTTCCGGAGCAGGAGAATAAGATGATAGGTTCTTCCTCGAATGCCAGTGAAGAACCCATTTTGATGATGTCTCATGTGAGGATTGCGACTCGATCGCAAGATTATGGTAGTAAGAATCCTGTTGATGGTAAGGAAGCAGAATCTTCTCATTCTAATCCATCAACCTCAGCTCCTGGTTCCGATCCACTACAGATCGAGAAACCTAACCCAGACTTAGTAATTAAACCGCCCGCCAAGGGTGTACTTCGAAGGTCTGCTTTCAATCCACATGCGAGAGCAGCCCAGAATTACAACATTGTTGAGGACTTAGCTGTTTCACCCTCAGCAATGTCGGCGTTAGAAGTGCTGCAATCATGTCCAGCACAACGAAAATTGCTTTTGTCGGCTATAGGAGCTGTTGATGTTCAGGATCCGAATCTAATGATCTTCGATCTAGAAAATAGTACGCCGCATCTCCCCCATCAAATGGCTTTCCAAATTCCAGTGATAGTCAAAAACAGGCCTATTCATAGGACTGTGATTGATGAGGGAGCTTCTACGTGTATTATGTCGATTCAATGTTGGAGATCCCTTAGTTCTCCTTCGTTGAACCAATCCCCCACCATCCTTAAGGCCTTTGATGGCCGTGGGTTCCGTCCGTTTGGTATTCTACAGGAATTGCCTATAGGGGTAGAAGGTAAAACCGTTAGTCTGGATGTGGAAGTGGTTGATGCCCCTCTAGACTACAACCTTCTTTTGGGTCGAAGTTGGTCATATGCTATGACAGCGGTCGTTTCATCGGTCTTCAGAGTAATTAAATTTCCACATAACGGTAAGATCGTGACTATTGATCAACTGACATACTTTTCATCCGATCCAGCCTCTTCAGAGAGTATCCAGCATGTCGGTAAGACGACAATCCCTTATAGAGACGTTGGTGTAGGTTTAGTTAAGGATTCCGGTTTACTAGGAACTTTTCCTCTCCCTCCACTCAGCGTAGATCCTTCGTTTGCAACAATTCATATGATTACATCAGAAAACATTATTTATGATGATCCTTGGTTCGTCCCATCTGACTCTGAGATAGACTCATTCGGTAATGCTATGCCCTTGAGTCCATATGAAATTGCTTATGAAGCTCTCATGTCTTTTACCGACTTTCATTCAACCGAGGTCGACCAAATGAATGTGGTCAGTGAAGAGTCACTTTTCACCTCACCCTTAGAACGGATAGCGTTTCCCGAAGTCGTGTCATCTGACGAACAACTTCGCGAAATCCTAAGTGTAGACGATCTACCATGGGAGGATCTCCATCACAGATCTTCATTTTTACCTAAGGATGATGCAATTGAAAATGATTTTTCATCTATCTTTACCGCTGAATATGTCAAAGACGCTCACGATCCAACGAAATATTCTGATTCAGAGTTGAATTTAGGGAATATTTCTCGTACTATTCCCATTGATATTTCAGTGAAGCCCGGAATTGAGGAGAACATTCATATAGGTGCCGCTTGTACAGAAGAAGAAATCCAAACTTACAAGGCCCTATTCCAAGAATTCCGCGATGTGTTTGCCTGGTCTTACGAGGAAATGCCGGGAATCGATCCTGCCATTGTTGTTCATGAAATAAAGACCTACCCGGATGCTAAACCCGTCCGGCAACGGTTGCGTCAGATTCACCCTCGAAAAGCGGCTACGATTAAAGCAGAAGTCGAAAAGCTGTTGAAAGCAGGTTTCATATATTTGATCCCGTTAACGGATTGGGTATCGAATATTGTTCCGGTCAACAAGAAACAAGGAACAATAAGAATCTGTATCGACTATAGGGATATAAATCGAGCTTGTCCAAAAGACAACTATCCTACGCCTTATATCGATCAAATTATTGATGATTGTGCCGGAAGTGAAATGTTTTCCTTTATGGATGGTTTTTCGGGCTATAATCAAATCAATATTCTACCTGCCGACCAACCAAAAACGGCATTCATTTTTCCATGGGGGACATTTGCTTATTGCAAATTACTTTTTGGGCTTAAGAATGCCGGGGCCACTTTTCAACGGGCGATGTCTTGTGCATTTCATGACATCAAGCACATTGTGCAACCGTATCTCGATGATTTGCCTGCTCATTCTTTACGTCGAGCTGATCACCTTGTCCACCTACGAGCAATCTTTATGAGGTGTAGGCATTATCGAATTCGGTTGAATCCCCACAAGTGTGTTTTCTGTATAGAAACAGGTCGATTGCTGGGATTTGTTTTTTCAAAAGCCGGCATTCGCGTCGATCCCTCGAAAGTCGAGGCTATCATCAAATTGCCTCCTCCTTCGAGTTTGCGCCAACTCCAAAGTTTGCAAGGGAAAGCGAACTTTTTACGCCGATTCATCCCAAACTACGCCGAGGTCACTAAAGGTTTTACACAGTTGTTGAAACAGAACGTTCAATTATTTTGGGACGAGATTGCCCAACAATCTTTTGATGCACTTAAACACGCGTTGACCCATGCACCGTTGTTGCATCCTCCCAACTACAACCAGGACTACTTCTTATACCTCGCAGCTTCACATTCCACCATTGGAATGGTGTTAGTTCAAGAAGATGAATTCGGAGCGGAGCATGTGATATATTATCTTAGTAGGACCTTGAATCCCACTGAGCTAAAATATTCGCATGTGGAGAAATTGGCCCTGGCAGCCGTTCAAGCTGTCCAGTGTTTTCGTCACTACATTCTTCTCCGTAAAACTACAGTTATTTCGGATTGCAACCCTATGATTTACATTTTGACAAAACAATTGCTAGGGGGCAAGTACTCTAAATGGATCGTTATCCTGCAAGAGTTCGACTTGGAGTTCGAGAAGTCCAAGTCTAAGAAATCCTTAGTTTTCGCGGAATTGATGTGTGATTTCCCGAGTGCTGACACAGAGACTGTGGCAGAAGAGTCCATTGCGGACGAATATTTGTTTCTTATCAGTACTGTAGATCCGTGGTACGGGGATATAATCATCTATCTCCAAACCCAAACCTTTCGGCCTGAAGCTTCCAAGGCAGAACGTCGAAAAATTCGGTTTCAATCCCAGCCATACAAAATTATTGGAGATACACTTTATCGCCGGGGGGCAGACTTAGTTTTTCGACGTTGTCTAACTCACGAAGAGGCTGAGAGAGTTTTGAATGACAGTCACTCTGGAGCATGTGGCGGTCATATGTCTGGGTATGCCACAGCTCAGAAGGTGTTGCGCGCTGGCTATTTCTGGCCGTCTATGTTTAAAGATTGTATCATTGCAGTCAGGAAGTGCCACAACTGTCAAGTGTTTGATCGCAAAATGCGCGCTCCACCTGCTCCTCTCCACCCTATAATTGCCGTTGGTCCATTCGCCAAATGGGGTATCGACTTTATTACTTGTAACCCTCACTCGGCCGGGGGGCATGCGTATATCATCCTCGCGGTTGATTATTTCACTAAATGGGCCGAGGCGATGCCTACATTCGACGCAAGCGGCAAAACAGCTGCAGTTTTCATATTCAATCATATAATAACTAGGTTTGGTATCCCATAAGCAATCATTACTGACCATGGGAGCCATTTTCGAAACACCATGATGACTGAGCTTACAAGCCAGCTTGGTTTGCGCCACGATAGCTCTACTCCTTATTATCCGCAAGCCAACGGTTTGGTTGAGTCTATCAACAAAGTTCTGGTTATCATGATCCGACGAACCATTGGTGTTCATCGGTCGAATTGGCACAACATGTTATTTTCAGCGCTATGGGCATACCGAACCTCAGTGAAAAATTCAACAGGGTTCACTCCTTTCCAGCTAGTTTATGGCTTGGAAGCAGTGTTACCCATTGAATGTGAAATCCCATCACTTCAAATGGCTGTCGAATTACTCCCAGCTACTTCCGAAGAGGAGAAACGTTTATTGTACTTAGCTAAATTAGATGAGACTCGACGTGACGCTGCATTGGCAATCGAGACTCATGCGAAATGAATGAAAGCTCAGTATGATAGAAATGTAACCCCTCGAAATTTTTCGGAGGGAGACCTAGTGCTATTATATGATCAAGCTAACGATAAGCTAGGTGCTGGAAAATTCGTTCCTATGTGGCATGGACCCTACATTGTAAAGCGAAAGCTAGCAAAAGGGGCTTATGAGCTGGTTGATTTTGATGGGGACTCTTTGGGTAAACCCAGAAATGGACTTTACCTAAAGAGGTATTATGCTTAAATGGTGGGTATGGAGAAATTTTTAGATAGGATAGATTTTCTTTCTAGCTGGCGTGTTTGTTAGTTTAGTCAGTGTGCTTAGCTTAGAGAGTGTGTTTTTCGTCGTTATTCTGGCTTATCTTGGTTTTACTCTTGATATTGCAGATGTCGACGCCTCTCCAAACATACATTGGATTTGCTGATGGTGCTTGTCATAGTACACGGAATATCTCTTCCGCAGCTTGGGTTATCTATTCACCCTCTGACGAGTTAGTTTCTATGCATGGGGTAAGCCTCGGTCAAACAACGAATAACATTGCAGAATACAGTGCAGTGGTTGAATTATTATCCGAATCTATTTCATTTGGAATTCGACGTTTGATAGTGAGGTTAGATTCTGAACTTGTTGTATTACAGCTTAATAGAGTTTATGCCATTAGAAATCCTGTGTTATTAAGGTTGTTTTTGAGAGTGCGTCTCTTGGAACGTGAATTTGATTACATTGAATATCAGCATATTCCAAGGTCTTTAAATACATTAGCAGATGCAATTGCTTCTCGAATGTTGGACAGACATTTACGATAATCATGCAAGTAAATTTAAAAACATTTCATCACATATGTTAAACAAGATAAGCCGGTAATAGTGATATATATATATAGATAGGAGTGTGTCAAAAAATATACATCGTCTTCGATCATAGGTTGAAAAACACCTTATGATCGACAAAAATGATAGAGTACAAAAAGTCAAAAATGTCACATGTGTCTACAAAAGTAACTAGTCAATCACTGGTGGTGCTCCCTATACGACACCACTACACGGGCTACCTTACGCAAAAATCTCCTAAACGGTCCAGGGACTGCGACTACAAAGCGCTGAAGCCTGATAGGAATGTCATGCATAGTAGTCTCAGGCATATCTGCCGTCAGACGCTCTAGATCATGCTCCAACTCAGCTAGTACTTCTGCAGCCGCGTCCTGTGGGGCCGGTACCAGTGCAGCTGGATGTCTCCTCTCAAAAGGCCGGAGGTTGGCTGGACGCTGTGGACCAACATCTGCATTTTGAAACTTTTTACTGTCAGTTTTGAGACGATATATATAAAAACAAAAAAAAAAAATACATAATTTGAAAACTTGTGAAAAATAAAGTACCTCTGTCATCCCATTGTTCTCCCTGTGGAATAACCATGTCCAGATCATGTCGAAAATCTACTCCGGCGTACGGAAAGTCCTGGATCGAGAAAACCTGGTCCTCCAACCAGTGAAAGTAACTATCAGAAAATCGAACAACTGTCGCGCCCTCGTCAGGATGCCGGGCCATCACCGCAACCCATCGTACCAGCTTTGGCTCCCGAGGACCTAAGATATCAACAGTGAGTTCCTGAGGGATCAGCATCGGAACTCTCTCTAAGGCAAAGCTCACGACTAAAGGCCCATATCCAAAAGTTTTCAGTCGTCCGTTCTTTGCCTTAGTCAGTTGGCTCTTCATATTAGCCGACACAGCATCACACCAGTTGAAAATGGTGCCTTGGTAACAGTCAATTGCCATCCGCATTTGGGACCCAGAAGCAATGTGCAAAGCGGTCGCGCCGCAAATTCTGGTAACCATGAAAGCAATAACTTTGAGTTCACGCAGAGAGATGTGTTTGATCTCCACGCCTTTCGAATGGTGTGCCCCAGGTGTGCACCAATCTTCCCGGAGACTAACAAGGGATTGGCCACCCGGCCTAGTCCCGGCTAGATTGAGTTGCTCGCCTCTGTTTGGCAAGCCAGTGAGAAAGTATACATCCGAGGGCTCTATCTCGAGCTGGTGCCCTCCTATGTAAAAGCATTGCTTTTGAACGTTCCATCTCTCAACCAGCCATTCTAAGAATCTTACCTGATCCCTCATGCCCGGTATGGCCCAGTATTTGTATAACCCGCATGCTTTTAGGGCATCCAGGGAAGGTTGGTGTTCTATTGCAGCTTCATCAACCTCTTCGTGCTCTCTTTCTCTCCAATCCAACATGGTGAGTGCCCTACACACCAAGAAATGATGATTAGAATTAATTTGGGGAAATTTGAATGGTTATTTGTGAGGATTGGGGTTTCAATTTCCGCGTTCCACAGAGGACGCACCCCACGTTTGGAACACAGGGCGTCGGGACGCAGCTGGCCTGAAGGTGGGCTGCGTCCCCCGACCATTTTCCTGTATAGGAAAAAGTCGGGGGACGCAGGTCACCCGAAGGGCACCTGCGTCCACCGAGGAGCGCATTTTGAAACCTAAACCCTCCCAAAAAACAAAACTAAAACCTAAAAAACAATTTTAATTGGATAGAAATGAAGAGTAGGATGTTGTAAAATACCTGGAAGAGACGGCGTTCGATTCTGACGGTCGGATTTTCCGCAGCGACCACGGGAAGTTTCTTGTCAAAAGCTCCTTTTTCAACCTCAACAGTCAAACGGTAAAAATGACATGGTAAAAAGTCTTTTTATAGGTTTTTTGGATGAATTTGTTCATTTTTCACCATGGAAAGATGTTTTTCGATGTATTTTTTCCTATCTTAAACAGGTATGAGTAATGTGTCGCTTTTGTGCAGGACAAAGGGACTTAGAGGGAAAATTGTCATTTTTTCACGAACAAAATATCAGAGTCATCTTTTAAGCCCTTTTCTGACTCCTAAAATATGAAAAGATTGCCGAGCGTTTCTTTTACACTCGTTAAAACGGAATTAAAAGACGGTCCCCTTATAGCTCTTTTCTGACCGAAAAATCAGGAAAAGTTTGCCGGGTTTTTGTCATTTCAAACTCGATACGGAAATAAAACGACGTGTCCTTGATCGCTTTTTACTTTTCAGGTCAGTGGCACTAATTATGAAAGTACTCCTTGGTCGCAAGATCAAGCGATTCCCCCAGGTATTATTTTATACTTTTTCGGGCTTGAGGGACACAAATCTACGAAAAAGTTCAACTTGGAGTCTTCTTAAGTTTTTCAGACTCTCTAAAATTGAAAAACACCGAGTTTCTCTTATACTAGGCTCGTTAAACATTTCACAGTAAAGGACCTGTTCAATTACAAACAGGAACGAACCTCTCCTTCCTAGGGTTCGAATCAAAACTAGGTTGGACTCATCTGAAGGATGAGCTTATAATCAAGCATATGTTATCCTCCTCAAGCTTGTTAAAAATAAAGAGGTACTTGCCAGAAATGGTGGGGGAAAAGAGGGAAGAATGAACCTGTTTGTTACCTTTTGTCTCAAAAGAAACTTTATTACCACTCTTGAACACGACACTTTTCATTCACCTGGGTTGGGAAATCTTTTACCTCACAGTTGATCAAACCACCTTTGAAAGTCTTTAACCGGGTTTCGGGGATTAACTTTGAGTTATTTGTCACCAAGCCATCTGTCGTGTCGTTATGTGTTCAAGAGGTCTGCAAGCAAAACTTTCATCTGCAAAATACTTGTCATCCATTTGACCATCCCTGAGTCAGTCCTTACAGCAACATTTCTTCAACTTGAACAATGATTTCGTGTTGCGGGCTTGCCTGCAACGGGTCGCTTTCTATCGACATCAGCACATTATCTAGAGAGATGACTTAGAAATCGTCAGTACCTTGAAGTCTACATGCATCAATGGCAGGTTTCTCGCCTTTGACGTCAGTTTACATCATTGACTTTCGATCGAAGGATTCCGTGAAATGTTCGACATCAACTCATTCATTCACATCTCATGGATTGTACTGGGTACTTTGAGAACCATTGACATTACTGGTGGTCTCTCTCACGCTTGTTAACAGTTTACATCATTGACTGGTAATCAAGTGGTTTCTACCATGTTCGACATCAACTCATTTATTCGCATGGCTAGAATCGTACCAATTCGGGAAGTAGAAATGAAGACCCTGGATCTAGTTTCCACCATCCAGGCTGCGAGGAGTTTTGTATTCATTATCTAAGTAGACTAATCATAAACAGATGGCTACGTCCATACTGCGTCTACAAAAGTCTATGATTGTGATGTACTGCAAAATCATTCCTGTATCAGAGTAGTTAGTCTGTTAGTTAAAGTTTTGATCTGAGTATGGGAATGCCTACCTCAGTAATGGTATAATCTTATACATGTATTTTGTGTTGAAAATTGCAGGTTCTGACCAGGCTCTCCACGGGATAATCCTTGAAATGATAAAGCGCTTCACCCTTCCTAGATATTACAAACCCTAATCTATTCCAGGCTTCGCACTTTAGGGGGCAATCTGTTACACTAAAAAATGGCACCATGACTATTTACAGTTAGTATGGCTCAATCAACAGTCATGCTACCCTCTTAGGCAAGTCTTATGCCTCTGCTCTCCATGTCAAACTCCAAAAAGAGAGAAAGTCTTGTATAAATGTATTTATCTCTGGGGACGCAGTTTCTCTCAAACTTACCTGCGGGGACGCTCCCAATGTTCACAAAAGCTGCGTCCAAAGACGCTCTGTATGTAAAGGGACAGGTGCGTCCCCCTGTAAAAGTTAGAATGCGCAAGTTTCATCTTTAAAAAGTTACTTGTGGTCATTTCTAGAGCATTCTAGAAGGTTGTTCGACGTGTATTGGGCGCCTCCAGATGGTTCATGCACTCCTATCAAAGAGGAACTTATCCCATCAATAAGGGAGCTATCCCACCCAAAGAGGGGATTATCCCATTGATGGTGGACCTGATTAACCTCCTCTTGAGTACTATAAATACAGGCATTGGGCCAGAAGGAGGGGAGGTTGAAGCTATACATTTTCTAAGGGTAAATGATGCAGGAATTAGGACTCCCATTTAGAAGCTTGTGAGGAGAGATTGCCATCTTTGCTTGTTCTATTTGGAAGTGGGTGAGCTTTGTCAAAGTAGAGGAAGACTCTTGTGGACCCTGGAAGGAGCTTGCACAACACCAAGGCTCAGGTTGTAATGGTTCCTTTTGATTACCTTTAATGCAAATTGGTCCATTCTTCTCAATAACTTGTTGTTTATGGGTTATTTCATGTACTCCTTGGTCTATATGTTGAATATGCTTTGTTTTATGTTATAATCAGGTGCTATTTAATTGTTTGACTGTTGGTGATTACAGGTTTTGGAGAAAAGGAGGAGCTCATCCAGATCAACAAAGCTTGGACTTCTACAACAGCGTTTGGACAAAGGTAAGAACGAAACACTTGATTTCTCATATCATAATGCATGTTTAGAGAAGGATAGTTCCAGTTTGTTTTGTTTGTCATTAGAATGTCTTAGACTTCTAGGAAGGTCGGTTGTGTCCGCACTCTTGACTGATTCCGTGTGACACTATTGCCTCTGTCGATTGAAAACTCTACACCTCTATGATCTTCAGTATCTGACTGCTCTAGCCTCTATCACTTTGATCTCTAACTGCATCAATCACACTAATTCCTGTTGATGCATCCATGCTACTGCTGGTCCTATCTCCCAGCATGCATCCGCACTACACCTCCTCTCATCATGTTGCATCATGTTGCCCAATGTTGCACTGCAATTCAGTTACTGAGAAGTAAGTAATTGATCTCCCAACTGACCTCCCTATTGGCCTAGAAACATCCTCTAATGTTGAATCTTCCTCTGTCGCTCCATCAGCATCTGTCTCTACCCACTCAGTTAGTCTTGCTACTCCTCGTCGGGGCTCCCGTAGCAAGATCTAATCAAAGAGGTTGGGTACCTCAAGGATCCTGCCCCTATTTCAGCCTTCTTGGGACTATCTCTTCACATCACCCCACCTCACACCTAGAGGTACCGCTGCATGTGATCCCTCTTCCCACTTGGCTCGAAATTTCCCCCTACTAGAGGTCTGTACATGAGTGGATGCCTCCACTCGGTCTCCTCTCGGCTTCTCTAGTTATGGCTGCTCCACAACCTCTTGAAGTTGCTTCACCAATTGTGGCTCCTCCACAATTGTCTAAGACTTCTTCTGGCACTGCATGTTGAGAGGTAATGTACTCTCCCTCTCAACCACCAAGTCTCCAACATTTTCCTTGCTCCTCAATGCTTTGCATGCATCTTGAACCTCAAGAGCATACAGGTTCTTGACTCGTGAATTGATCTGCTTCACCTGTCTCATGGTGATGTGTCTAACGAAAACCTTTCCCTTACTAAAGACTACATCATAGTCTTTGTCTTCCAGCATCGCGATCGATACCAAGTTCTTCTTTAGTCCTAGCACATACTTCACATATGTCAAGGTAATCCGAGCTCCATGCTCCCTCTAAAAAGAAATCGTGCCCACACCTGAAACATTATACTTTTCATCATTACCCATCGCTATGAGTATCTAAAGGTCTTTCTCCTCCAAGGCACTAAAAAAACTCTTATCGCCAGTCATGTGGAATGAGGCTCCACTATCAAGAAACCAACCACAACCCATCATTGATGAAACCATGCATGTGATGAGGGTAAAATCCAATTCGAACTGAGAGGCCAATGCCTCACCCTCAGATCCTTCCTTGGATCCCATCTTGGATTTCTTCAATGGAAAATTTGTTGCATAATGGCCCATCTCATGACAATGAAAGCATCGCACTTTCAATTTGCCAAACTTATTCCCACCATGGGAAGAACTCAATTTGGGATGAGAATCCTTCTCCTTCCCTTTCTTTGCCTTACTCGCTAAGGCACAATTTTCTTCATCATCCTTGGATGAAGAACTATCTCTGGTGCTTCTTCTTATCTCCTCCTACATCAAATCCGACCAAAGTCGTTCCCAATCTGGCAGTTTCTCTCTTCCATTTACCGAGGCTTGGTAGTTATGCCAGCTCTTAAGAAGACTAAAGAGAGAAAGACTCACAATGTCATCATTAGCTGTCGTGATCCCTACACTTCCAAGCTCATCCCTGTAGGTGGTGAGCTTGTTCAGATATGTAGAGATCGTGTCGCCCTCTTCACACTTGATTTTCCAGAGGTTGTCTTTCAACGCCAGCTTCCTCTGATCGTTGTTGTTTTGATATAGATCCTTCAATGTTTTCCACATTGAAAACAATGTCTCCTTCTAATGGAGACTGGAGACTATGTGGTCTGGAACTCCCTCCAGAAGGATTATCCTCACTCTAGCGACACATTTCTCCATTCTGCCAATTCTTGGGCATTAGCAGCTGCTGGCTTGGGGACTTCTTGATCAATGAAGTCCTTCAAACCGTTGTCCTCTAATACCGCTTCCATGCGATCCTTCCAGGCTATATAATTTGAGTTGCCATCAAGGGCATACTCAAGTCTTAAACCATTGAACGCCATTGGTGAAATTTGAGATGTGATAAGAATTCGAATTCTATAATCAGGAACTTGAAACTTCGAACTTCTCCCTTCTTTGTAAAATATTCTTTGCTTTGATCAACTTGGCTCTGATACCATGTAGAATTTCCCACTGTAGATTAAACTGATTATGCAATGTACTAAAGCAAAATACTTAATCTACTTCTACAATCAAACTTGCGGAAGCTTAATCGATTTGAGCAAGATCAAGCAGAACACATATAACAAAGAAGAAGAAATCAATCACACATGAACACAGAAGAATACTCTGGGGAAATCCTCAGCTAAAAACCCTGATCTTTGTATTATCATACAAGTGGAAATATGTTCGGGTTACACAAATATTTAGCTTACAAGCTATCCAGCTCTCAATACAATGCCTCTGTTGCTCATAGATAGTCAAAGGCTTCTCACAAACCTTCTCCTCTTCCCCCCAAGCCTCCTATTTCCTTGCGCAGTTTCTCCTGGGTCCTCCAGCTGCAACCTGTGTGATTCTCACCTCACACACAACACTGACCTCTAAAATAACTGCGCAATCTTGAAGGAGATAATTCCTTCTGCATGGATGAGTTTCCTATATAGGAAAAATCCTCCAACTGATAGTACACTATCCCTTCCTCTGATCTCAACTGGGTCTCTGACTGAACTAACATGCATGAGTTATTTATGAGAGAATATTCAGTTATCTGAAGTGCAGTAGTTACATGCATGCAAGCATTAACTAACTGAACTCACAATCAGTTCCACAAGCTGTTGTCACTAATCTAACTAGACTTAACTCAGTTAACTGAGCTAACTAATTACAACTCAAAGTACAACTCATCCTGATCTCCTTAATCAAGGGATAACTTTCTCAATCAAAGGGATAATTGTTGCATGTCTTCACATAGACTTCATGTTTGATTTTCTCCAACTAATTAACTCAAGATGAATTAATTAATTATTTTTCAAATAGCTGCTAAGATCAAATTCGAATTTTAATTCTCAATTTTAGTTCAGGGACTAACTAAAATTGGAATCTATCCCGAAATGCTATTTATAGCAATTCTATTTTTAGCATTTCTATTTTATCATTCCTTGTTGCTATTTCCAACACTGGTACCTGAAATGCTATTCATAGCAATGCTATTTATAGCATTTCTATTTTTAGCATTTCTTGTTGCTATTTTCAACAATCTGTCCCTAGGTCAGTAATCCTTCCCAACTAGAATTGCGCATTGCGCAATCCCAGCAGTCAGCAGCCAGACTGGACCATGCATTGTGGATTTCCAGCAGTCAATCAGTCTCCCAGCAGGCCGGACTGTGCCTTGTGTAGTCTTGGCATTCGGTCTCCTGAGCTCCAGACCGAAATTGCACAACCTTCATGATCATTCGCCCAAGTATGTTACAAGTTAGTTCTCATGTTCATTTTGGTTTTCAACTGGCAGATTGCTTGCCATGAGTGTTGCCATGTCTCCAGGTATCGCAGGTGTTCATCTGCCTCTCATTTGTATAGGTACAATGGTTTCTAGGAGAGCAGAGATGAAGACATTGTTAAGAGCATGCCTGGGATGCAGTCGATCAAGTGTCCATGAACTTACCTACCCACGAAGACATCAAGTTGTTCGTAGACAAGGACATCAAGATATGATAGCAGTAGCATCACGACAAGTAGTATCATGAACAGCAGTTGAAGACAACATGCCAAATGAAACGAATGCAAGAGGAGGGTTGTTGACAACATGGAGGTGGAACAAGGTTGCAAGCTCAAGCAAGTCCTTTGATGATGAAAGAAACTTTGGAGACTCCGGCTATGAAGTGACAGCAGAACATGAAGATCGTATGAAGGCAGAATATGAAACAAAGAAGGAGTTGCATGTGCTGAAGCAGCAACTCAGGAAGAACGTGAAGCTGTGCAGACAGATGAATGAGCTGCAGTGGGAGCAGGAACAATAGTGGGCGCAACGTGCACTCATAGATGAAACTATGCCCGGACAAGTTAATGATCCATCCTAGCAGCTAACATGGAGCATACATGGTGAGTAGTGTGGTTGATCGCATGCAAGGGATTCGGCAGCATTAATGTCATTGTGCACACGTATGTAATCCAACCCATTCAACCCACTCACCAAGGCGAAGACAAGAAGCAAGTCCAATTGGAGCCAAACGAGTACTTCAGCAAGTTGATGTGCATGACCACCTGCACACACTTGAAGATTAGCATGGACACTATGCATCAATGTACTTCCGGTTCAAATGCACCCAAGAAGACCATGTGCATGTTAGCAGACGAGTTGGATGAAGGGGCTGAACCAATGCACCAGTTGTAATGGAAGCAAGAGTTCACTTCAACAAGATATCACCATGAGGTGCATGCACACCATCATGGATGACCAAGCTTGGCATCAGCTCACGAGCTCCACCATCACAAGCATGTCAAAGAGTTGGTCTCACCATAGTGAACCGAGTACCAGTGATGTCTTGCAAAGGCTTGCTCAAGCCATGTTGTCTCACATGAGTACATGTGCACTGTAATGTTGAGTCATGTCAAGTGTAAGTCAAGTGTCAACAGTTGGATGTAATAGTCATAGTGTAGGTGAAGAGTCATGAGGGTAGTTGATCTGTCACAAAGGGGAATGTCAAGGGTCACCCCACCCTTTGCTATAAATAATCCCTCATAACTCATTAGATAGGCTTTTGGTCATCCAAGCTTCTACTAAGACTAACTTGAAGAAGGCTTGGACAATATTATAACGTGCCTTGGCTTCTCCACTACACGGAGCTAGTACATCTCTTTGGAGGAGCAGGGGGATGTGGTTGTAACGTTCCACTGTTGAGGTAGTAGGTTTACATGGATGTATTGTATGATTGTAAGTTACACTTCTTTATATAATAAGAGCCAGCACATTTTCATGCATATGTTGTTATTGTAGTTGGGCTATTCCAGTTGCCTTAATAATATATGTTGTTTAACTTACGTACTTGTGTATGAACTGATTTGTATGCAATTATATGAATCTTGCTGTTAATGTGTTGCATATGTTATTAATATTGTCACTATCCATGTCGATTGCTCTGCAGATATCAAACAGACCTTTCTCATGAACCTTTCTATAGCAACCGTCACACTCATATCGGACTGATCCATGAGTGTTGTTCATGTTATCTTACCTTGTATGTTGTGACTGTCGCATCCCAGTGGATTCCTCCACTGGAAGTTGTGCATGTCCTTTGTGTGGTGTGTTCCTAGCCAAGTTGGGATTGATCCCTTTCAACCTGGAACTCACCTTCACCTTCCTCTCCCTTCGAAGTGTTGGAACCTCTCGTACACATTCCTTGACTCTCTATGTCAGTGGCACCCTTGCTACTGACAGAGTTATCTTACTTGCCTCTGTGCGACATCGCAGTCAAGGCATTACCTTACGACCCACTGCTTGGACTCCTACACCAAACGGCCTGAGGTCTAATTGGGACTTCTTACCGAAGAGATCTCCTTGACATGTTGGTGGGTCCAACATCGTCAACATTTCTGGTGCTAGAAGGAGGGCCTAATGACAAGAAGAGTCCTCTCATCCAGTTTTGAACCTTTTCCTATCTTTCATGGAGTCTTGCACTCTTCTTCCCCCGAGGTGTTTTTCGAATCATGAAGATGTCTCCATCTCGGGGAAGGCTTTCGATCTCTTTTCCACTCACACATATGATGGTGAAGGTGAAGTGGTCTGGCCTGAGCACTTATATAACTTTCTTTTCATGATCTATGAGGAAGATAAGTTTTCTAATGAACAGGTCTGTTTGCTGCTTGCATAAACACTTTGTGAATCTCCATTTCATTGGGTGCTCAACTTACCAGCTAACACCGTGCACTCATTTAGTACTTCTATGATCTTATTAAAGACACGTTCTATCATTTTGATCTAGACCATCTTGACAGGAAATTGTTATAGCAACGGAGGGCTCCGCATGAATCTGTTATTGATTTTTGGTAGCGCTTCCATGACTTACAGTTTCAAGCTCCAAGGAGCCAGATGAAGTTCTCTTATCTCTGGGACCAATTTGAGTATTGTCTTAATAAATTTTCCTGTCCCAAGAGAAATCTTGATGTCAAGCCTCGCTCAACTTTCTTCGTTGATGGAACTGCACAATCCCATGTGGGAGCAGGCACTGTCTCAACGGACTGTCCACCTCCCTCTCATTTAATAGTTCCACCATCGTCGAGTGATACTGAGAATCATGTTTGTACACTTGTTCATCCTTTACACTCTCCTAGCATCACTCCACTCAATTTTCATGCAGATTTGGTTGTGAGTCCTTCGAGTTCTCATATGCATTCTTTTTTTCGACCTCCATCTTCGCAACCGGGTGTTCCTCCGAATGATGTTGTCTTGTGTTCATCCATTCTAGACTCTTCACTTGTTGTGAATGAGGAACAACCCACTAACAGAGTTGGTGTTGCACAACCAACATGTGTTGTCATTCATGAAGAGTATGAGTGGGAGCTTGAGCATCAACACTCGGCGAAGGATGACTCCCTTCCATTCGAGCCCCCTCTGTTCTTTCCTAACATCGTATGTGAACTTGCCATCCATGATTTTTCATGTGTGTCTTCATCCATGGATGCACCCATTGTTGATCTTTCACAGAAAACACTATATGTTAGCCCATCATCCAACAATGGAGAGAACCAATCATTCATTGAAAATCCACTTGATCTTTCATCTTCTCTTTCCTTCCTTCTCATCTAACCCTTTGTGTGATTCGTCAAATCATGAGGATGCCAACCAACATCCAGAATTTTCTAATCTTGGTTGTTGTGATCTCTTCACCTCATCATCTGATCACTATGTTGATTCGCTCATTATTAATCCATCTAAGCCACTGGTCTACGAAGATCCATCTATCAATGAAGTCGAAACCCCACAGACCATCGAGGCACTTCAACCCAAGCTAATGGTTATGTCAGGCCCTCGTTGTCTTGAGGTTGGTTTCTCTTCCGATCAGGAAATTGTTCTAACACTCAAGGCTCCTCATCACTCATTTGTATGCACTCAAGATCAATCTAAGACTCACATTTTACTTCCTCCACTCGAACTACACGATCCCATTGCTCATGCATTGGAGGAGTATTACATTGCAAGCATTCATGTGCGACGCAAGTTATCTTTGTTTCTTTCATTTGCTTACATGTCACAGTCAAGAGGGTGCTTATGCTTCAAAGTTACACATAGTGTCACACAGCACCACGATAAGTCCGCGGACTACCCGTCATGCACATGCACTCACTTATGTCCCGTGGACACTTTGAAACACAAAGTGTGGTTGTCTTCATTATTATATATTTCTTGGTCATTGGTCCGCACAACTAGGTTTCTCATGGACCAAGCCTTCACCAGCATGGGTCTTCCAATGTGTCAGTGGCTGCATTGGAAGTACCACTTCATGTGA
The DNA here is from genome assembly GCA_031772625.1 of Pinus tabuliformis. Lineage (NCBI taxonomy): Eukaryota > Viridiplantae > Streptophyta > Pinopsida > Pinales > Pinaceae > Pinus > Pinus tabuliformis. Next base: position 1,146,265,224 of record CM062811.1, on the reverse strand, counting down.
TCAAGCCCATGCACCGTAGTGTAGGAGTAGGAGTAGTGTTTGCTTTCAGTTGTTTGCTTGCATGCTTGTTTGCTTACATGCTTTGTTTGATTTTTTGTTTGCTTGGTTGTTTTTTTACTTTCTTCGCTTTTATTTTTACTTCTTCTCTTTCTTTACTTTGTTGATTGTTAGTTCGTTCACTTGTTTCGTTCGTAGGTTAGTTTGCATGAAACCATGTGTGACTCATGAAACGAGCTGGGTAAAGTGCAAGAGGGCTTGTAAAACTATCACTACTTGGTTATCTGTCATCTTTCCTCTGTATGATGAGCTTGTTACTTTCCATGATACGTCGAAGGAAAATACGTACTGTTCAAAGTGAACCTTGGTGAAAACACAACGATTGCACGCTAACTAGTGTCACCTTCTCTAGTCGATTGTTTTTGGGTTAACCCTTGTCATCTCAGTCAAGTAGAGTAAGGTGAGGGAGGAACCTTAACAGGCACATCAGAGATACAATAAACTACTTTTTTGCTGGAACAACCTCTTCTACTCTCAATAAGTTGGGATCCCTCTTCTGCCTCTGAAATGAATAAGTGTTATGCACAGTGAAAAAAAAATAATGAATGAAAAGTCAAAAAATTAAAAATTAAAAATGAATAAGGCGAAAGAAGAGAAATGCTTCCTGTGCAGGGAGGTGATGCAAGTAACTCCGTTAGGGTACTGACCAGGCTCGCTGGCAGTGGAGCCATGATTGTGTTCTTATGTGACTCCACCAGGGTACTGTCCAAGCCTGCTGGCAGTGGAGCAACACCAGAGATGAAACTAAGACTCTGACGACTATACTGCTTGTGCACCTATATACCCCTCAACCCCAATCAAAACAATTGTGTTTCCTTGGCTTGGAATGTGTGTCAATCGACCAAGAACCTAGCAGATGTTATATCTTACAATCAAGCTAGTGCAAAGACAAGATGAGCTAAGAGCTGAACAATACTTTCGGAGGTGTTAGACTTGCTTTTCATGAACAAGGTCCATTCAAAGAGCTGGAGTTCTACCAGTGTGTCACCAAGTGTTGTAGTGGCTACAACCACCCTCCAAAATTTTTCCTTAGCCTATTTTGGAGCCTCCCTACCAACCTTCACAGCAACTTGCCTTGCTTCGTCAAGTCCTCAAGCTTTAGTGTATTTCTTGCTCAAAGGCAGCCTGTCGATCACAGTTTGATCTTTTCCCTTCACAAGCTGCTCACCCGGACTTGGTCCAAATATAGGTTGAGCAGCTTCCCCTTGAAAATTACGCATTTCTGGAGAGCAACTAGCCTTCCCTCCAGAAATTGTGCAATCCTCTTTGACAACCTACTAGGCTCCAGGATTGTGCAATCCTGCCATCCAACCTTCCCAACAGGATTTGCGCAAATTTTCCCAGTAGCATGTTGTTCAGCCCAGGATTTGTTCAAATCTAGGTAGCAATTAGCTGCTCTGCCCAGAAATTGCACAAATCTCTTAGGCAGCCAGCCCAGCTCCTAGCCAGAAATGCGCATTTTTATCTAGTAGTCAAGCAGTCTCTTGCATGTGCAGCTGAGTTGATCGGTTCCCTTCGGGACTGAGCAAAACAGACTTGCATGCATGGGTTGTTTCTCCCAAGGCAGCATGCAAAGGCATCCCTTGTTTTAGGGATCTATGTTTAGTAGTTGGAGGTTACATGCAAGGAGTCATTCTGAAACCTTCCACCAAGTGTCGCTTCCCCTAGATTCGTGGCATGCGCGTCACAACCTTGGTGTTATAAAAACTCATCAATCGGACACTACAGAGCTCATTCCTCACATCAACCTTGTATCTCTGACATCCCACATCACATCTAGGAGTAGTCAGCACACTCAGCTCAGCTATTTTTGGGTAAGCTCGCTTCCCATGCCTTATGCTGCATTTATGTTGCTTTTTGTGTTTTCGCTTGTGAGAGTATTTTTTACTTGATTTCTTTGAGCGCTTACTATCATTTACATGTATACTAGGTTTTCCTAGCTCTATTTCAGTTTTCGTTGCTATCTCACTGCTATCGCATGCATGAAATTGTTTTGCACGGACGTATGCCCAACCGGCAAACTACCTCAACCACATGCATGTTGATCTGTTTGCTGAATCTTTCATTCATGTTTCGCACGCACTGTTGATCACTTCTCATATCACTTAGTGTCACCATGCATTCACTGACTTACTTGCTTTCATTTGCTCGTCGGCGAGTCGGGTCAACCTTGGCCCGGGCTCTGCCTTCACCAAGGCTGCATTGCACAATCTGGGAAAAGAAGGTTCACCTTCCTCTCCAGATTTGTGCATTCCTACCCAGCACTGGCCTCTAGGACTATTTTGCACATTTCCGGAGGATAGTGGTTGCTTGGCCAAGAAATTGTGCAAATCTATACCTGGGCTATCAGTCCTTCCCAGCTGTAATTGTGCATTGTGCAATCCCAGTAGTCAGCAGCTAGACTGGACCATGCATTGCGTAGTTCTAGCAGTTCCAACAATCAGTCAGTCTCCTAGAAACCTAGACTATGCATTTTTCAGTCTTTGCAGTTGGTCTCCTGACCTCCCGGCCGAAATTGTGCAACCTTCATGATCATTCACCCAGGTATGTTACAAGTCAGTTCTCATGTTCATTTTGGTTTTCAACTAACATATTGCTTGCCATGAGTGTTGCCATGTCTCCAGGTATCGCAGGTGTTCATCTACCTCTCAACAATACAGGTACAATGGTTTCCAGGAGAGAAGAGACGAAGACATTGTTCAGAGCACACCAGGGGATGCAGTCAATTAAGTGTCCATGGACTTGCCTACCTATGAAGACATCAATTTTTTTGTACACAAGGACATCAAGATATGACAACAGCAGCATAACGATAAGCAGCATCATGAAAAGTAGGTGAAGACAACATACCAAATGCAATGAATGCAAGAGGAGGTTTTTTGACAAAACGGAAGCGGAACAAGGTTGCAAGCTCAAGCAAGCCCTTTGATGATGAAAGAAACTTTGGAGACTCCGGCTATGAAGTGACAGTGTGACATGAAGATCACGCGAAGGCAGAATATTGAAAAAAGAATGAGTTGCATGTGTTGAAGCAGCAACTCAGGAAGAACGTGAAGTTGTGCAGATAGACAATTGAGTTGCAGCGGGAACACGAACAGCAGTGGGCGCAACATGCACTCATAGATGAAACTATGCCCAGACAAGTTAAAGATCCATCCCAGTAGCTAACACGAAGCATACATGGTGAGCAATGTGGTTGATTTCATGTAAGGGATTTGGCAGCATGCATGTCATTGTGCGCACGCATGCAATCCAACCCATTCAACACACTCACCAAGGCGAAGACAAGAAGCAAGTCCAACTGGAGCCGAATGGGTACTTCAGCAAGTTGATGTGCATGACCACTAGCACACACTTGAAGATCAGCATGGACACTATGCATCAGTGTGCTTCGAGTTTAGCTGCACCCAAGAAGACCATGTGCATGTTAGTAGACGAGTTGGATGAAGGGGTCGAACCAATGCATAAGTTGCAACGAAAGCAAGAGTTCGCTTCAGCAAGATGTCACCATGAGGTGCATGCGCACCATCACGGACGACCAATCTTGGCATCAGCTCACCAGCTCCACCATCACAAGCATGTCAAATAGTTGGTCTCACCACAACAGACCAAGTGTCAGTGATGTCTTGCAAAGGCTTGCTCAAGCCATGTTGTCTCGCATGAGTACATGTGCATTGCAATGTTGAGTCATGTCAAGTGTATTTCAAGTGTCAACAGTTGGATGTAACAATCATAGAGTAGGTGAAGAGTCATGAGGGTAGTTGAACTGTCACAAAGGGGAATGACAAGGGTCACCCCACCCTTTGCTATAAATAGTCCCTCATAACTCATTAGATAGGCTTTTGGTCAGCCAAGCTTCTACTAAGACTATCTTGAAGAAGGCTTGAAAAATATTGTAATGTGCCTTGGCTTCTCCACTGCATGGAGCTAGTACATCTCTTTGGAGGAGCAGGTGGATGTGGTTGTAACATTCCACGGTTGGGGCTAGCAGGTTTACATGGATGTATTGTATGATTGTAACTTACACTTCTTTATCTAATAAGAGCCAACACATTTTCATGCATATGTTGTTATTGTAGTTGGATTGTTCTGGTTTCTTTAATGATATATGTTGTTTAACCTACATACTTGTGTATGAACTGATTTGTATGCAATTATATGAATCTTGTTGTTAATGTGTTGCATATGTTATTAATGTTGTCACCATCTTTGTCGACTACTCTGTCAGACATCAGACAGAACTTTCTCATGAACCTTACTATATCAACTGTTACACTCGTCTCGGACTGATCCATGAGCGTTGTTCGTGTTATCTTATCTTGTATGTTCTGATTATCTCATCTGAGTGGACTGCTCTACCTGAATTTGTGCATGTCCTTTGTGTGGTGTGTTCCTAGCTGAGTTGGGACTAATCCCTTTCAACCTGGAACTCACCTTCACCTTCCTCTCCCTCAGAAGTGTTGGAACCTCTTGTACAAATTCCTTGACTCTCTGCGTCATTCACACCCTTGCTACTGACAGAGTTTATCTCACTTGCCTCTGTGCGACATCACAGTCAAGGCATTACCTTACGACCCACTGCTAGGACTCCTACACGAAACGGTCTGAGGTCTAATTGGGACTTCTTACTGGGGAGATCCCCTTGACATGTTGGTGGGTCTAGCACCGTCAACATCAAGTTTGTAAACATGTTTAATCAACATTTTGTATCTTGCTAGACAATAAACAATTCACATTGAAGAAGAGTTAAACATTATATGGCATTAATGGTTATAAGTTTTTGTAATCACAATCTAGATTAAACGATTTCCTAAAATTAAAGTTAAATATTGCATGGAAATTCTAAATTTAAATGGGTGATACATCTCAAAATTAATTTTAAAATAAAGTAATCATTAATATCGTCAATGAATAGTTTACTCATAATATGTTTTATAAATCAAACAATAACAATATCAACATGATATGGAAAAACATAATACACATGAATGATATACATATCAATATATATGTCAAACATACATCTTATCAAAATCAATAAACATGTCATATATGTGACATTCAATATACATGTCAAGTACCACTGTCAGCTAGGTTTGCTACCATAGCCAAAGGTATCAATGCCTCTACTACCAGAGATAAAGGGTCTATTAGTACCCATGTCAAATAACAATGACGAAAGTAAAGTATGACATGTCTCTCCACCAAAAAGTATACCTCCCAATGTGACCATGGCATGTACAACATCAATATCTAGTGTAGTAGGTATAGCAAATATAGAGGAGGAGGGAGGAGTAGCAGGTGGATCGACGAAATATGGTGCAATTGGTGACACATGTAGAGGAGGAGGAGGGAGCAGTGAGTGGATCACTGGAATATGGTGCAGTGGGTGACAAATGTGCAAGAGGGAAAACAATGGGTGGACTAATGAAATATGGTTTCACTATCCATACATATGGAGGAGGAGGGCAAGGGGGAGGAAGAGGAGGATCAGTGGACGGTGTAGCTGGACACATATTTGGAGGAGAAGGAGGTGGGTTGGTGGATCAAAAAATTATTGATGCATGTGGTGGAGGAGGATGAGGACATGAATTAGTGGATGGTGAAATTGGTGACTGTAACATCCCCAGGCTAAATATCCATGTAATAAATTTAATAAAGGTAAAATAAGACCAAGGTCATGGGACATGTATTCCAAGTTTAACATTGGCCAAAACATCCTACTAGGTATTAATTTGGTTATTATGGCTAAGGGGATATTGACAAAGGCAATGACAAAGACTTTGAAAATGCAAAAAGGCATTAATTGGCATTTTATTTATGAAAATAAAGGAAATTAGGAGAAAAGGAAGGTGAAAGGTCATAGGTTGCATGTGAGGAGGAAAATGAAAGAAAAGTAATGGAAATTGAATAAAATAGAGGCCTCATTAACAAAAGGCTTATGAGGATTAGTTCACAACCTTTTTTAGTTCAATTTTGGAGCTCTCTCTCTATTCTCCCTACGGTCTCATACTCTTGCACACTTAGAGCATTCTTGGAGCACTCTAGCATTGGAGAAAGGAAGGAAAAGGAAGGATAAGAAAGCAAAGGGAACCAAAGATCAAGAAAGGAAGATTTGGATCAAGTGGCTACAATGGGATTACTTGTAGGTATCGAGTTGCATGTATGATTTCCTTGCTAGTTTTGGCATGCATGGTACATGCATGTGTGTATTTGGTTCTCTTGTTGTCATTGGCATGGGTTTTTCCAGGTGTGACAGTGGTTTCAGCCTTTCCTTTCCATTTCCGAATAGCCATGGTGTGATGGGGTTCTCTTACTTAGTTGAGCCGGATGGTTTCAAAACTGAGTGGGGTGGTCTCGAGAAAAATCACAAGGCCTAGGAATCCCTGGACCAGTAAAGGTGGGATTGTGGTAAATCCTGGTTGTGTATACCCTCGTTGGGCCTATGAATCCTTGACTGGTGAATGGCGGGATATACGGTAAATCCTAGAGGGTGGAGATAGACAAACTCCTCACAGTTTAGGTGGAGAGATCTAGAGGTATCCATGCTTGTATAATCCTAGCAATCCCTAGATCGGTATATGGTGGGATTGTGGTAAAGCTTGGTCGTGTATATTTCTTGTTTGGGCCTAGGAATCCCTTAGAGGGATATATGGTAAATCCTAGTGGTGTTGTTGCTTGCTTCAGGCCTAGAAATCCTTGATCGGTTTTGACAGGATATGCAGTAAATCTTGAGAAGCATGGTTGGTTTTGTTGTGAGTCCCACATTCATGCTTGGAATATGTCATGAGGGTGATTAGCTGAAAGAAAGATTTGGTTCAACCCAACCTATGGTAGGGTGGTACGTGGAAGTCCCTAACTTGATTATATTTTTCATACATTAATAAGAGTTATTTTCCTCTTATGTATTATGTGTAAATGTACTTGTTATTATAAGGCTTTAATTGTTGTTATATCACTGATATTTCTTAGGTTATAAGCATGGTTTATGATAGACTTGAGTTATGGCTCTCATCATGGTTTGATTAGTAAATGAAATGTTAATGAATGAATGACCTAATAGATGATATTGCAGTTATGTTGAGAATGCATCAGACCTTCTTGACGATTTTTAGCTAAGTATGAAATCCCTATGTCCAGATGTGTATTTATGACTTGCACATTACATGTTCATGATGTGTTTGATGAATTTTTTGTCGTGGTTAGGATGATTCAGGTCAAGTCCTTGTTCAAGTCTTACATTATAGGCCTTGTCTTCTTATCATTTATCACTTATGAGTGTTTCATAAATTTTTGGGCAAAGGCTTAGATCCTATCCCTGAAAAAGTGGCTCAGATTTTGGGGTCTCTAGCATAGAACTACCTGAAAAAGACTGTAGTTGCATGAATGCTTTGTTGTGGTAGAAATTGGAGGGTTACATTCAGATGGACCGCTTTTCATTGGAGCGACTAGGGGTCTAGTTCAATTAAAAAGCAAGTTAACTCAAGGGTAGGTCATCTAGAGTGGTTGGTTAGCCTTTGGGGGTCTTGTAGCTCCTTAGGAAGGTCAATTTGGTTTAGTTTTTCGTTTCCACTTCCTTAACTGTACTTGGGGAGTTGAATCACATCATAATAACTCTTCGTCACATGTTTAACCTGGTGGGCCGGTTAGCTTGGGTAAATGTGGGACGAGGGTATTACAAATTTGTATTATAGCTGGTTTCATTCTCTTTGGGTGGTGTCTAGATTCCATTCTCATTCGGTGATATCTAATACCACAGGGTGGTATCAGAGCATGGTTCACCCCTTGGACTGGATGGGAAGAATGTGTTTGTCATGCATGCATGTATGTTGTATATGTGCTTGTTATGTATACATGATGATGGTCATTGTTTCAGTTGTGTTGTCATGTAGAAGTTGAAGGTGTTGCTATTGGGATTTGTTTGTTGTGAATGCATGTCAGTTGAATATGCATCTGTTGTGTATGTCAGTGTTTATATGTTTTTATGCATGCATCATGTCCAGTTGGTGCTATAGTTTGTGACATCATGCATGGTAACTGGATGATGATTGAGATGATGTATATATACTATTATGATTATGATTATGATTATACATGTATTGGCCAATCTGGTTGATCTTGCAGAAGAGATATACTCCCATGAACTATAATGAGGTATGTTGTTTACGTTTATATTTTGGTTTAGTTGACATGATATAATTGCAAGAAGAAAAGGATCAAAGATAAGTAGCAAGATGGTGGATTGTAGTTCACGAGATTCTCCTTAGAGATCATATGAGCAACATGTTGATGGGTACTCTCATCACATAGTAGAAAAATTGAGAAGTTTGAAGGAAGAAATAAGAAGTTGCAGAGTTGACAATGATAGGATCATTTGGGCTCATGAGAAATAAGTAGAGGTTAATGCAGTTATCCTTCAGAGTTTGTCAGATTTGCAGAGATAGGGACCACTTAGGATCAATCATGGACAAGAGGAGATGACAAATGGGGCATATGGAAATAGGTCTCATGGTGGGTACACTTCATATGGGGATGACACAATCGGATATGGTAGGTTCTTGGATACGTCAGATAGTAGAGGTGATGGACATAGGTTCTATTCTAGTTCTAGTTCAAAATGGTACCATGGTCATCATCGTTATCACCCTTATAGGAGGAATGATATGGTATATTTGCTAAATTAGTTCAATAAATCCAAGACACCTAAATTTGTTGGAGATTTGAAGCCGGAAGATGCAGAGACATGGTTAATCAAGATAAAGAAGTTCTTTGAGCTGCATGATTACACAGATAATATAAATACCATAATAGCTATCTTCAGCCTCAAAGGGAAAGTAGACATCTGGTGGGAAGATGTGAAGCAGGTTAGAGACATCAGGATAGAGGAGTTGAGTTGGCATGAATTTAAGATATTTTTCAAGTATAAGTACTTGTCAAAAATGTACTATGACAATAAATTCAAGGAATTCTATGAGCTAAAGATAATATTGATGACAAATGAGGAGTATACATGATCTGAAATCACCCGTAAATGACCTCAGAGAATTAATGAAGGTAATACAGACTTAAGTTCTGGAGTGTGCCTATGTTATTTTATGCAATGGATCGATAAGATTGTGAAATACATAGACACTGAAATAGTAAGAGAAACATAGTAAGCAAACACATAAACACAACAAGTTTAATAAGGAGTTCACCCAATCCTCCTGGGCTACATCTCCTGGTCCAGCCTTCAATGGTGGCCTTTCTATTGTGTCTTAAAGTAGATTTTTTACAAGAAGGAGCTCAATTTGAGTCACACTTAATAGATGATGATCAATAGGATTGTACTTGGATCCCCCAAGTCTCTAGAGTACACAGACTCCCCTTACTAAATTTCGACCTCAACTGGTCTTGGTGGTATGAGTCCAATTTGGTACTCAATACCTGACAAGTATACACAGAAGAGTTGCTTGAACCTCTCAAGCCTTCTCTAGAGTTTACAGACTCTTAGTCTCTCTCTATCTCTATCTGCTCGATGCTACCTTTGCTCTGTAGGTTAGCTCGACTTCTCTATTCTCTGCAATTTTCTTCTCTCCCTTTCTGCCTCTGAGTTTTCTGTTTCTCTCTTTTTCTGCTCCCTTTATTTTCTGTCTGTTCATGGATTAAAGCCAATCTTCTCCCTGACTGTTCGCTTCTGCTTCCCGGCTCTCTGAATCTCCTGCCTTTGTCTGCTTGAATTCCCCTACTCTACATCATCATCACTGTGTAATGCTTCACAGAGAGGTGGCCACATGTTTCCTCACGAACTGAGTGTCAGTTCTCTTTGAACGGTCATTATTTTTGTTGCTCTAAGATTTCCCGCGAAATGGATTCCTCTACCAACTCATCGGTCATGCCGGACCTCAAATCTCATATGACTCAGCCTATTCCCCATTGGATCCGGTCATCCATCGGATCATTTCTCTGCCGTTGATCTGGAGCCTCCAAATCCTACGGTCTCCGTCCATATCGGGTGGGTAAGTAGCATGCCCTTTACCCGTCCGATGTGAGCAGTTTTCCCTCTCATCTGTAGGACACGTGTCACCCAGTGTATGGAATCGGGCGGGACTCGGTCGAACCTTCTTACCACTTGAAGCCCTTCCGATATCCTGTCGGTTTTAGCGTGGGACCTGCCTTCTGACGGAATCGGCGATTTCCATATGGTTTTATGCTTTCCTCATGACTGAGCACTTGGGGGCTTTCCTTCACTGAGGGACACCCTGTGATACGCAATTAGCGCTTTAACACTAATCGCGTATTAGAAACTACCTCTATTTCTGGATTTGACCTCCTCTTTGTCAATTTGTGCCAGCGTGTGGTCACCATGGGCCAACGGTCTACACGCTTTGACTGAGGGTCCTCGTTGTTCCATGCTGACCACAAATTTCCATTGTTTAGAGGTTATTTATGATAAGCTCAATATCCATAAGACTTTGAAGCTTGACATAATTTGAAACAATCATGAAAACTTAGAGAATGTTTAAGGATCCCATTCAGATCACATCCTTCCCACTGAAAAAGCTTTTGGACCACAAAAATTTGGTTTTCAAGCATCGACTAAGGGAGGGTATAGCTGTTTCACTTGTCCAATCTCTATCCATTTTGCACTGCTTGGCTTTGAACCTTTGAGTCCAATCCTGAGGTACTCAACATCTCCCCTACGCGTTGTCCTCACCTTCTGGTCCAGAACTGTGTCTTCTTACAATTCATTGAGATATTCAGGTAACGTATCATCAATAGAAGGTAATTGACTCTGCTCTTCGGGATCTTCAATTAATGAAGGTTCAAATAGTCTCAAGCTGTCTACATTAACGACTGAGTGGATGTGCATGTAAGCTGGTAAATCAAGGCAAAAAGCATTCTCACGAATTTTATCAAGTATATTGAAAGGTCCATACCTTATTGGCTTTAGCTTTTTACCTTCACCTTGCATTCTGTCTTTGTTGACATACAACCAGACTTGATCACCAACTTGGAAACTATGCTCCATCTTATGCTTGTCATGCCTTGCCTTGAACTTGGCTTGGCTCTTTTCCAGCTGTTCTTGTACTGCCTAGTGAATCTCTAGGATTTGTTCAGTGAACTTGGTTGCCTTGTCCACATCATTGTGTCCATCAACTTCTATGTCTTTACCAAAGACAAAATCCAAGGGAGACCTTGGTGTGAAACCAAAACAGATCTCAAAAGGAGATCTCTGTGTAGAAGAATTTTTTGCTCGGTTGTAAGCATGCTGCACATAACACAAATGTTCATCCCAAAGTTTGGGATGCTTGCTACAATAGCCTCTGAGCAACTGGATCATTGTCCTGTTGACCACTTCTGTCTGGCCATCTGTCTATGGATGAAAGGCTATGCTTTTCTTCAGTTTGGTGTCCATCAATTCCCACAGGCTCGACCAAAACTTCCCAACAAATCAGGAATCTCGATCAGATACAATGGAAGTAGGTAATCCAAAATGAACCCATACATGCTAAAAGAACAACTTTGCAGTTTGTTCAGCTATAATCTGCTTATTACAAGGTATCAAAATACACATTTTGCTGAACCTATCCACAACAAAATATAAATAGTCATGACCTTTCCTAGATTTAGGCAGTCCTCCAATAAATTCCATGGAAACACTTTCCCAAGGATGAGAAGGGACTATTCGTGGAGTGTACAAGCCTAGTTTTCTATTATTGGGCTTGCTTTTAGCACACATGGTACACCCTCTTACATATCTAGAAACTGTCTCATTCATTTTTGGCTAATAACAAAATCTTTGCAGTTGTGCAACCGTTTTACTTACACCAAAGTGACCTGATATTAGAGAAGTGTGTGCTTCTCGAATTATCTTTACTCTTTCAGTTTGTGGAATGCATAGCTTCCAACAGTGACACAAGAGTTGGTCCTTAACATGATAATCCAATTCTTCTCCTCATTTTCCTTGACTTAAAGTTGCATATACATCATTAAAATCTATATCTTGAGCATATTGTTCAATGTAGTTCTCATGCAATACTGAATTATGCTTAAGTATAGTAGATGCATTTATAATTGGTCTAGATAACATATCTTCAACTTTATTGTGTATTCCCTTTTTATATTTGATGACTAAATGAAATTGTTGTAGAAAACCCATCCATCTATAGTGTCTTGATTGCTGCAACTTAGTTTGGGAGTGTAGATATTGAAGCGGTTGATGATCATTATGTATAACTATCTCTTTGCCCATTAAGTAATGTTTCCACTTTTTCACACTCTGTACTAATGCATACAATTCTTTATCATATGTGGGATAGTTAACTACTGCAGAATTAAATGTTTCAGAATGATAACTTATGGGTTTATCATGTTGTATCAACACTGCTCCCATGGCATAATCATTGGCATCCGTTTGGATCTCAAATGGTCTTTGAAGATCGGGCAGTGCTAGTATTGGTGTTGTACTAATCTTTTCTTTCAATGTGTCGAAGGCTTTCTGCTGTTTTCCTCCCCACTGAAACACCTTATTCAATCCTGTTAAGCATGTAAGGGAGCTGCAATTAAGGAAAAGTTAGAAATGAACTTTCTCCAATATTGTGCTGCTCTTAAGAAGCTTCTAACTTCTATAGCAGATTTGGGTTTAGGCCAGTTTACAATGACTGCAACTTTAGAGGGATCTATCTTCAATTCACAACCCCCTATTATATGTCCCAAATAATTCAAAGATGTTTTTCCAAATTCACATTTTGAGAGTTTAACATAAAAAAAATTTCTCTTTTCAAAACATCTAGTGGCTGCTTAACATGCTTTAAATGTTCTTCCCATGTTTTTCTAAATATAAGAATGTCATCCAGATATACAATAACAAAATCATCAAGAAAAGGTTTGAGTACATCATTCATTATTCTCATGAAAGTAGCAGGAGCATTAGTTAAGCCAAAAGGCATAACCAGCCACTCATACAATCCCTGCTTTGTTTTGAAAGCAGTGTTCCATGCATCTTGCTCTGCAACTCTGACCTGATGATATTCACTATGCAAGTCTAACTTGGAAAAATAAACAGCTTCTTTCAATTGATCTAATAGATCATCTATGCGAGGAAGAGGATAATGATTTTTTATTGTTATCTTATTCAGTGCTCGGTAATCAATGCACATTCTCCACAAGCCATCTTTCTTTTTCACCAAAACGATTGGAGACCCACATGGTGATGTGCTAGGTCTGATGAACCCCTTCTCGAGCAGCTCCTGTACCTGCTTCTTGATTTCTGCATTCTCTAAAGCGAACAACCTGTACATTCTGATGTTAGGCAATGGAACATCTTGCTGCAAATGAATATCATGCACTATTTCCTTTTTGGGTGGCAGACCTTTAGGTTCTTGAAACAAGATATCATATTCTGAAACAACTTTTTCTAAATCAGCTTACTGTTTAGCATCACAGCCCTCAAATACATTGGTTTTATCATGTTTCTTTTCATTTACAACCATTAATAAAAATTGTTTGCGTGAATTTACAATTTGTTTCATCTACCCTGAGTTTATGAGAGTATAATTATTCTTGAGTTTATGAGCTCTTACAATATATTTGATTCCATCTTTAACGAGTAGATACGTGTTCTCAGCTCTATAGAAAATGGCTTTTCTATCAGGACTTCCTAAAAAAATTCCACTTATATCCAAAGGAACTATATCTAACTCAACCTCATCTACAAATGCTGACCCAAAAGAAAACTTAAGTTTACATTGTCTAGTCACTTGTAGTTGTGCTTTATCACATAACCAACCTAATGGATATGGCTTCTTGTGAGGTGTAGTCAGTAATCCCAACTTCTTTACAATTGCTTCAGAAATTAAATTTACTTGTGAGCCACTATCAAACAAAGTATCAATCTTTTGATGATTGTGAATAAATCGAATATGAAAAAACTCATGTCTTTTCCTCTCATTTTCTTCATTATTAGTAGATTGTGCAGAATTACTAGTAGATGCTTTAGAATTTTTACCTTTTATACCGGTGGCTGCAATGGTTGTTTCATCTCCTGAGTCTGACCCCAAATCTTTCTGAATAGCTGCAGCAGTCTTCTTCTTCTTGCCCTCAAACTTCTTAGGTCTCAGCTCCAGATGCAGAATCCAACAATGCTCATCATCATGCCCATCCTTCTTACAATGAGTGCATGAAGACTTTCTTTTCTGTACAGTGTTGGCCTTCCTCTCTTTCCATTTTTGTTTTCTTTTCTCCTTATTCTTGCTTGCAGTGGGTTTGGATGATCCCCCAACTTTTGGGTTCCCATTCTTTCCTCTAGCTTGTAGATGCGTAGCTTGAACAAATACCTCATCTATACTAGTGGGATTAAACATGAGGATAGTGTGCCTCATGTAGTTGTGTAGACCACCTATGTACTTCAACATAGTCTCGATGAGTCTAAAGAAATTCCTAGAATCAAAGCTCTTTTCCTAAATTCTTGGGTGTAACCTTGTACACTTTGCCCTTTCAATTGGCGAAGAGTTTTCCAGCTCATCATGGATTGTTGCATGTAAGCTAGTGGATAGAACTGCTTTTTGATTGCAAAAACAAATTTACTCCAGACAGAAAGAATCTTGCCATGTTTCTTCATGTCAGCTTGTGTCCTTCCTTCCCACCATACCAAGGCAATACCTCCGAGGCGTAGGCTGGCCAGCTGAATCTTACTCTTGTCTGAGTCATACTCTACGCTCTGCAATAAACATCAATCTATCTGATCCAATTATCTAGCTTCTCTGCATTCAACTCTCCATCATATATTGGTAAATCAAATTTAACATCTAATTTAATCAAAGATGTCTTCTTTTTATGTTCAAGGCTATTAGGAGGCATGAGAAAGTTTTCTTCTTTCCCTTTGCCTTTTGAGTGGTCATGGAGGAGAGATTCTTCTTCTCCTTTGTCTTGTTTGGAGCCTAATGAATCTTCATCTTTATGTTTCCTAAAGTCCCTATACATTTCCTCCACCATGGACCTCATGGCCAAGAAACTATCTATAAATTGGGGGTCTGGTCCCAAGGGACTTTCTTCTGACATTTTCTTCTTAGGATAGACTCTTCCAATTTCTGAGTTAGTTTCAACCAACTCTCCTTCTCCTAATTTAAGCTTTGATCTAGTTAGCATTCAACAATAAAATCCAGCACAAGCTTGTCTAACCTTAACAACCTACATCTCTAATACCACTTGATCTGAAATCACCCGTAAATGACCTCAGAGAATTAATGAAGGTACCACAGACTCAAGTGTTGGAGTGTGCCTATGTTATTTTATGCAATAGATTGATAAGATTGTGAAATACATAGACAATGAAATAGTAAGAGAAGCACAGTAAGCAAACACATAAACACAACAAGTTTAATAAGAAGTTCACCCAATCCCACTAGGCTACATCTCCTGGTCTAGCCTTCAGTGGTGGCCTTTCTATTGTGTCTTAAAGCAGATTTTTTACAATAAGAAGCTCAATTTGAGTCTCACTTAATAGATAATGATCAATAGGATTGTACTTGGATCCCCCAAGTCTCTAGAGTACACAGACTCCCCTTACTGAATCTCGACCTCAAATGGTCTTGGTGGTATCAATCCAATTTGGTACTCAATACCTGACAGGTATACACAAAAGAGTTGCTTGAACCTCTCAAGCCTTCTTTGGAGTTTACAGACTCTCGGACTCTCTGTGTCTCTGTCTGCTCATTGTTGCCTTTGATCTGCGGGCAGCTCGGCTTCTCTGTTCTCTGCAATTTGCTTCTCTCTCTTTCTACCTCTCGGCTTTCTATTTCTCTCTTTTTCTACTTCCTTTACTCTTTGTTTGTTCATGGCTTAAAGCCAATCTGCTCCCTGACTGTTCGTTTCCGCTTCCCGGCTCTCTGGATCTCCTACCTCTGTCCACTTGAATTCCCCTACTCTCTGTCATCATCACTTTGTAACGCTTCACAGAGAGGTGGCCACCTGTTTCCTCATGAATTGAGTGTCAATTCTCTTTGAACGGTCGTTATTTCCGTTGCTCCAAAATTTTCCGCGAAACGGATTCCTCTGCCAACTCATCGATCATGTCGGACCTCAAATCTCATATGACTCAGCCTATTTCCCTATCGAATCTTGTCATCCATCAGATAATTTCTCCACCGTTGATCTGGGGCCTCCACATCCTACGGTCTCCATCCATATCGGGTGGGTAAGTGGCATGCCCTTTACCCGTCCGATGTGAGCAGTTTTCCCTCTCATCTGTCGTACGCGTGTCACCCAGTGTATGGCATCAGGCGGGACTCGGTCAAACCCACTTACCACTGGAAGCCCTTCTGATATCCTACTGGTTTTAACGTGAGACCCGCCTTCTGACAGAATCGGCGATTTCCTTACGGTTTTATTCTTTCCTCGTGACCGAGCGCTTGGGGGCTTTTCTTCACTAAGGGGGATGCCCTGCGATACGCAATTATCATTTTAGCACTAATCGCGTATCAGAAACTACCTTTGTTTCTGGATTTGACCTCCTGTTTGTCAATTTGTGCCAGCGTGTTGTCACCATGGGCCAACGGTCTACACGTTTTGACCGAGGGTCCTCGTTGTTCCGTGCTGACCACAAGTTTCCATTGTTAAGAGGTTATTTCTGATAAGCTCGATATCCATAAGACTTTGAAGCTTGACATAATTTGAAACAGTCATGAAAACTTAGAGAATGTTTAAGGATCCCATTCGTATCAATACGACCAAGTTCCTAGAGTTGTTGAGGTATGTACCATATCTTAAGGATGAAAAATCCAAAGTTTAGAGATTTTTCAGTGGATTGCCATTAGAATTTAGAGATCAGAATGAGAATGATGACCCTTGGTCACTTGTAGAAGTCATTGGAAAGTTGAAACACTATTATGATCAATCAAACCCTAAGACAGAAACTCAACAAGGTTGGAAAGGGAAAGACAAAACTAAAGGTAAATGGCAACTGAAAAGAACAAGACCCCAAGATGCAGGTGAAAAAGAGAATGGTGTACCTTACAAGAAGTTTAATGGACCTCAGTTGGGAGAAAATCAAAATAGAGGTGATGGTAGGAGATAGTTGCAATGTTGGACATGTGGTAAGGAGCATCTTAATAGAGATTGTCTGTAGAATCAGGGTGGTGTACCTCAGACTTATAGTGCACAGGAGGCATAGACAGTTGGGGATGTTGGGCAGAGAATTCCTCGTATCTATGCAACATTGAATAATAGGCAGATAGATCACCAAGCATCTATTATCGAGATGGACTGTAAGCTTTGTGATCATGTTGTTTCTATTTTAATTGACCCTAGATCTAATTAGAGTTATGTTAATATTGACCTGGTGGATAAGTGTGGTTTGAATAAAGAAGTACATGGAGAATCTTAGTTAGTGAAGCTGGCTACAGGTACAAAGAAAAGAGTTCATAATTGGGTAAGAGCTTGTGCATTTGAGCTTAATGATATGCCTACATCAGCGCATCTGAATGTACTTCTGTTGGGTTCATATAGTGTGCTGTTGGGTATGGATTGGTTGTATCTTCACAAGAGCAGAGTAGATCGTTATGGCAAGGCTATTGAGTGCTTGGATGGTAATGGGGAACAAAGAATCTTACAGGGTAAGAAGAAGGATACATCGGTTAGAATGGTGACGCCCATATAGGAAAAGTGCAGTCACAGGAAAGGGTGTGTGTTATTTGTAATGCATATTTCTAATAAAGGTAAGGATGTTGAGCATGCGGAGGTATTGAACATGTACATCAGTTTTAGGATGTATTTCCCTCAGATATTTATGATTTGTTACCTTATAAGGAAGTGGACTTTTCTATTGAGTTGGTACCAGGGGCATTACCAGCACCAAAGGCACCTTACAGGATGAGCACTCCATAGTTAATGGAATTGAAGTTGCAGCTAAAGGAAATGCTTGACAAGGGATACATTAGGCCAAGTGTGTTGCCTTGGGGTGCACCAATGTCGTTTGTAAAGAAGAAGGACGATACTCTTAGGTTATGCATTGATCACAGGAAGTTGAACAAGGTGACCATAAAGAATAGGTATCTATTGCCGATGATTGATTATTTGTTTGACCAGTTGAAGGGAGAAGCAATGTTCTTGAAGATTGATTTGAGATCAGGATACCATCAGGTAAGCATTAAAGAAGAGGACATCTACAAGACTAGTTTTGAGGCCAGGTATGGGCATTATGAGTTTGTTGTAGTTCCATTCAGTTTGACTAATGCTCTAGCTAATTTTATGTGCTTGATGAATAGTGTGTTGCGTCATTATATGGACAAGTTTGTTATTGTATTCATTGATGATATATTGAGATATTCTAAGAATGAGGAAGAGCATGTAAAACACTTGGCAGCAGTATTGAGATTGCTAAGAGAGTATCAGGTGTATGCCAAGCTTAGTAAATGTAATTTCTTCCATAAAAAAAGTACATTACTTGGGGCATGTTGTTTCCAAGGAAGGCATAGTAGTAGATCCGGAAAAGATAAGAGCTATCATGGAATGGGAAGCTCCTAGGAATGTGGATGAGGTAAGGTCATTTATGGGGTTAGCAAGTTACTATAGGAGTTTCATCAAAAACTTCTCATGGATTTCATATCTTATCACATCATTGTAGCGAAAAGAAAGGAAACTTGAATGGACAGAGGAATGTGCAGCAAGTTTTGAGCAGTTGAAATAGTTGTTGACAAATTCTCTAGTTCTAAAGATTGCAGATCCAAATAAATAGTTTTTGGTGTGTATAGATGCTTGTAAAAGAGGACTTGGTGGAGTCTTGATGCAGGAGGGACAGGCGGTATGCTACGAATCAAGGAAATTGAATGATCACGAGTAGAATTATGTGATCCATGATCTTGAGTTGGCAGTGATCGTCCATGCTTTGAAGATGTGGAGGCACTATATTCTTGGCAGGAGTTTTGTATTGAAGAGTGATCATAGTGGATTGAGATACTTGTTTGACAATCGAATTTGAATGCCAGGAAAGCTAGATGGTTGGCCATGATCAATGAGTTTTACTTTGAGATCGGGTACATTAAAGGGAAGCAAAACAAGGTTGCAGATGCTCTTAGCAGAAGAGTGCAGGTGAATCACATAGTAGCTATGAGTTCTTATGGGACATATTTACAGGATCGGATCTTACAGGAAAGACAGTAGGATGACAAGTATAGGGAGCTTAGGCACGGGTTATAGTTGCAAGATATAGGTTATCAAGATGTGTATTATCATCTTACAATGGATGGTTTGGTCAAATTTAGGGATAGGATCTATGTGTTGGAAAACAGAGAGCTCAAGAAGCTTACCTTGAGGGAATTTCATGTTAAGTCGTATTCAGGTCACCCAGAATACCAGAAGACATTGACAGTTGTGAAGAAGTTCTACTATTGGCTAAATATGAAGAAGGAAGTGGAAGAGTTTGTGGCTAGATGTTTGGATTGTCAACAAGTAAAAGTAGAGTGTAAGCATCCAGGTGGATTACTACAACCAATTCCAATTCTATAGTGGAAATGGGAGGTCATTTCTATGGATTTCATCATAGATTTATCGAGGACATCTAGACAACATGATTCCATTATGGTTGTGGTTGATAGGTTTACAAAGGTAGCACACTTCATTCCAGTGAAGTCTACTTATTCAGCTAATGATGTAGCACAAGTCTTCATCAAAGATATAGTGAGATTGCATGGTGTTCTGAAGAATATTGTGTCAGACAGGGATGCTAAGTTCACTTCCAAGTTTTGGAAAGAGTTATTTTTAGGATTGGGTATAGATTTTGCCTTCAATATAGCTTATCATCTAAAGCCAGATGGATAGATAGAGAGGGTCAATAGGATTCTATAGGACATGTTGAGAATGTTATGCATCAGCAATAGAAGTGGGAAGAGTAACTTCCACTGGTTGAGTTTTCTTACAACAATGGGTATCAAGAGTCACTAAGGATGAGTCTGTTTGAGGCACTCTATGGGTGGAGTTGTAATACTCATATTAGTGGGAGTGATCTAGTGAAAATGGTATTGATAGGAACAGACATGTTGGCAAACATGGAACATGAAATGCAGGTTATCAAGAAGAATCTAAAGGCAGCACAGGACAGATAGAAGAGTTATGTAGATCAACATAGGGTATTAAGAAGTTTTAGGTTGGGGAGTATGTGTACTTGTGCATCAAGCCCAAGAAGAGCTCCTTGAGGGTTGGGTCATGTGTGAAGCTGGCACCTTGACATTGTAGGCATTTCACAATCCTTGAGAGGATTGGACCAGTGGCCTATAGACTTGCACTACCTCTGATAGTGAAAATCCATGATGTTTTCCATGTTTCATTGCTTAAAATATATGTAAAGGATTTTGATCATGTTATTGACTGGTTTGTATTACAGGTGGATCCAGAAACAAAATTCTAGCCGGAACCTCAGTGTATTTTGCAGAAAAATATGCTCATGCTTCAAAACTGAGAATTCAAGTAGGTGAAAGTGCAGTGGAAGCACTTTGGGTCCAATGAAGCTACATGGGAGATGGTTGATCAGATGTGGGCAATGTGTCCTTCATTATTTATTGGTTGAGGAAAATCAGTTTGGTATATGTATATATGTATATGGATGTAAATACCATAATGAGTTGTGTTATAAAGCTCCAATCAGTGGTATGAGTGTCATGTTGTTATGTTATTTTGTTGGTTTGCTTTCCAACAAGTTGATCATTGTAGGTACTACATTGAGCTAAGTTATAAAGCTCCATAGGCAAAAAAAAATGTTTTCAGTGGTTTTTCTAGTTGTAGGTGTCATTGAAAACCAAGGATAGTGTTCCCCTAAGGGGAAGGGGTTTGTAACAACCCCAGATTAAAAATCCATGTAATAAATTTAATAAAGGCAAAATATGACCAAGGTCATGAAATACGTATTTCAAGATGAATGTTGGGAAAACATCCTAGTGGGTATTCATTTGGTTATTATGGCTAAGGGGGAATTCGAAAAGGCAATGGAAAAGGTGAAAAGGAAAAGAGGCATTAATTGAAATATTATTTATGAAAATAAAGGAAATTAAGAGAAAAGAAACGTGAAAGGTCATTGGTTGCATGTGAGGAGGAAAATGAAGGAAAAATAATGGAAATTGAAGGAAATAGAGGCCTCATTAATAAAAAGGCTTATGAGGATCAATTCACAACCTTTTGTTAGATTAGTTTTGGAGCTCTCTCTCTATTCTCCCTACTCTCTCATACTCTCACACACTTAGAGCATTCTTTTAGCACACTAGCATTGGAGAAAAGAATGAAAAGGAAGGACAAGAAATAAAACAGAAGAAAATATCAAGCAAGGAAGAGTTGGATCAAGTTGCTACAACGGATTACTTGCAAGTATCAAGTTTCATGTATGATTTCCTTGCTATGTTTGCCATGCATGGTTAATGAATGTCTATATTTGGTTCTCTTGTTGCCATTGGCATGGGGTTTTCCAGGTGTGATAATGGTTTTAGCCTTTTCTTTCCATTTCTGGATAACCATGGTATGATGGGGTTTGCTTACTTCGTTAAGCTAGATTGTCGGATGGTTTTGAAACTAAGTGGGGTGGTCTCAAGAAATATCACAAGGCCTAGGAATCCCTGAACCGGTAAAGGTGGGATTGCGGTAAAGTCTAGTTCTGTATACCCTCATTGGGCCTGGGAATCTTCAACCGGTGAATGGTAGGATATACAACAAATCCTAGAGGGTGGAGATGGAAAAATTCCTCATGATTTAGGTGGAGAGATCCGAAGGCATCCATGCTTGTATAGGCCTAGTGATCCATGGACCAGTATATGGTGGGATTTCAATAAATCTTGGTAGTGTATGTTTCTTCTTTGGGCCTAGGAATCCCTTGGCTAGATATATGATAAAGTTTGGATGTATTGGTACTTGCTTCATACCTAGAAATCCTTGACCGGTTTTGGCGGGATATGTGTGAAAGCCTAAGAAGCACGGTCAGTTTTGTTGTCTGTCCCACATTCATGCTTGGAATATGGCACAGGGGTGATTGGATGAAACAAATATTTGGTTTAGTCCAATCTATGGTTGGGTGGTACATGGAAGTCCCTAACTTGGTTGGTTTTTGCATATGCTAATAAGAGATATTTTCCTCTTTTGTATTATGTGTAAATGTACTTGTTATTGTGTGACTTTAATGGTTGTTTTATCACTAATATTTCTCTGGTTATAAGCATGGTTTATGAAAGACTTGAGTTATGGATCTCATCATGTTTTGATAAGTAAATGAAATGTTAATAAATGAATGGACTAATAGATGATATTGCATCTATGGTGAGAAGGCATCAGACCTTCTTGACTATTTTCAGATAAGTATGAAATCCCTATGTTCAAATGTGTATTTATGACCAACACATTACATGTTCATGATGTGTTTAACAAAATTCCTGTCACGGTTAGGATGAGCATGGTTGGGTCCTTGTTCAAGTTTTGTATTAGATGCCTTGTCTTCTTTTCATTTATCACTTATGATTGCTTCATCAAGTTCTAGGCAAAGGCCTAGGTCCTAGCCCTGAAAAAGTGGCTCGGATTTTGGGGTCACTAACACAAAAATACCTGAAAAAGACTACAGCCACATGGAGGCCTTGTTGTGGGAGTGACTGGAGGGTTACATAAACATGGAGGGCTTGCCATGGGAGCGAATTGGGGTCTAGTTTAGTTTAAAAGCAAGTTAACTCAGGGGTTGGGCATCTAGAGTGGTTGGTCAGTCTCTGGGGTCCTGTAGCTCCTAAGGAAGGTCAGTTTGGTTTTGGTTTGTCGATTCCACTTCCTTAATTGTACTTGGGGAGTTGAATCACATGATAGTAACTCTTCATCACATGTTTACAACAGTGGACCAGTTATCTTGGGTAAATGTGGGAGGAGGATGTTACAGTGACACGTGTGGAGGAGAACAAGGAGATGTCAATCACTTTGGTGGAGGATTGAGAACATCATCCGTAGAAGCTGAAATAGATGAATTGGAGTGAATGCCATCCCTCAACCTAAAGATAAGGTTGATGGCTCCAAAAACATGACACATCAGTGATCTCATGTCATGAAGAATGGTCATCCATATATTAGGAAATTTTGGGAACTATAAAATCTCCTTGAATATGTATGGGTACTACTCCCTAACTAGCAATTAGACCACATATGTGATCTGTCAGCTTAGTTGAACTTTATGATATGGCTTGCATGGAATGTTAGGTCTATGTACTAGAGGTTTTTGAACTATCACATCCTATTGGGGAGGCTTGTCCCAAAAATATGTGTCAATATCTACAGAACATTAGAAAATAATAATCAAATAATTGAAACAAAATGTTACAAAAAATTACATGTGAATAAAATAAGATAAAAAATATATATATATACAACTAGATTTAGCAAACATAAATATAATATTACCTCTATCATATGGTCACTCTTCTTAAGTAATGGGATGTTAGGAAAACCTCTCCAACCCATGTCCATGCATGGGTATTGTATAATATCAAGGGCATGATTTCCCTCTCAAACCAAGAAATCATAAATCTCTCTACCAACCAAAGTATAAGGAGGTTATGTGTATGTCAATAAGGGACATGCACCTAACCTTCATGCACTCTGGTTGGTAGAGAGATTTTTTTATTTGTGATTTCTCAGGCCCCTAACCTCCATGTACTCAGTTTTCTATCAATAAGGGATAGACTTCTAACCTCCTCTACACCAAATGCACCTATGTGCAACTGGCAAACAATAACCTGAAAGTTCATAGGGTCAAAATTTTCTTGATTGTAACCACCCTCCAACCACATTTACCCAAGCTAACTGGTCCACCAGAGTAAACATGTGAAGAAGGGTTACTATGATATGATTCAACTCCCCATGTATAGTTAAGGAAGTGGAATCAGTACACCAAAAACCAAACTAGCCTTCCTTGAGAGCTACAAGACCCCTCAAGTGCTAACCAACCACTCCACTTGCCCAATCCCTGAGTTAACTTGATTTTACTGACCTAAACCCCCATTCGCTCCCATGAGAATCCCTCCATGCGACTAAAAGCCTCTAGTCACTCCCACAACAAGGCCTCCATGAGGCTACAGTCTTTTTCAAACAATTATATGTCAGCAACCCCTAAATTTGAGCCACTTTTTTAGGCCTAGGACTCAGGCCTCTGCCCAGAATTTGATGAAATTCTCAGAAATGATAAATAATAAGAATACAATACCTCTAATGCAAAACTTAAACAAGGATCTAACCTGACTCATCCTAACCATGGCATGCATTTCATCAAAAGCATCATGAACATGTAATGTACAGGTAATAAAAATGCATCTGAACATAGGACCTCATACTTATCTGATATTCTTCAAGAAGGTCTGATTCCCTCTCACAATAGTTACATTATCATCTATTAGGTCATTCATCCATTAACATTTAATTTACCCAAAAAAAACATGAGGAGAGACATAACCAAAGTATACCATAAAACCATGCTTATAACCATCATATAACTAGCAGAATAACAATGATAGATCAACCATTAAAGCCACATAATAACAAGCACATTTACTCATGAAATACAATAGGAAAAGAGCTTTTATTAACATGTGAAAAAGCCATCCAAGTCAAGGAATTCCACATACCACCCGACCATTGATTGGGCTAAAATTAATCTTTCTTTCATCCAATCACCCCCGTGCCATATTCCAAGCACGAATGTGGGACTCACAACAAAACCAACCAGGGATTCGCAGGCTTTGCTATGTATCCTGCCATTACTGGTCAAGGGATTCCTAGGCTCGAAACCTTCATCTATACCACTAGGATTTACCATGTATCCTGCCATTACCGGTCAAGGGATTCCTAGGCCCAAACAAAGAAACATACACTACAAGATTTACTGCAATATTGCCATATACTGGTCAAGGGATCACTAGGCCCTAACAAACATGTATTCATCTAGATCTCTCCACCTAAATCGTGAGGAATTTTCTTGTCCCCACCCTCAGGCTTTACCATGTATTCTTCCATTACTGGTCAAGGGATTCCTAGGCCTTCAAAAATTTTCTTGAGACCACCCCACTCAGTCTCAAAACCATCCAGCAATCCAACTCAACCAAGTAAAATAACCTCATCACACCATGTCTATTTTGAAATGGGAAGGCAAGGCTTAAAATCGTTATCACACCTAGAAAAACCTATGCCAATGACAACAAGAGAACCAAATACACACATGCATGTGCCAAGCATGCCAAAACTAGCAAGGAAATCATACATGAAACTCGATATCTGCAATTAATCATGTTGTAGCCACTTGATCTAACTCTTCCTTATTTGATCTTTTCTTTCCTTTACTTCCTTGTCCTTCCTTTGCCTTCATTCCTCCAATGCTAGAGTGCTCCAATTATACTCTAAGTGCACAATAATATGAGAGAATAGAGAGAGAGATCCAAAACTGGACTGACTAAAGATATGAACTAATCCTCATAAGCCTTTTTATTCATGAGGCCTCTATTTTCTTCAATTTCCTCCTCACATGCAACCTGTGATCTTTCACCTTCCTTTTCTTGTAATTTCCTTTATTTACATAAATAAAATGCCAATTAATTCATCTTTCCTTTCCAAATCCTTTGCCATTACCTTTTCTAATTTCCTTTAGCCATAATAAACCAAATGAACACCCACTAGGATGTTTTTCTTAACATTTAGCTTGGAATATGTGTCCCATGACCTTTGTATTATTTTTCCTTTATTACATGAACTTTTAACCTTGGGTTGTTACAAACCCCTCCCCCTTAGGGGAACACTGTCCTCGTTGTTCAATGACACCTACAACTAGCAAGACCGCTGACAAGAAAAATATATTGCTTATGGAGCTTTATAAATTATCTTGATGCAGTATTTACAATGAAAAAGTTGTTGAAAAGAAACACCAACATGACAAACATAACAACATGACACCCATACTGATTATTGGATCTTTATAAAACAACTCATTGCGATATTCACATCCATATACATATATACATATACCAAAACTTATTTGCCTCAACCAGAAAACAACGAAGGATACATAGCCTGCATATGATCAACCATCTCCCATGTAGCTTCATCAGGCCCAACGTGCTTCCACTACACTTTAACCTGCTTGATTTCTCTGTTCCGGAGCATGAGAATATTTCTATGAAAAATGCACTAAGGTTCCAACTGGAATTCTCCTTCTGGATCCACCTGCAATACAGACCAATCAATAACATGATCAACATCTTTTACATATATTTTAAGCAATGAAACATGGAAAACATCATGGAATTTCACTATTGGAGGCAGTGCAAATCTATAGGCCATTGGTCCAATCCTCTTAATGATCTTGAAAGGCTCGCAATACCGAGGTGCCAACTTTGCACATGACCCAATCCTCAAGGAGCACTTCTTGGACTTGATGTGCAAGTACACATTCTCCCCAACCCGAAACTCCTTAAAATCCCCGTGTTGATCTTAATAACTCTTCTGCCTGTGTTGTTCTTCCTATATATTCTTCTTGATTACCTGCATTTCCCATTCCATCTCTACCAACATGTTTGGTTCTATCGACACCATGTTCACTGGACCACTCCAACTAATGGTGTATTACAACTCCACCAATAAAGTGCCTCAAATAGACTCATTCTTTATGACTCTTGATACCCATTAATGTAAGAAAACTCAACTAGAGGTAGATACTCTTCCCACTTTCATTGTTGATGCATAACATACATTCTCAACATGTCTTCCAAAATCCTATTGACCCTCTCTGTTCGTCCATTTGTCTATGGATAATAATTTGTAGTAAAGGCCAACTCTATACCCATACCTGCAAATAACTCCTTCCAAAACCTGGAAGTGAACTCAGCATCCTTGTATGATACAATCTTCTTCATTACACCATGAAATCTCATTATATCTCTGATGAAGACTTGTGCTACCTCAATAGCTGAATAAGTAGACTTTACTGGAATGAAGTGTGCTAACTTAGTCAACCTATCAACCACAACCATAATAGAATCACGTTTTCTAGATTTCCTTGGAAAATATGTAATGAAATCCATGGAAATTGCCTCTCATTTCCACTCTGGAATTAGAATCAACTGTAGTAGACCACCTAGATGCTTACACTTTGATTTTACCTATTGACAATCCATACATCTAGCCACAAACTCTACCACTTCCTTCTTCAAATTTGGCCAATAATAGAACTTCTTTATCGTTTTCAATGTCTTTTGATATCTCAGATGACCTTAATATGGCTTAGCATGAAATTCCCTCAAGATAATCTTCTTGAGCTCAATGTTGTCAGGCACATAGATCATATCCCTAAATCTAACCAAACCATCTGATGTGATACTATAGTACACATCTTGATCACCTGTACTTTGCTGATGTAAAATGTTCCTAAGCTCCTTATGCTTGTCATTCTATTGTCCAGCCTATAATATCTAATCCTATAAATCCATCCCATAACAACTCATAGTTGCAATGTGTTTAACCTGTATCCCCCTACTAAGAGCATCTACATCCCTGTTATATTTTCCTTTAATGCACCTAATTTCAAAGTCAAACTCATTGATCATGGCCAACCATCTAGCTTGTCTGGCATTCATGTTCGTTTGGTCAAATAAGTATCTCAATCCATTATGGTCGCTCATCAATACAAACCTCCTACCAAGAAGGTAGCGTCTCCATATCTTCAATGCATGGATAGTTACTACCAACTCAAGATCATGTGTAACATAATTCTACTCGTACTCATTAAATTTCCTTGATTCATAACATACCACATGTCCCTCCTGCATCAAGACTCCACTGAGTCCTTTCTTGCAGGAATTTGTACACACCACAAACTCTTTATCCGGGTCTGCAATCTTGAGAACTAGAGAATTTGTCAACAACTACTTCAACTGCTCAAAACTTGTTGCACATTCATCTTTCTATTCAAATTTATTTCCCTTTCTTTGTAATGATGTAATAGGATACGCAATCTTTGAGAAGTTCTTGATGAACCTCCTGTAGTAACCTGCCAACCCCATGAATGATCTGAACTCATCCACATTCATAGGACTTTCCTATTCCATAATAGCTTTGATCATTTCTAGATCCACTGTTATGCCTTCCTTGAAAATAGCATGCCCCAAGTAATGTACCTCTATCTACAAGAAATTGCATTTACTAAGCATGGCATACAAGTGATGCCCTCTTAACAGTCTCAACACTGTTGTTAAATTTTTGACATGTTCTTCCTCATTCTTAGAATATATCAATATATCATCAATGAACACAATAAAAAACTTGTCCAGATAAGGACACAACACACTATTAATCAAGCACATAAAAGTATTTGGAGCATTAGTCAAACCAAAAGGAACTACAACAAACTCACAATGCCCATACTTGGTCCATAAAGAAGTCTTGTAGATGTCCTCTTATTTAATTTGTACCTGATGGTATCCTGATCTCAAATCAATCTTCAAGAACACTGCTACTCCCTTCAACTGGTCAAACAAATTATCGATCCTCAGCAACATATACTTGTTATTGATGGTCACCTTGTTCAACTGCCTGTAGTCAATGCACAGTTTGAGAGTACCATCCTTCTTCTTCACAAACAACACTGGTGCACTCCACAACAATACACTTGGCCTAATGTATCCTTGGTTAAGAATTTCCTTCAGCTACAATTTCAGTTCCACTAACTTTGGAGTGCTCATCCTATAAGGTGCCTTTGATGTAGGTGTTGCCCCTTGTACCAACTCAATAGAAAATTCCACTTCCCTATGAGGCGATAACTCTAAAATCTATGTTGGGAACACATCCTGAAACTGCTGTAAGATCGAGTATCTATTCAAAGCTTTTACATCTTCAAAATCCTTACCTTTATCACCAGAAATATGCAATGCAAACAACACACACCCTTTCCTATGATTGTGCTTCACCTGCATAGTTGTAATCATTCTAACTGATGTTGCCTTCTTCTTACCCTGCAAGATCCTTTGTTCTCCATTGTCATCCAAGCACTCAATAACCTTATCATAACAATCCACCTTGGTCCTATGAAGATATAATTATTCCATACCCAACAGCATATTGTATTATCCCAATGGAAGTACATTCAAGTGCACTGATGGAGGCATACCATTCAACTCAAATGTGCAAGCTCTTACCCAATGATGAACTCTTTTCTTTGTACTTGTAGACAATTGCACTAACCAAGATTTTGCATGCACTTATTTATTCAAACCACACTTATCCACCAGGTCATGATTAACATAACTATAATCATATCCAGTATCAATCAAAATAGAAACAACTTGATCACAAATCTTACTATCCATCTCGATAATAGATGTCTGGTGATCTTCCTACATGTTATCCAATGCTGCATATATTCGAGGAATTCTCTATCCAACATCCCCAATTGTCTGCGCTTCCTATGCACTGTATATCTAAGGCCTATTGCCCTAATATGAAGGACAATCCTTCTTGAGATGTTCCTTGCCACATATCCAACACTGCAACTTTTCCTCACCATCACCTTTATTTTGCTTCCCTCCAGGTTGTGACCCATGTTCATGTCTGACTACATTAAACTTCTTATAAGGAACCACATTCTCTTTCTCAGTTGCATCCTAAGGTCTTGTTCGCTTCGGTGGCCACTTGCCCTTATCTTTGTCTTTACCTTTCCAACATTGCTGATATTTTGTCTTATTCTTTGATTGCTCATAACAGTGCTTCAACTTTCTTATGGATTCCTCCAATGATCTAGGCTCATCAAACTAGATCCTGTCTTTGAATTCTATCGACAACCCATTGACAAATCTTTGATTCTTAGCTTTGTCCTCCTTAGGATATGACACATACCTCAATAACTCCAAGATTCTACTAGTATACTCCTCATCTGACATAAACCCCATCTTCAACTGATATAACTCCTTCACACTGTCATCATAGTATCTCTCAGATAGATAATTCTTCCTGAAAAGTCTTTCAAACTCCCTCCAAGTCAAATTGTCTTCTCAAATGCCACTAACATTCTTCACGTCTTCCCACCAAATGTTTGTTTTACCTTTAAGACTGAACATAGCCACTCTAGCCTTCATGTTCTCTGAATAATGATGAAATATGAAGAACTTATTCATTCCAAGCAACCAAGCTTTTGCATCCTGTGACTTCTTCATTTCTCCATCAAATGTAGGTGGCTTTTCTTTCTTGAAATCATCTGGAAAATATTGCTTGTCACTCCTCGTGTACAGATGATGGTGATGATGACCATGGTACCTGTCTAAACTAGAACTAGAATAATTTCCATGTCCATTGCCTCTCCTACTAGGTGTATCCAAGAATTTTCCATCCTTGATAGTATCTTCCTTGTCTAACTTGTGCCCATCATGAGATCTGATACCATAGGCTCCATTAGTCCTATAATCCTATCCACAACTAGTCCTAAGTGGTCCTTGTCTATGCAAATCTAAAAAACTCTAAAGGATAACTGCATTAACCTTACTTGTTTCTCCTATGCCCTGGAAAGTCTCTCCTGTGACTGAATTATCCTGTCATTATCCACTTTGACAGGATAATGTCTGCTATATGAGGGGAACATTCATCACCATGTTGCTCATCTGATATGTAGGGAGAATCTCGTGAACTGTAGTCTACCATCTTGTTAGTCATCTTTTCTCTTCTTCCTGCAAGTATATCATGTCAGCAAAACCAAAATATAAACATAATCAACATACCTCAGTATAGCTCAAGGGAGGGTATCTCGTCTCAAGATCAACCAGATTAACACAATACATGTATAAACATAAGCATAGCAGTATATGAACATAATCTCAATCATCATCTAGTTACCATGCATGACCATACCAACCACATACCATGACCCCATGAACGGAAACTATAACCATGATAATGCATGCATGCATCCACATAGACAACATACATACACAACAAATGCATATTCAACCGACATGCATGCATGACAACCATATTCTGCCCATCCAAACCAAGGGGTGAACCATGCTCTGATACCACTTTGTTGTATTATATATCACCCAAAGAGAATGGAAACTATACATCACCCAAAGAAAATGGAACCCACTCTGATACCACTTTGCAACCACCCTCCTCCCACATTTACCCAAGCTAACCAATCCACTAGGGTAAACATGTGATGAAGAGTTATTATGACATGATTAAACTCCCCATGTATAGTTAAGGAAGTGGAATTGACACACCAAAAACCAATTGACCTTCCTCAGGAGCTACAAGACCCCTCAGGGGCTAACCAACCATTCCAGGTACTCAACACCTAAATTAACTTTCTTTTTACTAACCTAAACCCATATTTGCTCCCATGAAAATCCCTCCATGTGATTGAAAGCCTCCAGTCACTCCCACAATAAGACCTCGTGCGACTATTGTCTTTTTAAGACAGTTCTATGTCAATGACCCAAAAATCTGAGCCACTTTTTCAAGGCTAGGACTTAGGCCCCTTCCCATAACTTGATGAAATACTCAGAAATGATAAATAGCAAGAAGACAATGCCTCTAATGCAAAACTTGAACAAGGATCCGACCTGACTCATCCTAATTATGACAAGAGTTTTGTTGGGATGGGGTCCCCTGGGTCAGTTTTGGGGTTAAGATAACCCAAGTTTTGGTACATTTTGTGTAAATAATGTAATGTCTCCACGATTTGTGGATACGCAGCATGTATATGACTAGGAGTCAAAGGGGTTTAGCCCCTTATTTTATGTAAATTTTGAGTCAGTTTTGAGATTCACCCATGGTCCAAGGACATGGCATTATATGAAAAAGGCTATAAATAGGTGTGTCTTAGGGAGTCTAAGGCATAATTGATAGAAATGGATAATTGATGATAAGGAAGGGGATGTGATAGCGAGGAGAAGTGGGTAAGATAGAAGAAAGGTTTCGCAGCTGAGTGCACGGAGGCCTAGGTAGACTCCGTAGCTAAGTGTGCGGACCCCTGCAGCTGAGTGCACAGGGTGGTTTTGAGTCTGTAACCTTGAATTGAAGATCAATAAAGACAGTTTCCGAAGAATACTTATGTATTTCTATTTATCTCTGTTAATGTTACATGCTTTCAAAGAATAATTTGTTTTATGGAATATTAATCGAATGTTGCATGATTCTCTCGAATAAGTCTTAATGATGTATGCAATGCATGTTTAAGTACTCTCACGAAGACTCTGATGAACTCTGTTATGTTTACTAATAAATTAAGAAGATTTGCGTGAACACTAACTTAGGGTTGTTCTCTAATGCGCATAAGTGGATAAATTGATTTTTAAAGGTCCACAAAGACTGATCGTAGACCTTCGCGAAGCTGAAGACTGTTTTAATAGAGTTATAGTAACATGCCCTAAGAATTTATTGATCTGCACGAAGGCAGATCTGAGGCGCCGAAAGACATCACACTATCTCTGGATGCGGAAACTTGGTTCTTGCATCCCCCCATACTACTTCTAGTGAGACTGCAGTCTGCGCTACGCAGGTTGTTGCTGAAAGGGCCAGTAGTATAGGGTTTTGTTGGTTGGCGCAGCTAACTCTAGACCTGGGTCAGGACCCCCTAATCCAACAAATGGTTCCGTTGTCAGGTTAGGGATATGCTTGAAAGAGACATGTGATGTCGTATGATTGGAATCCGACCAAGAAAGGAATTGAGAAGTGGTTGGATCGGAAGATTCACGAGTTCGCGGCACAAGAAAACAAGAATCCATGCCTGTCAAAGGAAGAGTGGTTGAACAGGTATCTGTATATGAAGATACATGAGATCTTCTTCTACACCTTCCCCATTGAATTGTATGAGTGGTTGGCTAAATTGACAGATATCCAAGGAAGGTGGAAGCTTGATAATATGATAGTGTGGACTCCAGAGTTAGTGCGATGATTAGAAGCCTCTGAAAACAATATCGCACGGGTTGTCGAGCACTGGCTCGATCGAATTATAGGAGGATTTGTTACAGAATTTGTAGTTGATACCTCAATTAGCTATAGTGGAGAGAAGATTTTTCAAAGGACCGTGAGGTAAGTACTTAATATCATTGAATACCTAGATTAAAATGTTGTTATGTGAAAAACGGGTGATGCCATTACCTTGATGTTTGGAGCTACGTGAAGTGGAAGATTCTTTAGAAATTGCGAAGGATCAGGACCGGAGTATAGTCCATTGATTGGACCTCCTTTAAGTGACGACAAAGGGGTGGAACGGACTCCACCGCATACACCTTTTCCCACACCTCCACCTCCACCACCACCATTCAACATGGTGAACACAATGAAGCTGTTGATCTTCAAGGGCATAGGGAGTGAAGATACAGAGTAGTTTTGGTTTGTTGCGAATGTTGTGTGGATAGTGCAACAGATTATTGATGACAATATAAAGAAGGCATAGTTAGTTACCGCTATGCAAATCCACTCTCAGTTACAGAGCTTACACCTAGAGTTGTAGAGTTTAAAGAAAGACAAGGAGACTAAACAAGAAGTGCATGCGGAAGTCTGGTTTTTGAAGTGCAAGGGCCAAGGGCATGATAAAGACCATTGTCCCATGTACGCAAATTATATCATAGGAGGGGGACCAATTCCACTGAAGCCAGAAACCCCAGCAGGACCGAGCACGGGGGTTGCATTGTGGTGTGTTATTTGTCAATTTATTGGACAACATGCGATGGATAATTGCCATTTACTTCAAAAGGTCATCTAGACACCTCAGTAGTTGTTCTATAACTTCTGTAAATCTATGGGCCATGATGAGCTCCACTGTCGAAGTTATGAGTTGATGATGGAAAGAACATCTACATACTGTATGCAAGCAGAAGCTCAGCCTCCAGATTAGGGCACCAAAGGAGCGCACGAAGGTTATGACAGGGCCGAGGAGGAGGAGGACCTGGTAGAGGCCATGGTCAGATTATTTATTACAACTGCATAGAACCAGGGCACTATGCACGAGAACACCAGAATCAGACATGCCCTCATGTCAATATTGCAGCCAATTTGGCCATACTATAGAAGAGTTCCCAGTGCTGATAACTAAAATGCAAGAGAAGAAAGTGCAACCTCAGTAGCCTACGCAGAACTTACAGATGATGAGAGCTGAGCCCCACAAGGAGGATCAAAGTGTGAATATAGTGTTGAGAAGTGGAATAATGATTAGCAATGACAAAGGTAAACAACCTGAAGAGGACGGATGGGTCGCAAGTCCCTAGAGAAGGAAGTTGGTTTTGATCTGGAGCACGCTAAGGAAACTTTTATGGAAGCCAAGAAGAGCTTTGTTGAGGCATCCACCTCAGGAATCCAGAACAAGGTGCAAGAAACCAACGTGCCTGCAGAGGTTGATCCCTCTATCCTCACTATGTTTTTGGAGACCTGCATAAAATTGTTGCATGATAGCAAAGTTGTGGAAGGCCTACAGGAATTAATAAAAAAATGCGCCAGCAAAGAGAAAGTCCTTGATGGACACCAGGTAGTCAGAAAAATTGGAAAACATAAGGCATGAACAGGGCGCGAGATGAGGCTCACCATGCAGATAGGTGATTATGAGATGGATCGGGTCATCTTGGACCTGGGGACCGATGTGAACATATTATCAAAACAAACATGGGAAAAAATGGGGAGACCTACACTATAGTGGTCTCTGATTCAGCTCAGAATGGCAAACTAATAGAAAATCATCCCCATGGGATGATTATATGGAGTAACAGTTGATATGGACGGTGCGAGTGCGATGGTTGACTTTAAGGTTATAAAAATCCTTGATGACAGTAATCCATAACCTAGACTCCTAGGAATTGACTAGGCCATTGATATGAATGGGGTCATCAATTTGAAGAAGAGGACAATGTCGTTTGAAAGAAAATTGCTTCAGGTTGTAGTACCGTTGGACCCTGCAGAAGGGGTGCGATATATTGAACCAGTCCGCGATTATGAAGAAAGTGATGATGAACTGGATCAAATCTACAAAATAATAGCGCGAGACTAGGATTGGATCAATCTGATAGCAGATGGAAGGATTGCATGGGACTGGGAGAGTTCCTGCACCTCTGATTTAGATGAGGAGTTGGAGCATTGGCAGAATCGCTTGCATGAAGTATCTACATTACGATGCAATATGATGACGAAGTCGTTGCATTGTGTTTCATCGGAGGTAAGGAAACTACCCTATTATGATGGTTTAACTGATGTAGATATTTTTTTGGATGAATTTGAGCGTGAATTCGTCAAGGATCGCTGCTTTCAAGCATTAGAATTGGCACTGCAATGGTGGGGTACGCATAAGGATAGATTTGCTGGATGGTGAGATTACAAAAGAATGATGAAGCTATGGTTTGGATGTGCTAACACCAAAACGACTAAGAAATATAATGGAAGGGACGATCCGCGTGATCACCTAGCAAAATGGACTAAAGCATGGGAAACAGAACTGCAGCTAGAATGTGTACACATATTTTTCCATACTTTGGATATAATTCCCAAGAACTGGTATCTGGAAATAGAGCTCTGCCATGGCACGGTGGAATGGGATGTGTTGAAGGAAGGGTTCTTATTGACCTTCAACTTTGAAGATGGCTTCGCAAGCATTAATGAAGCGTTGCAAGAGATTAAGGTGGTTATCTTCAGAATGCCGACGAAACCTATGGAATGGACCCAACCAAATTGGAGCACCCAGCTGCACCATGCACTAGAATGCTATAATGTGACCGCTGAAGAGGACGATGAAGATTCAAGAAACATTAAAATTCCAGTTGTAGAAGGGCATCGCGAAGTCGAAGGCCCACAAATAAAAAAGCCAGACATATCTACGTCGTTGAAGACAAAGCAAGTAAATATTGGTACCGAAGTAGAACCGAAGTTCACGAATATTGGATATTATTGGGACGACACTACTATGAATAAAGTTGTTGAGTTACTCTGTGAATACCAGGATCTCTTCCCTACTAAGTTTTTGGATTCGAAGGGCATAGTTGGTGATTTGGGTGTTATGAAGATCACTCTGAAGTCGAACGCGAAGCCTATTAAACAAAAGTCGTATCGCCTTAATCCTAAATACAAGGAAAAGGTGCACTAAGAGCTGGATAAAATGTTGGAAGTACGCATCATAGAACCTGTTGAAGAATCTAATTGGGTGAGCCCGATGGTGGTTCAGGTGAAGAAGCAAAAGGGTGAAATAAGGATTTGCATAGATATGTGAAAGCTTAATGATGCATGTGTCCACGATCCATTCACGACACCTTTTAAAGACGAAGTGTTAGATAATGTTGGAGGGCAGGAGGCCTATTCCTTCACTAACGGGTTTTCTAGGTACCATCAGATTAAGATCGCGCCTGAGGATAGGAGCAAAATGACCTTCGCGATGGAGTGGGGTTGTTTTCAATACACCGTGATGCTATTTGGGCTTAAGAATGCGCCTGCGATATTCTACCACGTAGTCATAGCAATGTTCAAGGAGTTCATTCATAATTTCCTAGAAGTCTACATTGATGACTGGACGGTGTTTGGATTAGTAAAGCACCATGTAGCAAGTCTGTGCCTGATGTTGGATACATGTCGCAAATACCAGATCACGCTGAATTTGAAGAAATGCATATTCTATGTTCCCTATGGAATCTTGTTGGGTCACATAGTGTGCAAGCAAGGATTGATGGTGGACCCTACAAAAATTGTAGTAATTGTGAATTTGGAGGCCCCTAGGAGTGTCAAGCAGTTGCGCACGATGCTGGGACATATGGGATATTATAGAAAATTTATCAAATCTTATGCTCAAATTATTGTGCTCATGGAGAAATTGTTGAAGAAGGATGCAATATTCTATTGGTACAAAGAATGTCAGCGTAGCTTAGATGTGTTGAAAGAAAAAATGGTCACCGCGCTGATCTTGGTATTCCCTGATTGGAAAAAGGAGTTTCATGTACATGTGGATGCCTCTTGCATTGCGTTGGGTGCAGTAATAACAACGGTCAGTAAAGGAGAAATGGACCATCCTATAGCCTTCACGAGTAGGAAGTTATCGAACGTCGAGAAGAATTATTCAACGACTAAGCGCGAAGGATTGGCCATGGTGTACCTACTACAAAAGTTTGGGCATTATCTGTTAGGAGGGCATTTCAAGATGTACACAGATCATTCTGCCTTGAAATACCTGGTCAATAAGACTGTGTTGGGGGAGAATATCTTCAGATGGTTGCTATTATTCCAGGAGTATGAATTTGAATTCATTGTGAAGCTTGGAAGGTTAAATGCAGGACTTGACCATCTGTCACGGATCGAAACATGAGAGGATCCTAATAATCTGGACGAAGGGTTATCCTATGCGCAACTCTTTGCGGTTCACGTAGAGGATGATCATTTTGCAGACATTATTCACTTCTTGACTATGAGGATGGCACCAGAAGGATATACAGGAAAGCAAAAGAAGGAATTAGTAGTGCATGCGGCCGATATTTCAGTCATTACAAGACATCTGTATAAGATTGGTGCGGATGAAATATTGTGAAGATATGTACCGGATTTTGAGTGGGATAGAATTCTCGCTAAAGCTCATTGGGGAGTTGCGGGAGGTCATTATGCAGGCAAGACAACTGCGCAAAAGATTCTGTGCACAAGTCTATGGTGGCCAACTTTGCATAAAAATTCCAAGGCGTATTGTAAGGCATGTGATGCATGTCAAAGAACTGGCAGACCATCGCGAAGGGATGAGTTTCCATTACATCCTCAAGAATCTTTACAGCCATTTGAGAAGTGGGCAATTTGTTTTGTTGGGCCAATTCAGCCCCCAAGAAAGAAAACAGGCACGCACTATATCATCACCGTGACGGAATATCTAACCAGATGGGCGGAAGCACAGCTGGTTAAGGATTGTATAGGGGCTATGACAGCAAAGTTCTTGTTTGAGTATGTCTTAACTAGATTTGGCTACCCAAAAGTGTTGATGAGTGACATAGGTACACACTTTCTGAACGAAACGATCAGCGTGTTGACTGAAGAATTCCAAGTCTACCATCAGAAGAGTACACTGTATCATCCATATGCCAATGGAATTGTGAAGCCTTTAATAAGGTTTTGGAGAACGCGCTGATGAAGATCTGCAACGTGCAACAAAATGACTGGGATGTGTGTGTACCTATATTACTATGGGCTTATAAGACTCCTTGTAAGAAGATGATAGGGCAAACGTCGTTAAGATTAGTATATGGGGTCGAAGTTGTAATGCCGATGGAGTACGTTGTCCCTAGTCTACGCATAGCAGCACTGACGGATATGGTGGATCGTGAGGCCTTGGAGGAACAGCTCGCGCAACTGATGGAGCTCAAGGAAGATCGATTTTTGGTAGGATTCCATCAACAAGTACAGAAGGAATGCGAAAAATCATCGCATGATCGCCACATCAAGCTTCGCACGTTCAAGGTAAATGATCTTGTCCTGTTATATGATAGTAAATTCACTCAATTTCTGGGTAAATTCCAGATGCATTGGTTAGGGCCATATATTGTCAAACAAATTACAAATGGGGGCACAGTTTAGCTCACGAAGCTGAATGGGGAACCCTTCCCAGGAAGAGTGAATGGGAGCAAGTTAAGTTTGTATACAGAGGATCCTGCACAATGACCACATGACAGCAGGATAGTCTTAATACTCCAGGCAATTGCAAGGGATTGCGGGATTATAAACTACACTCCTCAGTTTGGAGGACAACGCAGTGAGCAGGCTGCATGGAAAATGACAAAGCTACAACTCAGGAAGCTACACTCAGGGAGTTGCGCTCAGGAAATTGCGCTTAGGAAGTTGCGCCAGGGGGGGAGTTACCGCATAGCACAACAGGAAAGTGACCGTTGGAGTTACTATTCATGACTTGATGACCAGGAGACAGTTAAGTGGAATAGGTTGGTGGCATTTAAGGCCAAAATATTTGAAGATCTACCGCCAAAATAGCATTTATTGTAAAAATTTTGTGGGAACAATCGCATTTGAATTCAAAACTCCCTATAAATTACGCATGTCGGTCCAACAGAGAACACTTTGCACTCTCAGAATTATTGGTGAATTTCATTGTTTGTTTCCTATGAACAGAGCGTTTTGGGAGGATTTCGTTGTGAGCCCCACGTTTGCTGAGTTACCTGCGATAAACCAAAAGTTTATTCTTGACAAAATGTCTATGGCAAGCCCTGTTGAAACTGTGAGTACTGGAGATGTTGTATTTGAGACCGCTGTCCCGGAAGTTGTAAGTATGGAAGCTTCGACTCCTATGCCTATAGCATCGAAGTTGCCTAGGCTGAAGCCTACCCCTACCAGAGAAACCCAACCATCAAAATCAAAGCAATCTGTGAAGGGCAAAAAGAAAAAGATAGTACCAGTGCGCGCATCCCCCAGGAAGTATACCGAAATGCAGAAGCAGAAAAAAGACAAGAAGATTGAGAAAGTAATGGACCTAGAGGTGAAAGAAGCCCAGGGAACGAAAGATATTGATGTTGAAGGAGCAGAGCCCATAACAAGGCTACCCAAGTATATCCCTCCGTGGAAGGGAAAATCAAAGGTCACGAAGGACCCGGATTTTGAGAAGTTCACCATGTGTACACCCCTACTACCTGAGTAGATCCCTTTTGAAGGTTTGCGGCTCGCAAGGGTCCCGCTGCTGAAAATGGAGGATTGGGGCCTTATAGACCATGCTAAGTTTCCACACTTGGTGAGGAACAAGTATATGTGCAGGGTCTATTATGTAGAATTAGGTGTTACAGCACTGGAAATGGAGGAATGGGTCCGCAGTGTCGAGCACTCAGGGTTACTCAATCTCCTGTGGGTGCCCCACTATCACTGCACCCCCATTAATACAATATGTCATGATGGTATTCAATTATTTTTATAACAGACCCGATAGTTCAATTGGTTGCCCAAATCTTAGCAGGGAAGATGATGTGAAAATTTCGCGCGGATGAAGTTTCAGCGCTAGTAGTTTCCCTGGTTGCAACGTGTGTGAAAGGCATATAGTTTAATTGGTCAAGATACCTCTATCAGGAGTTCCTAGCGAACTATCAAGAGGCCCAAGATGAAACCAATTCATTCCACTACGCCTGCTTGTTGTTGTTGATTGTGGTCGTTGCATGGGAATTGCCAAAGGATAGCTAATTTCCTCTGCTCGAGGAAGGATTACCGAAGGTAGTGCAATTCACTTCCTTATGGTCTACAAAGGATCCCGCATAGATTACAAAGACGAAGATATTTTGGGTTCTCATGGAAATGTCTCTCCACATGGCCATCAATCAGTGTCTGAGGTTGTCCCCAACCTTGTTCACGCAACTGTCAGCCTATGCAACATTCAAGGTTGACTTCCACAGAGTATATATCCAGGTGTGGAAGGATCCAGAGCAGAAATGGCAAGACTTGCCTTATTTGGTGACAAAAATGAATGTGCATGAGGTTGTAGTGAAATGGTCTGCAGAGTGGCACGCCCCGTCAAACTTAGCTGTTGGACCAAGCACAGGTGCAGAAAGTTATGTCGCCTAGAAAAGGAAGGAGGCGAGTAAGCAAGCTGCGCATACTCTAGCAGTATAGAAAAAGCAGGAAGCCACAGAAAAAGCTCGCGTGGAGAAAGAACACGCTTCCAAAGAGCAAGCAGAACAGGAATAGCGTGAGTCACAAAAAGGTGACAAGTCACCTTTGCTAGAGATATAGGAAGAACATTCAGGGAAAGGCAGCAGAGGGGATGAGGAGCAAAGCACCCAATTTATTCTAGAGAGACGTGGCAAGGAGCAACAGGGTGGAACGCGGAAAAACCATAAAACGAATAAGTCACAGGTTGATCCCATGGTATTAACAGAAAGCGATCTTGATGAGATGGGGGATAAAATTCGAGACACCACCACAAGAGTGTTGCAGTAGTTTGAGAAAAAATACATGCAGACATTGGGGAGAGTCTAAAAGGATATGCGTGATTTGCAGATCCAAGCAAGCAAAATAGAGGTGGTCACCGGACAAGCGAGCATAGAGCAAGAGATCCTGGAAATCGAGACAAGCCAAGCAGCAAAGCTAGTAAGGACCCTAGACCTCAAAACTATACCATTACCAGACGAGTCCATTCGCGTAGAGTCTGCTGATGATCGTATTATCCTGAGTACAACCAAGAACATAGGACTGAACATAATGGCACTCTCCAACAAGACCCTCCACGCACTGCAAACGGGGCTGGCAGATGAATTGAGAACCAGGGAGCAACGCGCCTTCAACCTCATAAGTGAGTATAAAGTCAACAATGAGCAGATTTTAATTGAAAAGACACGGGCTTTAAAGGAAAAGGAGGCACTTCAGATGCGTAGTTCCAGTTTGGAGTCAACAGTAGCAGAGACCTGCAAGACAGTGCCTGAGCTTCACATCTTGGAGGATGCACAGCCAGAAGCCAAAATCAGAAAATTAGTTGCTGGTGTGCGTGAGGCTAAAGCAAAGGTCGGCTAAGTCACATTTAAAGTTGCAGCCCACAACTCTGCCTGAGGTCTAGGAGCAGCGCGGAGTTGCAATAAAGGAAGGCATGGATACATTGGATTCCACAGTCACTAACTGTGTGACATTATTTGAGCAGGCTATGGAGCTCGTGACTAATCTGCAGGAGGATCTGAACCTACAGACACTAAACACTGAGGTAAGTGAGTTGCAGTGACAATATGATGAAGTCAGGGCAATTGCGCACTCCTTAGCACCAGCACAATGCCTTGCCAAATTACAGGAGGGAAAGCAGCTCCTAGCACAGGTAGAGGAAGCATAGAAGAAGGAGACCTTGCTAAAGGCCAAGTTGCAGCCTTGGTTAGAGGAAGCTTATTAAGTCACGACTAACATTGAGGATAAGCTTAAAGGGCTACACTAGAAACAATAAATAATGAGGCTAGCCATAAAAGGACCAACCATGGAAAAATTGATCGAGGAAGTCAATGTAGAATTTTTCTACAAATCAGCGAGCTCTGATACCATGTGTTAGTGTCGGTATCTTCATCCCTTCGTCAGAGATCAAATCCTCTTGTTGCATTGCATATTAGGTGTCTCACTCAGTCAGCTGCATTCCATTAGG
Organism: Pinus tabuliformis; assembly: GCA_031772625.1. Classification (NCBI taxonomy): domain Eukaryota; kingdom Viridiplantae; phylum Streptophyta; class Pinopsida; order Pinales; family Pinaceae; genus Pinus; species Pinus tabuliformis. The sequence goes on along the minus strand of CM062811.1, from coordinate 1,146,223,100 downwards.
AGCATGGATCATCTAACGGTAGTGGCTTGTTGTACATTGTCCCTCATGTCTTTTACCTGCTGGCCCATTTTCATTCATCAAAATCATATGCAGTCACTTTTTGTCTTCGAATTTGCAAAAGTCTTTTTTTAGGGTTTCAGTTGCATTAGGTCTAGGGTTTCATCAAAAAGGTCTCCAAAATGTCCAATAATAGTCAGCAGGCACATGAGGAGGTTCCAGTACCAATAAAGTTCATAATAAATTGCTCAGCAATGTATTTTTCCTCAAAACTCTGTTTTGAGGAAAAACAGAGTATTCTAGGTTTTTGTTGTATAAATTCATGTAATTTCAGTTCTCTTGTATGTAAATCACTTCAGTGGCAACCCTGGTCACCTTGCCAAGCTTCAGCTGCTCCATCCCCTGCAAGGCAAACAAAAAATCAAAGCATTCAATTCATCAAAGGCACAAAGAAAATAAACTGCCCAAAAAACAGAGTTGAAAAAGTAAAGCTACAATGCAAACATTATAAAAGTGGGTTTCATGAATCAAAAATTAAAAGCTCTTGTATATAAATCACTTTTCATGATTCAAAAAGCTCATTTTCATTCAAAGAACAAAGATTGAGCAAAGTGAAGGTCGTGTTGAGCAAAGGAAGCAAGTTTGGAGAAAAACTGTGCAAATTTGGAGGCGCGGCGCATTGGGTGAGAGGCACGACGCATAGGGCCGCTCTCCTCAGTGTAAATTTGCACTGGCGCAGCGCACACAGGAGGTGCGGCGCATAGAGCTGCCAAGCCCGATTTGCTTAAAAATTCCCTCAAATTGCCAAAATCACTCAAGTCTTCTAGTTTGCAAGTAAGTTAAGCCCTCTTCCTTGCTAGTGAAGGAGTTTTTCATACAATTTATGGTGGTTATGTAAAAGAAAAATGAAACCCTACTTCCTTGCCATTTCTCAAGAAACTGTTGCCTAGGGTTTGCATTGGTTATTTTGGCTACCAAATTCATTCTACCACTCCCTCACTTTTCACTTCTCCATTTATTTTCTCACCTTATCCACTCATTCCCCAACTTCCATGTTCAGTCATCCCTATCCCCAATTCCCATTTTTCCCAAATCCTAATTACAAATCCCCTAACCCTAATTGTTGTCCCAAAAGCTTCATATCACCATTCAGCTGAGTTTACCATCATTCAGAGGGTTGTCATCATCATGTCAGGTTCTAATGGGTCATTTTACACCTTGTTCAAGCTTCAGTTGCACCTAGGTAAGGTTCATTTCCCTCTCCTAGGGTTTTGAGGGTAATTTTTTTTGGATGATCAAATCATCAGCAAAACTTGTATCCTAATGTTCATACACCTTCCCCTATCCTTAATGTACCTTATTAAACACTTCCCATCACTTATATCCCTCAAATTCCTCATTTTCGCACAAACCCTAGTTTCTTGCTACAACTTGACAATTTTCAAGGCTAGGCCTGTGTTTTTCCCTTTTGGACCTCTTCCCCTCACTCAATCTTTGAAATTCCACTTTTCCCTACTTCCTAACATCCCTCCCTACTTCCCAAAATTTTCTCAAGAATTTAGAAGCCCCTTATCCCCTTCATTTCACTTCATTTCGACAAATCCCCTGTTCCACACATCAGGACAAGTTTTACTCAAATGATGTTTCTGAGCAAGGAAAGATGAATCTGGAAAAAATGAGAGATTTTTTTGTCAACAATAGGCCAAGGAAGAAAAACCTCCTTCACTTTTTACACAGGTGTCATGGTTTTAGAGAAATGTCAAAAATACAGTTGCCTCAGGAGAATTGATGCACCTTTGAAGTGACTTTGGGAAAATCAAGATTTATCCTAGCTTGGTTTACCAAATGACTTTCTTGATTAGTCAAATGATATGTAGACACAAATAAATTTCCAATGAGCTATCATGAGCTCAATTTTGAGTTGAGGAAGACCTTCAAAAGTTGACTGAAACATCACTCTGCCTTTAGGCAGCCTCATTTTGCACATTTTGACCAGTCTTGGGAGATTTGATTTTTGACAGGGCAAATGAATCCCAAATTGAAAAATTCCAGTTGGGTTGGAAGTAGACTCAATAATATTTCTAACGAGCTATCCCGTGCCCAATTTGGACACTGGGAAGGCCCTCAAAACTGGTCTGCAAAAAGGCGCTACGCATAGAAATTTTTAACACAGAACTTTCTGCCCTATGCGCCGCACCACGTGGCGCTCGCTTTTGCTAGGAGCCTCCAAAGCAAAACATTTCAGCATTTTTGGATTTGGCATTAAAAAATATGCTTTCCTACCTATGGCCAAGAAATTTTTGCAGGTTTTGAGCCCTCAAAAAGATCAAAAACACTCAAAAAATGACCTCACTACCCCTATTTTGAGACACAGGAAGCAGTGTTCGGAAAATGGACTTTTGGAGAGGAAAATGGAGGCCAAATTGAAAAATTCCACTTGGGTTGGAAAGTATACAGGCAGATCTTTCCAACAAGCACACATGGAGCTAAATTTGACATCGGGAAGACCTCCAAAAGTGGGTACAAATAGGTGCAATGGATAGAGAATCAGGGACTGTGCATAGAGGAAAAATTGCCAGTTTGACCAAGTTTTGCTCTGTTTTTCGCCCAGTTTTGCCGAGTTTGACTTTTTCACTTTCCTAATGGCAAATTTTTTGATGTAATTTGATGAAAATTGATGGATCATGATGTAAATATGTTAAATTTTCACTTGTAGAGGTAGATTCATCAGTTTAGAGGTTGTTTGAAATTAAATAAATCAGTTCCCTTGTTTCTAGAGGCATGCTCTTATGTTGCCTAGTTTCTAGTTCTCAGTTTAGAATCAGTTGGATCAGTTCCTAAACATGTGAGCTCGACCCCTAGAGGCTAGGATGAGTTATGCTTTGTCTATATCTTGTGATCTTTTAGTCATTAGCATGGTTGGACTCTTGAGAAAGCCTTGAGCTTCATTATACATTCATTTTCAGTATTTTGGCTAAGGAATTGAGACCAAGATTTGCAGCACCCTTTGGGATTCATGTGGCAATTTGTATTGGTATAGTGCTTCTCTTTGTAATTGTGAATTTTTTTTATGTATGCCATCATCTATCTTATTTCTTCTGAACTAAACAAACAAGAGTGTAAGTAGAATTCATTGAAAGTGCAATGCTCTACTTGAAGTTTGCTTTAGTTGTTTGATGTTTTCAGTTGTTTTGGGAGGATTCTTGATTGCCCTTGCCCTCTTCAACACCTCACCTATCTTTTCCCTCCATCTCACTAAAATTTAAGTGCCAAATCGATTGCCTACTTGCCCCATCGAGATCTCTGCAGAACTGAGCCTCAATCCCCACACCCCAAAATTTGCCTTTCCCTTGATTCCAAAAAAACCCCCAAAAAATCACATCCAATCCTTGCACTTCATACCTAGCCTAATATTAGTTTATATTTTAGTCATCTCAAGCCCCATAGATCATCTTTTGTTGAGATTGACCCGAAGAGAGACCTCTCCTGTCCTCGTAGGGCTAGCTACGAGGCTGAGCGTGGTTTGATGTTGGCCTTGGATCCTACCTTTCCAGCCTAAGGTAAATCTAGGCCCTAACACCATGTATAAATTGCCACCTATAGATCACCTGATAATGCGATAGACTAAAGCAAAATACTTGATCTACTTCTACAACCAATTTAGTGGAAGCTTAATCGAACATGAGCAACATCAATAAGAACACATATAACTGATATGGAGAAATCAATCACACATAACACAGAAGATATAACCAAGGGAAAGCCTTAGCCTAAAACCCCATCTTTGTATTATCATACAAGTGGAAATATAACCAGTATTACAAAAAGAATCAGCTCAAAAGATATCTTGCTCTCTCTGCAATACGTCTGCTGCTCATAGTCAGTCAAAGGCCTCTATCTAAACTCTGGTATGCCCTCCAAGCCTCCTATTTCTTTGCACAATTCTGATTTGGGTCCAGTGCAGCCACTTGTGTGAATTGGCCTCTTCACACACTCACTAACCTCTGATCCAACTACGTAGTCCTGAAGGAGATAAATCCTCATCCATGGATGAGCTTCCTTTATAGGAAAAATATTCATTCAACTGATAGTACATTGTCCCTTCTCTAATCTCAACTAGGTCTCTCTCTGAACTGACATGCATGAGTTATTCATGAGAGAATCTTCAGTTATCTGAAGTGCAGCAATTATATGCAAGCCTGCATTAACTAACTGAACTCACATTAATTTAAACAAACTGTTTAAATCAATCTAACTGGACTTGACTCAGTTAATTGAGCCAACTAATTACAACTCAAAGTAGAACTCATCCTTATCTCTTTAACTGATGGATAAATTCCTCAATTAATAGAGAAATTGTTGCATGTCCTCACATAGACTTCATGTTTGATTTTTCATAACTAATTAACTCATGGAGAATTAATTTATTTATTTTCAAATAGTTGTTAAGTTCAAATTCGAATTTTACTTCCTATTTTTAGTCTATGGATTGACTAAAATAGGAATCCATCCTGAACTGCTAAAAATAGCAATTCTATTTTTAGCACTTCCATTTTTCATTCCCTGTTGCCCAATCCATCACTGGTACCCAAACTGCTATTTTTGGCAGTACTATTTTTAGCACTTCTATTTTTAGCATTTCTTGTTGCCATTTTTCAATAGTCAAACAGGTGGAAATGAGAGAGTTGCTAAAGTTGCAGTGATCCAAGTAGAGCTGGGAAGAATTTGCAGTAAGATCATAATGCTAGCAGAGTGACTTGAGGGCAAGTCACGATCTTTGTGTTGGGGACCTATTGGGATGGGGTCCCCTGAGTCAGTTTTGGGGTTAAGATAACCCAATTTTTGGTACATTTTGTGTAAATAATGTAAAGTCTCCATGATTTTTGGATGCAGATTGCGTAGATGACTAGGAGTCAAAGGGGTTTAGCCCCTTGTTTTATGTAAAGTTTGAGTCGGTTTTTAGATTCACCCATGGTCCGAAAACCATGGCATTGTATGAAAAAGGTTGTAAATAGGTGTGTCTTAGGGAGTCTAAGGCATAATTTATAGAAATTGATAATTGATGATAAGGAAGGGGAAGTGATAATGAGGATAAGTGGGTAAGATAGAAGAAAGGCTCCGCATCTGAGTGTGCGAAGGCCTAGGTAGAGTCCGCAACTGAGTGCATAGGGCGGTTTTGAGTCTGTAACCTTGAATTGAATATCAATAAAGACAGTTTCAAAAGAATATTCGTGTATTTCTATTTATCTCTGTTAATGTTATATGTTGTCAATGAATAATGTGTTTTATGGAATATTGATCGAATGTTGCACAATTCTCTCGAATAAGTCTTAATGATGTATGCAATGCATGTTTAAGTACTTTCGTGAAGACTCTGATGAACTCTATTATGTTTACTAATAACTTAAGTAGATCTGCGTGAACACTAATTTAGGGTTGTTCTCTAATGTGCGTAAGTGGATAAATTGATTGTTAAAGGTCCACAAAGACTGATCGTAGACCTTTGCAAAGGTCTGAAGACTGTTTTAATAGAGTTGCATTAACGTGCCCTAAGATTTTATCGATCTGCGTGAAGGTAGATGTGAGGCACCAAAAGACATCACACTAGCCCCTGGATGTAGAAAGATTACATATCTACCACTTTCATGCAATAAACAAGCATTAATTCATATAAATCATCACACAAAGAAAAGAAATATAAACTTTGCATAAGTAAATAATGAGACACAGATGCATCAATTTCAGTGCAAAACAGTCTTTATTAGGCATAAGTGTTCAATTACAGACTCCTTTCTCCTGCGTACTTAGCTGCAGGGGCCCGCACACTCATCCTACGGACTTACCAATGTCTATGCGCACTTAGCAGCAGAAGCCTTCCCCTTTTTCCTAAGTACAGGAAACATACCTTTCTTACCTTAGCACCTTTCCCTTACAATGATTCTTCTATAATTCCTTGATACTTAGACTCGCTATGACTTGTCTATTAATAACATTTTCTTTCAATACCATGGTCCGCATGTTGTCCTTTGAGATAACCTAAGGTAAATTGGTTATGCCAAAGCATCTATAATGTTTTGTTGATTTTAAATGGTTCGATGACCTGTGAACTGTTTATAAACAGGTGCTTCAAACTTAGATAGATTTTCAATAAAATAAAAGGTTGTTCTTTACATGCACATGGTTATTTTGATTTTAGTGGGATGGATTAGTAGAATATGAAGAAATATAATTGGTTTAATATTCAAACTGAGTATTTAACCTTTTATAAGCATAAATTAAGAAAATAATGTTTCCTTGATCAACAGAATATAATTAAACTATTACAAAAATCTAGTGTAATTTACGTTCAAAGAGGAATTTACAATAACAGATAGTTCTGCAAATTAATCTCTTATTTAAATTACAACTTCACAGAGGATCTAAAATGAAATTGATATTCAATTAAAATTTAAATCGGATGACTGTAAAAGAATTGATTTATATGAAGAAGACATAATGAATAACCAAGACAAAAACAACTGACTGAGAGATAGACCATAAGAGGCAAATTCAGAATCTTTCATTATCTCAAAAATGCTCCAACTTAGTACAAATCTACTTGATAATTGGTTCAAGGGTTCAAACCTTGAATACTTCGACAGAATGAAGTATTTAAGAAAAATTACAAAAATGATACATTTAATACCTAAGTGACGCAACATTCTATTATTACTTAGAACTAACATAAAAAGAAGTAATTCGATCAAAAGGAATGAATATGAACATCTGACCCTGCTTTGAAGGAGAGAAGTTGCTAAGTGGCCACTATTCGGGTGTTGTGTTGGTGAAGTTGATCTGTCCTTTAGTCCTGAAATTCACACAACTTATCCCACCATTCTTCATCTGGAATAGAAATCTTGGTTACCTTGCAGTAGATTTCATCTACCTCAGTATACCAAGAAAAAGTGGGTTTTACTGTAAAAATATGTTTTATCTCATGTTGAATAAAACTTATGTTGTTGATAGCTTCGTAAAACTCTCTTCCTGTCATAAAACCTTTGATGTTGGAAGACTTAGTTGTATCCTTGGCAATGTCCTGAAGCTTCTTCGTGTAGTCTTCTCTGGTCATTAATTTGTCATTGATTACAAACAGTGAAGGCAGACCTTTCTTATTCAATGCATCAATCCTAATGAAAAAAAAATTTAACTACTACCTCTAGAGTGTGACACTTCTCTGTCAGTTGTACAACTAAGTTCTTATTTATTAGAACTTTCTTTACCTCCAGAATAGTTTATGTTCTGTCATCCACTCCTAGATCATCCAACTCATGTATGTTTTTGGAATTAAGGAACTTTATGATGTTGTTGGTTGTAGCAAGCATTTCTCCCAATTGAGCTTTGATAGTGGCAATGGTCTTCTTAGCTTTCTCCATGAGTTACTTCTATTCAAAAATAAGCTGGATACATGGCCAAATTTCATCTATTTCTTCAATGATATTATTCCAGATGGTTTCTTTAACATGACCCGGGGTGTGGCCAATAGAAGATTTAACTGCTAACTTCTTCCATGTCTCAATCTGATTTTAAGCTCTCGGAAGCTCTGCTGCATGCAAAATCTCAGTTTTCTTTTGTTGATCCTATAGCAGTTTCACTTGATCCTGCAACTTTTTAATTTCTTCAGTTTGGAGAGACATGTTTTGTACTGCATTAGCAAACTGATCTGCAGCATCCCCTGTACTTGTTGAAGAAGATATGGATGTAGCAATGGTTGTAATAGGGAGTGCTTGCAAAGGGACAAAAACCATTTTGGGAGCTTTCTCCTTCTCTTTAATCAATTTCTCCATTTGCTTCAGTTGTGCACTCTGCTCCATGATGAGCTTCATCATATCTGTCTTTTGTGTCTTTGTCTCTTCAATATCCTTAGTTAGAGGATCTTATGCAGATGGAAATCTTAACTGCTTCCTTAATGTTGTTATGTCTAAATTATTTTTCTTTATAATCTCTTCTGCAGCATCGATGTTTGAAGGGTCATAACCCAGTTTGATCACCAAGTCCTCCAGAGTTTTAATCCTGGTGTCCTTGGCAAGCACAGAGACCTTCTCCATCTTCAACTGTGATTGGACATTTTCTAATGTAACATATAGTTTAGACAAACTCATAGCAGTGTTAGTGACGGTTGAAAATATCATTTCCCCGGTCTGCTTATGCATCTCCATTTGGTCAATGGGATGTATATCTTTTACATCAAATTTAAAATTTGTCTTCTTGTAATCTGATGCTGCCTTGGGCTGGGGAACCTGTGCATGGAGGAATGTCAATTTCATTTTTCCTTTTTCTAAATCAAAGACTGACAGCAGCCTGCTTTGAGCACTAGAAATCTACTTCCAGAACTGATTGTAGGTATTAATCTTTAAGGCCTCATTCCTGACTTTTATCTCCTTAAAGGTGTCCATTATATTTTTCTCTGTCTCCCCTGAAGTAGATGTGATGGTCTGCATAATTTGCTGCTACTCCTATGAAGTCGTAGAGGTGGTGGGAGACTATGTGGTTTGATCACCCACTAATGAGGAAACAAGTGGCTCATTAGTGGTGATAATGGTCTCCTGCTCTTAATCTTTGCTGAGGCTTAGTTTAGAAATAAGCTTGGCCTTCTTTCTGTAAATGATCTTGAATCCTTCACTGAAAATGTTAGTCCCTGAAGGGGACTATTCCTCTCTGCTTCTCTTAGTTGTTTTCTCCTGCATGGCAGGATTCTGTACTGTAGATGATGATACCAGTTGTTCTTATGCCTCTTGTAGGGTATTCTCAACCCATTCTAACTGATTTTTGTACTTCTCTATCTATGGCCTAACTGTGTGAAAATGAGGAGTAGATTTGGTTTCTAATCTTAATTTAGAAATGATCCCTAATGGATCATATGACCAAGTAAAGCTTAGGTTGAACTGTATTTCCTTTAGCATCTTGTCTGCTTCTTCCCCTGTTGCTCTTGTGTTGCAAATGAAAAGTCCAATCTGTGTTTTGATTTTAAAATGGGACTTCTTCTTGGCAGCCACAAAGTGGATTTCATCCATATTTATCATCTACCTTATGTACTCCAGGCAAAAAATCACATTGGGAGGAATTTAGGCAACTTGTAATGTGCAAGCTCACATCCAAATATTCTCAATTCAGTATAGTTTTGGTAGAGGTAGCAATCCCTTGTCTGAACTTGGTCTGATAATTGCAACACCTTTCTTATTTCCTCACTGATCCTTGGATCTATCCTGCTGCTCAAAAGACCAATTGTTGGATGAACAAACATTTATGTAAACTGTTTATATGTATATTCCTTCTGTTCCTTCATCACCAGAGTAGTCCAAAAGATGACTGATTGTTGGTTTCCTTTTTCATCTAGCTTTTGCAAAGCAAGGTTGATGTTGTCTCCCTGAAAGTATAAGAACATATAAACTAGTACAGAAGAATACTTGAATACCTCCTCAGTTGGGAATTTGATAAGTTGTTGATGAATTGACTCTATAAGAAATTGGCTAAAGTTAAACACAATGGATGGTTTATAATCAGCAGAGAAAATGGACAGAAATCCTATGATGGCCTCATCTACCCATTGATCAGAGTAGTAGCCAAGGAGGTAGGAGACAACTGTGATAATCTACTTGGCTCTCTCAGGGAAAATAGAGGAGGGATAGGGAGGATTTTTCTTTGGAAATGGGGCATCTTGTGTCAAGAACAGCTCAAGAGTTTGGGCCCTCTTGGCAAAGTCTAATTTCTGGTATAACTCAACAAGTGCTTCATAGGAAAAGGGGGTGGAATTCTCTATTGTGGGGGCTTGCATCATCTGATCTATGGCCTAAGGAGTGATGGTAAACATAATTTCTCTAGTGGGGGTAATTATGGCCCTTTGGCTTGGTAAATAAGATGCATGGCACTTCCTAACAAACTCTGGGGTGGTGTGGGTATGGGGAAAAACATAGTGGGGTAAATTGGACTCCCACGGCTAAATGTCACCGGATTTGTCAATGTATTTGTCCTCAAGCCAGCAATACATCTCAAAGAGGTCCAATTCACAGAAAGTTTCATGGATTTTGAAGTCTCTATCAATCATAGGTATGTGATGAAAATCTATGGGAGGATAGATCAGAGGATTAACAGGGTCCTCTGGTCCTTTGTCCTTTGGAAGCATTTTTTTAATAAAGCTAAGGAAAAGAGTGAAAACTAGATTGGAGGCTTGAATAAATAAGGAGGAGTCAGGTTTTGGAGCCAAGAACAGAGGCAATATACCTAAAAGAATAAGCAAACGGTGTCACTGGCGAGTAGAAACAGTTGAATTTTTAGTCCAGCAAACCTATAACAAATCACTAATAGTGATAATGCATGAATTCTGTAACATTTTCACAAGGAAAAGGGAGGTTTATATAATTAATCTGGTTTTTCCGTTGGAGGTGGCACAGGTCCATTGGATTAATGACTAAATAATTAATTGCTTAATGGGTTAATTCGAGCTAATAGATAGATGTCGTGGTGGAAGGTGAATGGAGGAAGCGCAACGGGTAGGAGAGCAGTATCGAGAGTGAGGAAAACATCTTTTTGGAGGGGGGGAGCGGTTAGTGGTTTCACCCAAGGGGGGTCCGAAAATCCATGGTGCTGACACGTATCTGGGGGTGCGGTTTCGTATACCACCCATTTCGGACCACCCCCCCCGACCGACAGTAAGGTTCGCATGGTGAGGGGGGGCCGAAATGTCATGTGGGCCATCAGATCTTGAGAGATGGGTGGAGATGGAGTGAAAGGTGGCGGAGATTTAATCGTGAGGTGACGGGTTTTTTGGTGGGGTCGAGAAAAATGATTTAATGAATGATAGGGAATATTTGCAATGTATGAGAGGGGTAATGAAGTTAGGAATAAGTGGGTGGAGGATAATATGAGCGGGATGATGATTTGGGGGTTTAAAAATTAGGAATAAGGATTAATACCAAAATTAATCGATATATAAAACCTTAGAGCAAAACCTTTACTCCTTGCCTTTTTTCTTCTGCACATGAAAATCACATTTGATATTTGACTTGTGGTGCATTTTGACTAGCAGCCTGTGCATTTATAAAATATGAAATGAAGCCATTCTTTTCTTTTTTCTTCCCTAACATTTTATTTCTCTTTTTCCTTCTTTATTTAGGGCAGCTAACACCTAACATTTTATTGATATGGATGCCTATAAAACATTAAATTGGCCTAACATTTTAACTTTTCTTTCTTTTGCATCCATATCCTAACTTAACATTTTAAAATTATTTTTGGCTAATATACTAACTTATCAAAACAAAATAATGTTGCAACATCGGCTCCAGCTAGGGACTGCTTCCCCCTGTGGGATGCAGAGAACAAGCAGATCCAAGTGCCTTCTCCTCGGGCCATGGAGTCTTTGCTGAAACAGATACTCACTTGCAAATTTTTCAAAAATAAAATGAACTCTTTGGATATTTACAGATGATGAATGAATGAAAAATCAATATTGAATGTAATGTTTCAAGTATTTCCCATTAACTGGCAATGAGGAATATTCTCCTTCCAGATTTTGTAGGATGAATGTATTGTTCCCTTTTACTTCTGCAATGTTGAATGGACCAAACCAAAGGTTGTCAAATTTTGCATGCTTTCCTTTATCTTCTCTCCTTGTATCCCATCTAAGCACTAGGTCACCTATCTTGAAATTTCTTTCCCTAGCTTTTCTGTAAAACAATTCTTTCATCTTGTTTTGGTATTTCCTTAGCTTGTACTAAATTTCATCCCTTTCTTCATTTAACTCAATAGTTTGATTAATCCTTCTTGAGAAATCATCTTTTTCTTCATAGTATTCCTAAAGGAATCTCATAACAGGTAAAGCTAAATGAGTAGGAAAAATTGCTTCCTTCCCATAAACTAATTAGAAAGGAGACTTGCTTGTTGATCTCTTAAGAGAAACTCTGTTTGCCCAAATTGCATGGATTAGATGGTTTTCCCAACTCTTTTTATGGTCTTAAAGAGTCTTCTTAATGACCTTAACTAAGCTCTTGTTGGAAGACTCTGTTATGCCATTACCCTGTGGATAGTATGGTGTAGAATGGTGTAATAGGATTGAATATTTTTGACATAACTCAATCATTTTAACGCTACTGAAAGCTGCTACATTATCTGTAACAATATGTTGAGGACATCCAAATCTTGATAAGATGTTTTCTTCAAGAAATTTAATCACAACAGTATCAGTTGCATTTTTAACAGGTATGGATTCTACCCACTTGGTAAAATAGTCTGTAGCAGTTAAAATCCATCTGTGTTGATTACTTGATTGTGGATGAATTTCCCCTATAAAGTCCAATCCCCATTGTAGAAAAGGAGCATGAACCAACACTAGAACCAAAGGAAGTGCTGACAGTTTCTGTTTTCTTGCAAATAATTGGCATGGTTTGCAACTTCTTACTCTTGCTCCAACTTCTTTGAAAAGTGTGGGCCAATAGAAACCTGCTTTTAAAATTTTGTAGGTTGTTTCTCTCCAGGCATAGTGTCCACCAAAAAACCCTGCATGGAACTGATCTATAATTCCCTCTGTTTCATTTTTAGTTAAACAAAGAAGAATGATATTAATAGGGTCTTTCCAGTATAGATTAGCATTGATAATGAAATATTTTACTGCTTTAAGCTTCAGGGCTTTGCACTGCTTCAATTTAAGATCATATGGACATTGAAAATCCCTCAGAAACTGCATAGTATCTTAATACAATCAGAGAGTAGATATTTCTAATCTATGTGAACAAGAATGGCTTGATCTGAATAAAGAGGTTTTTGTGGATTCTCCCCTTCTCTAAGAGGAGGAGGTTCTTATGGATTCTCCTCAAATATCAAGGAAGTCTCTTGTGGATTATCCCCTAATGTTAAGGAAGGTTCTTGTGGATTCTCCCCTGATGAAATTTCAAAAACCAGATTTATTCCCAATACTTTGCAGTTGGACTCAGCCAACAATTTGGCCAAGCCTTGGCCTTTTACTAGTTTTGTGGTCTTAATTTCAAAGTCAAATTCAAGGATTTTAGCAATCCACCTGCCTCTTCTTCCATCAGTATCAGGCTGGGTCAAAATAGTTTTAACAGCATGATTAGGGACATAAGATGTAATGTGTGAATTTAAAACATAGGTTCTAAAGGCTTTGAGGACCTGAATTAAGGCATAAGCTTGTTTTTCAGTAATATCATACGTAAGTTTAGCATCCCTCATAACTTTGGAAAAGAAGGCTATAGGATGGTCATCACCATTTGTGTTCTTCTGTAAAAGCACATCAGCTAAGGTTGTCTCGGATGCAAAAGAAAATATGCTAAAAGGTGAATAATAATCAAGGCTAGCTAATGAAGGGGCCTCAAATATAGCCTTTTTGATCTGATGAAAAGCATATCTAGCAGGAACTGTCCATTTCACTTCATTGTTTTTATTCAGCATATATGTTATATCTTTAACTATCTTAGCATAATTTGGGATGAACCTTTTGAGAAAAATTATCTTTCTAAGGAAGGTTTGTATCTCTTTCTTATTCCTTGGTAGAGATAGGGTCTGAATAGGTGAAACTCTCTTTGGGTCAATTATAACTCCCTCCTTGAAGGTTATATGCCCTAGCAATTTCCCCTCCTTTACAACAAATATAGATTTCTTCAGATTGATGGATATGCCAAATTTCCTGCACTTGTCAAAAACCTTGTTCAAGTGTTTTAAATGATTTTTATCAAAATCAATGTTGAGCGCGGGATCGCCCAAGGGCATTTTTGGGGCTTAGAGCCCAGATTTTGGTCCAATTTTGTAATTTCAAAGTAAAGACTCCGCATTTTGTGGGCGTGGAGCGCGTAGTTGTTAAAGAGTCATAAGGTTGTTTGCCCTTATTTTGATAATGCCATGTCGGTTGTAGAATATCTACCCATGGTCCGCATACCATGGGATTGTATGAATAGAGCTAAGCTCTAAGTAGTTATAATAATAAGAGAAAAGATTGTCTAAGCAATGAAGATGTATGTGAGATAGCTCTGAAGTGTAAGTCTAAGTTTTGGGTCATAGCGTAGGTAGAGGCTCTGCAGCTGAGTGCACAGGGGCCTAGTAGTCCGCAGCTGAGTGTACAGAACCCTGTAACTGAGTGTGCAGGGTGAGTTGAGTATTTAACTATTGGGAATCATTAATAAAGATAAGTTTTCTATCATTTTTTGTATTTATTTCCTGTTTATGCATCTGTTATATTGGGTATGAATTTCACTTATAACACTTATATGATGCGTGAATGTGTATAAATATATTGGTTAAGTGAACGCAAGTAAGAACATCTGTTTACGTGAAGCTAACTAAGATCTGCTAATAATATAAGTAAGATACTTAACCTAGTTTGAGAGACAATGCAGATCGTTGCTCTAGCAACACGAAAAACTGCAGCCCCTGGTTAGGGCTGCGCGAAAGCCAATTGTAACACTTCGCGAAGGTACTGAAGGATAGAGCATAGAGCGAAGCCACCTGCGCAAAGGCAGGTATAGTTGGAATAAAACAGACATCAAAACCATCTCAAGGGTGCGGAAACTTGGTTCCAGCATCCCCCCATACTGCTTCAGGTGAGACTTCAGTCCGCGCTTCATGTGCTGATGCCGAAAGGGCCAGTAGTGTAGGGATTTCTTTGGCTAACTAACGTTGAACCTGGGTCAGGCCCCCTCAATCCAACAAATGGTTCCATTGTCGGGACCGGAATATGCATAAGATATGTGTCATGTCGTATCATTGGAATCCAACGAAGAAAGAAATCGAAGGCTGGTTGGATAGAAGAATTCACGATTTCGTGGCACAGGAAAATAGAAACCCGCAACTATCAAAAGAACAGTGGTTAGACAGCTACCTGTATACGGAGATCCATGAAATCTTTTTCGTGTCCTTCCTTACTGAGCTATAAGAGTGGATCACGAAGCTAGCTGATAGCCAAGGAAGGTGGAAACTTGACGATCCTATTATGTGGACCCCAGAGCTAGTGCAAAGATCGGAAGCATCGGAGGATAAGAACGCACACGTCGTCGATCATTGGCTCGATCGCATTATAGGAGGATTTTTTATTGAGTTCGCGGTTGACACCTCAGTCAGCTATAGTGAGGCAGAGCGACACTTTCTCAAAGGACCACGAGGTAAGTACGTAAAGTATTTGAATACTTGGATTAAAATGTTGTTGTGTGAAAAGCGGGTTATGTAGTTACCTTGATGTTCGAGGCTACACGAAGCGGAAAGGTTTACAGGAACAAAGGAAATAAGGGTCCAAAAAATAGCCCCTTGATTTCACCTCCGTGAGGAGATGAGGAAGGGATCGAGAAGGTCTCTCCGCAAAGTGTTGTTCATTTGATAACACAAAGAATTCCACGAATCCCACCTCTACCCACACCACCACCGGCTTCACTACCATCACCTCCATCTTCTCCCATACCACCTCCACCACCACTGTGATTAAGTATGGCGAGCACAATGAAGTTGCCTTTATTCAAATTCTTGGGAAATGAGGATCCTGACCAATTCTGGTTTGTAGTGAAGGCTGTATGGGAAGCTCAAGGTGTTATAGATGACCATATAAAGAAAGAAACACTAGTTAGTGCCCTGCACGATCGCGCGCTGACTTGGTATATTAAGTACTCCAACGATAACCCGAATGCGAGAGTAGCGGACATTGAAGCAGCACTGAATAGGGAATTTAGCAGGCCTAAATATGAAGTGCAGTCGATTATTGGATTCAAAGAAATCACGATGCTACCAGGTGAGATGCCTTGGGAACTAGATCAAAGGCTGAAATGTACGATTCGCGAAGCAAACATGAATCTGACAAATGGACAGCATCGCGAGTGGTATGTAGCTTTGCTACTACCACACTTGAGGAGCGCATTGTCGTAGCAAAAGATAACAACTCAAGCAGAGGCCCTAGAGATTGCCATGAGACTACATGAGACCCCGATGCAAGATCCTAATCTGGGAGTTTAGCAAATTCACACACAGCTGAAGAATCTGTGCCTTGAGATGCAAAGCTTGAAGCAGGATAGGACGGTTCAACCAGAAGTGTGCAAAGAAGTATGATGTGTGAAATGAAAGATTCAGGGTCATGACAAAGACCACTGCCCGGTCTTTACAAATTACCTTGCAAGAGGAGGGCCGATGCCTCTAAGGCCGGAAGCTCAAGTAAGACCTAGCACGGCGCTTGCTTTGTGGTGCGTTATTTGTCAAGTGGCCAAAAAGCATGCCATGGATAACTACCACTTGTTACAGAAGTATACGCAAACTCCACAACAGTTGTTCTGTAACTTTTGTAGGTCAGTGGGACATGATGAGCGTACTTGCAAGAGCTATGAATTGATGATGGATAGAATTCTCGCCTACAGAGTTCAGGCTGAAACACAGCCCCCTGACCAGAATGCAGGAATGGCGTAGAAGAGGCCGAGGTGGAGGAGGAACTAGTAGAGGTCATGGATAGTTGATTTGCTTCAATTGTGTAGGGTCGGGACACTATGCCCATGATTTCACTAATCCAATGCACCCGTCGTGCAATTATTTCACGCTGCTTGATCACGAGATAGAAGATTGTCCTATGCTGATAGCTAGGATCTGTGAAAAAGTAGTGCTACCACCTCCCCCTACTTAGAACCTGCAAATGATGAGGTTTGAGCTGCGCGAGGAAGATCCGAATGTAAATATAGCGCTCCGAAGTGGAATCGGGACGGGAGATGACAAGGGGAGACAGTTGGAAGACAGTACCTGGGTTCGTAAAACCCCGATGAAAGAAGCTGAGTTTGATTTGGAGCGCGCTCGAGAAACCTTCATGGAATCTAAGAAGAGCTTCACTGAGGCCTCCACTTCAGGAAGCAAAGATCAGCCTGAGCCGGAAATGGATCCCTCCATGCTCACAACTTTCCTGGAAGCTTATATGAAGTTACTGTGCGACAGTAAGGTTATGAAAGGGTTACAAGAACTCATCAACAGATGTGCAGGAGAACCATGTGTAGTCTGAAAGATCGGAAAACATAAAACAAGGACGAGGCGTGAAATGAGACTCACCGCACAGATTGGAGAATATGAGATGGATCAATTCATTTTGGATTTGGGATCAAATGCGAATGTTCTATCAAAACAGACATGGGAGCGAATGGGAAGACTTGCGCTGCCATGGTCTTCGATTCAGCTGACAATGGTGAATTAGTAGAAAATCATACCCATGGGGTGGTAGCAGGGAATAACTGTGGATATTGAGGGAGCGAGCGCGCTGGCAAAATTTGAAGTGATAGAGATTGTTGACGATAGAAATCCATACCCCGCGCTCCTGGGAATTGACTGGGCCACTGATATGAATGGGGTAATTAATCTGAAGAAGTGGAAGATGATATTTGAGAAGAAGTCATTGCGCGTAATAGTACCCCTGGATCCTGCCGAAGGATCGCGCTATACGGAACCAATCTGCGACTATGAGAGTGATGATGATCTAGACTGCATCTACAAGATAACAATGTAAGACCAAGACTGGGTGAATCCCACTGTAGATGGACGGATTACATGGGAGCGCGAGAGTTCCTGCACTTCGGATTCTGATGAAGAAGTAAAACAATGGCAGAATCGGTTACACGAAGTAACTACGTTGAATTGCAATATGATGACCTGGTCCTTGCACTGCGTATCGACAGAAGCAAGATATTTGCCTATTTATGATGGTCTAAATGAGGTAGATACCTTCTTGGATGCATTTGAAAGGGAGGTTCCGGAAAAGAAATGCTTCCAAGCCTTGGACTGGGTACTGCGCGCTATGCCTGCAAGATGGTGGGGTACGCATAAAGGAAGCTTTGATGATTGGCGCAAATGTAGGAGAATGATGTGAACATGATTTGGGAAGCCTAAGGTGTGACTAACAAACAAGTATGATAGGCAGGATGATCCACGCATGCATCTGTCCAAGTGGACATAGACCTATGGAGAAAAGCCACAACCTGAGTGGGTGCACCTGTTCTATCATACCCTAGATGTTATACCAATGAAATGGTATATAGAAACAGAGCTCCACCATGGGATAGGTTAATGGGATATCCTGTGTGAAGGATTCATGATGACCTTCAATTTTGAGGATGGGTGGGACAGTATTGATGAAGCACTACAGGAGGTGAAAGCAACCATCTTTAGGATACCGCGGGAGCCTTTAGACCTGATTCAACTTGAATGGGCTACTCAGCTGAGTCGCACGCTAGAATGTTATAATGTAATTGTTGAAGAGGACTATAAGGATCCATGGAATCTTAACATTCCAGAAACAGAAGGCCACCGCAAATTTCAAGGACCACAGATTGACCTGATATAACCACACTGGTGAAAAACTAAGTAGGTGAACATTGGTATGGAGGCAGAACCCAAATTCGTGAAGATCAGAGACTATTTGGATGATGCGATAGTGGATAAGGTCGTTGAATTACTCCGCGAATATCAGGACTTATTCTCGACCAAGTTTACGGATTTGAAAGGAATAATTGGAGATCTAGGAGTGATGAAGATCACGTGAAAGCCCATCTCGAAGATAGTTAAGCAGAGGCCTTACCGCTTAAATATGAAATACAAGGAGAAGGTCCGCATAGAACTAGTCAAAATGCTCACAGCAGACATCATTGAGCCTGTGGAGGAATCCGATTGGGTAAGTTCGATGGTGGTGCAAGAGAAGAAGCAGAAGGACAAGATAAGGATATGTGTGGATCTTAGAAAATTGAATGATGCCTGTGTGCATGATCCTTTCCCAACTTCGTTCATGGATGAAGTGTTGGACAATGTAGGTGGTCAGGAAGCTTATTCTTTCACTGATGGGTTCTCGAGGTACCACCAGATCAAAATCGCATTGGAGGATAGGAGCAAGACAACCTTCATGGCTAAGTGGGGTTACTTTCAATATACTATCATGTTGTTTGGATTGAAGAATGCGCCTACTATCTTTTCGCACGTGGTTGTTGCAGCATTCAAGGAATATATTCATAAGTTCTTGGAGGTCTATTTTGATGACTAGATTGTATTTGGGTTGGTTAAGAACCATGTAGATATCTTACGCTTGATGCTGGATACCTATCGAAGATACCAAATCACGCTCAACCTCAAGAAGTGTATGTTTCTCGTTCCTTTTGGGAACCTATTAGGGCATGTGGTTTGCAGACAAGGGCTGATGGTAGACCCCATGAAGCTTGTAGTGATTCTGAACTTGGAAGTGTCAAGTGTGAAACAACTGCGCGCTACTCTGGGACATACGGGATATTACAGAAAGTTTATCAAAGGTTATGCCCATATCACCGCGCCGATGGAAAAATTGTTGAAGAAGGATGTCACATTCTGTTGGAACAATGTCTGTAAGAAAAGCCTGGATATATTGAAAGAAAAGATGGTTATTGCACCGATTTTAGTCTTCCCGAACTGGAAGAAAGAGTTCCATGTACATGTTGACGCGTCGTGTATAGTGTTGGGGGCAGTACTGACGTGGGATGGCGGAGAAGGCTTGGATCACCGTATCGCATTCTCAAGCTACTTATTATCCAAAGCAGAGAAGAATTATTCCACCATTGAGCACAGGGGGCTAGCTATGGTGTATGTGCTCCAGAAGTACCGACACTACTTGCTAGGATGCCACTTTAAGATGTATACAGATCACTCCATGCTAAAGTACTTGGTCAATAAGCCTGTGTTGGGGGGCGAATTTGCAGATGCCTTTTATTGTTCCAATAATATGATTTTGAAGTTGTGGTGAAGCTCAGACGATTGAACACAGGACCAGATCACCTGTCGCGCATTAACACAAGGGATGAACCCACTAGTTTGGAGGAAGGATTACCTGACACACAGCTCTTTATTGTGTGCATAGTGGATGGACATTTTGAAGATATAATACACTTTCTAACAATTGGAACTACACCGGAAGGAAACTCTGTCTAGCAAAAGAAGGAATTAGTGGTACACGCAGAAGATTTCTCCATTATTGATGGACATCTATATAAGATGGGGAATGATGAAATACTGTGAAGGTATGTACCTAAGTTTGAACGAAGCAGCATCCTCGCGGACGCTCATGGGGGTGCCGCGGGAGGACATTATGTAGGAAGAGAAATCGCGCAGAAGATTCTACGCCCCAAGTTGTGGTGGCCAACCCTTCATCAGGATTCAAAAGCATATTGCAAGGCATGTAATGTATGTCAGCAGACAGGAAGCCCATCGCGGAGGGATGAAATGCCTTTGAATCCACAAATGACGTTGCAACCATTCGAAAAGTGGGCAATAGATTTTTTAGGACCTATTAAACCTCAAGGAAAGACAAGCGCGAGGTATATTATCATTGCGACGGAGTCTTTGACTCATTGGGCAAAAGCGCAGCTGGTGAAGGATTGCACGGGCGCAACTACTGCGAAGCTTCTATTTGAACACGTACTGACGTGATTTGGATGTCCAAAGATCTTGATGAGCGATCATAGTACACACTTCCTGAACGAGACGATCAGCGCATTAATGGAGGAATTTCAGGTGTACCATCAAAAGAGCACACCTTATCACCCACAGGCTAACGGGACAGTGGAGGCGTTCAACAAAGTGCTTGAAAACACACTGACCAAGGTATGCAACGCTCAGCAAAGTGATTGGGACCTACGCATACCTGCAGTGTTATGGGCTTATCGAACGACATGCAAGAAACTGATGGGACAGACACCTTTTACGCTTGCATATGGAGTGGAAGCTGTAATTCCTATAGAATACATCGTGCGCATAGCAGTGCTCACAAATATGATGGATCACGGAGCCTTGGAGGAGAGGCTCACGTAGTTGGATGAGCTTGAAGAAGAATGATTTTTGGCTGGATTTCACCAGCAAGTCCAATATTAGTGTGAAAAGTCATGGCACGACCGATACATCAAACTGCGCACATTCAAGGTAAATGATCTGGTTCTGTTGTATGATAGTAAGTTTGATAAATTCCCTGGAAATTTCAAGATGCACTGGTTAGGGTCGTATATTATTAAGGAGATTACCGACGGAGGTGCAGTACAGTTGGTCAAGTTAAATGGAGAACCCTTCCCAGGAAAGGTGAATGGCAGTCGCTTGAAGCCATACACCGGCGATCCAATGATGTGACTATATGAAAGTGGCATAGTCTTAGTGCTCCAGGCAGCTGAAAGGAGGCACGGGACTATAAACTACTCTACCCAGGAACTGCGTGATGTCAGGACTGCATGTAGTAGTGAAGTGTCACAAGGTCTGCGGCAGCGCGAAGACAGCTGCACTGGCACACAGGTTTGTTGGAAAGTGACCGTTAAACTCACTATTGACGATTTGATGGTTGGTTTCAGGCCAAATGGAGCGGGTGGCAGGCATTTAAGGCAAACTTTATAGGTTAGATTCTTGGAAATCTACCGCCAATCTAGCATTAATGGACCAAATGTGGGGGGAACGGTCGAATTCAAATTCAAAAGGCACTATAAATTACAATTGGTTTTCTAGTAAACAACACTTGGCAATTTGAGAACTGAGTTATTGCACGCTCAAGTATTCATGAACTAAGACTTATTCGAGACTCTGAAAGCGAATTCGTTGTTTGAGAAACTACCCAAGACACTGAAGGAACTGTGGAGTAGTGCTATGTCAACACCCGAAGAAGCCATGGACACAGGAGTAGTGACAGTCGAGGAAGTTGCGCAGGAAATTGCGGAAGTGGAAGCCCCAGAGAGCATTGGAATAATCGTTGAGGTCCCTAAATCACTGCGAACATCGAGACCTAAGAAGGATAAGCAGGCCATGATCCCGGTGTGCATCTCGCCCAGAAATCCACTAAGGACCAAGCTCACATTGTAGGAAAAGGGGAAGGCCATTAATTTGGAGGCCGAAGAGGAGGAATTTGAAGAAATCCTGGTGGAGGAGGAGGATGAAGAGATGGAAGTTGAAACCCAGGGTGTGGACCCTATTACCCGGTTACCTGAATATGTTCCTCCGCGAAAGAGTAAAGCCAAGGTGTAGAAGGATATATATGAGAGCAAGAGCTCTGTGCAAACTCCGCTGCTCCCAGATGATATTATCTTTGAGGGACCGCACTTGGTGCGGGTTCCTATGTTAAAATTTGAAGATTTTGACCTCATAGACGACGAGAAGTTCCCACATTTAGCGACTAAGAAGATAATGCACCATAAGATCGACACGATGGTTGGAATGATTGAATTGGAGCCATGCAAATGGCTCAGAGGTGTAGAGAAGGTCGGGTTGCTAAACCTGCTCTGGGTGCCGCATTACCACAGCGCCCTAGTGACCGTCTTCGTCATCAAGCAGCTGCTCTACTTGGTGCATTATGGGTTCTTGTGAATGGAGGAGCCCATCCCCATCATAGACCATCTGATTCACCGGATTACATGACTACCTTGCTCAGGAGAGGACCCAGCAAACATTTCAGAGGGAAAAGGTGGCGAATTGGCCCTCGCGGAAGCGATGAAAAAGAAGTTCAAAGTGGAGAAGAAGAAGCGAGGGTATGCCATCTCCAGCATTAACAACCCTGTAGTTAAGGTCGCGACACAAATATTGGTAGGGAAGGCGATGCGTAAGTGTCGCGTGGATGAGGTTCCTATGCTAGTGGTTGCACTAGCGGCGCAATGCGTAGAAGGGTTCTAGTTCAACTGGGCAAACTATCTATGCAGCGAGTTCCTTGCAACTGCCGTGAGGCACAGGAGTAAGCCAAAACATTTCATTACGAATGGCTCTTGTTTTCGATCGTACTGGTGGCATGGGAGTTGCCCGAAGATAGCCAGTTCCCTTCGGTCGTGGTGAACCTTCCAAAGGCAGCGAAGTACGCTTCGCTGTGGGCAACCAAGGACGTGCAGAGGATAAAGGAGAGCAAGATATTTTGGATATTCATGGAGATGAATATCCAAATGGGGATCAATCGCAAGCCGCAGTTATCGCCCATAGTCTACAACAGTTTGCAAAGCTTTGCAGAGTTCAAAGAAGACTTCCACCATGTCTTCATCAAGGCACGGAAGGACCCTACAAAGACATGGCATGATTTACCGTATTTGGTGACTGACGATGTGATATTCGCGGTCCTTGAGTCTTGGCCGCCGGAGTGGCACGCTCTAGTTGGCTCCATGGTGGAAATAAAGTAGTCTGCTACACAACGCAAGAAAGAAGAGACAAAACTTCGAATGGCGTAGTTGGAGGAGAGGCACAGAAAGGAAGAAGCTGCAAGGCCCAGGCAGTGCACAATGCTGTGAAGTTGGTGGAATAGTAGCAGAAAATAGGACAAGAAGAGCGCAAAGGAAGGAAGTCACCTTCGCCTGAACCAGGTGGCGTGGACCCATAGACGACGTCCACCCAGCTCGAGCATCTGCAACCGTGAGAGCAGTTAGTGTCGTGAAAGAAAACAAAGGCATCAAAGACATCGTTCAACCCAATCACCCTCACTGAGGGGGATTTGCATGACATCGGAGAAACAGTGAGGGATGTCACCGCGGAGGCCCTCCAGCAGTTTGAGGAACAACAATAGTTGGTATTGGGGGCTCTTCAGACAGAGTTGCAGGAGTTGTAGGTTCGCACTCCACAGGCTGGCGCAGTGTCCACCAGCCTCGTAGTTGGCACTTCAGCTACCGAGGAAATGTTGCGCACCAGGGTGACCAACATGATAGTGCTACTGGATGGGGCACTTACTACAAAGAAAGAGGCTGACATACCCATGGTGAGTAGTTTGAAAGGGGTAGGGTTGAACATGGCTGTGCTCCCTCAGGAGACACTCTACCTCTTACAGGATGGAGTCACCGCAGAACTTCGGGCCAGGGAGAGTCGCACTCTACAGGTCATGAACAAGAAGCACATCAACATTGAACAGTTGGGCCTATAGCACAATGAGGAAGTGGAGCGGAACAAACAGATAATGCAGGTAGTAGAGGAAGCCTGTTGGATGGTCCCGGAGTTGGACATTCAAGCAGAGGAACCAGTGGAGGCGCACGTCTGTAAATTGGCCACAGGGTTGCGCAACGCTAGAGCAGATATGGCCAGGGTTCAGCTGGAGCTGAACCTGCAGATTGCATAACTACAGTTGAAGGCTCAGCCTTCAATCCCACTGGAGGTTAAGGAAAAGTATACCACCACGGTTATGACAGCGATCGCGGCGGTTGACAGTGTAGTGACAGACTGCATGAAGCTGTTCAAACAGTGATTCGAGGTCTTAACCACCCTGCAGGAGGACCCCAATGTGGAGCGCCTAGAGATAGAGGCACGCTAGCTACAATAGAAATACGATGAGGTAAAAGGGACTGCTCAGACAGTTTCCCTTACACAAAGGCTTGCACGGATGCAGTAGGCAAAGGTGCTCAAGGAACAGGTGGATGTCACTCGGCACAAAGAAGCAGTATTAAAAGTGTGCCTATAGCCATGGATCGATGAGGCGTATACAATTACGGCCTCCATTGAAGCAAAACTTGTGCAAATGTAAGAAACTCAGGAGAGGATTTAGGGCAGCAGTTCAACAGCAACGGTCACCGAAAAGTGCATGGAGGAAGTCCAGCATGCAGTCATTCAGTGCGATTCCAAAGTTGCAGCGATCCAAACAGAGCTGGGAGGTCTTCACGCTAAGATCTTCGCACTTGCAGAGTGACTCGAGGGCGAGTAACGATGTTTGTGTTGGGGGCCTGTTGGGCATGGGATCACCCAAGGGCAACTTTGGGGCTTAGAACCCAGATTTTGGTCCAATTTTCTAATTTCAATGTAAAGACTCTGCATTTTGTGGGTGCGGAGTGCATAGTTGTTAAAGAGTCATAGGGTTGTCCGCCCTTATTTTGATAATGTAATGTCAGCTGTAGAAGATCTACCCATGGTCCGCGGACCATGGGATTGTATAAATAGAGCTAAGCTCTAAGTAGTTAGAAGAATAAGAGAAAAGAATGTCTAAGCAATGAATATGTATGCGAGATAGAACTGAAGTGTAAGTCTAAGTTTTGGGTCGTAGCATAGGTAGAGGCTTTAAAACTGAGTGTGTAGAGGCCTAGTAGTCTGCAGCTGAGTGCGCAGGGCGAGTCGAGTCTGTAACCGTCAAGAATCATTAATAAAGAGAATTTTTCTATCATTTTGTTTATTTATTCCCTGTTTATGCATCTGTTATATTGGGTATGAGTTTCACTTCTAACACTTATATGATGCGTGAATGTGTATAAATATATTGTTTAAGTGAACACAAGTAGGAACATTTGTTTACGCGAAGCTAACTAAGCTCTGCTAATAAGATAAGTAAGATACTTAACCTAGTTTGAGAGACAACACAGATCGTTGCTCTAGTAGCGCGAAAGGACTACCTCCCCTGGTTAGGATTGCACGAAAGCCGATTGTAACACTTCGCGAGGGTACTGAAGGATAGAGCAGAGAGCGAAGCCACTTGCGCGAAGGCAAGTATAGTTGGAATAAAACCGGCATCGCAACCATCTCAAGGGTGCAAAAACTTGGTTCCAGCATCGCCCCATACTGCTTCGAGTGAGACTTCAATCCGCGGGCTGATGCCAAAAGGGCCAATAGTGTAGGGATTCATTTGGCTAACTAACGTTGAACCTGGGTTAGGCCCTCTCAACCCAACAATCAGAGAAAACAATTAAATCATCTAAATAAATGACAGTAAATTTAGATGTTTTACCTACAAATTCTAGATCCATGGCTCTCTGGAAAGTGGCTCCAGTGTTGGTTAACCCAAATGGCATTCTAGCATACATAAATGTACCCCAAGGTGTGGTGAAAGCAGTTTTTTCTTGGTCAGCTTGACTTACTATGATCTCGTTATAACCAGAAAATCCATCTAGCATAGAAATCCTATTTGCACCTGAAACTTTCTGAAGTAGATGATCCATTTTGGGCAATGGATAATTATCCTTTAAAGATGATTTGTTTAGATTTCGAAAGTCTACACATAGCCTAATCTCACCATTTTTCTTTTTGACAGGAACTAGGTTGGCTACCCAATTAGAATACCTTAAAGGTACTATGATATGAGCATCAAGCAACTTTTTAAGTTCTTTCTCAATGGTTGGAAGTAGTATGGGATTGATTCTTATTATTTTTTGTTGAAAGAGTTTTGCTTCTGGTTTCAAAGGAATCTTATGCTCAATCAAAGATGTGTCATAAGTTTTTAACTAATTATAAGACCAAGTAAAAACATATTTGTAATTTTTAAGAGGATTCAAGTATTTGAATTTTACATCCAAAGGTAAGGTTGATGACAATTTAATATTTTTCACATCATCTAAAGCCCCAATATTGCATTCTTCGATTTCTTCTTGAGGTGAGTTAAACAAGGGATTTTTAGAGACATCATTATTATCAAACAATTTTTCCAATGGAACCAATCCTTTAGGAATAATATTATTAGATAATTGGATGATATCATGATCAAGACTTTTAGGACTAAATGAGGTTTCTGGATTTTGTTGATTTCATTCTTGAATATTGTTTTGATCTCCTTCAATTTTCATATTTGATAATTTATCAATGACTTGAAGGAAATATTTTAATTGTTCATCATCTTCAAAAATCTGCCAGTGTTTAAGGTTAGCAGGAATTGATGGTCTATACTTGACTTGAATTTGGTATTCTAACAATACTAGCTCGGGGTTTTTGAAAGAGCTTGTTGATATAGCTACTGAGTCAGCATGCATATTTTCATCTCTGGGAATAGCAATTATGTTAAATCCTTTAAAGAAATTTTCAATTGTGTCCCAAGCTTCATTTTTATAGGACCTAAGCCTTGGGTGTTTTGTTTGGCAAATATTTATAACCTAGTTCACTATAAGCTTAGAATCAGAAAAGACACTTAAGTTTTGAACCTTTCAACTCCTAGCTAGCTTAAGACTAAGATGAAAAGCCTCATACTCAGCCACATTATTGGTGACCTCAAATTCAAGTTTACATGACTGAGTTATGTTTTCTTTATTTGGTGAAATTAAAACAATTCCTACTCCTGCTCCTTCTTTTGAGCAAGAGCCATCAAAATAAAGTTTCCAAATATCTGATTCTACAACTTTAGGTTTGGAAACTATATTTTCAATGGCAAGTTGAGTGTTTGATGCATTTTGTGAAGATAACTGAAAGCAACCAAAATCCTGATCTACTGCATAGATAGGGTGGTTTTTTGCTTGATCAGACCTACAAACAGTATGAAGGAATCTAACTTCCCTATATAACCTTAAATGCTCACCTCCGTAGACTGGAATAGTAGCAAAATACATGTCCATCTGAAGTGATCCTCCAAGTTTAGCACAGCATGATCTAGATAGAAGCATGCCAAACTTGGTAGGAATATCAGTGACAACTATGTCTAAAACTATACTCTTGACAAGTATTTGAGCTAAGGTCACAACTAGGTCTTTG
The DNA here is from genome assembly GCA_031772625.1 of Pinus tabuliformis. NCBI lineage: Eukaryota > Viridiplantae > Streptophyta > Pinopsida > Pinales > Pinaceae > Pinus > Pinus tabuliformis. The sequence continues at coordinate 1,146,195,725 of CM062811.1, read as the reverse complement.
ATCAATCCTAGGCATGGTACTTTCTTTGAATCAAAGGTGTAAAGATCATGATAAGAACGAGTAACTTGTAATTGAATTTTATCCATAATTACCTTCGACATAAGGTTATGAGAAGCTCCAGAATCCATCATGTAGTTATACAAAAGAAATTCATGAGCCTTTAAAGTTACATAAAATGGTGGAATAATTTCATCAATCATATCAAAACTAGGGCCAAACACTACTGAGGGATTTTCATCTTGCAAACTAATAACATCTCCTTCAGCATCTATGCTAGAGGACTATATCCACTTAGACACTTGATTTTTATAACCAGGATTTTTGGAAAGTTCAGCTAAAGGTATAGGAATCTTGAACCTTTCCAATTCCTTTTCAATATTAAAAGTTGTCAAAATAGTCTTGTCAAATGAAAGGGTTTCAGTGGATGACTCTGTAGTCTGAGGTGTTCGAGTTTGTGTTTGAATGGATTTTATTACAGGTTCAATTATAGTGGTAGATTTTGAAGGTCTACCAGGACTTGATCTGGGTCTTAGATCATACTTCTTATTCAATTCTACAATTATAAATTTAGAGAATGCTAGGTATTTGAAAGTTGAGCATCTCCTGGTTCTTGTTCAAAAGACCGAGGTGAAGGAATTATTGCCATTTGTACTATTGAAGAATCAATATTATTGATATCTTTAGTGATTAAAGGGCTTATATCCTGTGGATGTCAATCATCAATCAACAAAGGTGGTTGAACGTTTTGATGAGAACTTGGTCTCTGAAGAATCTGCATTTGAGGAGTTCTTCGAAATTGAGTTTGAGCTTGAGGTCTGACAGTAGTTTGCGAGCAGTTATAGGTTGTGCTTCAATTTTAGAAATCCTATTAGAAAGGTTTCTAGGCAAAGATGTAATTTCATCAATTTTTCAATCCTCAAGTTTAGATTTGGAAGAAGATGAATCATCAACCCTAGCTTTTAGTTTTCTTTCTTCTTTCTCTGCTTTAGCTTTAAGCTTGCCAGAAGCTGACCTATTAGCTTCTACCTCTACAGCATTTGTCTGCATGTCTTCGAATGTATTAGAAACCCTTTCCCTTATCATGACTTCAAAGTCATCATCAAATGCTTTGGAAAAGTTAACCTTTTCAGTTGCTACTGGTGGTTTACAATCAGTAGGCATTTTATGATAGAGTTTGTTAAATCTTTTGATGAATTCAACAACTGGTTCACCGGGTTTCTCTTCAATTCTTCAAATTCGGTGAGAAAGTAAACAGGGTCTTTCTTTACCCCCCATTGGTTTTTAAAGATAGTTATGATTTCATTCCATGTTCTAATAGAGTCAACTCTAAGTTGCCTAAACCAGATCCAAACATTTCCTTCTAAAGATTGTACAAACAATCTCATATAAACATTTTCATCTTATATGTTCATATTGTCAGCAAAATCTAGGAAAGTTGCTACATGATCTTCTGTTGAGGGACCTGTTTCTCCATTAAATCTTGGCAGATTTATTAGATATCCATCAGGAAAATTTCCTAAGTTTGCAGGGAGAAATAAAGTAGCATACCTTGCTTGCACAATGGGTTGAAAAGCCATTACAGCAGGAGGAGTATGGGGTGACTGAGTAGATGATGATGATAAAGAGTAAGATGATGAAGATGAAGATGTAGGAGATGAAGATGGAGATGTAGGAGATGAAGATGAATCTGTAGGGGTATTAGTATGTGGAGGAGAGAAATATGGATGAGGCCTTTTTGAGGATCTCAAAGGGGTTTTAATAACCAACTTTTGAACTCTTGGGGGAAAGTCTTCCTTATTATCAAACAAAGGATTCAAATAGACAGAAAATGTTTGTTCAAGATTAGTAGATGTTGATGGAATAGAACAAGGAGTTGGAGTAATAAAATCTTGAGGCTTGAATTCAGGTAAATGTAAACCCAAATATTCCTCAGATGAAAATGATTTGATAGGAATGGATGGAACTCGATATGACTCTAGTGACTGTATTAAAAAAGGCTAGTTGAAGATCTACTCCTCTAGAATGGATTTCAGAAACCCTAGGAGGTAGTTCAGTCCAATCAGGATGGGATGGTACAGATGAAAAAGGATCTACATATGAGATGTCTTCAGGGTGTAAAGTTGAAGAAGAAGAAGGGGTTGTATGTCTTCTCCTTGAAGAGGCTCCTCTAATAAGTCTTTCTGGGTCTGGTATAGGGTTAACAATCTCAGAAGCAGAATGTGATCTAGTGTGCTTGAAAGGAGCCAACTTGGACCAGTGGAATCACTAGGTGAAATATTTTGACCTATATCCTTATCCTTTATTCACCTTAAAGGAAAGGGAGAATCGTTTCCCCAAGGAAAATTTAGCTTTCAATTCTTTGCTCCCTGGAAACGGCGCCAATCTGATGTTGTCCTTTGAGATAACCTAAGGTCAATTGGTTATGCCAAAGCATCTATAACGTTTTGTTGATTTTAAATTGTTCGATGACCTGTGAACTGTTTATAAACAGGTGCTTTAAACTTAGATAGATTTTCAATAAAATAAAAGGTTGTTCTTTACATGCACATGGTTATTTTGATTTTAGTGGGATGGATTAGTAGAATATGAAGAAATATAATTGGTTTAATATTCAAACTAAGTATTTAACCTTTTATAAGTAGATTTCAAGAAAACAATGTTTCCTTGATCAAAAAAATATAATTAAACTATTACAAAAATCTAGTGTAATTTACTTTCAAAGAGGAATTTACAATAACAGATGGTTCTATAAATTAATCTCTTATATAAATTACAACTTCACAGAGGATATAAAATGAAACTGATATTCAATTAAATTTTAAATCGGATGATTGTAAAAAAAAAAAAATTATATGAAGAAGACATAATGAATAACCAAGACGAAAACAACTCACTGAGAGACAGACCATATGAGGCAAATTCAGAATCTTTTATTATCTCAAAAATGATCCAGCTTAGTACAAATCTACTTGATAACTAGTTCAATAGTTCATACCTTGAATACTTCAACAGAATGAAGTATTTAAGCAAAATTACAAAAATATTACATTTAATACCTGAGTGACATGACATTCTATTATTACTTAGAACTAACAGAGAAAGAAGTAATTTGATCAAAATGAATGAATCTGAGCATCTGGCCCTTCTTTGAAGGAGAGCAGTTGCTGAGTGGCCATTATTCGAGTGTTGCGCTAGTGAAGCTGATATGTCCTTTAGTTCTGAAATTCACACAACTTACCCACCGCTCTTCATTTGGAATAGCAATCTTGGTTACCTTGTTGTAGATTTCATCTACCTCAGTATACTGAGCAAAAGTCGGTTTTACTGTAAAAATATGTTTTATATCATGTTGAATAAAACTTATGTTGTTGATAGCTTCATAAAAAGCTCTGCCTGTCATAGAATCTTTGATGTTAGAAGACTTAGTTGTATCCTTGGCAATGTCCTAAAGCTTCTTCATGTAGTCTTCTCTGGTCATTAATTTGTCATTGATTACAAACAGTGAAGGCAGACCTTTCTTGTTTAATGCATCAATCCTAGTGAAAAACCTATTAACTGCTACCTCTAGAGTGTGACACTTCTCTGTCAGTTGTACAACTAAGTTCTTCTTTGTTAGAACTTTCTTTACCTCTAGAATAGTTTATGTTCTGTCATCCACTCCTAGATCATCCAGCTCATATCTGTTTTTGGAATTAAGGAACTTTATGATGTTGTTGGTTGTAGTAGGCATTTCTCCCAATTGAGCATTGATAGTGGCAATGGTCTGCTTAGTTTTCTCCATGAGTTCCTTCTGTTCAAAAATAATATGGATACATGGCCATATTCCATCTGTTTCTTCAATGATATTATTCCATATGATCTCTTTAACATGACCCAGGGTGTGGCCAATAGAAGATTCAGCTGCTAACTTCTTCCATGTCTCTATCTGATTTTGAGTTCTCTAAAGCTCTGCTGCATGAAAAATCTTAGTTTTATTTTGATGGTCTTGTAGAAGTTTCACTTGATCCTGCAACTTTTTAATTTCTTCAATCTAGAGAGTCATGTTTTGTACTACATTGGCCAACTGATCTGCAACATCCCCTGTACTTGTTGAAGAAGATATGGTTGTAGGAATGGTTGTAATAGGGAGTTCTTGCAAAGGGACAACAACCATTTTGGGAGCTTTCTCCTTCTCTTTAATCATTTTATCCATCATTATCTCCATTTTCTTCAGTTGTGCACTTTTCTCCATGATGAGCTTCATCATGTCTGCATTTTGTGTGTCTGTCTCTTCAATATCCATAGCTAGAGGATCTTCTATAGATGGCAATTTTAACTGCTTCCTTAATGTTTCTATGTCTAAATTATTTTTCTTTATAAGGTCTTCTGCAGCATCGATGTTTGAAGGGTCATAACCCACTTTGATCACCAAGTCCTCCAGAGTTTTAATCTTGGTGTCTTTGGCAAGCGCAAAGACCTTCTCCATCTTCAGTTGTGATTGGACATTTTCTAATGTAACCTGCAGTTTAGACAAACTCATAGCAGTGTTAGTGACAGTTGAAAATATAATTTGCCCAGTCTGCTTATGCATATCCATTTGGTCAATGGGATGTATATCTTGTACATCAAATTCAAAAGTTGTCTTCTTGTAGTCTGATGTTGCCTTGGGTTGGGGAACCTATGCCTGGAGGAATTCCATTTGCATTTTTCCGTTTTCTGAATCAAAGGCTGACAGCAGCCTGCTTTGAGCACCAGAAGTCTACTTCCAGAACTGATTGTAGATATTAATCTTTAAGGCCTCATTCCTGACTTTTATCTCATTAAAGATGTCCATTATATTTTTCTCTATCTCCCCTGAAGTAGATGCGCTGGTCTGCATAATTTGTTGTTGCTCCTGTGAAGTCGTGTAGGTGTGTTACACTAAACAATGTCACCATGGCTATTTACAGTTAGTATGGCTCTATCAACAGTCATGCTATCCTCTTGGGCAAGTCTTATGCCTCTGCTCTCCATGTCAAACTCCAAAAAGAGAGAAAGTCTTTATAAATGTATTTATCTCTGGGTACGCAGGTTCTCTCAACCTTACCTGCGGGTACGCACCCAATTTTCACAAAAGCTGCGTCCTTGGACGCTCTGTATGTAAAGGGGCAGGTGCGTCCCCCTGTAAAGGTCAAAATGCACAAGTTTCATCTTTAAAAAGTTACTTGTGGTCATTTCTAGAGCATTCTAGAAGGTTGTTCGACGTGTATTGAGCACCTCCAGATGGTTCATGCACCCCTACCAAAGAGGAACTTATCCCATCAATAACGGAGCTATCCCATCCAAAGAGGGGATTATCCCATTGATGGTGGACCTGAATAACTTCCTCTAGATCACTATAAATACAGGCATTGGGCCAGAAGGAGAAGAGGTTGGAAGCTAAACATTTCTAAGGGTAGATGCTGCTGGAATTAGGACTCCCATTTAGAAGCTTGTGAGGAGAGATTTTCATCTTTGCTTGTTCTATTTGGAAGTGGGTGAGCTTTGTCAAAGTAAAGGAGAACTCCTGATGGACCCTGGGAGGGACTTGCACAACACCAAGGCTCAGGTTGTAATTGTTCCTTTTGTTACCTATTAATGCAAATGAGTCCATTCTTCTCAATAACTTGTTATTTATGAGTTATTTCATGTACTCCTTGGTCTATGTGTTAAATATGTTTTATTCTATGAGATTATCAAGTGCTATTTAATCGTTTGATTGTTAGTGGATGCAGGTTTCAAAGTGAAGGAGGAGCTCATCCGGATCAGCGGAGCTGGACTGCTACAACAGCGTTGGATTACAGGTAGGATCTAAACACTTGATTTCTTATATAGTAAATGCATGTTTAGAGAAGGATTGCTCTTGTTTGTCTTGTTTGTCACTAGAGAGTCTTAGGCTCCTAGGGAGGTTGGTTGTGTCCGCACAATCGACTCTTTCCGCCTGACAAATTGGCGACTCCGCTGGGGACTCCATTGATGTGAAAGTCTTTTCCTTTGTATGAACTTTGCTCTGAGAAAATTGGTTTAGTTTTCTGGTTTTTGGCTCTGTGACTTTGTCTTTGGGTGGGTTAGCTTAAGGTTAGATTCATTTTAGTTTTTCTTGAATTTTCCAGTAGGACGCACCCTCTGAGTATTGCACAGTGCATCCCTGGACGCACTGTCGCTGTGTGCACAGAGCGGGCCCGCACCTGTCTTAACGGGTTGCCTGCGTCCCCCTGCTAAAATTTAAGAAAATTCCATTTTATGCATTTTTGCTCTTAGATTTTTCTTTTTCTTAGTTTTTACTGCCCAGATCCATTAGTCTCTTGTCAAAGATCTTCACCTAAGCTTGTTTCATTAGCATTCCTGCTTTAAGCTTTCATCAATTGGGTGTTTTGAGTCTCTTTTTTGAGAAATTCTTGATTTGATTTCCTTTGGTCATTACTTGGAGGTTTCTCTCAGTCCTTTCACAATTTTGCATCTTTTTGCTTTCATTTTTGCAAAAAAAAATTCCCCCTCATTCGCCGGGGGGGGCTAAATTGTGCATGAGTGTTAATCGCCTTTGAGTGTTTTTATGTTTTGATCTTTGGAACTCTCACCCAGTTTTCTCGACTTGCACTTGATTGGTTCTTAGATCACATTAGAATCATCTTGTGTTTGAGAATTCTCTTGCATAGATCACATTTGCATAATTAGAATTCTCATCTTCAGAATATGAATGAAAAATGTGCATAGATTACAATTGCATAGTTTACATTCTGAAAAATCAATTGTAGATTTAGATCAGCTTTCTTTGATTTGAATTTACACAAAAATAAAATAAAATAAAAAGGTTTGGAATTGATTTGCATTAGTTTTTCTTGATGAAATTAGTGCATTAGAGAATTTGTTATATTTTCTCTTAGTGATCAATTTTTTGCGTTGTTGGAAGTGAATGGAAACTCTCTCCTTACTTTAGTTAGGATTCATCGAATTGAAAAGATTACATTATCATATTCGATTGCATTCAGTTGAGTCGGGTCATAACACCATTGGTTTCATATCCATTTACCCATTTGAGCAATAACAGCCTTAATAACACAGCGCTTAATTAAAATTCATCTAGTAATTTTTACATTTCTAGGGCTCTGAAACACGAACATAGCTTAGGCTAGTGTCTTGGAGTAGGAGAGTAATTAACTCTCCAAGACAGCAAAACCAAACAAGTAGCTCATCTTGTGGTAGGATAAATCCAATTGCTTCACTTGTACTCTGGGAAAGCTCCTCTTAAAGGAGAAGCACGAGCTCGTGTCCGAACCAGTGAGGGGATCAATCCTCCCTCAGTGGGAACGACGCCAGACACGCACGTATTACAAATGGTAAACCTCGGATTGACCATTGTCGAGGAGCTAGGGGTCACTTGTCGGTAAACCTTGGATTATTGTCAAGGAACCGGCAAGGGGATTGAGCTTGATACTCTGCCCTTGCGTGCTGTCGGAGTGTAGACTGTTCCCCCAGGTGAATTTGTTGCGGTTGGTAACCTTAGTGACCATTATCTTTAGGGTTCTACCCAAGGTGACGGTGGAGGGAAGATCCCACTGTACCTGGAGCAGACGTCGGCTAGACTCACTTGGATTTTCTGGGGGGTTCACTTCACTCGAGACGGTTAAAGTGGAGGAACTTGGTCCAGTCTATTCATTAAGCAGGTTGTCGGGGTAACTGTTCCACCCGCCACTTCTGTACTGAATTCTGCGATGTTGGACTTCATCACCAACTAGTGTTTTCGGTCCGGAAGGCTACTGTTTGTGTATGGTTTGACTCCTAGATTTGATAGCGCGTGTTAATTTGTTTGTTTTTACTTTTAGAGACCATAGGTGTGAATTGTGAATTTTAATTGTTAGGTGTGAATTGTGAATTGTTAATTTTAGTTTTAAAATTGTTAATAAAATTCACTGAAGTTGAATATAATGGCAAATGTTCCGGAATTTATCAACCTAGGAACCCCTCCTAATGAGAATCCTAGTACTTTTCCTTACTTTGGAAATGTTGGTCCTCCTTATATGGCTACTTTGTCATTACCTGGATTTACAATAGGTTTACCGATATGGTTATTTTCAACTTCGTTGGCCCAAAATACTCCAATTGTTCCACCTCAACCGAATGCTTCACCTCAACAGAGTTCACCATCTCAACATCACCAACCTTCTGTTGACCCTTTACCTTCTTCGCCTAATTTTTCTTCCTCCATTTCTTCCTCTTCGCCTCGTAAAAGCCTTGATGCTAGTAACCAGGAGGCTAAGAAGAAGAAGAAAGGGAAGAAGAAGAAGAAGCAAGATAAGAAAGAAGTCAACCAACCAACCGTGGCTGTAAGTGTTAGTTGTGTTGAGGAAAACTCCAACATGCATCGTAAACCCAAATACCCTTGCAGGCTTTGTAAGGGTGACCACTTCCTTGTCAATTGTCCTGGTATTCCAAAGGTCTTGGAAGTATGGTCAGAAAAATCCCATCAACTTTCTATTGATCCATCAACCAGTGATAGTCAGGTTCCTGGGAAAAAGGGTAAAGTTAGGTTTCCTTGTAAGTTATGCAAAGGGAGTCATCAAACTCACATTTGCCCTCACATGGATGAAGCCTCAACATTGTTGGAAAAACTTACTATTCCACAGCAAGAATTTCCAACTGGTTACCGTAAACTTTCTCCCAACCTACCGTCAACTGACGAAGTGATTGATCTAAATTCAAGTACAGTCGATCACACTCTCCCATTGGAGAGTGAAACTCATGTCACTCAGGTTGATGATCCATTAGTTGATCAAGTGGTCGATTCAATTTCACATTTGGTCGATCCCACTTTCCATTTAGAGAGTGAACTTCATACCACTCAGGTTCTTTTTGTTACATCAGATTCTTCTATGCCGGGGGGCATTTCACCTGTTTCTACAGAACCCCCTCCAAGTACTGAGGTCTTTTCCTTTGATTGGAATCAACTGACAGAACCTCGTCTTCCTTCCTCCATCCCTTTCCAAATCATTGTCAAGGCTAGTGGTAGGGACATACATCGTACTCAGGTAGATGAAGGTGCTTCTGTTAGTATTTTATCCTCAACTGTTTGGAAAGCTTTGGGTTCCCCTCAGCTTGCGCCTATTACGCAGAATCTGAAAGCTTTTAACAAAACCGTTAGTGAACCTTTAGGGATCCTTCCCAAGTTTTCTATTACCTTGGAAGGTAAAACTGTCTGTATTGATCTTATGGTAGTTCGAGGTCCCTTGGATTTCAGTTTACTCCTTGGGCGAGACTATGTTTATGCAATGAAAGCTGTCATATCGACACTCTTTCGCGTGATGTCTTTCCCTCACAATGGCAGTATTGTGACTATAGACCAGCTTTCGTTCCCTACTCTTGTTTCAACTACCAATAATATGACACCCCTAAATGTTCCTGATTCTAAAGTGGTATCTACCCTGCCACGGCTAAATTATGTGGCAACTGGTCCTATGTTTTCAGTTACCGATGTAAGTGAGCCTCTCACTGTTGATTTAGATCCGGTAATTGACATGGAAAACTCTATGGGATTATTTGAACACGATGTTCTTATCCCTTTTGAGTCCCTTGACATGTGTTCCTTCCAGAGAAGTGTTCTTCCTTCTGATGAAGACCTTTTGGAAGCCATGATCAAGGTGTGTCCATTGACATGTCTTTCTTCCAGTTGGAAGCCATGATCAATGTGTATGAGGATAGTTTCTTCTAGTCTCAACCTCGTTAAAAAAAAAATGAAACTGGAAGTCATGAGCATAGTTCGTTGTCTTGTGTCAAGCTCATTAAAAAATGAAACAAGGAGTCGTGAGGATAGTTTGTTCCCGTCTCAACCTCATTAAAAAATGAAACTGGATGTAACGAGGAAAGTTCCTTTTACTGTGTCGACCTCGTTAAAAAATGAATCAATGAGTACGAGGAAAGTTCCTTTTACTGTGTCGACCTCGTTAAAAAATGAATCAGTGAGTGTGAGGAAAGTTCCTTTTACTGTGTCAACCTCGTTAAAAAATGAATCAGCGTGTGTGAGGAAAGTTCCTTTTACTGTGTCAACCTCATTAAAAAATGAATCAGGTAGATTTTAGGTTATGTAGGTAGATCGTAGAAAGTAGGGTTTTGAGGATAGTTCCTGTTACTGAGTCAACCTCGTTAAAAAATGAATCAGGTATGAGGATAGTTCCTGTTACTGAGTCAACCTCGTTTAAAAATGAATCAGGTATGAGGATAGTTCTTTTCTTGTGTAAACCTCGTTAAACATGAAACAACTCCCTTTTCAAGTTAAATATTGAAAGTAAACCTTCATTTCATCCATCTGGTTGAATGCAATGAAGCCTGGGGGGCATGTACCTCGCTTTGCATCATTATACTGGGGGCATGCGAAATTTTTGAGCATAGTTCCTTGTCTTGTGTCAAGCTCATTAAATAATGAATCAAGGATTTTAGAGCATAGTTCCTTGTCTTGTGTCAAGCTCATTAAAAAATGAATCAAGGATTTTTGAGCATAATTCCTTGTCTTGTGTCAAGCTCATTAAAAAATGAAACAAGGGTAGGTTAAGTAGGTAGATTGTAGAGAGTAGTCATGAGCATAGTTCCTTGTCTTGTGTCAAGCTCATTAAAAAATGAATCAAGGTTTTTAGAGCATAGTTCCTTTTCTTGTGTCAAGCTCGTTAAAAAATGAATCAAGGTTTTTAGAGTAAAGTTTTTTGTTAGGTAGATTGTAAAGAGTAGTTTTGAGGATAGTTCTTTTCTTGTGTCAACCTCACTAAAAAATGAAACAGCTCCCACAAGTCTTTCCAAGATCTTGAAAGTAAAGCTTCATTCCATCCACCTCATTGAATACAATGAAGCTTGGGGGGCATGTACCTCGTTTTGCGTCATTATGCTGGGGGCATGTGGACTTATAACAAGCATAGTTTTTCGTTTCAAGCTTGCGTAAACATGAAACCGAATCCGAGCATAGTTCTTTTCATGTGTCAAGCTCGTTAAAAAATGAAACAAATCCTCCTCTACTTGAGTCGAGAGATTGACGAGATCTTATAAATGTTAAGTTTTTAGGTTAGTTATTTCAGTTTTTTGCATAATTTTCTTATAGTTTTAGGTCGAGTCTTTCAAATGATCTCGTTCATGAACCTTCATTCCATCCAGCTTGTACTTAGTTGAATGAAATGAAGCTGGGGGGCATGCACTCTAGCAGTTATGCCTAGGGGGCATCAAGCACAGTTTTCTCTCTGTTTCAAGCTTGTGTAAAAATGAAACTACTTTGAAGCATAGTTTTTCTCTGTTTCAAGCTTTTGTAAAAATGAAACCTCTCTCGAGTCAATTTCAGTTATTTTCAAGACTCGTTAAACTCATGAAAATACCGAGATTATTTTGCTATCCTTCATTCTCGTAAAACAAATGAAAATGTTGAGTTCTTTCCGTCTTTTCCTGCTCGTAAATTAAATTGAAAGTCGGCCATATGAGTACATTTTTATCCCTTTTTCGAACTCATTAAAATTTACGAAAAAATGAAAACCATGAGTACATTTTTATCATTTTTTCGAACTCGTTAAAACTTATGAAAAAGTGAAACCTTGGAGTTCTCTTTTAAGCCCTTTTCAGACTCCTAAAACATGAAAAGATCGTCGAGCGTTTCTTTTACACTCGTTAAAACGGAATTAAAAGACGGTCCCCTTATAGCCCTTTTCTGACCGTAAAAACAGGAAAAGATTGCCGGGTTTTTGTCGTTTCAAACTCGATACGGAAATAAAACGACGTGTCCTTGATCGCTTTTTACTTTTCAGGTCAGAGACACTAATCATGAAAGTACTCCTTGGTCGCAAGATCAAGCGGTTCCCCCAGGTATTATTTTATACTTTTTCGGGCTTGAGGGACACAAATCTACGAAAAAGTTAAACTTGGAGTCTTCTTAAGTTTTTCAGACTCTCTAAAATTGAAAAACGCCGAGTTTCTCCTATACTGGACTCATTAAAATTTCACAGTAAAGGACCTGTTCAATTACAAACAGGAACGAACCACTCCTTCCTAGGGTTCGAATCAAAACTAGGTTGGACTCATCCGAAGGATGAGCTTATAATCGAGCATATGTTATCCTCCTCAAGCTTGTTAAAAATAAAGAGGTACTTGCCAGAAGTGGTGGGGGAAAAGAGAGAAGAATGAACCTGTTTGTTATCTTTTGTCTCAGAAGAAACTTTATTACCACTCTTGAACACGACACTTTTCATTCACCTGGGTTGGGAAATCTTTTACCTCACAGTTGATCAAACCACTTTGAAAGTCTTCAGCCGGGTTCCGGGGATTAACTTTGAGTTATTCATCACCAAGCCATCTGTCGTGTCGTTATGTGTTCAAGAGGTCTGCAAGCAAAACTTTCATCTGCAAAATACTTGTCATCCATTTGACCATCCCTGAGTCAGTCCTTACAGCAACATTTCTTCAACTTGAACAATGATTTCGTGTTGTGGGCTTGCCTGCAACGGGTCGCTTTCTATCGACATCAGCACATTATCTAGAGAGATGACTTAGAAATCGTCAGTACCTTGAAGTCTGCATGCATCAATGGCAGGTTTCTCGCCTTTGACGTCAGTTTACATCATTGACTCTCGATCGAAGGATTCCGTGAAATGTTCGACATCAACTCATTCATTCACATCTCATGGATTGTACTGGGTACTTTGAGAACCATTGACATTACTGGTGGTCTCTCTCACACTTGTTAACAGTTTACATCATCGACTGGTAATCAAGTGGTTTCTACCATGTTCGACATCAACTCATTTATTCGCATGGCTAGAATCGTACCAATTCGGGAAGTAGAAATGAAGACCCTGGATCTAGTTTCCACCATCCAGGCTGCGAGGAGTTTTGTATTCATTATCTAAGTAGACTAATCATAAACAGATGGCTGCGTCCATACTGTGTCTACAAAAGTCTATGATTATGATGTACTGCAAGATCATTCCTGTATCAGAGTAGTTAGTCTGTTAGTTAAAGTTTTGATCTGAGTATGGGAATGCCTACCTCAGTGATGATATAATCTTATACATGTATTTTGTGTTGAAAATTGCAGGTTCTGACCAGGCTCTCCACGAGATAATCCTTGAAATGATAAAGCGCTTCACCCTTCCTAGATAATACAAAACCCTAATCTATTACAGGCTTCGCACTTTAGGGGGCAATCTGTTACACTAAAAAATGTCACCATGGCTATTTACAGTTAGTATGGCTCTATCAACAGTCATGCTATCCTCTTGGGCAAGTCTTATGCCTTTTCTCTCCATGTCAAACTCCAAAAAGAGAGAAAGTCTTTATAAATGTATTTATCTCTGGGTACGCAGGTTCTCTCAACCTTACCTGCGGGTACGCACCCAATGTTCACAAAAGCTGCGTCCTTGGATGCTCTGTATGTAAAGGGGCGGGTGCGTCCCCCTGTAAAGGTCAAAATGCGCAAGTTTCATCTTTAAAAAGTTACTTGTGGTCATTTCTAGAGCATTCTAGAAGGTTGTTCGACGTGTATTGAGCGCCTCCAGATGGTTCATGCACCCCTACCAAAGAGGAACTTATCCCATCAATAACGGAGCTATCCCATCCAAAGAGGGGATTATCCCATTGATGGTGGACCTGAATAACTTCCTCTAGATCACTATAAATACAGGCATTGGGCCAGAAGGAGAAGAGGTTGGAAGCTAAACATTTCTAAGGGTAGATGCTGCTGGAATTAGGACTCCCATTTAGAAGCTTGTGAGGAGAGATTGTCATCTTTGCTTGTTCTATTTGGAAGTGGGTGAGCTTTGTCAAAGTAAAGGAGAACTCTTGATGGACCCTGGGAGGGACTTGCACAACACCAAGGCTCAGGTTGTAATTGTTCCTTTTGTTACCTATTAATGCAAATGAGTCCATTCTTCTCAATAACTTGTTATTTATGAGTTATTTCATGTACTCCTTGGTCTATGTGTTAAATATGTTTTATTCTATGAGATTATCAAGTGCTATTTAATTGTTTGATTGTTAGTGGATGCAGGTTTCAAAGTGAAGGAGGAGCTCATCCAGATCAGCAGAGCTGGACTGCTACAACAGCGTTGGATTACAGGTAGGATCTACACTTGATTTCTTATATAGTAAATGCATGTTTAGAGAAGGATTGCTCTTGTTTGTCTTGTTTGTCACTAGAGAGTCTTAGGCTGCTAGGGAGGTTGGTTGTGTCCGCACAATCGACTCTTTCCGCCTGACAAGGTGGTGGGAGACTGTGTGGTTTGATCACCCATTAATGAGAAAACAAGTGGCTCATTAGTGGTGATAATGGTCTCTTGCTCTGAATCTTTGCTGAGACTTAGTTTAGAACTAAGCTTGGCCTTCTTTATGTACATGATCTTGAATCCTTCACTGAAAATGTCAATCCCTGAAGGGGACTCTTCCTCTCTACTTCTCTTAGTTGTTTTCTCCTGCATGGTAGGAGTCTGTACTGTAGATGATGATACCAGTTGTTCTTCTGCCTCTTGTAGGGTATTCTCAACCCATTCTAACTGATTTTTGTACTTCTCTATCTTTGTCCTAGCTGTGTGAAAATAAGGAGTAGATTTTGTTTCTACTCTTAATTTAGAAATGATCCCTAATGGATCATATGACTAGGTAAAGCTTAGGTTGAACTGCATTTCCTTTAGCATCTTGTCTGCTTCTTCCCCTGTTGCTCTTGTGTTGCAAATGAAAGGCCCAATTTGCATTTTGATTTTAAACTAGGACTTCTTCTTGGTAGCCACAAAGTGGATTTCATCCATATTTAGCATCTGCCTTATGTACTCCAGGGAAAAAATCCTCATTGGGAGGAATTTAGGCAGCTTGTAAGGTGCAAGCTCACATCCCAATATTCTTAATTTAGTATAGTTTTGTTAGAGGTGCCAATCCCCTGTCTGAACTTGGTCTGATAGCTGCAACACCTTTCTAATTTCCTCACTGATCCTTGGTTCTATCCTGTTGCTCAGAAGACTAATTTCTTGATGAACAAACATTTATGTAAACTGTTTATATGTATATTCCTTCTGTTCCTCCATCACCAGAGTAGTCCAAAAGATGACTGAATATTGGTTTCCTTTTTCATCCAACTTTTACAAAGCAAGGTTGATGTTGTCTCTCTGAAAGTATAAGAACATTTAAACTAGTACAGAAGAATACTTGAATACCTCCTCAGTTGAGAATTTTATAAGTTGGTGATGAATTGACTCTACAAGAAATTGGTTGAAGTTAAACACAATGGAAGGTTTAGAATCAGCAGAGAAAATGGACAGAAATTCTATGATGGCCTCATCTACCCACTGATCAGAGTAGTATCCAAGGAGGTAGGAGACAACTGTGATAATCTACTTGGCTCTCTCAGGGAAATAGATGAGGGATAGGGAGGATTTTGTTTTGGCAATGGGACATCTTCTGTCAAGAACAGGTGAAGAGTTTGGGCCCTCTTGGCAAAGTCTAATTTCTGGTATAACTCAACAAGTGCTTCATAAGAAAAGGGGGTGGCATTCTCTACTGTGGGGGCTTGCATCATCTGATCTATGGCCTGAGGAGTGATGGTAAACAAAATTTCTCTAGTGGGGGTAATGATGGCCCTTTGGCTTGGTAAATAAGATGCATGGCACTTCCTAACAAACTCTGGGGTGTTGTGGGTACGAGGAAAAATATAGTGGGGTAAATTGGACTCCCACAACTGAATGTCATCGAATTTGTCAATGTATTTGTCCTCAAGCTAGCAATACATCTTAAAGAGGTCCAATTCGTAGAGAGTTTCATGGATTTTGAAGTCTCTGTCAGCCATAGGTATGTGATGAAAATATATGGGAGGGTCGATCAGAGGATTAACAAGTTCCTCTGGTCCTTTGTCCTTTGGAGGCATTTTTTAATAAAGCTAAGGACAGGAGTGAAAAATCGATTAGAGGCTTGAATACACAAAGAGGAGTTAGGTTCTGGAGGCAAGAACAGAGGCAATAGACCTAAAAGAATGAGCAAATGGTGTCGCTAGCGGGTAGAAACAATTGAACTTTTAGTCCAGCAAACCTGTAACAAATCAATAATAGTGATAATGAATGAATTAGGAAAACTGTTCACAAGCGAAAGGGAGGTTTATATAATTAATCTGGTTTTTCCATTGGGGGTGGCACAGGTCCGTTGGATTAGCGGCTAAACAATTAATTGCTTAACGGGTTAATTATGGAGGGAGTGAATGTAATTGGTGGAGCTAAGGGATGGTGTCGTGGTGGAAGGTGAATGGTGGGAACGCAATGGGTAGGAGATCAGTATCGGGAGTGACGAAAACATCTTTTTGATGGGGGGGAGAGCAGTTAGTGGTTTCACCCAAGGGGGGTCCAAAAAGCCATGGTGCTGACACGTAGGGGCGGGTGCAGTTTTGTATACCACTCATTTCGGACCCCCCCCCCCTTGGACGGTAAATTTTGGATGGTGAGGGGGGGCCGAAACATCATGTGGGTCGTCAAAT
This sequence comes from Pinus tabuliformis, assembly GCA_031772625.1. Taxonomy (NCBI): domain Eukaryota; kingdom Viridiplantae; phylum Streptophyta; class Pinopsida; order Pinales; family Pinaceae; genus Pinus; species Pinus tabuliformis. The sequence goes on along the minus strand of CM062811.1, from coordinate 1,146,179,257 downwards.
CTTGGGATATGGGCAGAGATGGAGTGAAAGGTGGCAGAGAGTTAACCGTGAGGTGACGGGTTGTTTGGTGGGGTCAGGAAAAATGATTTAATGAGTGATAGGGAATATTTCCAATGTATGAGGGGGGTAATGAAGTTAGGAATAAGTGGTTGGAGGATAATATGAGCGGAGTGATGATTTGGGGATTTTAAACTTAGGAATAAGGATTAATACCAAAATTAATCGACATGTAAAACCTTAGAGAAAAACCCAACTAAGGGACTAAAGCCCCTTTGACTTCTACTAGCTTCGTGCTCCGCTTCCACATTTTACGGAGACTTTACATTCATTACAAAAGATATTACAAAATTTTCCCAAAACTTAACAAAATTGACCCCAGGGACCTCATCCCAACAGGCCCCCAACACAAATTGGGTGACTCGCCCTCGAGTCACTTAGCTGGCACATATATCTTATTGTGGAGGTCACTAAACTCCACCTTCAACACCTTTATGTCAGCAAAACCCTGCACCATGGCCTGCTGCACTTCCTCTACCAACTTTTCTGTAGTCGGGCCTTCCATCGCAAGGCACATCATCCTTTGTGTCTGTTGGAGTGTCTTCAACTTCTCTTGGACTGACAGAGTAAGCTAGTTGGCTTCCTCTGTCCATGGCTATATTTTGGCCTTTAAGACGACCTCTTTCCTTTGCAGCTCCTCAATCTACGTTTGAAGTTGTTTTCCTTCTGTCAAGCGAGCGAAGCGCTGGACTGGCGCCAAAGTGCATGCAGTCACCCTGAGTTCATCAAACTTTTGTTGCATCTCCTGGATATCTATGCCAAGTTTCTACAAGTTTGGGTCCTCCTGTAGAGTCATCTATAGTTCCATTGCCTACTCGAAGATCAGTGTGCAGCCTGTGACTGTTTCATCCAAAGTGGTCATGCTCTCCCTTATGGCTACTTCGCGTTTCTCCCGGACTTCTGGCGGAGTTGTTAGCTGCAATTTTAACTCCAGCTCTGAGATATTCATTTGGAACTCAAATGTTACTCGACCGATCTCATCCTTCGATTCTATGACTATGGCAGCCAACTTCTGAATCTTCATTATTGCTGCTGCATCTTCTGGAATATGAAGTTCTGGCAGCATCTTACATGCCTGTGTAATTGTTATCTCCAAGCTCTAGCTTTGCACGGCTAGTTCTTCCTTGTCCTTCAATGCCTGAGATTTTCTGTGAAAATCTACTCATTGTTCATATTTACCTTGTTGATAACCGATAGCACATGCTGCTCATCTAATACCCCCTGATGAAGTGCGTGGAGGGTTTGAATAGGCAGCACAGCTAAGTTGACACCCACATCCTTGATTTGTACGAGCTAAGCATTTGCTTCATCTACCTCTGTGTGTAGTGATCCCTCAGGTAGTGGAATCTGAGGTCCAGAGCCCTATCTATTTCTAGCACAGTCATGCTCGCTTATTGTAGGCTCGCTTGAATCCCGCTCACCTAACCCACGCTTGCTGAAGTCGACCTGTTTGAATCTGCAAGTCTTGCAGATCCTTCTACACGTTCCCTAGTGACTGTTGGTGTTGTTATTCTAATTGTTGCCATAGTTCGGTCATTGTATCGCAGACTAGTGGGCATGGAATCCCCCCAAGACATGTTTTGGGGCTCAAAGCCAAGTTTTGACTGAATTGTTGTAAAGCTCTATGAATTGTGGGTGCCGAGCATGAAAGTATGATAGAGTCACAGGGTTGTCCGCCCTAGTTTTGTAATGTAATGTTGACCTACCCATAGGCTCTAAGTGTAATAGATAAAGAAGGTAGAGAAGCAAGAGTCTAAGTGACTAAGTGTAAGGTGTGCCTTTGGGTCGTAGAGTAGGAGAAGGCTTTGCAGCTGAGTACGTAGAGGCCTAGTAGTCCACAGCTGAGTGCGCGGACCCCTGCAGCTGAGTGTGCAGGACGGAGTCGAGTCTGTAACCGAGGAAGGGATTAATAAAGAGAAGTTTTATCATAATTTTGTGTATCTATTCTTGGGTTAATGAATGTTTGATATAATTTGCACATATATTGTTTATTTACTACGCGCACCTGTATGAATGGTTTATATTGTTAAGTATAACTTAAAGCATGCAAGTAAGCTAAGATAATCAACTAACGTTGGAATATCAATAAGGTCTTGGGTAATAACACAGAAGCGTAGCGTTTAGCCCTTAAGTAGGGCTATGCGAAGGCAGTATCTCAGGCTACGAGGTACAGGAAAGTGCATGAAGTAACTTACGCGCAGGGTCGAACCGCATACCACTTGAACTCATCAGACATCTCCAGGGTGCGGAAACCTAGTTCTAGCACCCTCCCATACTACTTCGAGTGAGGCCTCAGTCTGCGCTCTACAAAATGTTGCAAAAGGGCCAGTAGTACCGGGATTTGTTTGGCTAAATCAACTTTGAATTTGGGTCAGGCCCCAATAAGCCAACAAATGGTTTCGTTGCTGGGACCGGGATCTACATAAGAGATTTCTAATGTCATATCACTAGAATCTGACAAAGAAAGGAATTGAAGAGCGGTTGGACAGGAAGATTCACGAGTTCGCAGCACAGGAAAACAGGAATCCGCGAGTATCAAAGGAAGAGTGGTTAGAGCAATACTTATATATGGATACCCACAAAATTTTCTTTGCATCCTTCCCCTCTGAGTTGTACAAGTGGATCATGAAGCTAGCAGACAATCAGGGAAGGTGTAGGCTCGACAAACCTATTGTGTGGACTCCAGAGTTGGTGCGCAGACTAGAAGCATTGGAAGATAAGATCGTGCGTGTTGTGGACCATTGGCTCGATCGAATTATAGGAGGGTTTATCACCAAGTTCGCGGTAGATACTTCAGTCAGCTATAGTGAGGTAGAATGACGCTTCCTCAAAGGACCGAGAGGTAAGTACGTTAAATCTTTGAACACTTGGATTAAGATTCTACTATGTGAAAAGTGGGTTATGCGAATAAATTGATGTTTGGGGCTATGCGAAGTGGGAGGATCTACAGAATGAAGGTAGCCCAGAACTAGAGTCTAGCCCCTTGATTTCACCTCCGCGAAAAAGCAAGGAAGAGCTTGCAAAGGTTTCACCAAGAAGTGCGATCAGTTTGATAAGGCAGTGAATTCCACGCATACCACTTCCACCTACACCACCGCTAGTGTCACCATCTTCACCCTCGTCTTCGCCCACACTACCTCCGCCATCACCATAGTTCAATATGGCAAGTGCAATAAAATTGATGGTGTTCAAAGGAGTAGGGAATGAAGATTCGAACCAATTTTGGTTCATGGTAAAGGCTGTATGGGAAGCATAGGGAGTCATGGATGACAATATAAAGAAAGCAATGCTAGTCAGCGCCTTGTAGGATCGTGCACTGACGTGGTGCATTAGGCATTCCAATGAAAATCCAAACACAAGGATCACAGATATCCAAGCTGCGCTAAACAGGGAATTTAGCAGGCCAAAATCAGAGACACAGTCGATTATCGAATTTAAGAAAATCACGATGCTTCTAGGTGAGACCCCCTGGGAGCTGGATCAGAGACTGAGGGGTGTGATTCATGAAGCCATTATGACCTTGACAGATGGGCAACACCGCGCATGGTTTGTAGCGTCACTAACGTCGCATCTAAGGACCGCATTGTCATAGCAAAAGCTATCCACTCAGGTCGAGGCCTTGGAGATCGCAATGAGATTGCATGAGATCCCGATACAAGATCCTAACCTGGGAGTCCAACAGATCCATGCGCAGTTGAAAAATTTGTGTCTTGAGATGCAGAGTTTGAAACAAGACAGGACAACTCACCCAGAAGCGCGTGAGGAGGTATGGTGCATAAAGTGCAAAGGCCAGGGACATGACAAGGACCATTGTCTAGTCTTCACGAACTACCTGGTGGGAGGAGGGCCAATGCCATTGAGACCAGAGGCACAAGCAGGACCAAGTGTGGCACTTGCATTATGGTGCACAATTTGTCAGATAGGAGGGAAGAATGCTACAGATAACTACCATCTATTACAGAAGTATACGAAGACATCCCAACAGTTGTTCTGTAATTTCTACAGGTCAGTAGGCCATGATGGGCATACCTATAGAAGTTATGAACTGATGATGGATCGAACTCCTACCTACAGATTTCAGACCGGAACGAAGCCCTCAATCAAAATGCAAGCATGGCGCACACTGGATTTCAGGGGTGCAGACGAGGTCGAGGTGGAATGGGACTAGGAAGAGGTCGCAGCTAGCTGATTTGTTACAATTGCAGAGGGCCAGGGCATTATGCCCGCAATTGTACAAACCCGACGAGAGCATCATGTTTATATTGTACCCAGTTTGATCATGAGACAGAGGACTATCCCACACTGATAGCGAGGTTGCACGATAAAGGAACACTCCAACCTTCCCCGACTCAGAACCTACAAATGATGAGGTTTGAGCCACACGAGGGAGACCTGAATGTAAACATTGTGCTCCGAAGTGGTATCATGACAGGAGATGAAAAAGGCAAGTAGCCCAAAGAGAGTGCTTGGGTTCGCGAGGCTCCAACAAAGGAACCAAAATTCGATTTGGAGAGCGCTAAGGAGACATTCATGGAAGCTAAGAAGAGCTTCATGGAGGCATCCACTTCAGGTAGTAAAGACAAACGGGAACCAGAAATGGACCCATCAATGCTCACTACCTTTTGGGAGACATGCACGAATTTGTTGCGCGACAGAAAAGCCGTGAAGGGACTACAAGAACTCATCACTAGATGTGTTGGATGAGAAGAACTGCATGTAGTCCGGAAGCTCGGGAAGCACACAACACGAACAGGAAGAGAGATGAGATTGACTGCAAAAATCAGGGAATATGAAATGGATCAAGTGATTTTGGATCTAGGATTGGACGCAAACATCCTACCAAAGTAGACATGGGAGTGCATGGGCAGGCCCATGTTGCAATGGTCTCCTATTCAATTACGAATGGCGAACCAGCAAAAGATCCTACCTATGGAATGATTGCAGGGAATAACGGTAGATATCGAAGATGCAAGAGCACTTGCAAATTTCAAAGTGATAGAGATTGTTGATGATAGCAATCCCTATCTCGTGCTACTGGGAATAAATTGGGCCACTGACATGAATGGAGTGATAAATCTAAAGAAGCGTAAGATGATTTTTGAGAAAAAGTCACTGCACGTAGTGGTACCTTTAGACCCTACGAAAGGATCGCATTATACAGAGCCAGTGCACGACAATGAGAGTGACAACAATATATACTATATCTACAAACCGCGCGGGAGCATGACTCGATGAATCCAACAGTAGATGGCAGGATTTCGTGGAGTGCGAAAGTTCCTACACCTCAAATTCGGACAAGGAGATAGAACGATGGCAGAACCGGTTACACGAGGTAATCACGCTCAACTACAACTTGATGACAAGATCATTGTAGTGTGTGGCAATAGAGGTAAGAGATCTGCCTATGTATGATGGGTTGACACAGGTGGATGATTTCATAAGAAAAATTGAAACAGAAGTGTCGGAACAGCAGCAGTTTGATGCTCTGAAATGGGTACTAGGTGCTACGCCCGCAAGATGGTGGGGTACGCACCAGCAGAATTTTGAGGACTGGCACAACTGCAGAAGAATGATGCGCATGTGGTTTGGGACGCCTCAGATGTGGCGAAAAGACAAATATGACGGACGAGATGATCCACATGCACACCTCGCGAAATGGACCAAGGTCTACAGCGAGGAGCCACAATTGAGTGGGTGCATCTGTTCTGTCATACCCTAGATATCATACCCATGAATTGGTATACTAAGACGGGGCTCCGCCATGGCATGAGCGAATGGGATATCTTGTGCGAAGGATTCCTATTAACCTTCACATTTTAGGATCGTTGGTGGGATACTGTTGATGATGCGCTACAAGCAGTAAAAGCAGCTATCTTCAAAATACCCCAGGAGCCAATGGAAGTGCTTCAGCCAGAATGGGCGACCCAGCTGAGCTGCACGCTGGAGTGTTACAATGTAAATATTGAGGAGGAGGATGAGGATCCATGGAAAATTAACATTCCAAAAACTGAAGGTTGTCGCAAGGTTCAAGGACCATTGATTAAATATCTTGACATCACCGCATAGCTCAAAACGAAGCAGGTAAACATTGGGATAGAGGCTGAACCGAAGTATGCAACGCTCGATGACTATTGGGATGATGCCACGGTGGATAAGGTCGTTGAGCTACTCCGCGAGTACCAGGACTTATTCCTGACCAAGATTACGGACTTAAAGGGGATCGTTGGTAATTTAGGGATGATGAAGATCACCCTAAAACCCGACACAAATCCAGTTAAGTAGAGGCCTTACCACTTGAATCTGAAGTACAAGGAAAAGGTCCGCGTAGAACTAGACAAAATTCTCGCAGCTAGAATTATTGAGCCAATGGAAGAATCTGACTAGGTGAGCCCTATGGTATTGCAGGAGAAAAAGCAGAAGGGCAAGATAAGAATATGCATGGACCTCAGGAAATTGAATGATGCCTGTGTACACGACCCATTCTTGACCTCGTTCACAAATGAAGTATTAGAAAATGTTGGCGGGAAAGAAGCATATTCTTTCACTGATGGGTTCTTAGGGTACCACCAGATAAAATCGTGCCGGAAGATAGAAGCAAGACCACCTTTGCCATTGAATGGGGTTGTTTTCAGTACACTGTCATGCCATTTGGGTTAAAGAATGCACTAGCCATCTTTTCGTGCATAGTTGTTGCCGCCTTCAAATAATATATCCACAAATTCCTGGAGGTCTATCTAGATAATTGGATTGTCTTTGGATTGGTTAAGCACCACGTAGCAAGCTTACACTTGATGCTGGATACTTGCCGACAACACCACATTGAATTGAACCTTAAGAAGTGCACGTTCCTCGTTCCCTTTGGGAACCTATGGGGACATGTGGTTTGCAAACAAGACTATTGGTATACCCCGCGAAGATGCAGTAATTCTAAATTTGGAAGCACCGCGAAGTGTTAAACAGTTGCGCGCTACCTTGGGACACACAGGGTACTACAGGAAGTTCATCAAAAGTTATGCCCAAATCACCGTGCCGATGGAGAAACTATTGAAAAAGGATGTCACATTTTTCTAGAATGATGATTGCATGAAGAGCTTGGATGTCCTAAAGGGAAATTGGCCTCCGCTCCAATCCTGGTCTTCCAAAAATGGGATGTGGAGTTTCACGTCCATGTTGATGCATCGTGTATCGAACTGGGAGTGGTGCTCACACAAGAGGACGAAGAGGGCTTGGATCACCCTATCGCATTTGCAAGTCATAGATTGTCCAAAGCCGAAAAGAACTATTCCACAATTGAGCGCGAGGGATTGGCTATGGTGTACGCGCTCCAAAAATACTGGCATTATTTGCTAGGAGGACATTTCAAGATGTATACAGACCATTCCGCGCTAAAATACTTGGTAAATAAGCGTGTGTTGGGGGGGCGCATATGTAGGTGGCTCTTATTGTTCCAAGAATATGACTTTGAGGTCGTGGTGAAACCTAGACACCTGAACGAAAGACCAGATCACTTGTCGCGTATTGAGATGGGCAAGGAACCTACTAGTTTGGAGGAAGGATTACCTAATACACAACTCTTTGTTGTGTGCATTGCGGATGGACACTTCAAAGATATAATCCACTTTCTAACAATAGGGACCGCGCCAAAGGAATACTCTGTCCAACAGAAGAAGGAATTGGTGGTGCACATGGCAGATTTTTCTGTCATCACGGGGCACCTATACAAAATGGGAAATGATGAGATATTGCGAAGGTACGTACCTGAATTTGAACGAATTTAGATCCTCGCGAAAGCACATGGGGGCGTTGCAGGAGGACACTATGCAGGATGAGTGACTGCACAAAATATTCTTTGCGCAGGGTTGTTGTGGCCAACCCTTCACCAGGGTTCAAAAGCACACTGTAAGGCCTGCAATATATGTCAAAGGACTGGAAAACCATCACGGAGGGACAAGATGCCGTTGAATCCACAAATGACATTGCAGCCATTCGAGAAATGGGCAATCAACTTTGTAGGACCTATCAAACCTCAGGGAAAAACAGGCGCACTATACATCATCACTACGACAGAGTACTTGACGTGATGGGTAGAAGTGCAGCCAGTCAAAGACTGCACGGCCACTACGGCTGCAAAGTTTTTGTTTGAAAATGTGTTGACCCGATTTGGCTGTCCAAAAATCTTAATGAGTGATTGCGATACACATTTCCTGAACGAAACCATCAATGCGCTCACAGAAGAGTTCCAGGTGTATCATCAGAAAAGCACACTGTATCACCCACAAGCCAATGGGACAGTAGAAGCATTCAACAAAATACTGGAGACTGCACTAACCAAAGTATGCAACGCACAACGAAGCGATTGGGACCTGCGTGTACCTACAGTATTATGGGCTTATAGGACAATGTGCAAGAAACTGACAAGACAAACACCTTTCCGGTTAGTTTACGGCGTGGAAGTTGTCATGCCGATGGAATATATTGTACCTAGTCTGCGCATAGCAATGCTCACAGGTATGATGGACTGCAAATCTCTAGAGGAAAGGCTCACGCAATTAGAAGAACTTGAGGAGGAATGATTCTTGGTTGGTTTTCATCAACAAATACAAAAGCAGCGTGAAAAACCCTAGCACGATCGTCATATTAAGTTGCGCACCTTCAAGGTGAATGACTTAGTACTGTTGTATGACAGTAAGTTTGAAAAAATCCTGGGAAAGTTCAAAATGCATTGGCTGGGACCATACGTGGTTAAGGAGGTCACAGACAGAGGCGCAGTACAACTAGTCAAACTAAATGGAGAGCCTTTCCCAGGAAAAGTAAATGGTAGCCGCTTGAAGCCCTACATGGGTGGCCTAGCTATCTGACTAACTGGCGGAAGCACAGTCTTCACGCTCCAAGGATCTGGACGAAGGTGCAGGACTATAAACAAATGCAAGGGATACCAACACAGATGCAGAGAAGCAGTTCAGATATAGAGGTCTCGGAACAACGTATGCAGCAGATCCAGCAAGCAGCAGCTCAGTGCGCTGCTGACCTCTGCGCAGTTTGAGAATAGTTGGAGGGACTCCATGCAAAGATCGTCGCCGACAAAGTGACTCAAGGGCGAGTCATGATGTTTGTGTTGGGGGCATGTCGGGCATGGAATCCCCCCCAAGACATATTTTGCGGCTCAAAGCCCAAGTTTTGACCGAATTGTTGTAAAGCTCCGTGAATTGCAGGCGCGGAGCGCGAAAGTATGATAGAGTCATAGGGTTGTCCACCCTAGCTTTGTAATGTAATGTCGGCCTACCCATGGTCCGCGAACCATGGGATTGTATAAATAGAGCGAGGCTCTAAGTGTATTAGATAGAGAAGGTAGAGAAGCAAGAGTTGAAGTGACTAAGTGTAAGGTGTGTCTTTGAGTCGTAGAGTAGGAGAAGGTTCTGCAGTTGAGTTTGCAGAGGCCTAGTAATCCGCAGCTGAGTGCATGGACCCCTGCAGCTGAGTATGCAGGGCGGAGTCGAGTCTGTAACCGAGGAAGGGATTAATAAAGAGAATTTTTATCATAATTATGTGTAATTGTTCTTAGGTTAATGCATGTTTGATATAATTTGCAAATATACTATTTATTTACTGCGTGCACCTATATGGATGGTTTATATTGTTAAGTATAACTTAAAGCATGCAAGTAGGCTAAGATAATCAACTAACATTGGAATATCAGTAAGGTTTTGGGTACTAACGCCGAAGTGCAGCATTCAGCCCTTAAGTAGGGTTGTGTGAAGGCAGTATCTCAGGCTACGAGGTACAGGAAAGTGCGCGAAGCAACTTGCGTGTAGGGTTGAACCGCGGACCACTTGAACTCATCAGACATCTCCAGGACCGCGAACTGTTGCTGAAAGGGCCAGTAGTACCAGGATTTGTTTGGCTAAATCAACTCTGAACTTGGGTCAGGCCACAATAAGCCAACACGAACCTTATCTTCAATCACATCTAAGTCCCCCTCAATGAGGACTATTGGATCTACATGTACGTGCTTGTTTGATTTCTCCTTCTTCCTGGGTCTGGAAGTCGTCTCCTTCTAGCGCTTTGTGATTATGAAAGGAGTGCTCTACTCCTCACCACCACCTCCTTCCTCCTCGGACCCTTCCTTGTCTGTAGTATGTTCAAAAGCAGACTCCTAAACCTCCAATGTGGCCTCCTTCATGGCGCACTCCTTGTCAGCAACTTCCTTAGCAGCAGCTTCCGTCTTTTTCTGTGTTGCTTTCTCTTAAGCGACAACCTACTCATATTCCTTTTGCTTCTACGCTGATGTGGTCTACATGGAGGATCTTTCTCTGCCTTTGCTTGTTCTGTCACCGAGATCTATGGGGTGTAGACACTCCCCTAGCCATTTTCCCATGACCTCTTGTACATCTGCTTTAGTGACTAGGTACAGAAACTTGTACCATACTTTCTTTGGATCTCGCCTTCTCAGGATGGATACATTGTGAAAATCTACCTTGAACTCCACGTATGCCTCCAACTGCTCAAACAGGGTTGGTGACAACCTCGACCTCTAGCTGATCACCATGCAGAGGTCCATCTCGACTAGCACCCAAAATATCTTCATCTCCATGACCCTCTTTGGATCCTTTGTTTCCCACAGCGAAGCGAACTTCACAACCTCTGGTAAATCAGCATCCTGTGGAGGGAACTGACTGTCTTCTGGCATTCTTCATGCAACTAGGGCAATTAACAACAACAACCAGGAATAGTGGAATTCCTTTCCATCGTCCTGTGCTTCACGACAATTCAACAAGAACTCTTTGTAGAGATACTACAACCAGTTGTACTACACCCCCTTCGTGCATTGTGCATCCAATGAAATGACTAGCGTTGGCACCTCATCCATGCGGCACTTTCTCATAACCTTGCAAGCCAAAATCTGGGCAGAAAATTGCACCGCCTTATCTATGATGGAATAGATAGAGTATCCACGTGACTTCTTCACTAAGACAAACTCGCTCTTCATTATTTTCACGAGTTGTTTTTCTTTATTCTTGCCTCCAAACTCCTCGGTTGGATCCACCCCTTGGTAGGGAAACCTTGTGATGTGGTGGATCAGCATATCTATGATGGGGATGGGCTCTCCCAACCAAAGACACCCATCATGAACCAGTGTAAGCAATTTTCATACGCATACCATGTTGATAATGGTTCTGCTAAAATGTGGTACACATAGCAAATTTAGCAACCTAGCCTTTTCAACCCCCGCGACCCACTTCATAGGCTCCAATCGCATGACTCTGGTCTCCTCATAGTATATCTTCACCAAATATTTGTTTATCACCAAATGCGGGAATTTCTCGTGATCAGCTAGATCCCAATCCTCCATTTTGAGTGTGGGAATGTGCCCTAAGAGCGCGCCTTCAAATGGCACTTTCTCCAGCAATAGCGGTGTAGAGACTGTGAATTTAGCGTTATCGGGATCCTTAGGTACCTTTTCTTTGCCCTTTTGTGGAGGGATATACTTCAGGGCATAGTGATAGGCTCTCCCTCCTCAGCATCCAACTCTTCAACCCCTTCACGAAGCTCCTCTTCGTCAAGATCTAGGGGTTCGTGTGGCTGTTTCAACTTTTCCATCTTCCCTTTTTGCCAAACCTTTGTAGGGTTCTTCCTTGGTGACTGCCTCACCAGAACATCCTATGATTTCTTTTGTTTCTCCTTAGTAGTGGATGGTTTAGACCTAGGTGACCTCGGTGTCGTAGGCACAGACAGTGTAGCTTCCATTGCCGACGCAATTTCAGGGGCTGCGACTTCAGAGACAATGGCTTTAGAACTTATGGCTTCTGCAGGATTAGCCATTTTCTCAAGGATGATCTTATGGTTCCAATCAAGCAAGTTTGTGAACTCTAGTCGTGAAAGAAGTTCCTCCCAATCCTTCTTAGACATACAGGAATCTTTCTGGCAGCAAATTCTTTGAAAGCAAAGTGTTTTAATGTAGGCCAGCATGCCAGATTTATAGGCTATTTCAAATTCAAATCCGACCATTCCCTCCAATTTTTTATCATAAATGCATCTTTGGCTGTAGATTGCTAAAGATTTGCATCATAAATGTAGCCTACCCTCTCCTCCTAATGGGATTTTTTCCATCCAATCAGCTACAGTGCATCCAACGACTATTTTTGGACCCTACTATGTGGCACCATCCTCCATGGCGCAGCCCTCCTGGTGCAACTCCTTCTGGCACACTTCTTACTTCCATCGCACAACCCCCTTACTTTGTTTTTCCACCTTTTGGGAAGTGTAGTTTATAGTCTCGCACCTCCTTTCAGCTTCCTGGAGTACTAAGATTGTCCTGCCATCATGTAGTTATTGCGTAGGGGCAGGATCTCCTTGATACAATTTCAATCGACTTCCATTGACTCTTCCTGGAAATAATTCCCCATTCAGCTTCGCGAGTTGAACTACGCCACCATCTTTAATTTCCTTGACTACATAGGGTCCCAACCAGTGAATTTGAAACTTCCCAGGGAACTTCGTGAACTTTATCTCATATAGTAGCACTAGATCATTCATCTTGAAGGTGTGCAACTTAATATGTTGATCATGTCAGGCCTTCTCGCGCTCCTTCTGCACTTGTTGGTGAAATCCTGCTGGAAATTGATCTTCTTCTAATTCCATCAACTGCACGAGGTGCTCCCACATAGTCTCGTGGTCCACCATATCAGTCAATGCTGCAATCCGCAAACTCAACACAATATACTCCATGGGAATCACAACCTCTATCCCATATACCATCCTAAACGGGGTTTGTCCTGTCAACATATTACACGTCATCCTATATGCTCATAGGATCGCTGGTATGCACACATCCGAATCATTCCTCTATGCGTTACAGACCTTTTTCAATGTGTTTTCCATAATTTTATTGAATGCTTCAACTGTACCATTTGCCTGAGGATGATAGGGCGTACTCTTTGATGATAAAACCGAAATTATTTGAGCTTCGCAGCAATAGTTTCATTTAGAAAGTGTGAAACCCTATCAGTCATCAGTATCTTAGGACACCAAAACCTTGTTAAGACATACTCAAATAGGAACTTCGCTGCTGTAGCGGTGCTACAGTCCTTCATCGATTGTGCTTTTTCCCATCTTGTAAAATACTCCATCGCAGTAATAATGTATTGTGTGCCTATCTTTTTCCCTGGTGGTTGTATTGGACCCACAAAGTCAATCCCCCATTTGTCAAACACCTATAATGAAATCTGAGGATTTAAAGGCAATTAATCCCTTCATGATGGCTTTCTCATCCTCTGACATGCATCGCATGCCCTACAATATGCCTTAGAATCCTTATGCACCGTTGGCCACCATAATCCTGTGCACAAAATCTTCTCCACGATTGCTCTGCTTGCATAGTGTCCTCCCGCCACTCCTCCATGTGCTTGGACAAGGATGCTAGAGCATTTAAACTCTGGAACATATCGTCGCAGTATTGCATTAGTGCCCATCTTATATAAGTGTCCCGCAATCACAAAAAAAGTCAGCAATGTAGACCACCAATTCCTTTTTCTGTTGTGTAGAGTATCCTTCCGAGGTTGTTCCAGTAGTCAAAAATTGGATTATATCATCAAAATGATCATCTGTGATGTGTACATCAAAGAGCTGCGCATCCGACAATCCTTCCTCCAAATTAGTAGGTTCTTCACCTGTCTCAATTTTGGATAGATGATCTGGACCCGCATTCAATCGTCCAGGCTTGACAATCACCTCAAAGTCATATTCCTGAAACAAAAATAACCACCTACAGATCTTCCCCCCCAACATAGGCTTGTTGACTAGGTACTTGAGAGTGGAGTGATCTGTATACATTTTGAAATGTGTGCCTAATAGGTAATGTCGAAACTTCTGTAGCATGTAGACCATCGCCAATCCTTCGCACTCTGTAGTTGAATAGTTCTTCTCAACCTTTGACAATTTCTTTCTCGTGAAGGCTATAAGGTGATCTATCTCGCCTTCGCTTGGCTAGGTCAATACCACACCCAACGTAACAAAAGAGGCATCCACATGAACATGAAATTCTTTCTTCTAGTCTAGGAATACCAAAATTGGTGCAGCCACAATCTTTTCCTTTAAACATCCAGACTGCGCTGACAGTCTTCATCCTAGCAGAAAGTCGCGTCCTTCTTCAGTAATTTCTCCATTGGCGTAGTTATTTGTACATAAGCCTTGATGAACTTTCTATAGTATCTAGTGTGGCCCAACGTTGCAAGTAGCTGCTTTACATTCTTTGGAGCTTCTAAATTGACAATCACCGCTATCTTTGTTGGGTTTACCATTAGCACTTTCTTACATACCACATGGCCTATTAATATCCCATAAGGCATGCAAAAGATACATTTCTTCAAGTTTAGAGCAATTTGGTATCTGTGAAAAGTATCCAACATAAGGCGCAGACTTGCAACGTGGCATTTTACCAATCCAAACACAGTCCAGTCATCAAAATACACTTCTAAGAATTTATGGATGAATTCTTTGAACACTACAATTACAACCCTTGAAAAGATTGCAGGTGCATTTTTTAGTCCGAATGGCATCACTGTGTACTGGAAGCATCCCCACTCCATTGCGAAGGTTGTCTTGCTGCAATCCTCCGGTGCAATCTTAATCTGATGGTACCCTGAGAACCCATCAGTGAACGAATAAGCTTCCTCATTTCCTCCAACATTCTCCAAAACTTCATATGTAAATGGTGTCGAAAATGGATCATGAATGCATGCATCATTGAGCTTTCTCGGGTCTACGCATATTCTGATTTCACCCTGCTGCTTCATCTCTTGAACAACCATAGGGCTCACCCAATCAGGTTATTCTACTGGCTCAATAATTGCAACTTCCAGTATTTTTTGTAGCTCTTTGTGCACATTTTCCTTATACTTTGGATTTAGGCGGTAGGGTCTCTCTTTCACAGGCTTTGCATCGGGCTTTAAAGTGATCTTCATAACTCCCAGATCCCCTACTATTCCTTTCAGGTCCGAGAACTTGGTAGGAAACAAGTCCTGGTATTCGCACAGTAGCTCCACAACTTTATCAACTGTATCTTCATCCCAATAATCGCCTATCTTTGCAAACTTAGGCTGCGCGTCAGACCCAATGTTTACTTGCCTAGTCTTTAAGGGTTCTGATATATCAAGGTTCACTGCTTTAGGACCTTCAACCTGACGTTATCCTTCGGTCTTCGGAATGTTGATTTTTCACGGATATTCTTCTTCTTCTTCTGCATTCACATTGTAGCACTCCAGCACATGCAACAGCTGGGTACTCTAGTCCGGTAAAACCCATTCTATCAGCTCTGCAGGCTTTCTAAAGATAACATCCTTAATTTCCTGGAGCACTTCATCAATGTACTCAAATCGATCCTCAAAGTTGAAGGTTAATAAGAAACTTTCCCTCAAGAAATCTCTTTTGGTTGTCCCATGGCGTAGCTCTGTTTCCAAGTACCAATTCATTGGAATAGTATCTAAGGTGTGACAAAATATATGCACCCATTCATGTTGTGGCCCTTCACCCCATGCTTTAGTCCACTGCGGAAAATTCTCACATGGATCATCCTTCCCACTATATTTTTCATTCATTTGGGTATTAGTGTACCCAAACCTTAGCTTCATCATCCGCTTGTATTCCTTCCAATCATTGAAGCTATCCTTATGTGTACCCCACCAACAGGCAAGTGTAGCGCGCAGTGCCAGATCTAGTGCCTAGAATCGATGTTCCTCGGGCACCTCCCTTTCAAACTCATCCAAAAATAAATTAACATCATTTAAGCCATCATAATGTGGGATATTCCTTACCTCTATTGATACGCACCGTAGCGATTTTGTCATCATATTGCAACATAGCATAGATACTTCATGCAATCTATTCTGCCAATGTTTGAGCTCTTCATCTGAATCTGAGGTACAAGAGTTGTCTCTATCCCATGTGATCCACCCATCTGTAATGGGATTGATCCAATATTTGTCACGCGCAGTAATCTTGTATATTTGATCTAAGTCATCTTCCTCCACATAGTCGCGGACCAGTTCAGTGTACCGTGCTCCTTCAATAGGATCCAGTGGCACAATAACCCTAAGTGCCTTCTTCTCAAATGTCATCCTTCGCTTCTTCATATTAATTACTGCATCCATGTCAAAGGCCCAATCAATTCCTAGTAGTGCAGGGTAAGGATTGTTGTCATCCACTATTTCAATTACTTCAAAATCGGCTAGAGCACTTACTCCTTCAATGTCTACTATTACCCCATACAAGCACCCCATAGGAATGATATTCTGTTGATTGGCCATACGTAGTTGTATAGGAGACCATTGTAGCGCAGGTCTCCCCATCCTTTTCCATGTTTGCTTCGGTAGTACATTTGCATCAGATCCCAAATCTAATATAACTTGATCCATTTCATATTCCCCAATATGCGCGGTCAGCCTCATCTCGCACCCTATTTGCTTCTTATGTTTACCCAATTTCCTCATAGTGCGTTGTTATGAATGAATCTTAATTTTTCCCGTGAAATTGTCGATTAGCTCTTAGAGCCCTTCCACTACTTTCTTATCTCTTAACATCTTCATACAATTTTTCAAAAAAGTGGCTAGTAGCGAGGGATCCATGTCCTGCGCTTCACTATTTCCAACCAATTTTTCTTGACTCCTTGACATAGAAGCTTCAACAAAATTCTTCTTCGACTCCATAAAAAAAAAATTAGCCTGGTTGAGATCAAATCCAACTTCCTTTTCGGCAGCCTTACATACCCATCCTTCGGCTTCTGGTTGCTTTCCCTTATCTTCTCCTATGGCTATACCACTACACGTTACAATATTGATGCTATGATCCTCTTTGTGAGGCTCTATCCTCATCACTGTATGTTTTGCGAAGGTTGTTGCATCCTTTTCTCCTGCATCTTAGCTATTAGCACTGGGCAATCTTCTATCACATGATCAAACTATCTGCAATATTGACAAGATGGATACATTGGGTTCTAACAGTCACGCGCGAAATGACCTGCTTCACCACAGTTGTAACAAATGATTTGTCCACGACCTCTTCCAGCCCCTCCTCTTCCTCTTCGACAACCTTGAAATCCTCCATGCGTTGCACCCACGCCCTGATCCCAAGGCTGAGTTTCTACCTACATTTGATAGGTAGGGGTCTGCTCCATCATTAATTCATAGCTTCGGCAGTTTCTTTCGCTATGTCCAACTGATTTACAGAAAGTACAAAACAATTGTTGCGGTGTCTGAACAAACTTTTGCAAGAGGTAATAATTATCAGTTGTGTGCTTCCCAGCTATCTGACAGATAACACACCATAATGGTACTGCCACGCTTGGTCCCATGGTGTTATCAGGTTTCAGAGGCACAAGACCTCCTCCAATCAAGTAATTCTGATAAACAAGGAAGTGATCCTTATCATGTCCCTTGTCTTTACATTTTATGCACCAGACTTCAGTGCGCACCTTTGGTTGAGCTTCCTTCCCTATCTTCAAGCTTTGCAGCTCCATGTGCAGGCTTTCCAGTTGCGACTGAAGCTGTTGTACTCCAACATTCTTATATTGTACTGGCAAGGCTTCCAACCTCATCATGATCTCCATAGCCTCTGCTTGCATTCCTATCTTCTGTTGTGATAATGGTAATCTTAGATGAGGAAAAAACGAAGCAATGTACTAGTCTCTGTGTTGATCATCTGTGATGTTCATATTAGCCTGCCGGATCAGGCATTTTAGCCTCTAATTGAAATCCCACAAGGACTCATTTACCTTTTTTTGTATCTCCTTAAACTTCGTTACAGACTATGCTTGAGACTTAGGCTTCTTAAACTCATTATTCAACGCTTGTTGAGTCTCTGCCAACGTCGTGCGAGGTCTATCTTGATAGAATTTAATATACCAAGTTAGCGCCCTATCCTACTGCCCTATGACCACTTGTGCTTTCTTTGTATTATCATCATTAATCTATTGCGTTGTCCACACAGCATTTGTAACAAACCAGAATTGTTTGGGGTCTTCACTTCCTACCCCTTTAAATATCGGCATCTTCATTTCATTCACCATGTTGAATGGTTGATGCGGAGGTGTAGGTGAAGGTGTTGGTGTATGCGGCAGAGGTGGAGGTGGAGGTGGAGTGGATGGAAGAAGTATCCTTGGGATACCTTCACTTACTATCTGCAGCGCGCTTCATGGTGTACTCATAATAGTCCTTTGGTCATCGCTAGAAGAGGATCCTAATAGCGGACTATATTCAAAGCCTGATTCTTCATTCCTTCTTAACGGTTTTCTGCTTCGCGTAGTCCCAAACATCAAGGTAATGGCATAACCTGGTTTTCACACAACAACATCTTAATCCAAGTTTTCATATATTTTAAGTACTTACGTTGCAATCCCTTGAAGAGCCTACGCTCTACTTCACTATAGTTGATGGTCGTATCAATTGCAAGTTCAGTGATGAATCCTCCTAAGATACGATCAATCCAATGATCAACAGCCTGTGCGATGTTATTTTCTAAAGCTTCCAAGCGCTTCACCAACTTTGGAGTCCACACAATAGGGCTGTCAAGCCTCCACGTACCCTGATTGTCCGCTAATTTAGACAGCCACTCATGCAATTCGCAAGGGAAGAAACAAAAAAATGCTTCATTTTCGTCCATGTACATGTATCTATTCAACCACTGCTCCTTGGATAACTACGAATTTCTATTCTCTTGAGCTGCAAATGCGTGCAACTTTCGATCGAACCATTTTTCGATTTACTTCTTAGTAGGAAACAACTTATTTGACATCACACATTCCTCAGATAAATCCCAGTCCCGACAACATAACCATTTTTTGGCTTAATGGAGCCTAACCCAAGTTCAACTTTAACTGCGCCAACAACCAAAACCCTAATTGTTGACCCTTTCGGCAACAACCTGCATAGTGCAAGATGTAGTCTCACTCAAAGTAGTATTGGGGGATGCTAGAACTAGGTTTCTACATCCAGAGGCCTATGTGATGGTTTCCTGAAGTTCCTATGGCTTAGAGCTACCTTCGCGTATCTTTAATCCTTTTGAATAGATAACTACTGCAAACCTATCTAAACAACTTCCAGATCTTCGCAAAGGTATTCAATTGTACTTATCATGCATAAATATTATAGATCTACCACTTTCGTGTAGTAAACAAGCATTAATTCATATAAATCATAACACAGAGCGAAGAAATATAAACTTTGCAGAAGTAAATAATGAGACACAGATGCATCAATTTCAACCCGAAACAATCTTTATTAAGTATAAGCTTTCAATTACAGACTCCTTTCTCCTGTGCACTCAGCTGCAGGGGCCCACGCACTCAACCTGCAGACTTACCAAGGTCTCTGCGCACTCAATAGCAAGAGCCTTCCCCTTTCACCTAAGTACAGGAAACAAACCTTTCCTGCCTTAGCACCTTGCCCTTACAATGATTCTTCTATAATTCCTTGATACTTAGACTCGCTATGACTCATTTATTTATAGCATTTTCTTTACAATACCATGGTCTGCGGACCATGGGCGAGTCTTAAAACAACTCTATCATCTACCCAACTAAGGGACTAAAGCCCCTTTGACTTCTACTAGCTTCACGCTCGCAGAGAATTTATATTCATTACAAAAGTCATTACAAAATTTTCCCAAAACTTAACAAAATTGACCCCAAGGACATCATCCCAACAACTCTAAGTGTGCAATAGTATGAGGGAATAAAGAGAATAGAGAGAGAGAGCTCCAAAACTGGATTGACTAAAGTTGTGCACTGATCCTCGGAATCCATTTTATTAATGAGGCCTCTATTTTCTTCAATTTCCATTATTTCCCTTCAATTTCCTCCTCACATGCAACATGTGACCTTTCACCTTCCTTTTCTCCTAATTTCCTTTATTTCCATAAATAAAATACCAATTAATTCCTCTTGCCTTTCCAAATCATTTGCCATTGCCTTTGCCAATTTCTTGTAACCATAATAAACCAAATGAACACCCACTAGGATGTTTTGCCCAACATTTAGATTAGAATACGTGTCCCATGACCTTGATCTTATTTTACCTTTGTTAACTTTATTACATGAATTTTTAACGCGAGGTTTTTACATTGACTATATATCTTTGCACATATACCAGTTGGCTCTCTCCTATAATGCTTATTGGTAATTTAAGGAACTAGGGCTAAATATCCCCCACCTTTCCCTGTTATAGATAACCTGGTGATAAAATAAATATCTTTCTCCATGATATAATACCATAGATCGAGACTGGCCTTGAGTTCTTGCTTGGCACGATCCTGATGATAGATCAACTACTGTAAAAAGCATTAGTTCCCCTTGACAGATGTAGCCTCCTCACAAAAATTGAGGAGGCAAAAATTCTTCAAAATGGCACAAGTCTGAGGTGTAAGAAGGTGAGGGACCATCTCCCTCTCTATTGC
The DNA here is from genome assembly GCA_031772625.1 of Pinus tabuliformis. Classification (NCBI taxonomy): domain Eukaryota; kingdom Viridiplantae; phylum Streptophyta; class Pinopsida; order Pinales; family Pinaceae; genus Pinus; species Pinus tabuliformis. The sequence continues at coordinate 1,146,158,758 of CM062811.1, read as the reverse complement.
CCCCACTCAAGTACAAACTCTTACATGTCGACCTACTACTCCTACTCTTGCACTTGTCATCATCATCTTTGATTCAAAATAGAATTCTTTTTAGACACACATATAGATAGACAAAATAAATTGAAATTAAAAAATACACACACATATACCATTTTGTATTTATAAAAAACTAGAATCCATTTATGTTTGCTAAAATATCGGAGTAAAGTAATCAGTGCACCTCAACAGATAATGTGTATTGTGTTTGGTGCGTTCTATTAGAAAACAAGCAATGCACTTTTCAACACTAGTTTAGCTATGAAACACACCACTATGCTAATTTTTTAATATAAAATTCAAAAATGTGTATATTTATAAGTGAAAACCTGAGGTGCATGTTTTTTCAACAAATAATGTGCATCGACTATGATGTGCTATATCTAAAAATAAGAATCGCCATTTTCACGAAGCTCCATGTTATTTTCTACATCAATGTTAATGTAGTCATGAAATTCACTAATATGCTTTGTTAGACAACAAGCACTAGTGCACTATGTTAGACAAGGCATTCCATGTTCATTTGTACATCGATGGGATTATTGCAATATGGTGTGATGTGGTGCACCGGTGCAATTGACTCTTTATAATGCACAAGTGGCTTAATTATAAAGACGATGCCTCTTCTAAGACAAGACACATTGTTAATGCACACTAGCCATTTCAATGCACTGTGATATTTGGAGCATCGATGAATATTTTTAGTTCAATAAATTAGCATGGGCATTGCATCGATAAGATGCACCACTCATGGTGCTTGTTGTAAATTCATAGGACACAACATTGAGTCTTGATGTGCAAGTTGAACGTATGAAGCACACAAGAAGGAATTTTTTTTTAAATGTAAAGAAGGGATAAATTTAAGTCTAATTGTAAATTTCAATATGGTGAAATTAAAAGTAAGGAGGTAACAATCAATTTATCTAGTCTCTTCTTGCCCAAGGAGGCATAGTTTGTCTATAGAAAAATTGAAAATGTGCATTATTTTCCCAAATTAGAAAATGAATCGAATCAATTAATGAAGCTAAAAAAATAGAGGAAGAAACATTGTAAAAGTACTCCAAAAGGGGTGGTTGTAGAAGGAAGGTGAACATCATTACTTATGTGAGTGGTTGGAAGCACGAAAGAAAATGTGATAATGAAATTTTTTTTGGCAACTTTTTTTACAATAGCATGGTGTGTCTGGGAGTAAGACACACCTATGTGATATGGGATACTGGAACACAACAACGTGTTATTTTTTTTAAATATAAAAATTTATATTTTGTAAGCAAAAGACTTGCACATGTGATGTGTTATGTATATCATAGCCCACCAATATGTGGTAATATTTGTAACACACAAATTTGATTTTGGCTATATGTTAAAAAAAACTTGAGGATATAATATTAAGTGCATCGTTAATATTTTCAATGTGCTAATATCATACATGCAATAATGTGGTTCTGTTTTTTAATCGCACAGGGAAAGGTTTTTATTTTATTTTATTTTATTGAATAACCAACTATTCTAACCCATCTAGTGTATCCTTCACATGTGCACCATGATCTTAATTTAGATTGGAGCATCGATATGCATTTTTTTTTTAAATGAAAATTGATATTTTAGCATTTTATGATAATAATGGTTATCTGTGCACCTTATTAGTTCAACATTATGTTTGTGAGTGCATTGGTGCATTATGATGATTTAAATTCACCAATGTAAAAATATCTACAAAAACCTCTATTTGCCCGCCTGCACTGACAACCTCCAATATAAGTAGAGAAAGGATAAATTTTCGGGGGGGGTGTTATGTCAAAACCTTTTCTACAAAGTTTTATCCATGTAGTGAACTCTAGTGGGTGCAAAGGCCTTGTGTGAGAGAGAGGGGGGTGGGGAGGTGTTTTACCTCTCAAAGTTCATTTCCCTCCACAATTAAAAGGGTTTAATAAACATTGGGCAATGAAAATTGGTTTAAATCCACATTAATAGGATAATTTATTATTTTAAGAAACATTTTTCAAAAAATAAATGTTATACCTACCGTTTTCACATAGTGACGTGGGTTGAAACCCTAACAGGTATATATCCTTTATGTGAGTGAGGGAAGGTGTTTTTCCTCACAAAGTTGGCTTTATTAATAAAAAAAGGGTTTAACACATGTTAAACAAGATTAATTGGTATAAGTGGACATTATATACATACCTTAACCTTTTAAAAAGTATTTGTCACAAACTAATTGTTATTCCTTAGCTCAACACAGGTTCAAATCCTCATAGACATAGAGCCTTGGGAATGTAAATTGTCCTAGTTTAACAGGTTTCATATGTAATAATAATTTAAATATATAAAATTTTAAATTGTTAAAAATATATTTATAATGTGTATACCTTGAAAGCTTTAGTATTAAGAATATAATGGGTTATCAAGTGGAAAAACTCAACTTTTCCAGTGTTTCCAATTTTTCTAGCCTTGTCATTTTTTTCCAAGTTATGAGGTTGTTGTCGTCTCTATAACAACCTCCAAAATTTTGCTATATTCGAATTTTGGATCTTACCTTTCATTATGTGAAGTGTCGATTTTGGTCGTTAAGTGTCGTTTTATGTTATTTTACATGTTTCAATTGCCCATGTACCTTCTTAAGTGTTGTCTGATCAATAGGAATAGCTATAACGCACTTTTGAGTCACAAAGCACTTTATAGTCACAAAATGACACTTACGTGTTGCAACTACTCATGTTTTGCTTGTTGTACTTGGGGAATGTTTGTGAACTGGAATTTTTATGTTTATTTCTTAGTTTTGGGTCTTGTTTGAGTTGTATTGATGAGTTCAGAAGAATAACACATGATATTGCTCCTAACTCATTGTGTTTTCCATGTTTTACCTCTCCATAAGTCCTTTTTTTAACCTTGCAACTCTTTCTATGGGCTAGGAAGAGCGCACTCCACACTTTTAGAGCCTAGCAGCGACCCTCCTTGTTAGTTGGAACTACACCCCACACCATTATGGGTCTTCTCTCTCTCCTATGCAATGCACAATTCTAGTCAGCAAGATCCTCCATCCTTGTTGCTTACTCTTCCTCCCTGCGGCAGTCCTGCCTCTACCTCCTAGTGTAGCACATTGTGCACTTTCAATGGGAAGTGATGCCCCTCCTTATGCCTTGTAACTACACCCTGCACCCTCCTTGTGGTCCTGGCTTGCCTCCCTAGTGCATAGTGCAGTCCTAGTGAATAGTCCATATAGCCTTGCCTCTTAGAATTGCGCCATGCACTCACCTTACCTCCTCCTCTTCTAGAGTTGTGCATGTGTAGTCTCAGTCATCAGTACTTGCCTCCATGTCTCATGCAAGTATGCTTTGCACAGAAAAGGTCCCTCTCTCTCTCCTTTTCCCACTGTTGATCCACAGTCAGTACATTGCCTAAATCATCATAGAGTAGGATATTTTCGGGCTAATGTTTGATTGCCATGAGTGATCTATACATGCAGGTGTTCTCAGTAAGCATGGAAAAATATTTGTGAGGAGATCTATCAAGAAAATCTATCCAATGAGGCATTTTGAAGACAAAGGCACCATGTTGCAACAATCAAAGGAATGATGGAATGTGATTATCAAAGTGAGCCATGAAGACTCCATGGTCTCTCTAGACCCTTTGGACGGTATAAGAACGCAACAACAATGCAAGATATATTACAGGAATTGAAGACGTAGTGGTAGTGTTATCACTTCTCAAAGAACTTCATGCTACAAATCATTGGGTTCCAAGTCATCAATGCCAATGACTTGTATTTTTGTCATCACATGATGATGTGGCAAATGATGATGTAATTTTTGGAAAAGATTGTAAATGTAAATATGTGGAAGTCTAAGAGTCACATATGGACAAAAGAGTAATTAGTAAAAGTCCAAAGGTCTTGTGGAATCCCAAAGGTCATATTACAAGTCCAAGAGTCATGAGGGTAGTTCAACAGTCATGGGGATATGAAATGTCATCCCTCTTGTTATAAAAGAGGCCCCATTACTCAAGTAAAGGACTTTTCACCTTGGCTTCTCCAACTAGGCATTAGAGAGAAGAGAAAGTAGTGGATTAATGTTCCACTATTGGAGATAGTGGTGTCTCTTTGTAACCATGTATCTTGGAACTTTCACTTAATGATTCGAAGCTCGTTGAGCCAACACACTTTCATGCATGCATTATGAATAGTGTAGGACTATTATTTAGATGTTCAAGGTATGTGTTTATGCTTTTCATGTACTAAATAAATTGTACTATTTCAATGGATCTACTTCTCATCTTGTTGAATGTGTGTTGTAATTGCTTTAATGATTGTTATGTCCATGTGAACTATTTTGTTAGATGGTTAACGGTTCTTTCATAGGAATGTGCATGTGTCTTTATTAGAACAGTACTACTACTTTTCTTCTAAATATTCAATTTCTCTTCCTTTTCGATGAAAGAACCTTGATACATATTGAAACTGAACATTTCACAAGGCTTACTTACTTTCTCATTTGAAAGTACATGTGTGTTTCTCTCTCATGCTAACTATTGTAGCCAAGTAAAATCTTTAAGATAATGGAAATCAGGCCATATTCTGGATGGGGCTTCTATACCAAATGGTGTGAGGTCTAATTCAAACTTTATATCAAGGAGACCCCATGTGTGTTGGTGATTTCCAGCATTGTCAACATTCTAGCGCTAGAAGGAGGGTAACCCTTTTATGACTGACAACTCACCACATTCTAACAAAGAACCTTTTGTGCAAGGTAGTAACGGTTCGAGTGCAACTCCAACTCACAATCTCGAGAAAGGAGAGTCCTCTCACCTAAGTCTGGATCATGATTTTGAAGTCACTTATGATCAAATATGGACAATCTGACCTATTACTCATCAGTTTGCAAGAGCTCTTAGCTTACTTCCTAACATTGTTATTCTTCCTCATAAGCCAATAAAGAAAGAGACAACTCGCCATGGTGTGTTGGTTTCTTCAGTGGAAGATTTAGTTATTGAAACTCTTGAAGAGTTAGTTGATTCTACTGAAAGAATACATCAACAAGGGGATCTTCCACCTATTGAGGAAAATATGGATGGTGACATGGAGGATTTCTCATTTTCTAACAAAGAACAACTGAGAGAAGAAGAACATCCTGATAATATCGAAGATTTGAATGGTGAAGGAGAAGACTCTTCAAAATCAAAGGGTGAAGAGGAGGAGGAAAACAAAGACATGGTTGATGATCAATTGGACTGGATGGCCCAAGGGCCTCTTGCTCTTCTAGGAAATCTTCATCATATGCCTAAGCACCCAGAAAAGTTTCTCTCAAATTTTGATCCTGATAAGAAGACGAAATTTGAAGACCACATTGATGACTTCTACATGCATTTGTGAATGCTAGAGGTACGTTTTGATGATGTTGCTTGTATACTTTTTCCATACACTCTGGAAGGTAGAGCATCAATTTGGTATCATAGTCTTCTGCCTAATTCAATCCATAATTGGAGGGAGTTCAAAAAAAAATTCTTAGAAAAAATTGTTGATGATAAAGCTCCCACCATGTTGCTCAAAGAAATTGAAAATCTTAAGATTGGGACAAGGAAAAAGTAAAGGATTTTAATAAGAGATTTACATGTTTATTGAATAAGTTCCCCATTGATGTTCAACTGCATGATTCCATTACTAAATATTCTTACATCACAGCCTTGCCTACTAATATTTATGTGGTTTTTAAGAGAGTTGCAAAGGACACATTGGTCCTGAACTTTGCAGAAGCAATTGTTGTTGAGAAGGATTTACGTTTTGTTGGGGTATTGAGGATCATGAAGATTCCAAGGGCTCTAAAGACACTGGTAAGAAATATCAAGCCTATTCCACTAAAAACAAAGAGAAAGATTCCTTTTATATGGAAATATTAGCTAAGTCTTTGAAGTTGTTCACTAATGAAGTATCTAAACTAAAGAGAAAGTCAAGTGAGGTGTCTAGCAGTAGTAAGTCTTTCAAGCCACCTTTCTTTAAGAAGAATAATAATCAACCAACGAAATATACACAGAGCTCTAATGTTCTGTTTAATGTTGAAATCTTGCACATGGACAACTTTTGCACTTTCCATCAATATAAGCATTCAGAGAAAACATTACCACAATGGAATCACAACATGAATGCTATGATGAATAATTTCGTAGACACTCTATTAGCAGAGGGGCAATCTGAGCAGACTGAAGAACCAAGTGAACCAACCGTGGAAGAGGAAAATTTAGGTGTTGGACACTCAGTTAGTGCATTTGATGTTATATATAACACTAATAAACAAAGTGTTGAGGAACCATCAACGAGTGAAGCTCCTCCACGACAACCAACTGAACGATACAATTTTAGGAGCAAAGGAACAGTTTTTTTGAAAGATATTAGGAAACAGTTGTTGATAAAGATTTTACAACCTACTAATCCTACTCAGAATTCATAGAATAAGTCGGGAAGTAATTCGCATTCTAAGAACACCTCCGCCAGCATTAAAAATAAGTCCATCACTCTTGGGGCTTCGAACAATGATCCAAATCGGATCCATGAAATACTGTCAAAGAACCATGACTGTATCATGTCGAACAAATCTCTAAAGAATTTCATAACAGTGATCAAAAACACCCTAAACCAGTGGCAATGGAATCCAACATGGAACAAAGAGGACCTCGGTCAAAGCGCGCTGACCGAGGCCCATGGAGACGGCGCAAGAGGCCAAAGTAGCCCCTGGGAGCTCCAGAATGGGAAAAGGAAGAGGTTTTTGATGCACGATTAGCGAATGCGCTAATCATGCATCACTAGGCGAACGAGGTCGTAAAGGAAAAGGGTGTTATGAAACCAGCTCAAGAAAAGATAGAAAAGATAGATCAACGCCTTAGAATTCAACCTCTTCGAGGGGGAAACCTCCTTTACATTACATAAATGAACAATTCTTGGATGATACAAATGAAAAAACCTCCTTTCTATATATAGGAGTCTAAGGAGTCGCAATATAACCCAACCGACCTAACAATAATACTATAAAGCCACAAAAATAACAATAGAGGGTTTCTATGGGGCACAATAATAACAATATGGGGGCAATAGGGACACAACAATATTAATAAGGGATACAACTACAATAGTAATGGGGTAATAACTAGTATTATACGGATCTAACATGCCCCTTTCCTTCAAAAAAGTGTTCTCCTCAACGCTTGAGTAGTTCTGGATGCTTCTGTATAAAATTCTCATCCTCCCATGTGGAATCTTCAACGGATAAGTTCTTCCACTTGATGAGATACTCTGAAATTGATCGATTTCGTAGCTGTCTAGTTCTTGTCTTTGTGACTGCTTCCGGTTCCAATATAATTTTTCCTTCCTCGTCAAGTTTTGGCAATATTGTTTGAACTGGGAGCTTGTCGCCTATAACCTTCTTTAAACATGAAACATGAAAAACTGGGTGCACTCGAGAAGCTGCAGGAAGCTCCAATTTGTATGCCATAGTACCAATCTTTTGCAACACCTTGTATGGACCATAATACTTTGGTGATAATTTATTATCCTTCTTAGCTTGCTTTAGGGACATTTGTTTATATGGTTATAGCCGTAGGAATACCCAATCACCTACATCAAAACTTCTTTCGCTGCGATGTTGATCTGCCCGTTGTTTCATTCTATTCTGTGCCAACACGAGGTTATCCTTTAAGAGTTGGAGGACTTGTTGTTGATGTTCGATGTGATGTTCCACTGCTTGAACCTTAGCATTTTCTCTTAAATATGATATGATGGATGGTGGCTGATATCCATTAAGTGCCATAAATGGGGTCATTTTTGTTGTTGTATGGAAGGATGTGTTATACCACCATTCAGCTAGAGGCAACCATTTGACCCATTGTGTATGTTTATCAGAGACAAAGCAACGAAGATATCCTTCCAGACATTTGTTTACTATCTCAGTTTTCCCATCAGATTGAGGATGATAAGATGAGTTATGAGCTAACTGAGTACCAAGACAAGAAAATAATTCTGTCCAAAAATTTCCAGTAAAGATGGGATCTCTGTCACTTACAATAATCTTTGGATTTCCATGTAGCTTTTGAATTGTTTCCATAAATGCAGTAGAAACTATACTAGCTTTAAATGGATTTGATAATGCACAAAAGTGTGCATACTTGATAATTCTGTCAACTACCACCATGATTACATTCTTTCCCTCAGACTTGGGTAAACCTGTGATAAAATCCATTGAAACCTCCTCCCAACGTTGGCTTGGAATGGATAAAGGTTGTAATAGACCCGGGGTCTTAATTGTTTCAACTTTATTTTGTTGGCAAACCAAACATTCCGCCACAAACTTTTGAATATCCGATTTAAGGCCATCCCAAAAAATTTCCTTCTTAACCCTGTGGTAAGTTTTTAAAAATCCTAAGTTCCCTCCTAAGGGAGAAGTGTGCAATTCCATAAGAATCTTTTGTTTGATTTGGGAATTCTTACAGAGGTATAAGCGATCTTTGTACCATAACGAATCATTTTGCCAGCTAAATGTATCAGATGTACTAGAATCTTGTTGTAACTTTTGAATAAGTGCCCACACTTATTCATCATTCTTCCATTCCTCCCTTGCTTCGTTTATCCAATCAGGTTGGATAATAGAAATGGCGCACAACAATGCTTCCACATCCTCATCCTTTCTTGAGAGTGCATCTGCCACCACATTTTGCTTCCCTTTTTTGTAGATGATTTCAAAGTCATAACCCAACATCTTTGTGACCCACTTTTGTTGCTCTTCAGAGGATAATCTTTTTTCTAAAAAGTATTTAAGGCTATCATGATCCGTTTTTACCTTGAAGTGTCTTCCCATTAGGTAGGGTCGCCATTTCTTAAGTGCATGTAGTATTGCCAACATTTCCTTCTCATAAATAGCTTTGTGTAAAAACTTTCCCTTGATTGGACAACTTTCAAAAGCAATGGGTCTTTCATCTTGCATTAAAACAGCACCAATTCCATTTCCTGAAGCATCACATTCCACAATAAAGGTTTTTGTGAAGTCCGGTGTAACTAAGACCGGTGCTTGGCACATTACCTCTTTAAGATGTTTGAATGCCTTTGTTGCTTCTGGAGTCCATCTTCAATAATGTTGTTAGAGGTGCTACTATTCTCCCATAATTCTTAAAAAACTTGCGATAATACCCTGTCAACCCGAGAAATCCTCGTAGATGCTTTATGGATGGGGGGATTTTCCATTCCTTAATGGCTTTAATTTTGCTAGGGTCTACCTTAACTCCTTCATGAGATACAATATGACCCAGATATTCCACCTCTTGTACTCCAAAGAAACATTTGGATCTTTTTGCATATAATTGTTTCTCCTCCAATAGTTGTAGCACCCTGTCAACATGTTCAACATGATCCTTCCAAGACTTGCTGTAGATTAGTGTATCATCAAAAAATACTAACACAAATTTTCTAAGGAAGGGTTTGAAAATGGAATTCATCAAACCTTGAAATGTAGACGGTGCATTGGTAAGGCCAAAAGGCATGACCAAAAAATCATAATGACCCTCATGAGTTCTAAATGCTATTTTCGGAATGTCTTCAGTCTTCATTCTGATTTGATGATATCCTGAACGAAGATCCAACTTGGTGAAGTAAATTGATCCATGCAATTCATCCAGTAATTCATCAATGACAGGAATGGGAAACTTATCTTTAATAGTGAACTTGTTGAGCTCCCTATAATCGTGACACATGCGCCATGATCCATCCTTCTTGTGCACCAATACTACTGTAGCAGAGAAAGAACTTTGACTAGGTTGAATTATACTAGCCTCTAGCATTTCTACAACCATACGTTCAATTTTGCTCTTTTGGGCATAGGGATATCTGTACGGCCTGATGTTTGGAGGAAAACTTCCTGGAATCAGATGAATAGCATGATCATGATCACAAATAGGTGGGAGACCTTTGGGAGTCTCAAATACCTTGGAATGATTGTCCAAGACTTTTTGGAGATCTGGAGAAATATATGATTTCGATGTGGAAACATCTAGTGAACATAATTGTGCAATTAAACCTCTTTGTTCCTTTTTTAGAAGCTTTGTCATACCGTTAGAGCTGATTATCTTTCCCGGGTTCCCTGCATTACCCCTTAATTCAACTTCCTTTCCTTCCGCATAAAATTTCATGAAAAGTTCTTGAAAATTAAAAGATATTGTACCCAAGGATTGTAGCCATTGGACTCCTAGTACAACATCAGCACCTCCCATTGGAATGGAAAGCATTGGGCTAGTCAATACATATTCTCCCATGGATAGCTTGATATTATGGCACTTTCCAAAGCAATTTATTGTTCCTCCATTTGCAACCATCACTTGACACTCTGGTGCTGGATATAAGAAGCAATTCAATTCTTTTTCTACCTTACAATGAATAAAATTGTGGGTACTTCCTGAATCAATCAACACTATTACCTTTTTCTTCTTGATTTGTCCTTCTATATTGATGGTTTGAGGAGTGGTAATTCCCGCCAATGCATTACAAGATATGGTCGGATTCATTTCTTCTTTATCTAAGCTTTGTTCTTGGAGTATATCCTCCTCTTTTGACCTTTCTTGCTCCTTTTCTTCTTCCTCTTCACAATCTATGTAGAATAATTTCTTCTCAGCACACTTATGACCTTTAGTGTATTTGCTATCGCAACTGTAACAAAGCCCTCTTTTTTCTTCCAATTGTTGTGGTGTCAACCTTATAGGTTGTGGAAGACTAGGGGCAACAACACTTCCATCTTTATAATTGTGAGTGGTATGCTTCCTTGTTGCCATAATTTTGCTTTCCATTTTTCTTGCTAACCTGAATGCCTTCTATAATGAATCAGGTTCCCAAAGGCGAACATCATGTTGGATATTATCCTTTAAATTCCCTATGAACACATCAATCCTATGCTCCTCTGGAATATTTTTTACCCTTATGTTCAATTTTTGGAACTCCTCAATGTGCTCCATTATTGAACCCTTTTGTTTGAGACTTATCAATTGGCTAAAAAAAGTGTTGCTTTTTGTATCCTCATAATGTGTTGTCAATTCTTCCGCAAAAATTGCCCAAGTGATAATTTGTTTACGAGAGCAAAGCCATTGATACCATACAAACTGATTTGGTTCCAAATATAAAGTTGCAATACGTACCTTTTGTGTGTTTTGTACATTATTGAGATCGAAAAATTGCTCCATCTGTAATATCCATGTTGTGGGATCCTTGCCATCAAACTTCCTCATATGATTTTTGGAATATGGTGGGTCTTTGATCCAACATTAGAGTCTATGAAATCATGATTAAGATTTCTTTTGTTCTCATCATGAGTTTCCTTTACTACCCTTTCACCATTAGTAATCATTTCTTGTAGAAACTTTGTCAAATCTGTCTTCAAATCTTCCATGCCTGTCTTCAAATGTTCCATGCTTGTCTTTAAACAATCCATCTTATCTTCTACACCTTTCTTTAAACCATCCATCTTAGCTTCTACATCTTTCTTTAAACCATCCATCTTAGATTCTGTTGCTTTTTGTGCAAGTGACACTTGTTGCACTTGGTCTCGTAATTTTGATATATCATGTTGCATTTCTTCCTCTTCTTCATGAGTCATGCTAGAGCTTTTAGGTTGCCTACTAGGTGTTTGCATTTTCTTCCCTCGGGTCATCAATTACCGATAATAATGCTTTACTATGCCCTTTGAATTCCTTCAAACTAATTTTTCAAACCAAGCTTATGCAAAAATTTAAAAAAACTACACACCTTTTTTCACTTTGTAGGAGCTTGATATTGAATCTGATGTATCTCTGTAATTTCGAATCATCTAGTTCTAAAATTGCAACCTGCAATAGCCCTCTGTGTCCTCTTTCCAATGCCACCAATCTGATCCAAATTGGATTCTCCACAGAAGAGTTATGCCAAATCTCCCACAGTGACCTGATTATAGACTAGTTCAGTAGAGCGAACTTGTATGACGTGCCACGAGTCACTGTTTCGACCTTTGGCTCTGAAAAATATATACAAGAAAACTAAAATCCGTCCTCTTTCTGTACCTTCTTACGAAATTTAAATCCGATTCTCAGAGAGAAAGTTATGATGATTTTCCCCAGGTCACCTGTTTGGAATGTAATTCAGGAGTCTGCAAAAAGACCAACTTCCTCAGATCATATCTCTGCAAATATAGAGCGAAAAGCTCTGAAATTTGGACCCGAGATTCAACATGATGTCTTCTCAAATGGGTTTTTTTTTAGCTTCTGAAACGTCGCAGAAAAAAAGTTATAGCGAAAATGCCACGATGACCTGTTTGGAGCAGCGAAACCCTAGAATCCAAAGCTCTGATACCAAATGTTATGAAACCAGCTCAAGAAAATATAGAAAAGATAGATCAACGCCTTAGAATTCAGCCTCTTTGAGGGGGAAACCTCCTTTACATTACATAAATGAACAATTCTTGGATAATACAAATAACAAAACCTCCTTTCTATATATAGGAGTCTAAGGAGTCACAATATAACCCAGCCGACCTAACTATAATACTATAAAGCTACAAAAATAACAATAGAGGGTTTCTATGGGGCACAATAATAAAAATATGGGGGCAATAGGGGCACAACAATATTAATAAGGGATACAACTACAATAGTAATGGGGTAATCACTAGTATTATAGGGATCTAACAAAGGGAAAGAACTTGGTCACGTGGGGAAACCAAAGGACCGTAGGCGGAAAAAGAAAAAGGGCTAAAACACAATGGCGGGACCCGCGCTCTAGAAAACTGGTGGTTTGGATCAGGGCACCCTTGAACGGTAAGAGTTTTTGGACAGAAGCGGAGTGATTCCATACACCGATCGATGCATGGTAGGCAGAGGTGAGAGAAAACTGCCATTGATCTCGTGCTATCGGTCGAGCAAGTCAACCGCGTGAAACGTGAGTATGGTGTCGGATCTGGAGGGCCTAGATCGGATGGCTGAGATTGCACCCGATGGAATGAAGTAGAATTGACAGGGAATTAAGCCGCGTTTGAAGGGATTTGCAATCTGTTTGACCTCCATGGTGGAGGAAGAACGCATCCACGGCGTAATTGAAGAAACGAACCAACGAAGCATGCTGGCGCCATTTAGAGGAGGACAAGTGGCCACTCCCTGAGCATTCATGATGATGCCGAACACATGGAACTCCAAGCGCAGCTGCAGAAGGCGAATCAGCACAAGCGGAAGGGGAACCGAACAGGCATAGGGATCGAATGGCTAAAACCGTGAACAGAGAAAGAAGACAGTGAGAGTTGGGAGAGAAGAGTCCAAGCGACCAAGAAAGACAGTGAACAGTGAACCCGCAGAGGAGGACTAAACACAGAGAACAGTAAATCTAAGCAGAAGAGACAGAGGGCCGACCTGATCAAAGGCAGCGTCGAGCACCAGAGAGCTTGAAGATTCAAGCCTTCCCATAGAGGAATCTGTCCGGACTGAGCATCACATTTGGCTCTTTCCACTGTAGACCAAAGGGTCACAGAGCTGGTAGGAAGAAGAAGAGTCTGTGTACTCCAAGTGGCTTGGGGAATCCAAGAACCACCCTACCAAGCAAAATCTGCTTCAGGAGAACTCACATTGAGTCCCTATATTGTAATTTCTCTGCTTGAAGACACAATAAACAAGGCCTCCATTGAAAGCTGGACTAGAGACGTAGCCTTGGAGAATAGGGTGAACTCCTTATTAAAATTGTTTGTGTCTTTGTCTTGCTTACTGTATTTCTCTGCTGTCTTTCCATTTTATTGTCTGTGTATTGGCAATCTAATCGATTCATTGCTTCAATAACACAGAACACACACCAACACATGAGTCTGTAATACCTTAGTTTAATAAATCTTTAACTGATGTCACTCATAGGGTGAATATCAGATCAAGTGGTATCAGAGGTCTAGGTTGTAAGGTTAGACAAGCTTGTGTCGGTTTAGCTGTGAATGCTCACAAGATCAAAACTCAAATTAGGAGAAGGAGAGTTGGTGGAAACTAATCCTGAAATTGGGAGAGTCTATCCTCAAAAGACCATGTCAGAGGAAGGTTCTATAGGGCCAGACCCTCAATTCATAGAGAGTTTCCTAGCTATAAAGTCCATGGTTGAAGAAATGTACAGAGACCTTAGAAAGCAAAAGGTGGAAGATGTATTAGGCTCTAAGCAAGAGAAAGAAGAAGATGAGGCTCATTTCCATGACAACTCCAAAGGAAAGGGGAAAGAGGAAAACTTTCTCACACCTCCTAATAGCCTTGTGCATAATAAGAAAGCATCTTTGATTAAGTTAGATGTTAAATTTGATTTTCGTATATATGATGGAGAGCTGAATGCTGAAAAGTTGGACAATTGGATTAGACAAATTGATGTGTATTGCAGGGTACATAACATAAACTCAAACAAGAGTAAGATTCAGCTGGCAAGCCTACGGCTAGGAGGCACTACCTTGGTTTGGTGGGAAGGTAGAACCCAAGCTGATATGAAAAGACATGGTAAGACCATATCTGTCTGGAGTGACTTTGTTTCTGCAATCAAAAACCAGTTCTATCCATTGGCCTACATGCAACAAGCCATGATGAGTTGGAAAACTCTTCGACAATTGAAAGAGAAAAGTGTGCAAGGGTATACTCAAGAGTTCAGAAAGAGAGCATTGACATTGGGTATCTCATTAGACTCACCAGAGACTCTTCTGAAGTACATTGGTGGTCTACACAGCTACATGAGGCATACCATCCTCATGTTTAATCCCACTAGTATAGATGAGGTATCTGTACACGCTACTCATCTACAAGCTAGAGGAAAGGATGGCAATCCAGAAGTTGGGGGACCATCCCAACCCACTATAAGCAAGAGCAAGGAGAAAAGAAAACAGAAGTGGAAAGCAAGGAAGGCTAACACTGCACAGAAAGCCAAAGCTTCATGCACTCACTGTAAAAAGGAGGGGCATGATGATGAGCATTGTTGGATTCTGCATCCAGATCTGAGACCTAAGAAGTCCGAGGGCAAGAAGAAGAAGACAGTTGTAGCTATTCAGAGAGATTTGGGGTCAGACTCGGGAGATGAAACAACTATAGCAGCCACAGGTATAAAAGGTAAGAATTTTGAAGCATCTAGTAGTAATTCTGCTCAATCTGTTATTGATGAAGAAAATAAGAGAAAAAGACATGAGCTTTTCCATATTTGAGTTATTTCCAAAAATCAAAAGATTGATACTTTGTTTGATAGTGGCTCACAAGTAAATTTGATTTCTGAAGCAATTGTAAAGAAATTGGGATTAGCAACTACACCTCACAAGAAACCATACCCATTAGGATGGTTGAATGATAAAGCACAACTACAAGTGACTAGACAGTGCAAACTCAAGTTTTCTTTTGGGTCAGCATTTGTAAATGAGGTTGAATTAGACATAATTTCTTTGGATATATGTGGAATTGTTTTAGGAATTCCTTACTTGTATGATAGAAAGGTTATTTTCTATAGAGCTTAGAACAAGTATCTATTGGTTAAATATGGAATCGAATACTTTGTAAGAGCTCATAAGCTCAAGAATAATTATACTCTCATAAACTCAGGACAGATGAAAAGAATGATTAATTCATGCAAACAATTCTTATTAACGGTTGTAAAGGAAAAGAAGCCTAATAAAACCAATGTATTTGAGGGTTGTAATGCTAAACAGCAAGCTGATATAGAAAAGGTTGTTTCAGAGTATGATGTCTTGTTTCAAGAACCTAAAGGTCTACCACCCAAAAAGGGAATAGTACATGATATTATTTTGCAGCAAGATGTTCCATTGCCTAACATTGGGATGTACAAGTTGTCTGCTTTAGAGAATGTTGAAATCAAAAATCAGGTGCAGGAGTTGCTCGAAAAGGGCTTCATCAGGCCTAGCACATCACCATGTGGGTCACCAATCGTTTTGGTGAGAAAGAAAGATGGCTCTTGGAGAATGTGCATTGATTATCAAGCACTGAATAAGATAACAATCAAGAATCGTTATCCCCTTCCTCGCATAGATGATCTTTTAGATCAATTGAAAGAAGTTGTTTATTTCACCAAGCTGGATTTGCACAGTGGATACCATCAGGTTAGAGTTGCAGAGCAAGATGCATGGAAGACTGCTTTCAAAACAAAGCAGGGATTGTATGAATGGCTGGTTATGTGTTTTGGCTTAACCAATGCTCCTGCTACTTTCATGAGATTAATGAATGATGTACTCAGACCTTTTCTTGATGATTTTGTTATTGTGTATCTGGATGACATTCTGATTTTTAGTAAAATATGGGAAGAACATTTAAAGCATGTTAAGCAGACATTAGATGTTTTGAAAAGAGAAAAACTTTATGTTAAACTCTCAAAATGTGAATTTGGAAAAACATCTCTAAACTACTTGGGTCATATAGTAGGGGGAGGTGAATTGAAAATAGATCCCTCTAAAGTGGCAGTCATTTTGAACTGACCTAAACCCAGGTCTGCTGCAGAAGTGAGAAGCTTCTTAGGAGCAGCACAATATTGGAGGAAGTTCATTTCTAACTTCTCCTCGATTGCAACTCCCTTACATGCTTTAACAGGATTGAATAAGGTGTTTCAGTGGGGAGGCAAACATCAGAAAGCCTTCGACACCTTGAAAGAGAAAATTAGTACAGCACCTGTACTAGCACTGCCTGATTTACAAAGACCATTTGAGATCCAAACTGATGCCAGTGACTATGCCATGGGAGCAGTGTTGACACAGCACAGTAAACCCATATGTTACCATTCTGAGACTTTTAATTCTGCAGTAGTTAACTATCCTACATATGATAAAGAATTGTATGCATTAGTTCAGAATGTGAAAAAGTGGAAACATTAGTTAATGGTCAAAGAGACAATAATACATACTGATCATCAACCACTTCAATATCTACACTCCCAAACTAAGTTGCAACAATCAAGACATTACAGATGGATGGGGTTTCTACAACAGTTTCACTTAGTCATCAGATATAAAAAGGGCATGCATAACAAGGTTGCAAACATGTTATCTAGGTCCATTATAAATGCATCTGCCATACTTGAGCATAATTCTGTGCTACATGAAAGCTACATAGAACAATATGCTCAGGATATGGATTTTAAAGATGTATATGCAACTTTGAGTCAAGGCAAAAGAGTGGAAGAATTGGACTATCATGTAAAGGACCGACTCTTATATCATTGTGAGAAACTCTGCATTCCACAAATTGAAAGAGTAAAGATAATTAGGGAAGCACACACTTCTCTGATATTAGGTCACTTTGGAGTAAGTAAAACAGTTTCATAGCTACAAAGATTCTGCTATTGGCCGAAAATGAATGAGACAGTTTCTAGATATGTAAGAGGGTGTGCCATGTGTGCTAAAATCAAGCCCAGCAATAGAAAACTATGATTGTACACTCCATTGCCAATTTCTTCTCATCCTTGGGAAAGTGTTTCCATGGATTTTGTTGGAGGACTGCCTAAATCGAAGAAAGGTCATGATTATCTATATGTCGTTGTGGATAGGTTCAGCAAAATGTGTATTTTGATACCTTGTAGTAAACAGATCACAGCTGAACAGAGTGCAAAATTGTTCTTTGAACATGTATGGGTTCATTTTGGATTACCCACTTCCATTGTATATGATCGAGACACCCGATTTGTGGGGAAGTTTTGGTCTAGTCTTTGGGAACTGAAGGACACCAAGTTGAAGAAAAGCACAGCTTTTCATCCACAAACAGATGGCCAGAAAGAAGTAGTAAACAGGACAGTGATCTAGTTACTGAGAGGTTATTGTAGTAAACATCCTAAGCTTTGGGATGAACACTTGTGTTATGTGCAGCATGCTTACAATAGAGCCAAACACTCTTCTACACAGAGATCTCCTTTTGAGACCTGTTTTGGTTTCATACCAAGGTCTCCTTTTGATTTTGTCTTTGGTAAAGATACCATGGTTGATGGACACAGTGATGTGGACAAGGCAACTAGGTTCATTGAACAGATCTAGGAGATCCACTAGGTAGTACAGGAACAGCTGGAAAAGAGCAAGGCCAAGTACAAGGCTAGGCATGATAAGCATCGGATGGAGCATAGTTTTCAAGTTGGAGACCAAGTCTGGCTGTATATCAGCAAGGACAAGATGCAAGGTGAAGGTAAAAAGCTAAAGCCTATCAAGTATGGACCTTTTAGGATACTTGAGAAGATTGGTGAAAATGCTTTTCGCCTTGATTTACCAGCTTACATGCACATCTACTCAGTTGTAAATGCAGACTGCTTCAGATTGTTTGAACCTTCGATGATTGAGGACCCTGAAGAGAAAAGTCAGTTGCCTCCTATTGATGACCTGCTACCTGAATACCTCAATGAGTTGTATGAAGACACAATGTTGGACAGGAAGGTCAGGACAACGCACAGGGGAGATGTTGAGTACCTCAGGATTGGACTCAAAGGTTCAAAGCCGAGCAACACAAAGTGGATTGAGATTGGACAAGTGAAGAAATAGTATCCTCACTTAGTTGATGCTTGAAAACCAACTTTTGGTGGTCCAAAAGATTTTTCAGTGGGAAGGCTGTGATCCGAATCGAATCCATGAAAGACTGTCAAAGAACCATGATTGTATCAAGTCGAACAAATCTCTAAAGAATTTCATAACAGTGATCAAAAATGCCCTGAACCAGTGGCAATGGCATCCAACGTGGAACGACGAGGACCTCGGTCAAAAAGCGTTGACCGAGGCCCATGGAGACCGCGCAGGAGGCCAAAGTAGCCCGTGGGGGCCCTAGAATGGGAAAAGGAAGAGGTTTTTGATGCACGATTAGCGGCATCGCTAGGCGAACAAGGCCGCAAAGGAAAATGGAAAGCACTCAGTCATGTGGGGAAATTGGAGGACCGCGGGCGGAAAAAGAAAAATCGCTAAAACACAATGGCGGGACCCGCGCTCTGGAAACCCGGTGGTTTTGATCAGGGCGCCCTTGAACGGTAAGAGGTTTTGGACAGGAGCGGAGCGATTCCATACACCGATCGATGCATGGCAGGTGGAGGTGAGAGAAAACCGTTTTTGATTGCATGCTATCGGTCGAGCAAGTCAACCGCGCAAAACGTGTGTATGGTGTTGGATCTGGAGGGCCCATATCAGACGGCTGAGATTGCACCCGATGGAAAGAAGTAGAATCGACAGGGAATTAAGCCGCATTTGAAGGGATTTGGAATCCGTTTGACTGCCATGGTGGAGGAAGAACACATCCATGGCGTAACTGAAGAAACGAACCGACGAAGCATGCTGGCACCATTTAGAGGAGGACAAGTGGCCACTCCCTGAGCGTTCATGATGATGCCGAACACAGGGAACTCCAAGCGCAGCTGCAGAAGGCGAATCGGCATAGGCGGAAGGGGAACCGAACAGGCATAGGGATTTTATGGCTAAAGCTATGAATAGAGAAAGAAGACAGTGAGAGTTGGGAGAGAAGAGTCCAAGCGACCAAGAGAGACAGTGAACAGTGAACCCGCAGAGGAGGATTGAATGCAGAGAACAGTAAAGCTAAGCAGAAGAGACAGAGGGCCGACCTAACCAAAGGCAGCATCGAGCACCAGAGAGCTTGAAGATTCAAGCCTTCCCATAGAGGAATCTGTCCGGACTGAGCATCACATTTGGCTCTTTCCACTGTAGACCAAAGGGTCACAGAGCTGGTAGGAAGAAGAAGAGTCTGTGTACTCCAAGTGGCTTGGGGAATCAAAGAACCACCCTACCAAGCAAAATCTGCTTCAGGAGAACTCACTTTGAGTCCCTGTATTGTAATTTCTCTGCTTGAAGACACAATAAAACAAGGCCACCACTGAAAGGTGGACCGCAGACGTAGCCCTGGAGAATAGGGTGAACTCCTTATGAAAATTGTTTGTGTCTTTTTGTTTCTTACTGTATTTCTCTGTTGTCTTTCCATTTTATTGTCTGTGTATTGGCAATCTGATCAATCTGTTGCTTCAATAACACAGAACACACACCAGCACATGAGTCTGTAATACCTTAGTTTAATAAATCTTTAACTGATGTCACTCATAGGGTGAATATCAGATCAAACAAAGTTACACCACCTGACACTTCGACATAGCATGTTAAAGATGAAAGTATTGATTACAACGTCATTGAGGATATGAAAAGGGCTTGTGTCAATATTTTGATCTTTAAGCTCACAAAAATAACAAGACAACGCAAACTGATCATCCAGGCATTTGCATCACAAGCTTCATCAGGTAATCAATTTTTTGCTTCTGAGGCCTTGTCTGGTAAGTATCATGACATTCTTGAGTTTGTAGTTAATGTTGTTAATTTAAATACTCATACTCTCTTCCTTCCTTTTCTTTTAACATTTGAAATATTTAGCTATAACGTCCATAATTTTCTTGTTGATTATGGTGCATATGCAAATGTCATGCCTTTATCTATCGCCAAGAAGATTAATGCCAAATGGGTAAAGACCGATGCCCAAATCATACAACTAGACAAATCATTGGTCCAAGCAATTTGTGAACTTAATAATATTATCATCCATTTATCATCAGACCATAGAGTTCACGAATGCTTCAATATTTTTATTGTAGACATTCCTGAAGCCTATAGTTTACTTCTAGGTAGAGACTTGTCCAACAAGCTACAAGGATACTTTTTCACTAAGTGGATACATTTATGGCTTCCTTATAAGGGCCAAAATAATCAGATCGAGTAGAGAGTGAGCCTTATATGAAACATACTATGACAATGCTTCAGGAACATAATGAGCCACTTAACTTTGCACATGTCATTTTTGTAAATTACTTTCTAGAGGTTGACCAAAGATGTTATCAAGTGGAACCATCCTCTGTACCATCTGATACTAATGTAGGAACTAACCCTATAGCCACTGACAACTGGACCTTATATTTTGATGGTTCTAAGACTCAAGACAGTTCCAGAGCTGGTCGTATTTGTATTGACCCTCATAATAACATATATATCTTATCATGCCACTTGGAGTTCGAGTGCACAAACAATATTGTTGAATATGAAGCACTTATTTTGGGATTAAAGAAGGCCATATATATCAAGGTGGAAGTACTCAAGGTAATCAGTGATTCAGAGATTGTTACCCATTAAGTACAAAATACCATTCATTGTGTTTCACCTACTTTGAAAAACTACCAATAAGAGGTATGGTGTATATTTCATTATTTAAAGCATTTAATATTAATTATATTCCTATAAATCATAATGTTTCCGCAAATATTTTAGCCAATCCAAATTCTTGGATGCCACCATTAAAGGATGCATTTTCTATAAAGATTATTTATAAGCCATATGTGTATGATAACGTAACTAACTTCTACATATTTAATGATAACTAGTAGATATTGCACTTCATGGAAAATGCAAATGTTTTTAAAGATGTGGCTATTGAAGAAGATGAGCACGAAAATGCCTTGCAAGAAGCAGCTCAAGCAGCTAAGGGGAATACTATTCCCAAAGGTGTGGTATCTCTTGAGAAACTTTATGACTTGCAAAATTGTTTCAGAGGACTAGTGAATACAAAGACTCAGAGCTCAATGCTATCACATAAACAAGTCAATTTGGGAATCGAAGAAGATCCAAAATATGTGAACCTCAGTACAATTTTTTCTCCTCAAGAACGACATGCTTTCATCCTCCTTTTCAAACAGTATCAAGATTTATTCGCATGGACATATGATGATTTAAAGACTTGATGCACGTATCATCCAACATGTAATTCCTATCAAAGAAGGGGTGAAGTAGTTTCAAAAAAAGTTAAGGAAAGTTCATTTGATGCTTAAAATTGTGATTCAAAAGGAATTAAAAAATTTGTTGGATGCTCAGATAATATTCAAAGTTCATCATACTACATGGTTTTCCAACCTAGTTCTTGTCAAGAAAAATTCCGGCGAAATACATTTGTGTGTTGATTTTCGCAACCTCAACCGAGCTTCAGATAACGATAATTACCCTATGCCATCTATGGATTAGATACTCCAAATAGTATCTAGGTCAAAAAATTTCTCGCTACTGGATAGATTTTCCATATATAACCAAGTGCTAGTAGCAAAACCAGATAGACTAAATACCACCTTCAGGACAAACTGGGGAAATTTTTCTTTCAAGTGCATGCCATTTGGACTCATTAACTTTAGTGATACATTAACTTTAGTGATACATTTTAATAGGCCATGGATATCACATTTCATGGATTGATCAGCTAGAGTGTGGTCATCTACTTAGATGACATAACAATATTTTCCAAGAAGAGATTTGATCACATTTGTCATCTAAAGCAAATTTTTGAGCGATGTCACAAGTATGGAATATCACTAAATCTAAAGAAGAGAATCTTTGGTGTGTCTGAAGGTAACCTTTTAGGACACATTATCACTAAGATTGGAATCAAGGTTGACCCAAAGAGAGTCAAGAATATTGCTAAATCCCTTTTCCCATGAACAAGAAAGTGATGCAATCCTTCTTGGCAAAGATTAACTTTCTATGAAAATCCATCCCTGATTATGCACATATTGTTAAACCATTATAGGATATGATAAAGAAGGATTCCATATATAAATGGGAAAAGAGGGAGAAAGATTCCTTTGCCTAAATCATGGAAGCGATTATTGATGCTCCAACCTTATACAACCCAAATTTTGGCAAATATTTCTTGTTGTACACTTTTTCTTCTAACATGTCCATTATGGTCATGTTAACATAGAAAGATGATCAAGTAAATAAGCGGCCTATATATTTCATGAGAATTGGTTTATAGGGATTAGAATTGAATTATATTACCATTGATAAGAAAGCATACATGGTATACAAGGTGGTCAAACATTTCAGGCCTTACCTCCTAAAAGCCCATACTATTATCTATGTACCTCACCCAGTAGTCAAATTACTCTTTTCACAATAAGAGCTGGGTGAGAAGAGGGATAATTGGATGACATGCCTACAAGAATATGATCTTGAATTCAAACCAGTGCATACTATCAAAGGCCAGGGTCTCTTCCAACTCGCAACAGAAGCAATGGATTCACCAAAAGAGGATTCTTCTAGGTGGGAACAGGAGATAAAGATGTATAATGTTGAGAAAGTTCCTCCTACAAGTACAACCACGTCTTTATATATAGTGTTATCACTCAGAAGTTTTCCCTAGAAGTTATCAAAAGAAGGAAGCATCCGAGGTAACCACAAACCAATCTTTTAGGCTTAGGCTCTAGCCAACCTAAGTCAAGAGAGGGCTCTCTCTTTATAATTTAGCATTGTTTTTATGGAATTTTGGGCTAGTTCTTAGTGTTCATGGGGTTTGATTTTGGATTGAAGGTTGGGAGGTGGAATTCTTAGAGTAGATGGATAAAGCTAGGTCTTCAAGCCATTAGGCTATGGAGTCAATCAATGGATAGCATAAATGGACCAGATCATTAAAGAGAATGTTCACGGGGCGGGCTAGCAAAGCAGGATGCAAATCTTTAGGTCTAATGGGTGAAGTGATTCTGACCAGGGTGAAAGGGAACTGAAGAATCCTTGGACCGGGATCAGAATGAGGAACAGAGGATGATCATGAACAAAGGGCAATTAAGAATCCTTTGCTATAGACCAGAGAAAAAACTACGGAAGCTAAGGAGCAGTGAAGAATTCCCTAGCTAAGATAGTTTAGGAGAAAACATTCAGAATGTAAAATAGTCAAGACAGAGTGCATTCAAGCAATTTCTGAAATATCATTCCTTGTTATACATTTAGATTTTAGAGAAACAAACAAGATTATGAAGAAACATAAGGAAAAACAACAGTAAACATGAGAGAATACTTATTTGTATTTTGCTTTACACAAGAATCTTGTAAAATATCTTATCTTTATTCCTTGATCCAACAAGCCAATCCAGTCATTGATACAATAGAATTTTGATTTGAGAGAAAAAGTCTATAGAAATGTCTTGGAATCCACCCTACATACTTCGAAATGTGAAGTATTTATACAAAAAATAATTACAAAATATCTCAAAACAACTTGAGACTTAATCTAGGGAATAAGAATATCTTCTTGCATGAAGATAGAGACAGATGTTAAATTGTTTCATGTTGTCCCTTTTATTATGGTGTTGTTGGTTGTTTCTATTGAGTTGGAGCCCTTTAAGCTGGCTAATAGTTGTGGTATTTCTACACTGGAATCTTCTTTACTTTGATCTTTTACTGATACTCTTTGACTCTGTTACCCTTTGACCCTGTTGATCTGTCTTTTACCTGTCTCACCTAGCTGCCTTCAGATTTACTGTGGTAACTTTCTGATGTAAAACTTTTTCATAGTAAATCTATCATTTTCTCCCACCATTCTGTCTCAGGCAATCTCATTTTCAACATTCTTCTGTAAATTTCGTCTGCCTCTGTGTATTTTGCAAAATTGGGTTTGGTGAGAAACAAATGTTTCACCTCATGTTCTAGGAAAAACAGGTTTTCCAATGTATCATATAATACTTTTCCTATTGGCAAGGCTTTAATGCCTAAAGAGCTGGCTTGTTCCTTGGCCAACCTCCTAAGTCTATCACTATAGTCCAATTGGGTCATGAGTTTTTCATTGATGACCATAGGACTGGGAAGGCCTTTGTCCCTCAAAATTTGAAATTTAGCCATAAACCTATCAATGGCTACCTACATGTTATGGCATTTTTCTTCTAAGTTGAGCATGAGGTTTCTTTTGGAAAGAACCTTTTTAATCTCTAGGATGGCTTCAGTCCTATCCTCTATGCCAAGCTCATGGAGCTCATATCTGTTCTTACTGTTCAAGAGGTGGATGAGTCGATTTGCATCCTCAGGTTTATCTCCTAATTCTTCCCTTACTTTCTGGATGGCTTCAGTGGCTACCTTCACTAGTTCGGTTTGCTCAAATATAACTTGGATTGATGGCCAAATATCATTGACAGAGTCAATGATATTGGCCCAGAGCATCTCTTTAGTCTATCCTAGTGGCTTCTGTAGTGTCAAATCTTTCTCTAGGACTTTGATTTTCTCACCCATCCTTAGGGATTTCTGTGTCTCTTCTCTTTGCTGAATTTGGGCAAGTTTACAATCAGTTTCCAAACTTGCCACTTTCTCCTTTAATCTTTTGAGCTCTGTAGCTTGGATGGACATCTCCTCCATAGCTTTTACCAGTTCTGCTGTTTTCTCAGTTGATGTACCTGCTACTGTAGTGGACTCAGTTGTAATTGGCAGTGTTGTGGCAGGTGGAGCTGTAGGTGCCAATGATGTTGCCATTGTGGAAGGAACTATTGTTGATATTGTGGGGATGATAGTTTTGGGAGTTGTGGCCGGGTCATTTTTCTTGGACTAAATCAAAGTATCCAACTCCTTCTATGTTTCTTTAAGCTGATCATTTAGCTTTAGGACTAGGTCCATAAGCTCTTCATGTCCTTGTTATGCTTCTAGGACTTCCATTGTTTGAGGGTGATGCAATTGGGGAATTTTGAGCTGCTTCTTTAGTGCAATAATGTCATCATTCTTCTTTTTAATTAGCTGCTCTGTTGCTTTCACATCCTTGGGATCATGTCCCAATTCTATCACTAAGTCCTCTAAGGACTTGATTTTTGTATCTTTGGCCTGTGAGGAGGCCTTCTCCAACTGAAACTAAACTGACATATTGTTTAAATAATTCTACAATTGGTGGGTTGTTATGGCTTTCCCTGTCAATGTAGACTAAATCATCTCACGTGTTTGCTTATGCAGCTCAATCTGGTCAATGGGATGAATATCCCTTTCCAGTACTTCAAAATCTACTTTCTTAAAATCTGATGTTGTTCTTGGCTACTAAGTAGTTGGCTTGATGAAGGTCATCTTGTCACACGGAATTGGTCAAGGGTGCGGACACGGCTGACCTTCCTAGAAGTCTAAGACATTCTAATGACAAACAAGACAAAATGGAGTGATCTTTCTCTAAATACACCTTTTATAACATGAAAACTACAAGTGTTTAGGCTTACCTTATTCCAAAATGTTGTTGTTGAGGTCCGTTCTTGACGATCCGGATGAGCTCCTCCTTCAAGTCAATTCCTGCAACCACAAACAATCAAACAATTACCAAGCACTTGCATTTCATATAATAAAACATATATTCAACATGCAGACCAAGGAACACATGAAATAACTCATTAACACAAGCTATTGAGAAAAATAAACCAGTTTGTATTAATAACGAAACAAAGAAACTCTTACAACCTGGCCTTGGTGTTGTGCAAGTTCCTCCCAGGGTCCATCAAGGGTTTTCCTCTACTTTGACAAAGCTCACCCTCTTCCAAGTAGAATCAAGTAAAGACAATCTCTCCTCACAAAGGCTCTAATGGAAGACCTAAATCCTGCAGCATTTACCCAAAGAAAATGTATAGCTCCAACCTCTTCTCCCTCTGGCTCAATGTCTTTATTTATAGTGCTGTAAAGAGGTTATTCAGGTCCACTATCAATGGGATCATCCCCCTCTTTGGGTGGGATAGTTCCCTTATTGATGGGATAAGTTCCCCCTTAATAGAGATACATGAACCAACTGGAGGCGCATCCATTTCATCAAACCGACCTCTAGAATGTTCTAGAAGTAACCACAAGTAACTTTTTCAAGATAAAACTCGCGCATTTTGCCTTTTACAGAGGGACGCACCTGTCCCTTAACATACAGAGCGTCCATGGACGCAGATTTTGTGAACATGGTCAGCGTCCCCGCAGGTAAGGCTAGAGAGAACCTGCGACCCCAGAGATAAACATAATTTTTACAAGACTTTCTCTCTTCTTTGAGTTTGAGATGGATAACAGAGGCATGAGACTTGCCTAAGAGGGTAGCATGACTGTTGATTTGAGCCATACTAACTGTAAGTAGTCAAGGTGACATTTTTTAGTGTAACAGATTGCCCCCTAAAGTGCGAAGCCTGGAATAGAGTAGGGTTTTGTAATTCTAGGAAGGGTGAAGCGCTTTATCATTTCAAGGATTGTCTTGTGGATGGCCTGGTTGGAACCTGCAATTTTCAACACAAAATACATGGATAAGATTATATCATCACTGAGGTAGGCATTCCCATACTCAGATTCAAAACTTTAACTAATGGACTAACTATTCTGATACAGGAATGATCTTGCAGTACATCATTTTTATAGACTTTTGTAGACACAGTATGGACGCAGCCATCTGTTTATGATTAGTCTACATAGATAATGAATACAAAACTCCTCGCAGCCTGGATGGTAGAAACTAGATCCAGGGTCTTCACTTCTACTTCCCGAATTGGTACGATTCTAGCCATGTGATTAAATGATTCGATGTCGAACATGTTAGAAACCACTTGATTACCAGTCGATGATGTAAACTGTTAACAAGCGTGAGAGAGACCACCAGTAATGTCAATGGTTCTCAAAGTACCAAGCACAACCCGTGAAATGTGAATAGATGTTTTGATGTCGAACACTTCACGGAATCCTTTGATCGAAAGTCAATGATGTAAACTGACGTCAAAGGCGAGAAACCTGCCATTGATGCATGCAGACTTCAAGGTACTGTCGATTCCTAAGTCATCTTTCTAGATAATGTGTCGATGTCGATAGAAAGCGACCCGTTGCAGGCAAGCCCACAACACGAAATCATTGTTCAAGTTGAAGAAATGTTGCTGTAAGGACTGACTCAGGGATGGTCAAATGGATGACAAGTATTTTGCAGATGAAAGTTTTTCTTGCAGACCTCTTGAACACATAACGACACAACAGATGGCTTGGTGACGAATAACTCAAAGTTAATCCCCGAAACCCGGTTAAAGACTTTCAAAGTGGTTTGGTCAACTGTGAGGTAAAAGATTTCCCAACCCAGGTGAATAAAAAGTGTCGTGTTCAAGAGCGGTAATAAAGTTTCTTTTGAGACAAAAGGTGAAAAACAGGTTCATTCTTCTCTCTTTTCCCCCACCATTTCTGGCAAGTACCTCTTTATTTTTAACAAGCTTGAGGAGGATAACATATGCTTGATTATAAGCTCATCCTTCGGACGAGTCCAACCTAGTTTAAATTCGAACCCTAGGAAGGAGTGGTTCGTTCCTGTTTGTAATTGAACAGGTCCTCTACTGTAAAAGTTTAACGAGCCCAGTATAGGAGAAACTCGGCGTTTTTCAATTTTAGAGAGTCTGAAAAAACTAAAGGAGACTCCACGTTGAACTTTTTCGTATATTTGTGTCCCTCAAGCCCGAAAAAGTATAAAATAATACCTGGGGGAACCGCTTGATCTTGCGACCAAGGAGTACTTTCATAATAGTGTCGTCAACCTGAAAAGTAAAAAGCGATCAAGGACACGTCGTTTTATTTCCTTATCGAGTTTGAAACGACAAAAACCCGGCAATCTTTTCCTGATTTTGCGGTCAGAAAAGAGCTAAAAGGGGACCGTCTTTTAATTCCGTTTTAACGAGTGTAAAAGAAACGCTCGGCGATCTTTTCATGTTTTAGGAGTCAGAAAAGGGCTTAAAAGATGACTCTGATATTTTTGTTTGTGAAAAATTACAATTTCCCTCGAAATCCCTTTGTCCTGCACAAAAGCAACACATTACTCATACCTGTTTAAAATAGGCAAAAATACATTCAAAAACATCTTTTCATGGTAAAAAATGAACTAATTCATCCAAAAAACCTATAAAAAGACCTTTTACCATGTCATTTTTACCGTTTGACTTTGGAGGTTGAAAAAGGAGCTTTTGACAAGAAACTTCCCGTGGTTGCTGCGGAAAATCTGACCGTCGGAATCGAACGCCGTCTCATCCAGGTATTTTACACATCCTACTCTGCATTTCTATCCGTTTAGAATCAATTTTTAGGTTTTAGTTTCATTTTTTGGGGGGGTTTTGGTTTTGGAATGCGCCTCTCGGCGGACGCAGGTGCCCTTCGGGTGACCTGCGTCCCCCGACTTTTTCTCATACGGGAAAACGGTCGGAAGACGCAGTCCGCCTTCAGGCCAGCTGCGTCCGGGCGCCCTGTGCTACAAAGCCGGGGTGCGTCTTCCGAGAAACGCGCATTTCAAAACCCCAACTCTCTCAAAAAACCACCAAAAATTCCCAAATCAATTTCTAATTGCTATTTTTGATATGCAGGGCATTAATCATGTTAGACTGGAGAGAAAGAGAGCATGTAGAGGAAGATGAAGCTGCAATAAATCATCAACCTTCCCTGGATGCCCTAAGAGCATGCGGATTATACAAATATTGGACCATACCGGGCATGAGGGGCCAGGTAAGATTCTTGGAATGGCTGGTTGAGCGATGGAACGTTCAAGAACAATGCTTTTACATAGGAGGGCACCAGCTCGAGATAGAGCCCTCGGATGTATACTTTCTCACTGGCTTGCCAAACAGAGGTGAGCAACTCAGTCTTGCGGGGACTAGGCCGGGTGGCCAATCCCTTGATAGTCTCCGCGAGGATTGGTGCACACGTGGGGCTCACCATTCAAAAGGCATAGAGATAAAACACATCACTCTACCGGAACTCAAAGTCATAGCGTTCACGGTTACCAGAATTTGCGGCGCGGCCGCTTTACACATTGCTTCCGGATCCCAAATGCGGATGGCAATTGACTGTTACCAAGGCACCATTTTCAACTGGTGTGAAGCTGTGTCGGCTCATATGAAGAGCCAACTGACCAAGGCAAAGAACGGACGACTAAAGACTTTTGGATATGGGCCTATAGTCGTGAGCTTTGCCTTGGAGAGAATTCCAATGCTGATCCCTCAGCAACTCACTGTTGATATCTTGGGTCCTCGGCAGCCAAAGCTGATACGATGGGTTGCGGTGATGGCCCGGCATCCTGACGAGGGCGCGACAGTAGTTCGATTCTCAGATAGTTATTTTGACTGGTTAGAGGGCCAGCTTTTTGTGATACAGGACTTTCCGTATGCCGGAATGGATTTCAGAGGTGATCCGGACATGGTTCTTCCACAGGGAGAACAATGGGACGACAGAGGTACTTTTATTTTCACAAGTTTCCTAATTATGTATTTTTTGTATTTTTTATATATATCGTCTCAAAACTAATAGTAAAATTTTTCAAAATGCAGATGTTGGTCCACAGCGTCCAGCCAACCTCCGGCCTTATGATAGACTACATCCAGCTGCACCGGTACCGGTCCCACAGGACGCGACAGCAGAAGTACTAGCTGAGTTGGAGCATGATCTAGAGCGTCTCACGGCAGATATACCTGAGACTACTATGGACGACATTCCTATCAGGCTTCAGCGTTTCGTAGTCGCGGTCCCTGGACCGTTTAGGAGATTTTTGCGTAAGGTAGCCCGCGCAGTGGTGTCATACAGAGAGCACCACCAGTGATTGACTAGTCACTTTTGTAGTCACATGTGACATTTTGACTTTTTGTACTATCATTTTGCCGATCATAAGGTGTTTTCAACCTATGATCGAAGACGATGTATATATTTTTTGACACACTTCTATCTATATATATCACTATTACCGGCTTATCTTGTTTAACATATGATGAAATGTTTTTAAATTTACTTGCATGATCATTATAAATGTCTGTCCAACACTCGAGAAGCAATTGCATCTGCTAATGTATTCAGGGACCTTGGAATATGTTGATATTCAATGTAATCAAATTCACGTTCCAAGAGACGCACTCTCAAAAACAACCTTAATAACACAGGATTTCTAATGGCATAAACTCTATTAAGCTGTAATACAACAAGTTCAGAATCTAACCTCACTATCAAACGTCGAATTCCAAATGAAATAGATTCGGATAATAATTCAACCACTGCACTGTATTCTGCAATGTTATTCGTTGTTTGACCGAGGCTTACCCCATGCATAGAAACTAACTCGTCAGAGGGCGAATAGATAACCCAAGCTGCGGAAGAGATATTCCGTGTATTACGACAAGCACCATCAGCAAATCCAATGTATGTTTGGAGAGGCGTCGACATCTACAATATCAAGAGTAAAACCAAGATAAGCCAGAATAATGACGAAAAACCACACTCGCTAAGCTAAGCACACTGACTAAACTAACACACTTGCTAGCTAGAAAGGAAATCTAACCTATCTAAAAATTTCTCCATACCCATCATTTTAAGCATAATACCTCTTTAGGTAAAGTCCATTTCTGGGTTTACCCAAAGAGTCCCCATCAAAATCAACTAACTCATAAGCCCCTTTTGCTAGCTTTCGCTTTACAATGTAGGGCCCATGCCACATGGGAACGAATTTTCCGGCACCTAGCTTATCGTTAGCTTGATCATATAATAGTACTAGGTCTCCTTCCGAAAAACTTCGAGGGGTTACATTTTTATCGTACTGAGCTTTCATTCGTTTCGCGTGAGTCTCGATAGCTAAAGTAGCGTCACGTCGAGTCTCATCTAATTTAGCCAAGTATAATAACCGTTTCTCCTCTTCGGAAGTAGCTGGAAGTAATTCGACAGCCATTTGAAGTGATGGGATTTCGCATTCAATAGGTAACACAGCTTCTAAGCCATAAACTAGCTGGAAAGGGGTGAAACCTGTTGAATTTTTCACTGAAGTTCGATATGCCCATAGCGCCGAAAATAACATGTTATGCCAATTCGTTCGATGGATACCAATGATCCGTCGAATCATGATGACTAGAACTTTGTTGATTGACTCAACCAAACCGTTGGCTTGCGGATAATAAGGAGTAGAGCTATCGTGGCGCAAACCAAGCTGGCTTGTAAGCTCAGTCATCATGACGTTTCGAAAATGGCTCCCATGGTCAGTAATGATTGCTTGTGGGACACCAAACCTAGTTATGATATGATTGAATACGAAAACTGCAGCTGTCTTGCCGCTTGCGTCGAATGTAGGCATCGCCTCGGCCCATTTTGTAAAATAATCAACCGCAAGGATGATATACGCATGCCCCCCGGCCGAGTGAGGGTTACAAGTAATAAAGTCAATGCCCCATTTGGCGAATGGACCAGCGGCAATTATAGGGTGGAGAGGAGCAGGTGGAGCGCGCATCTTTCGATCAAACACTTGACAGTTGTGGCATTTTCTGACGGCAAGGATACAATCTTTAAACATAGACGGCCAGAAATAGCCAGCGCGCAACACCTTCTGAGCTGTGGCATACCCAGACATATGACCGCCACATGCTCCAGAGTGACAATCATTCAAAACTCTCTCAGCCTCTTCGTGAGTTAAACAACGTCGAAAAACTAAGTCTGCCCCCCGGCGATAAAGTGTATCTCCAATAATTCTGTATTGCTGGGATCGAAACCGAATTTTTCGACGGTCTTCCTTGGAAGCTTCAGGCCGAAAGGTTTGGGTTTGGAGATAGATGATTATATCCCCATACCACGGATCTAAAGTGCTAATAAGAAACAAAGATTCGTCCGCAATGGACTCCTCTGCCACAGTCTCTGTGTCAGCACTCGGGAAATCACACATCAATTCCGCAAAAACTAAAGATTTCTTAGACTTGGACTTCTCGAACTCCAAGTCGAACTCTTGCAGGATAACAATCCATTTAGAGTACTTGCCCCCTAGCAGTTGTTTTGTCAAAATATAAATCATAGGGTTGCAATCCGAAATAACTGTAGTTTTGCGAAGAAGAATGTAGTGACGAAAACGCTGGACAGCTTGAACGGCTGCCAGGGCCAATTTCTCCACATGCGAATATTTTAACTCAGTGGGATTTAAGGTTCTACTAAGATAATATATCACATGCTCTGCTCCGAATTCATCTTCTTGAACTAACACCATTCCAATGGTGGAATGCGAAGCTGCGAGGTATAAGAAGTAGTCCTGGTTGTAGTTGGGAGGATGCAATAACGGTGCATGGGTCAACGCGTGTTTAAGTGCATCAAAAGATTGTTGGGCAATCTCGTCCCAAAAGAATTGTGCGTTCTGTTTCAACAACCGTGTAAAACCTTTAGTGACCTCGGCGTAGTTTGGGATGAATCGGCGTAAAAAGTTCGCTTTCCCTTGCAAACTTTGGAGTTGGCGCAAACTCGAAGGAGGAGGCAATTTGATGATAGCCTCGACTTTCGAGGGATCGACGCGAATGCCGGCTTTTGAAACAACAAATCCCAGCAATCGACCTGTTTCTATACAGAAAACACACTTGTGGGGATTCAACCGAATTCGATAATGCCTACACCTCATAAAGATTGCTCGTAGGTGGACAAGGTGATCAGCTCGATGTAAAGAATGAGCAGGCAAATCATCGAGATAGGGTTGCACAATGTGCTTGATGTCATGAAATGCATAAGACATCGCCCGTTGAAAAGTGGCCCCGGCATTCTTAAGCCCAAAAGGTAATTTGCAATAAGCAAATGTCCCCCATGGACAAATGAATGCCGTTTTTGGTTGGTCGGCAGGTAGAATATTGATTTGATTATAGCCTGAGAAACCATCCATGAAGGAAAACATCTCACTTCCGGCACAATCATCAATAATTTGATCGATATAAGGCGTAGGATAGTTGTCTTTTGGACAAGCTCGATTGATATCCCTATAGTCGATACAGATTCTTATTGTTCCTTGTTTTTTATTGACGGGAACAATATTCGATACCCAATCCGTTAACGGGATCGGATAAATGAAACCTGCTTTCAACAGCTTTTCGACTTCTGCTTTAATCGCAGCCGCTTTTCGAGGGTGAATCTGACGCAACCGTTGCCGAATGGGTTTAGCATCCGGGTAGGTTTTGATTTCATGAACAACAATGGCAGGATCAATTCCGGCATTTCCTCGTAAGACCAGGCAAACACGTCGCGGAATTCTTGGAATAGGGCCTTGTAAGTTTGGATTTCTTCTTCAGTACATGCGGCACCTATATGAATGTTCTCCTCGATTCCGGGCTTCACTGAAATATCAATGGGAATAGTACGAGAAATATTCCCTAAATTCAGCTCTGAATCAGAATGTTTCGTTGGATCCTGAGCGTCTTTGACATATTCAGCGGTAAAGATAGATGAAAAATCATTTTCAAATGCATCATCCTTAGGTAAAAACGAAGATCTGTGATGGAGATCTTCCCATGGTAGATCATCTACACTTAGGATTTCGCGAAGTTGTTCGTCAGATGACACTTCTTCGGGAAACGTTATCCGTTCTAAGGGTGAGGTGAAAAGTGACTCTTCACTGACCACATTCATTTGGTCGGTTTCGGTTGAATGAAAATCGGTAAAAGACATAAGAGCTTCATAAGCAATCTCATACGGACTCAACGGCATAACATCACCGAGTGAGTCTAGCTCAGAGTCAGATGGAACATACCAAGGATCATCATAAATAATGTTTTCTGACGTGATCATATGAATTGTTGCAAACGAAGGGTCTGCATTGAGTGGAGGGAGAGGAAAAGTTCCCAGTAAACCGGAATCCTTAACTAAACCTACACCAATGTCCCTATAAGGGATTGTCGTTTTACCAACATGTTGAATACTCTCTGAAGAGGCTGGGTCGGATGAAAAGTATGTCAGCTGATCAATAGTCACGATCTTACCGTTATGTGGAAACTTAATGACTCTGAAGACCGATGAAACGACCGCTGTCATAGCATATGACCAACTTCGACCCAAAAGAAGGTTGTAGTCTAGAGGGGCATCAACCACTTCCACATCCAGACTAACGGTTTTACCTTCGACCCCTATAGGCAATTCTTGTAGAATACCAAACGGACGGAACCCACGGCCATCAAAGGCCTTAAGGATGGTGGGGGATTGGTTCAACGAAGGAGAACCAAGCGATCTCCAACATTGAATCGACATAATACACGTAGAAGCTCCCTCATCAATCACAGTCCGATGAATAGGCCTGTTTTTGACTATCACTGGATTTGGAAAGCCATTTGATGGGGGAGACGCGGTGTACTATTTTCTAGATCAAAGATCATTAGGTTCGGGTCCTGAACATCGACAGCTCCGATAGCCGACAAAAGCAATTTTCGTTGCGCTGGACATGATTGCAGCACTTCGAGTGCCGACATTGCTGAAGGTGAAACAGCTAAGTCCTCAACAATGTTGTAATTCTGGGCTGCCCTCGCATGTGGATTGAAAGCAGACCTTCGAAGTACACCCTTGGCGGGCGGCTTAATCACTAAGTCTGGGTTAGGTTTTTCGATCTGTAGTGGATCGGAACCAGGAGCTGAGGTTGATGGGTTAGAGTGAGAAGATTCTGCTTCCTTACCATCAACAGGAGCCTTACTACCATAATCTTGCGATCGAGTCGCAATCCTGACATGAGACATCATCAAAATGGGTTCTTCACTGGCATTCGAAGAAGAACCTATCATCTTATTCTCCTGCTCTGGAAATGGATTTTTTAACACAGCAGGAGTGGGAGAACCTTTGACTATTTTCACTACCTCGGCCCGATGAGGGCAGTCTCTCGTAAAATGATCTTCTTCACAAATGAGACAAGGATATCGAGGTTTGCGTTTTTCGTCATTGGTTTCCGACTTTTCCGTTTTCTCCTTTGGAGCCTTGTCTGCTTTAGCCTTCTTCTTTCCTTTCTTCTTTCCACCGTTTTTTGGT
This sequence comes from Pinus tabuliformis, assembly GCA_031772625.1. Taxonomy (NCBI): domain Eukaryota; kingdom Viridiplantae; phylum Streptophyta; class Pinopsida; order Pinales; family Pinaceae; genus Pinus; species Pinus tabuliformis. The sequence continues at coordinate 1,146,123,182 of CM062811.1, read as the reverse complement.
TTGGCCGTAGATGACTCTACAGCGTGAATGTCGGCGGTAAGTTCAGGAGAAGACTCTCCTGTCGGAGAATCAGGCAAAGTGATAATTGGAGTATTGAAGCCTTGGAAGACTTCTTCTTGCTCTTCGTAGTCACGATACCAATCATACCATCAGCGGCATGAGATCCCGAAGGAGCAGCAGCGATTTGGTTTGACTTTGGAAGATCCGGAATTTTCTCGTGTAACGTACCCGACTGAGTGTAAACTAAGTCAAGGTATTGTGCCTGAGCAATGACTTGCTCCTCAGTAACTACTCCGGCCTTAGCTACATCTTCAGTAATTCTTGGTAATAATGATTTGACAAACCATTCAGCTAAGATTTGGTCCGGGATAAAAACTTTCACTAATCTTCTTCGACGTCTCCACTCATGGATGTGATCAGAAATGTACGTGGATGTCGATTGTTTTAGCGAAGTTAATAATTCTGTACCATTATCGTATCTGACTGGTAACTGAAAATGAGTTAAGAACGAGGTAGCTAACTGGCTAAAGTTGTAAAAAGAGGCCCGTGGTAACTCAATGTACCACTTGGCTGCGAGACCAATGAGTGTACGCTGGAAAAGACGTAAGCGGATGGAATCATCTGAGATGGAATTTGATGCACACCAGAGGTGGTAAGTCATCACGTGATTAGACGGATCCTCTCCAGACTTACCTTCGAACTTGGGTATATCGCTGGGCAACTTATTTGGCATTGGCGGCCAGAACTGAAGATATTGAATTGGATCGTTCGTTAGGCGCGTCAAGTCGGGTAAATCTAAAGTCGCAATAAACGGTAACTGCCGGTTAGGATCTCTAAAACTCTGAGTCACAATACCAGCCCCAGGAGGAGGATATCCAGGATAACTAGGAACAGGAGTCGCATTTGGGATATTATATCCTCCTGGAAAACCAGGATTAACCGGACCGTACTGGGGTTGCTGAGGTTGTTGATAAGTGTACCCAGGATACGGTTGATACTGGTAAACCGGTTGTTGGGCAGCTTGCCCAGGTTGATACTGTCCCTGGTACGGAGGTTGAACAAATTGAGGTTGAGTAGTAACAACCGTACTTGTACCAGGTTGGCCTGCAGGCATCTGGACTGTGGTTTGAACCGTAGGTCCAGACAACGGTACAGATGTCTGAGGAGTGGTTACAGGGACAGTAGAAACCGGAGCTGCCGATACTCCAGAAGTAAGCATGGTAGATGAAGCGGTAGTTGCTGCAGCCGTGTGAGGTGGAGTACCAGGTGCAATTGGCGGCTGAGTAACTACGGAAGTTACAGGGGTCTGAACACTTGACTGGACAGGTTGCGGTTGCTGGGGTGGACCAGGAACTGCAGGTTGTCCTGCTTGAGGTACCGACTGTATACTTGGTTGCGACATCTGTTGACCCTGTGACGGATCCCATGTTAACATTCCAGGGTATTGACTCGTAACAGGTTGAGGATACTGAGATCCATAGCCGTATTGAGGATAGGGTTGATAACTGTAAGGTGCAGTCCCATATGATTGCCCTTGAGGTGGTTGATAACCTTGACCAGGGTATTGACCCGTAGGTTGATAACCTTGAGGTAAATACGAGTACTGGGGTTGACCTTGACCTTGGGGTTGGTATCCTTGAGGTTGATACCCTTGGGGTTGATACCCTTGGGGTTGCCATCCTTGAGGTTGCCATCCTTGAGGTTGATATTGATACTGAGGTTGACTTTGGGGTACATATTGAGGCTGGGGTTGATACCCTTGGGGTTGATACCCTTGAGGTTGCCCCCCAGTCACGAATGAAGTACCTTGAGGTTGCCCCCCAGGCATTAACGAAGGTTGCCCCCCAGGCGGTAATTGGCCACCTTGAGGTTGGTTAATGGGAGTTGAACCTGACATCATATAAATGTCACCTATACTCAATGGTACATTACCACTGTTTCCAACTAATAACCCATGATCAATGGGTTGAGGAGATGCTCCCGCAAAGGTACCAGAAAGTGATTGATACCCAGTAGGAACAGAAGGACCGCCATGTAAAAATGATTCAGGACTTTGTGAAAACACAGATGACTGACCAGACATATTTACAGGAGAATGAATTCCTCTAGGTGGAAAAGGAGTACGAGGTGTAGAAAAACCTACTGAGTTGTCTAAAAAATTGGTTAATGCAAGGTACCAAGATTCACTTCTAGGAGGACTGTAAAAGATGGATTCACGCTCCCTTAGATCAAGGGTAATTAGATCTTCAGAATCAGAAACGCCTATTTCTTCCTCTGGAACAAGTTCTTCTATAGCAATTAATCCAACAGGAAGATTTTCGGTGATAATTCTTTCTATTCTTGGTGAATCAGGAACACTAGGAGTTGGAGTAACAGGTTCGGAAATTTCAGGTTCTTCGCCTGTTTCACTGGCAGATGAAAAACTACCAGCAAGCTCGGAAACTGTAACAGCTTCGGGATTGTAACCTGTTTCTAAACTTTGGTAATCTGGATGGACTACCAAGGAAGATTCTCCTTCTTCAGGTGAACCTACTCTACTGTCACTAGGAGGAGTTACAAGGACCTTTAACCCTTCTAAATTACCTGGGTCGTCTCGAGGAGGGGATCCCCTAAGTCTACGGGATCTTCTCAACAATTCGGCCACAGAAACAACTTCAGGAGACTGGCCCGCAATTCGACGGGACCTTCTCGGTAATTCCGCCACAATTAAAGATTTTTAACTACAACACACGAAAACAAAGTAAAAATTTCAAATCAAACCACCTAAAGTCTTCTAAAGAAGCAAACAAATTTGAAGCACACGCCTAAATAATCTAGAGCGTCAAACCACACACAAACAGTAGTCTTCCGGACCAAAAGCGCTAGTTGGTGATTAGGCCCAACCTCGCAGGATTCAGTACAGAAATGGCGGGTGGAACAGTTACCCCGGCAACCTGCTTAATGAATAGACCGGCACAAGTTCCTCCACTTTAACCGTCTCGAAGTGAAGTGAACCCCCCGGAAAATCCAAGTGAGTATAACCGACGTCTGCTCCAGGTACAGTGGGACCTTCCCTCCACCGTCACCTCGGTAGAATCCTAAAGATTATGGTCACTAAGGTTACCAATCACAACAATTACACCTGGGGGAACAGTCTAAACTCCGACAGCACGCAAGGGCAGAGTAACAAGCTCCAATCCCCTTACCGGCTCCTTGACAACAATCCAAGGTTTACCGATAAGTGACCCCTGGCTCCTCGACAATGGTTAATCCGAGGTTTACCGTTTGTAATACGTACTGTCTGGCGTCGTTCCCAACGAGGGAGGAATGATCCCCTCACTGGTTCGGACACGAGCTCGTGCTTCTCCTTTAAGAGGAGCTTTCCCAGAGTATAACTGAAACAATTGGATTTAATCTACTCAAGATAAACTATCTGTTTGGTTTTGTAGTCTTGGAGAGTTAAGTACTCACCTACTCCAAGACCCTAGCCTAAGCTATGTTGGTGTTTCAGAGCCCTAGAAAAATAAAGATTACTAGATTGATTTTAATTTAAGCGTTACTTTTAAGGTTGTTTCTTAAGTCAAAAGGTGATGGAAGTGAAACCAGTGGTGTGTTGACTCGACTCGAAACCACTACAAAATGCACCTAGAATGATTTATCCACTACTTTACTTTTTCGATGAATTGCTTAACTAAAAAGTTGAGAGAATGCAATCTTTATAAAAGCAACTTCTTAATTGAAGACAATCAAAGAAACAATTCGTTTTTCTTTTCCAAGCATAAAAACATAACCTCTCTTTACATGCACGAAAAAACTCTTTTCTTCTTTCAAAAACAAAAAGCTACTTGAAACAAGACTTTTAAAGAAGATGTTTTTGTATTTTTCTTTTAATAAAGCAAATAAATCTAATATAACCAAAAATCAATCTTAACAACTATTAAAATCTATGAAAATCCACTCATAAGCAAACTAAAAGCAAATTTATTCTAAGCAAGTTTAACGAGGCCAAAACTAACAATGATTATTCTAAGGTGTTTTACTTGATCACAATCAAATCAAGGACTAGCTTATTGCAGAACCAAAAACTAGTCAAAACAAAACTCTAATCTTTTTGTTCTTTTTGTAAAATGGAAATCAATACTTTATAAACAAGCAATTCGAAATTTGACCCAAAACAACTTAAATGGCAAGCTGCTCACACAAGGAGACTTTACGACAGGCCCGACTTCTAAGAAGGTTGACTAACCAGAGAGATCTAAGGTTGGACAACTTTCTACTATCAAAGTCACTACAAAACCTATCCAAAAATCAAACCCTAGGTCTAAACTTCGTTGAAAACCACTAAAACACTCAAAGCTCACAAAACAAGTTCAGGTGAAAATTCTTGACAGGGTACTAAAGGATCTGGGCAGAAAATACTAAGGAAAATCAAAATCTAAAAGCAATTTAAAGCAAAAATGGAATTTTCTTAAAGTTTACAGGAAGACGCAGGCAACCCGTTACAACAGGTGCGGGCCCGCTTTGTGCAAACGGCAACAGCGCGTCCAAAGACGCACTGTGCAGTACTCAGAGGGTGCGTCCTTCTGGAAAAATGAAGAAAAACCAAATCTAACTAAATCTAAAGCTAAGCCACCCAAATACTAATTCTCACAGTCAAAAACCAGAAAATAAAAATGATTTTCTCAAAGCAAAGTTCACATAAAGGAAAAGACTCTCTCATTAATGGAGTCCCCAGCAGAGTCGCCAATTTGTCACACGGAATTGGTCAAGGGTGCGGACACGGCTGACCTTCCTAGAAGTCTAAGACATTCTAATGACAAACAAGACAAAATGGAGTGATCTTTCTCTAAATACACCTTTTATAACATGAAAACTACAAGTGTTTAGGCTTACCTTATTCCAAAACGTCACCTTGACTACTTACAGTTAGTATGGCTCAAATCAACAGTCATGCTACCCTCTTAGGCAAGTCTCATGCCTCTGTTATCCATCTCAAACTCAAAGAAGAGAGAAAGTCTTGTAAAAACTATGTTTATCTCTGGGGTCGCAGGTTCTCTCTAGCCTTACCTGCGGGGACGCTGACCATGTTCACAAAATCTGCGTCCATGGACGCTCTGTATGTTAAGGGACAGGTGCGTCCCTCTGTAAAAGGCAAAATGCGCGAGTTTTATCTTGAAAAAGTTACTTGTGGTTACTTCTAGAACATTCTAGAGGTCGGTTTGATGAAATGGATGCGCCTCCAGTTGGTTCATGTATCTCTATTAAGGGGGAACTTATCCCATCAATAAGGGAACTATCCCACCCAAAGAGGGGGATGATCCCATTGATAGTGGACCTGAATAACCTCTTTACAGCACTATAAATAAAGACATTGAGCTAGAGGGAGAAGAGGTTGGAGCTATACATTTTCTTTGGGTAAATGCTGCAGGATTTAGGTCTTCCATTAGAGCCTTTGTGAGGAGAGATTGTCTTTACTTGATTCTACTTGGAAGAGGGTGAGCTTTGTCAAAGTAGAGGAAAACCCTTGATGGACCCTGGGAGGAACTTGCACACACCAAGGCCAGGTTGTAAGAGTTTCTTTGTTTCGTTATTAATACAAACTGGTTTATTTTTCTCAATAGCTTGTGTTAATGAGTTATTTCATGTGTTCCTTGGTCTGCATGTTGAATATATGTTTTATTATATGAAATGCAAGTGCTTGGTAATTGTTTGATTGTTTGTGGTTGCAGGAATTGACTTGAAGGAGGAGCTCATCCGGATCGTCAAGAACGGACCTCAACAACAGCGTTTTGGAATAAGGTAAGCCTAAACACTTGTAGTTTTCATGTTATAAAAGGTGTATTTAGAGAAAGATCACTCCATTTTGTCTTGTTTGTCATTAGAATGTCTTAGACTTCTAGGAAGGTCAGCCGTGTCCGCACCCTTGACCAATTCCGTGTGACAAATTGGCGACTCCGCTGGGATAAACATAGTTTTTACAAGACTTTCTCTCTTCTTTGAGTTTGAGATGGATAACAGAGGCATGAGACTTGCCTAAGAGGGTAGCATGACTGTTGATTTGAGCCATACTAACTGTAAGTAGTCAAGGTGACATTTTTTAGTGTAACACATCTGCATTTTCCCCTCTTTAACATCAAAGGCTGACATAAGCCTTGTTTGATTGGTATGGGTCATCTTTAGATATTGTGCATAGGTTTGGGCTTTTAGCCTCTCATTTCTAGCCTTTATTCCTTTGTATCTCTCCTTGATATCTTGGTCTTTATCTACTGGCATTCTGAAAGAGGATACCTCAACACTTTGTTGCCTTTCCAACATCTGAGTATGTGATGTGAAAGGTTCTGGAGTGCCTCCAGATGGAGTGGCAAGCCTACTCCCATCTCTTTTTATGCTTGTAACCTCAGTTGTCTCCTCCATATATTCTTGCTCAGAGACATGATTCACTCTTTGTCTTTTAGCCTGGCTTGTCTCTGCATAGGCTTGTGATGTTGCTCTTTCTGAAGTAGCAGCCCCTTCCTTGTTTCTCTTGAGGCTTTTCTCCTCATTTAGAGGAGTCTGTAAGACTGGGGGGTACTCATGGTGGCCTCTGGTCTATCTGTTTTCTCTTATTTCTTTGGTATGTCTGATTTCTCTGGTACCTCTGATAGGTCTGGTACTTCTGATTCTTCTGGTACCTGCAGGAAAGAATCCTCATCAAATTGTTTCTTTAGGTCAATCAATGTGTTTTTGCAGCAACTTCAATACTATCCCTGTCCTCTAAAGTATTTTCCACCCATTGCAATTGGTTGGCATACTTTTCTATTTCAGGGATGCGGTGATGAATATAGGGAGCCATCTTGTTTTTCTGCCTTCTTTTGCAGATGAAATCCAAGGGATCATATCTCCATATGAAGCTCTGTTTTAGATTTAATCTTTGAAGGATTAGGTCTACCTCCTTTCCAACTTCTCTACTATTACAAATAAAGGGACCTAATTGGTCTTTGATCTTGAGTTGGGCTTTCTTTTTAGCTTTAACAAAGTGTACCTCATTTGAATTTATTATCTGCCTGTAGTACTCCAGAGCAAATAACCTCATTGGGAGGTATTTAGGTAGTTTGTATGGGGCCAGCTCACAGCCATAAATCCTGATCTCAGTGTGGTTTTGGTACAAGTACCAATCACCCACTTTGGATTGTTTTGAGAGTTGCAGGATCCTCTTTATATCTAAACTAATTCTTGGAGGAGGGCTTCCTATCAGCATTGTCACAATGGGATGTACAAATAGGTCTGTATATGAATATGGGGAGTGATATTTATGGATCAATGGAGTCCAGAAAATCATTGATCTGGGTTGACCTTTTGTATCAAGCTTCTGCAAGGTGAATGGAAACTTGTCTGACTGGAAATATAGAAAAAGGTGGTACAAAACAGAGGAGTATTTGAAGACTCTCTCATTGCTCATTCTGAGAAACTGGTCATGCATCCTATCGGCTATAAACTTGGCATAATCATAAATAACAGCAGGAGGTTGTCCTGGAGTGTATATGGACATGAAAGCCAGGATGATTTCATCTATATACTCACTGGTGGTATAACCTAGGACACTGGATATCATTGCTACAATGTCTTGGCCAAATGGGGAAAATATGGTATACACATATGGAGGGGGTTCTTTAGGGGTATACTTTTCTTCTACAATGAAGGTTTGGATTATTTGGGCCAATCTTGCAGGGCTGAGCTTGGGAAATAAGTCCAACAGATCTCCAATGGAGAGGGGAGTCAAGTTTTGGCCAGGCTGGATTTGTAGCATTTCATTGATTGATTCAGCAGTGATGGTGAAAAGTATGGTTTGGTTAGGGGACATCACTGCTCTTTGACTGGGGATATAATTTGCATGGCAGTAATGGACAATTTCTGGGAAAATGTGAACTTCAGGGAATTGGTACTTGGGCAAATTGGACTCCCAAAAACCAATTTTATCAGCATGGTTCAGGTATTGGTCTCTGTATCGACAGTATAGTTTGAGAGGGGATTCATGGACAGAGGTGTCCTTTATCTGGAAATCCTTATCAGCTAGGGGGAGGTGGTCTAGGTCCAGATGAGGAGTGGAAATAGGTCTAACATCCATGGCAATTGGGGCAGCCATTCTCAGTTCTTGTGGATTTGAGAGTGGGGGAGGTGATTTTTAGTTTTTTAGGGAAATGGTGGTTCAGTACAGAGTAGGTTTGAGTTGCTAGAGTTTCTTTAATTAATTTTTTACTTTAACTAATAAAACTCAGTAACTGGTTCTAAAATTGACAAGTTTTCCAGTGAATTATGGCTTAAATACCTGGAATTTAAGGAAAACTAGCTCTGAATAGGGCGGCTGGCAACTGTGAACGGTCGAAAAGGCTCTGTGTAGGCTGGAAAGTGAACTGGGTGCTCTGTGGCATCTTTAGGGTGCAATTGGACATAGGTTGACAGCTTCGACATTCGCAGGTGTGTGCATGGAGGTTTACAGTTGGAAAAACGATAAAAACAAATGATTTGGGGCTTTTTGGCTTTATGCGTGAAAGTCAATTTTGGCGGGTACGGGTGAACAGTGGTCATTTGTCGTGTAGCGAGGTGAACAATAACTATTTTGGCATGTAGCGGGCGGGTGGTAAATGGTTTCCATCGCACCGCTTTTGGGTGCTCAATGGTATTGGGGGGAGGCCGCCTGATTCCATACATTGAATGACATGTAGCATCGGGGGCCCGGCGGAAAACAACTTTTTTGGGTGGGTAATGTTCGGACGTCGGGCCCACCCGAAATGGATAAGGGCCGTCAGATGTGGAGGGAAGTGATCGTACAGTGATCGGGCAGGGAAGTTGCACGGAGGGTAGTGGGGGGCCCGGTAGGCACTTAAGTGCGGCGGTTTTTGGATTAATGAGGGATTAAAGCAGGGTTAAGGCGTCGGGGTCATTAGCGGAGGGATTAATTGGGTTTTTACCTAACTTAATCGTGGATCGATTAGTTAGTGGGTTTGTCGGGGTTTGGGTAGAAAATCATAGTTTATATAATTAAACTAGGGTGGGGTTAATTTATATGTAAGTGTTATAGACAATTTTGTGCCTTGCAGCATCAGGCATGAATTGTCAATAATCCAAGGGATCCAAAGTCCCTAAACATGATGTTCCTACCCCTAGAGGAACAAGGTCAGCAAACCAACAGCTCTCAGATCAGTTCTCCACCTGAAAACACTCAAAAACAAGCAATCCTGAAATCAAAGCAGGTGCTCCACTAGGCTTCTGCGCTGAAACTCAACTCCTCCATGGTGTACCTGCGTTGCAAAGCAGGTAGAACAAAGGCCACCTGCGCTGAGCGAGATGGGACAAGTGGCACACTGAGTCATTGATATGGAATCTTCCAAAAATGACACTTGGATCAGGGATTTCGCCTTGTGATGAGTCAGAGGCTCTGTTTCTCCAAGTGGAAGCAAGGTTCTCCAAGTGGACTCAAGAACTGAAGATCAACTGAAGAGAGAGAGGACACAAGGCAGCTACACATCAGTTGCAAGCTGACTCATCTTTTCTCAATTCATCTATATATTGAGCTCTCTCCTATGGGCTCAGGAGGCGGGAATTTTGTGCAAAGTAATGATATGCTGTTGGTTTCACTATAGAACTATTGGGTGATTGCTTGAAGGAGGTGAAGAGGAGAAATTCTTTCTGTTGGGAGGTGTTGCTAGATTGGGGCCTTCAATGGTTGTAACCTTCTCAGAATTTTACTTCTTCCATTAATAAAAGCTATTGAGGTTCTTCTATATGCATTTGTTTCAATGATGTATTGTAATGATTGTATATTTGATTTATGCTAATCCTTGAATCAGTTATGAATGCATGCTTCTTGTAGTTTCCTTCTTTGTTATTTTGCAGGATCTCACTGTAGCTGGGCCAGCAAAAGAGCAAAGAGCTAGGAGCAAGCAGCAAAGAGAAGAGATTGGAGCAAATATTAAGCGCAAGGCAACGGTTAGTGCATTTCTTCATTCTCTCTTGCTTTCATAAAGAAGTAAACTTTAAGTAGTTTTGTTTACAGTTGTTGCTGAGGTACTATCACCCTTAGAGTGGGATAGGGTCATCCGAGTCGGATAATTTTCCCTACAACAAACTGGCGACTCCACTGGGGATCGTATCTGTTTGATTGTTTGTAGTATTTTGCTATTCATTTCCTGAACAAAAGAGTACCAAATCGAAAAGCTTTTGACTATATCAAAAGCGAAGTAGAGGGCAGCTACTCTAGCTCATTTCTGAGCATGTTCATGATTTGAAGAGCTGATCTACAAGGATCCTTGTAAGCTCTTAGTGATAGCTTTTCATCTTCCTTGTCATCCCTTAGTGTGTACTTGACTGATAGCTTCTGATTTGAGCAAAAACTGTGAATTTTTTAGAAAATTGTGACCCGGAAACTGAGAAAACGCAACTTTCGTTTTCCAAAGCAGGTAGTACACAGGCTACCTGCTTTGCAACGCAGGTCCCGAAGGGGCTACCTGCGCTGAGAGCTAGACTGGCTGTGCAGCACCTGCGTTGGCCCAATTTTGCCTTGTGCATTTGGGGTTTCCTCCCTTTTTCTTGCCTGTTTTCACTATAGATTTTGCAGCCAGCTACCAGTCTTGTACCTGTTCTGAAACCAACCTTACTTGCCATCATTCCGCCTCTGTTATATAACGAAATTTTACTTGTTCTTTTGTATTTCTTACATCATTTACAATTTCCCATAACGAAGAGTAAACTAGTCTTGCTTTGGCCTCTTAGATCTGAACCTGTGTTAGGCATTTTGCTGGTCTAAAGAGTTAGCTTGTTTGCTGTCCATAGCTGATTAGTCTTTTTACTCTCGTCATTATGGTTTGATTTCATGTATTTCCAGTGATTAAACAAGTAAATCTTAAGGTGTCTTTTGATTTTGGACAAGCTTGTTTGTTTTCGCTTTAAATCGAAATCAAAGTTAAATAACAACTTTCTTTTTGTAATACATCAACATTAAGAAAGGGAAAAGAAAATACATGCATTGTGCATTTTGCATTTGACTGTTTGCATGCTGATTTAGGAAATTTTGCATTAGTGTGTGCTCTATGATCTGTGTGAAAAGATTTGTCTTTCTTCTCCTCAGTAGTTAAGATTTTCAAAGTTGAAAGATTGAAAAGTTTGCTTCTCATCTTAGACTGCATTCAGGAATTTGTTACATACATCTCGTGGTGATCCTTAAAGGCAAACTGCTAAGCAAGATCAACATTAAAATAAATCCAATTTACTTAACAACGCTTTGAAACATAACGCAAACACATATAGGTCTAAGCTAGAGACGTGTTCCGACGTCGTTAAACGTAGTGATTGTCGATCTCGAAGAAGGTGGGTGATTCCTCCTGAGAGTCGGTGGCACTAATACGGACTTGTGCTCCCACGTACCGTCGAGTATATATTGGGAGACCCCTATAGGCATATATCCTTTATCCTTAGGAAGCCGTGTCGGCCGCCCTACTGATCGCAATGCAGTGAACACAGCATTCACGAAGATTGACCACACGTACCGTAAAACGTATTCCGTGGTTTTGCGAAAGGTTTGGCACACCCTCTACCTAGATCTCCAGAGCAGTTTCTTTTGGCCTTTTTCAAACTCTATAACTGAAAAAGTCCAACCAAGCATTTGTCACTTCGGGCTCGTTAATACATCGAAGGAGACTAGAGTCATCTTTAGCTTTTTCTCGACTCTTAAATCATGAAAAATCAAAGTTGTGTCTAAAGCGTCGTTAATAAAATTTATTTTAAACGGAACATAATCACCTGTTATTCCCACGTTGATCTTTCAGTTGAAAAGTATGGAGCCCACCAACCAAGGAAGTCACCTTGGTGGAAGTCCCAGTCCCTTCTCCTCTTGGGGAGATGTTGGTGCGCCCCATATGGCCACATTGTCACTTCCAGGATTGACAATTGGCCTGCCTATATGGCTCTTTTCAACTAATGTAGTTCAGACCACCACAAATCTTGAGCAGTCGAATCAACAGTCAGACCAGTCTAGAGCTGCCCACCAGCCTTCCACTTCTTACAATTCTTCCTCTGATCCTTCATCTTCACAAGGTAGAGCCGGCAGAAGTCAGCCTCCCATGGAGAAGAAGGAGAAGAAGAAGAAAGAAAAGAAGCAGAAGGAGCCTAAGGCGAAGGCGACTGGGGCCAAGCAAAAGACATCTGACAAAAATCCACACACTGCACCGACCGGGCCTAAATCCCCATGTGTCATTTGCAAAGGGACCCACTTCCATCGTGATTGTCCTTGTATTCCCCGGATACTAAGAGACTGGTCCCCCAGGTTGCACAATCTGGTAGCATCAACCTCTGGTAGTCATGTTGATTGCAGTCCGTCGACTAGCGAGAGTGAAGGACGAAAAGGGAGACCAAGATCACCCTGCATGTTGTGTGAAGGCGATCATGCCATCCATCATTGTCCATTCTTAGATGAGGTGAAGAGAGTTTTGGAAGATCGTCCGGTTTCACCGTTACGACTTCCTCCTGGATACAAAAAACTCGTGCCAAGTCCCTCGATAGTTGAAAATCCAGCTGGCCCGATCAAGTGGTCAGCTGAAGTGTCGGTCATTGAGAATGAACCTACTGAATCCAAACCAGACGAAAGTCTAAAGGTCGAAACGGTAGTTGACCCGATTCTTCCTTCAGAGGTTTCATCCTCAAATGACACCGTCGTTGAAGATTCATCTTCAAATGACACCCTCACTGAAGAGAATAAGGATGACACCATCCAGATTCTTTTCATCAACACAGACTCTGATGAGCATCAGGGCAATGCGCCCATTCCTTTATCGCAGGAAGGAACATCGTCAGGGTCGTATCCGGCCGTGTATTCGGTCCCACCACCAAGCAACCTGGTTGTGTCCTTTGATTGGAACCAACTAGGCAGACCCCGGTTACCAGCCAATATACCATTCAGAATCATTGTCCAAATCTATAGAATGGTAATGGCTGGAACTATCATTGATGAAGGGGCATCTGTGAGTATCCTTTCCTCTATTGCTTGGAAAGCACTGGGTTCCCTGGCGCTTTTATCTGAGATGAGAAATCTATCAGGTTTTGATAAAGGAACCAGTCGCCCTTTAGGGATCCTCCCCAATGTTCCCATTACATTGAGGAAGAAGACAGTTCATATGAACGTCATGGTCGTCCAAGGACCCTTGGATTATAACCTACTCCTTGGACGGGACTATATATATTGCATGGGAGCTATAGTCTCCTCACTCTTTAGAGTAATGTGTTTTCCACACGAAGGAAAGATGGTCAAGCTCGTAGACCAACTTTCATTTCCGGGATCTCGCATCGCAAATAGTCAAATACCATCCCTGAATGGCTTATTCACTCAAGAAATGCCTCCACCCCCGGTTCTACTTCCCGATGAGTGCGAGTGATTCGGAAAGATATAACTGGGACCCGGGGGCATGCACCCTGGCCTGCCTTGGGCAGAGGAAACCTTGGGTATAAAGTCAATTTCCGCGGAGGAAGATGACTAGTCCGTACCCCGTCCGGCATGGAAGAGGGGTTGTTCTAGAATAAGATTCTTTTGTCAAGGTTACTTGTTTGACAAAGGTCATTCATCTTTATCTAAATAAGTAGGCTCTGCCAAGGAAGGGGATCCGTTTGTGGCAGTAAGTAGTAACCGTCTTTGGATAAAAGGCAAGCCTCACCCATTAAAACAAATGTTTTAAAGGATAAGTAGGGGCAGCCTCCAAAGAATGAGTTTCTATTGCTGCAACAAATTGTAACCATCCTTGTGTAACCTAATGATAGATATCGCCGAAGAAAGAGTTTCATTTGCGGCAGCGGATAAAACCATTCTTCGGGTAACCAGAAAGAGGTAGGCCTCTCTCGGTAGAACGAAAGTTTTGGCGGAAAGAAGTAGGGGTAACCTTGAAATTGTACTTTATACCTGGGGGCATGCAAACCTTTTGGAGTGCAAGCACGGGACGACTATTTATTTTTTAAATTTTTAGGTCCTCCCTTTAAACCTGTAGGTCTAACCCTTTAAACTCGTAGGATTAGCCGTTTCCAGCTTGCATGAAGAAAGGATGTGGGGCAAAAGTCAAAATTTGCCAAATTCGGAGCATAGCTTCGTGAGATAAAGCTCCATAAAAAATAGCTATCTCACAAGAGACATTTCTTATCTTATGACTGGTATAATCGAGCAGTTTTAGCACACAGTTCATGCTCGTTAAAAAATAAATGCAAGATCCGAGCAGTTTTAGCACATAGTTCATGCTCGTTAAAAAATAAACATAAGTTGTGAGCAATCTTCCCCTAGAGTTCAAGCTCACCCAGAAAAAATGAACCGGTAAATAACCTTGGTAAATGTAACCTTTGACAGCCATATTAAAGCCCTTGGTCGTGTTCTTGCAGTCTCACCTCCACCGTTCATTTGGCCAATCGTTCATCTCCATATGATTGTTTACCCATTTTGAGGAACAGCTGCGAAGAGTGATTTCACTAAGCCATCCTTGTGACACTGCCGTGATTGGAATATTCCAACCTGTACCTGGAATCTGCTGCTGCCCTGTTCATCACTCGTTCCTCAAAAGACGAGTCTTCTTTGAGCTCTTTTCTCCTGACTCGTAAAATATGAAAAGTTTGCCGAGTTTTGGCCTTCCAGCTCGTTAAACGACAGGAAGAGCTATCCCTCCTTTAGATTTTAATCTTTTTGGACCTGAGGGATTATTGCACAAAAAGATCGAGCGCTTGTTTTGTTCGGCTCGTTAAAAGTACCGAAAACTCATCCCTTCTGTATTGTTTTATACTTTTTTCGGACTTAAGGGATTAGATGACGAAAAAGGAATTCTGGAGTTGACTTTATGTACCTTTTCAGACTCTCTAAAAATGAAAAGGATCGAGTTATCCTTGTCGTTAGACTCGTTAAATTCATTAAATAGCGACAAACTTGTCTTTAGACGAGAACGAGTTTCCCTATCGCTAGGCTCGTTAAAACATAGCGATGGGCTTGCCCGAAGGGCAGGTTATAGAACAAGCATATGTTACCCTCCTCAAGCTTGACAAAAATAAAGAGGTACTGGTCAGCAATGACTGGGGAAAAATTGGGAGAACCTCACAGCTTTAATGGTAGCAAGTCGCTCTTGAACATGACACTTTGTCCTCCGTATCACATCGGGTTGGGTTGTTTCATTCACCGGTCTCATCACCATGGTCCTCCCCACACCATCCACATTTGGGGTAATGCTACCGATCCATCACATCAGTGTCGTTATATGTTCAAGAGATGTTGTTCTGCAAAGAGTCAACCATGTCCCATCCACTGCCATACATTGTCCTTCATCCATTTCATGACCGCCACCCTGAATCATACATCACAGTTTGTTTTCACCTCATCACAATCACTAGCTCCGTTCCGTGTCACTGATGTGGGATTCATTAAGGCCCTCCTTTGACGGATCGCTCCTTGTCGACATCAGCTCATTATCCAAGGAGTTGATCTAGGAACAACCCCTTCAGTACTTTGAAGCTTGCATGCCTCAATGGCAAGTTTCTCACTTCCGGCGACAGGTATACATCAATGACCTTCGACCAGAAGATTTTGCATGGTGGTCAACGCCAAGTCCTTTATTCCCACCATGTGAATTGTACTGTTGTACCTTGAGGGTCATCATCCTTATCGGTGATTCCTCTCGCGCTTGTTAACGGTTTACATCATTGACCGGTAATCAAGCGATGTCTTTCCATGTTCGACTTCAAGAAATTCTCACATGGATCGACTTGTACATCGAGTGAAGATCGGAAGAGATTGAAGACCCCGGATCTAGTTCCATCCATCCGGGCTGCGATATATATTCAGGATATAAAGACATTTGATGTGTACATCATTGCAGCAGAAGATCATCCTTCTCAAAGGATGATAATTTCAGCAGAGAATTATCAGTCTACCATCAGACGATCGTCTGTTCTATGTACCAAAATGAATTTATAAAGCTGAGCATGGGAATGCCCGCCTCAGCTAGATCATGAAAAAGTATGAAAAATAATGTATTGTATTGTATCTTATTACAGGACACTTCTCAGCAGATTGAATGAACTTCGGATCCTCCTAATAAAGCATTTCACCCGATAAACGACCTCATACTTTAGGGGGCATTTGTTATAGACAATTTTGTGCCTTGCAGCATCAGGCATGAATTGTCAATAATCCAAGGGATCCAAAGTCCCTAAACATGATGTTCCTACCCCTAGAGGAACAAGGTCAGCAAACCAACAGCTCTCAGATCAGTTCTCCACCTGAAAACACTCAAAAACAAGCAATCCTGAAATCAAAGCAGGTGCTCCACTAGGCTTCTGCGCTGAAACTCAACTCCTCCATGGTGTACCTGCATTGCAAAGCAGGTAGAACAAAGGCCACCTGCGCTGAGCGAGATGGGACAAGTGGCACACTGAGTCATTGATCTGGAATCTTCCAAAAATGACACTTGGATCAGGGATTTCGCCTTGTGATGAGTCAGAGGCTCTGTTTCTCCAAGTGGAAGCAAGGTTCTCCAAGTGGACTCAAGAACTGAAGATCAACTGAAGAGAGAGAGGACACAAGGCAGCTACACATCAGTTGCAAGCTGACTCATCTTTTCTCAATTCATCTATATATTGAGCTCTCTCCTATGGGCTCAGGAGGCGGGAATTTTGTGCAAAGTAATGATATGCTGTTGGTTTCACTATAGAACTATTGGGTGATTGCTTGAAGGAGGTGAAGAGGAGAAATTCTTTCTGCTGGGAGGTGTTGCTGGATTGGGGCCTTCAATGGTTGTAACCTTCTCAGAATTTTACTTCTTCCATTAATAAAAGCTATTGAGGTTCTTCTATATGCATTTGTTTCAATGATGTATTGTAATGATTGTATATTTGATTTATGCTAATCCTTGAATCAGTTATGAATGCATGCTTCTTGTAGTTTCCTTCTTTGTTATTTTGCAGGATCTCACTGTAGTTGGGCCAGCAAAAGAGCAAAGAGCTAGGAGCAAGCAGCAAAGAGAAGAGATTGGAGCAAATATTAAGCGCAAGGCAACGGTTAGTGCATTTCTTCATTCTCTCTTGCTTTCATAAAGAAGTAAACTTTAAGTAGTTTTGTTTACAGTTGTTGCTGAGGTACTATCACCCTTAGAGTGGGATAGGGTCATCCGAGTCGGATACTTTTCCCTACAACAGTAAGAGTTAAATATATACGGGGAAAAAAGATTTTTGTTTAGGATTTAATAAATAAAAGTTAGTAATTAATCAAATGAGTGGAAAGGGACACAATACCCTAAGTATATGATTTTTCATGTTTTAATACTTTTCCCATAATAACATAAATATTTAGGATATGGTGTTTTTGTGGGTTTTTGATATGAAAATGATTTATGTGAGGGAATAAATACTTTTCCTAGGTAAAAGTATTTTAACCTTAGGAAAAGAGTATTATTAAGGAAATGAGGGGGAATGAAGGGAGATGAATTTTTATGAGGGGTTTTTAGTACTTATTGCCTATAAGTCATTGAGCCGAGGGTCCAGTCCCTCCAAAAGTCAGAGAAATGCTCTGAGCCTCTTTGACTTAAAGGTTTTGGTACTTTGAACTTTATTGTGGGAAATTAGTTAAGTAAAAGGTGAAATGAATGAGGGAAGTTAATTAATTGACTTTGACATCCAATTTCATGCTTGATTGTCCATTTTTCTATAGAACTTTTATGATGGAAAAGATGATAAACATGTTTTTGTCTAATCAATCACCATACTTCTGCAACCTTTCTTCTACTTACCCATCTACTCATCCTACCATTTTCACTTCTCTTTATTAGGGTGCATTTGAGCTAGCAAACCCTTATCAAACATTTTTCTTTCTTTTTACAATAGTAAACTAACTAAATCTATCCTTATTACATCCAAGGGCTCAGATTAAACAGTTGAGCTCCTTTTATTTACTCTACCTATCTAATTATCTGCCAAGGTTACACTGTTTGGCCAGATTTTTATTCTCTATCTATAGACATGAAATTGAAAACATGAAATAGCCAAGTTTAAACATTTTGACTATCATGGATTGTGACAAGGATTACAAGCTGCACACAATCATTTTATTCTGCATAAAAGTAAAGTAGGAGTGGCATTTTGGCTTGCTCACTTTCATGGTCTTTTTATTTTTGGGGTTCATATACTTTCATTTTTTTGACCTTCTCTTATTCTTTTTGTCCTTTGATTTATCTTTTAGGACATACCCTCTTTACATTTTTTAATTTTTTGAATATGGAAAACATTTGTAGAAAGCAAAGGTATGTACATATTACAGTTTTAATCTCAGTCATTCAAAAAATTATGTTATAGATCTAACCCAAAAAATATATGAGAATAGAAATAAACCCAAGAATAATAAGATCCAAATATAGAAATGCTTCACTTTATTGATATCAAAATTCTTAAGGTAGGGCAACACCATACATTCACTCCTTAAGGAAGGAGAACACTCCACAAGCCATATGCTTGTTCATACAATAATCCTTGACAATATCTCCATGTGGAGTCTCTAGCCTCTATATAGGCCTCATACATACAATACCATGGTTCCCGCATACCATCGAACTAATACCATGGGCCCATTACATTATTACTAACTACTTGTGGTCCCTTACATGATATGGGTTAACCACATTATTTATTACTATGGCCCATCCTATTGTTACATTATTACCTTGGGTACCTCCCTTGGTACCCCATATTATCCCCCCTAGGTATATAACATTCCACCCCCCTTAACATGTTTCGTCCCCGAAACATGGGAAGAACACAAATAATAAGATCTACTCAAAAGAGTAGTCCACTGGTACCATGCACGTGCATCTAGCCATCCAAGAGAAAGGTGAACCCTCGATCTCGTTGGTGCCTCGCTCGCTTGAGATGGAAGTTGACCATGGCAGCTCTTCTGTGTTGATGTGTAGGAGGTGGATCTACGCTCCTTGCTATCTGTCATACGGGGGTTGTTGTCCTTGTGGCTAATTGGTTGCCATCTTGTTGGTTGTTTTCTTGCGGGGTGATGTGGGTGATGATATGTTGAAGTTTTAACCCACGGTGTCTTTTTCTTTAATTCACCCTGCTGTGGTGCCTGTTGTGGTGTCTTCTTTTCCAATATGACTTCAACCACTGAGCCCTCATCTGATGTACCTGTAACCTTTTCTGCTTCAGCCTCTGTTTGTGTTTGATTGTCGATCATCAAAGGCTCATCATCTGATATGTCAGTCCCTGGAACATCTTCTGCTTCAGTCTCCATGTACTCTACCTGTTTATTGATGGAAATATCCTGTAATGTAATTTTCTTTTTTTTATACCAGAGCTTCAGGAATTTCTTCTGCACATTAATATTGATAGTACCAGCAGATTCCATCCAAGGATATCTCAAAACAACATCCATATTATCCATCTCTGAAGTATAAAAATCACCATGCAACACATACTTATCCATAGAAATCTTCAAATCCTTATACACTAGAACATCCTCATTATCCACTTGTGTGTTTTCAATGTGTTTTGCTAGAATTTGCAATTTTTTTGCCAAATTAACATTGATGAAATTATGCTTGCAACTAGGATTTATAGAAACAATGATCTTCTCTTTCTGAATCAATCCATGAACCTGCAATAAGGAGATACCAGCAGAAAATAACCCTTTAGGTTCATTGGTTTCCTTCTTTAAAATAACATCTTTGATAGGCTGTGTGTCTGTCTGTGTGAGCTTATCCACAAGATTAGCTTTACAGTCAAAGTGGTCCATAAGATCTTTTGTGAATGTGTCCCAAGTCAAGGGCCTGCGATAGCAACGTTGATGCCATTACCACCATTGTCGTCTTTCATTGTCCAAGTACAGTTGTCCCACACTCAACTGAGTCTCATCATCCATGATGTAATTCAATCTAAAATATTTCTCCATTTGTACTAGCCATTTGGTTGGATGAGAGCCATCAAATTTATACAAGTCCCTGAAATTCTGACCTAGGGCCGCCATCACAAAAAAAAATTGGCGAAAATTTGAAATGGTCACAATTCCGTCAATATTGCTCAGAATTCGTATTATGACCTATTTTCGGAAATGGAACAACCATTCTACATCTGCCCATATGATAGAAATCCTAATCCAGGCACTAGAATTTCATATCTGCGCTGCTACTCTCCCGCCGTCACCAAAATTTCTGAAAAAAGCACTGATTTTAAATCAGCGATATCTCCCTCATCCGGACTCCGATTCGACTATTTTTTTTTTGAAATTGAGTATTTTTTCACAAAGAATCCATATCTACAATTAGATTTTTCAGATCTTGCACCAAGACATCCAGATCTACGCCGCAAATTTGTTGCCCCGAAAAATTGTCTGCAACCCCACTGATTTTTAAATCAACAATATCTCCTTCATCTGGACTCCGATTCGACCGATTTTTTTTTTGAAATCGGGTATTTTTTCACATAGAATCCAGATATACAATTATATTTTGCAGATCTTACACCAAAACATACAGATCTTATCTGCAAACTCGCTGCCCCCGAAATCCTGCAAAAAAAAATAAATAAATAAAATAAAATAAAAATAAAAATTCTCCACTTTTGCCCAAGAAAGTGCTCTGATACTACTTGTTATAGATCTGATCCAAAAATATAAGATAATGTAAATAAACCCATAAATAATATGAAATGGTTCTTTATTGATCAAACCCTTAAGGTAGGGCAACACCATACATTTACTCCTTAAAGAAGGAGAACATTCCACAAGCCATATGCATGTTCATATAATAATCCTTCACATTATTCCTTGACATCTCTCCATGTGGAGTCTTTAGCCTCTATATAGATCTCATACATACAATACCATGGGTCATTACCATGGTTCCCTCATACCATCAAACTAATACCATGGGCCCATTACATTATTATTAACTACTTGTGGTCCCTTACATGATATGGGTTAACCACCTTATTTATTACTATGGCCCATCCCATTATTACATTATTACCTTGAGTACCTCCCTTTGTACCCCTTATTATCCCCCCTAGGTATATAACAAATTATGACTTCTATTGGTATAGGAACCTAACATATAGACATATGGAAATACTTAGAGAACAACACCTCGCCTTCTCATCTATCAATCAAACAGAAGAGGGTAATACGACTTAAAGCTTTATCTTACCAACTTGTGCATGGTGTGCTTTTTCAGAAGCACCATAATGGTGTCTTGCTTAAATGTCTAGAACCTCTAGATTTAGAAAGGGTGTTAAGAGATCTTCACAATAGACTAGTAGGTGGGAACTTCGCAGGTGATACCACTACTCATAAGGTGATGAGGGTCGGTTATTATTGGCCCACATTATTTAAGTATGCTCACACTTATGCTCGAAAGTGCCCAATTTGTCAAATGTGTATTGGTCATGATTAGAAAGCAGTTGCCCCATTATTACCCATAGAAGTTAAGGAACCATTTCAATAATGGGGATTGGATGTTATTGGTGAAATATTTCCTCATTCATTAAAGAAACACTGATAAATTTTAACCACAACTAATTATTTTACCTGGTGGGTCGAGGCAGTTCTGCTAAGACAAGTTAATGATTAGAAAGTCATCCAGTTTCTCAAATAGAACATCATAACCAGGTTCGGCATTCCTACATCACTTGTCTTTGATAATGCAACTTATTTTTCCTTGTTAAATATTTATGAGTTTGCATTAGAAAATGGTATTTTTTTAAAGCATGCATCAAATTACTACCCTTAGGGGAACAGTTTGGCTGAGTCTACCAACAAGAATCTAATCTGTATTATCAAGAAAATTATTTTCTCTGAACAGAAGAACTGGCATAACTCTCTATAAATATCTCCCCCTACTTCCCTGTATATAGAAAATAAGTTATCCTTCCTCTGAACATATACCTTCCAACCTTGCAACTTTCTCAGGAATCTCAAGGCAAACCATCTCACCTTGTTTAGTATAGGATAGATACCCTTCTCAATCTTGAGGAATAAAGGCTCAAAGAAAAATAAAAGTTTGACATACACCATAACCGAATCAAGTTTGGTTTGATAAGAAGTCTGTAGGGCACAAATATTTCGGTGTAGGAGACCTAGTATTGAAGTGGGATAAAGCCCACGAAGAGAAAGGTAAGCACACCAAATTTCAATCTCCATGGATTGAACCTCACACCATCATTCAAAATCTTGGCCACCATTCTTATAGGTTGAAATACCTAGATGGGAGGACTGACCATCTTCCTGTCAATGGCCGAGATCCTAAGCATTACTTCTAGTAGCATCTCTGGATTGCATTCCCACCTCTGTACATTTTTCTTGTCTTATTTTGTGTTGTTTTTTTTCATGTCTTATGTACTTTTCCTGCTTGTCTTGGTTATTATACATAAATAAGACCTTGTGTGAGAGTTTATGTATGGCTCAAAAGGACTATGTGGAGAAATGAAAAGGGATTTTGAGAACTACAATACCTGGCTATCTGTTAATTCTACTTCTTTTCTTGGGGTAAAGTGCCTTAAGTTAAGTAATGTACAGATGGAAAATACGATACACTTGAGAGGAAAGCTTTGATTAGAACCATAACACCTACATATATTCTAGGATCCTGATTCCTTAACATGGTATTGTATCTATTCGGTGTTTCACGTGCTAACCCAATCAAGTAAAGAAAGGAAACGGTAAAATCAATATAGAGCAAATCAATATCAGAGGTATATATAATTGTCAATGAAGGAACAATCTCTTATGCTCTCAATAATTTGGGATACCTCTTCCACTCCAGTAAAATAATAAGTGCCTAAGCACATTTAAATAAAATAAAGGGTGAAAGAAGAGAAAGGCTTTCTGCGCAGAGAGGTGAAACAAGTAACTTTGTCATGGTACTGACTAGGCTCACTGGCAGCAAAGCAATGCTTGTCTTCCTTTAGTGACTCTGTCGGGGTACTGAATGGGCAGAGATGTAAACTAATACTTTTATTATCTTAAACTCGCAAATTATTTATTACACTTCTCCTAGGTCGAAGGGATTATGATATGGAAATATTTTTTAATGTGTTGAACCAAGGGAATAGAGGGGATTGCATATATAACCGAGTTAAGTGGGCAATCCAGAGTAATCTTCATGATGAATAAATACTTCATGAAGGGATAAAATCTTTTTTAAAATCCACCGCTAGACAGAGAAGTTGAAGTTCATCCAATGTGTCAGCAAGTGTTGTCGTTGCTACAACACCCTCCAAAATTTTACTATATTTGAATTTTGAAGCCTACCTTTCATTATGTGACATGTGGATTTTGGTCATCAAGTGATGTTTTGTGTTTTTTTACATGTTTCAAGTGTCCATGTACCTTCCTAAGTGTCGTCAGATCACTAATAATAACTATAGCACATTTTTTAGTCACAATGCACTTTCTAGTTAGAAAACAACACTTAAGTGTCGCAACTGCTCATGTTTTGCTTGTTGCACTTGGAGAATGTTTGTGAACTAGAGTTTTGATGGATATTTATTATTTTTAGGTCTTGTTTGATTTTGACTAATTATTTGAGAAGAATAATGCCTGATCTTGCTCCTAACTTATTCTTTTTTCCATGTTTTACCCATCCATACTTAGTCATTTCTCTGACCTTGCAACTCTTTCTATGGGCTAGAAAGATAACATTATGCACTTCTAGAACCTAGCAGTGACCATCCTTGTCAGTTGGAACTACACCCGGTGCCATTTTGGGCCTTCTCTCTCTCTCTCCTACGCACTTTGCAATTCTAGTCAGCAAGACCCCCCTTCCTTGTTGCTTACTCTTCCTCCCTACATCAGTCCTGCCTCTGCCTCCCAGTGTAGCACACTGCACACTTTCAGTGGGTAATTATTCCCATCCTTATGCCTTAGAACTACACCCTGAACCCTTCTTATGGCCCTGGCCTACCTCCCTAGCGTTTGGCATAGTCCTAGTGAACAGTCCCTACAACCTTGCCTCTTGGAACTGTGCCATGCGCTCATCTTGGCTTATCCTCTTCCAGAGTTGCGCATGGCATAGTCTCAGTCATCAATACTTTCCTCCATGTCTCCTACAAGTGAATTTTGTGCCCAGAAGGTCCCTCTTTCTCTCCCTTGCACACCATTGATCCACAGTCAATACATTGCATGAATCATCATAGAGTAGGATATTTTCGGGCTAATGTTTGCTTTCCATGAGTGATCTATATATGCAGGTGTTCTTGTGAGCTATGAAATCAGTGATCATGACATGACCTGAAGTGTTCTTTTATTGCTATGAAAATTATAGTTGCAACTAAAAAATTGTAGAATCAATCAGTGGGAGAATTAACAATAGACAAATGGATGATTATTTCTTTGGGTAGTTTTACAAGGATGACCAAGATTTAGGCAAAAGCCTTCACTAAAGAAATGCCTTTAACATAAACATATAATACAAATAGATTTATTTGTTGGAATTGTGATTATACTGAGAAGGAGTGAATCAATATAATGGAAAATTATAAATTATAAACAACTATAAATCAATTCAAACCATTCAACACATAAATCATACAAGAAACACATAATAACACTAGATGCAAGTGGAAACCTTCAAATGGATAAAACCACAAAAATTATCTTTGAATATAGTTGTAGGCTCAAACCTACTATTACATTCAATTTATTGGCACCAAATAGAAGGAGACACTTGTCCCCTGATATTTACATGCACCAACTTGAAGGAGACACCAATCCCTTGATTTATAGGCACCAACCTAAAGGAGACATCGATCCTCTGATTTATAGGCTATTAGGTCCTTATACTACTAGTGTAACCCCTTATTGTTATTAGTGCAATCCCATTATTGTATTATTGTGCCCATATAGTCCCCATGTTGTTATTATTATGCCCCATAGAGGCCCACTATTGTTATTATTGTGCCCCTACAATATTATTTTTGTGTAGGCTCTGATTGTATTGGGACCCCTTAGACTCCTATATATAGAAAGGAGGTCTTATCATTTGTATGATCAAAGAATTGTTCATTTGTGTAATGTAAAGGATGTTTCCCCCCTCGAAGAGACTCAATTTGAAGTCATTGATCTATATTTTCTATCTTTTTGTGAGCTAGTTTCATAACATTTGGTATCAAAGCTTTGGATTCTAGGGTTTCGCTGCTCCAAACAGGTCATCTTGTAATTTTTTCTATAACTTTTTCTCTATGAAGTTTCAGAAGCTTAAAGAAAAACCCATTTGAAAGGAAATCGTTCTTAACCTCGAGTACGAATTTTAGATCTTGTCTCACTATATTTTCGAAGATATGATCTGAGGAATCTATGGTTTTTGCAAAGCTCTAGAATTCCATCTCAAACAAATCATCATGGAATTTTCGCTATAATTTTGTTTCTACGAAGGTTCAGACTCTAAAATTAAAACCCATTTGAGCTAAAATCTTGGTGAATCTCAGGACTAAATTTCAGATCTTGTTTCGCTATATTTTCTGAGATATGGTCCAATATATTTAGGGTTTTTGTAGGCTCCCAAATTACATCCCAAATAGGTGACCTTGGGAAAACCATCATAAATTTCTCTCTAAGCATCAGATTGAAATTTCGTAAGAAGTTACAGAAAGAGGACGGACTGTAATTCTCTATGTATTGTTTTAGGTCCGAAGGTTGAAACAGTGACATATGGCACTTCGTACAAGTTCGCTCTACTGAAAAAGTATATAATCAGGTCATCTTGGGAGATTGGGCATAACTCTTTCTTGGAGAATCCAATTTCGATCAGACTTGTGGCATTGGAAGGAGGACACAGAGGGCTACCATAGATCACAATTCCAGACCTTGGAGATCCGAACTTTCAGAGATACAACAGATTCAAGATCGAGATCCTAAAAGCAAGAAAAAGAATGACTCAAATCAAGAAAATAGAAACACCTAGTAATCAAAATTGGATGGATGATTTGAAGAATGCGATCGAAGCTAAGATAAATAGTTTTATCTATTCCATGGAAGTTGATATCGATGGTATGGAAGCATATTGGAAGAAATACATGGAAGATTTGAAGGAAAACATGGAAGCTTTGAAGGAAGGTGGGACAAAGTTGCTACAAGAAAGGCCTCCTAATGACGAAAAGGTAGTAGAGGAAACTCATGATGAGAAAAAAATATATATTAATCATGATTTCATAGAATCTAAAATTGGATTGAAGACCCACCATATTCCAAAGATTGGTATGAGGAAGTTTGATGGCAAGGATCCCATAACATGGATACTACAGATGGAGAAATATTGTGATATGCATGATGTGCAACTGTTACAAAAGGTACATATTGCATCTTTATATTTAAACCGAATCAATTTTTATGGTATAAAGGGCTTTGTTCTCATAAACCACTTGTCACTTGGTCAATTTTCATGGAGGAAATGATAGCACATTATGAGGATAAAAGAGAAACACCTTCTTTATCCAATTGATAAATCTCAAACAAAAGGGTTCAATGGTAGAGCACATTGAGGACTTCGAAAAATTGAATATAAGGGTAAGTTATATTCAAGAGAAGCAAAGGATTGATGTCCTCATAGGGACTTTAAAGGATAACATTCAACATGAGGTTCGTCTTTGGGAACTTGATTCATTGGAGAAGGCATACAGGTTGGCAAGAAAAATTGAAAGCAAAATTATGGCAACAAGGAAGCCTACCACTCATAACTATCAAGATGGAAGTGTTGTTGCTCCTAGCCTTTCACCACCTACAAGTTTGACGCCATAACAATTGGAAGAAAAAAGAGAAAATGGGCTTTGTTACTGTCAGGCAAGGAGGTAACTCCTCAAATGAGATTGTGTATATTCATTTAGGCTATTCATAGTTATATACATGAGGGAGTGAGTGTTGAGTTTCATCTCTCGATGACTCTCCATTTTCCCTTATTATTTATTTACACTATTTACAATTGTTCACCCAATCCCTATGATTAGGTGTCAACATTCCCCCCCTTAATCTAAAGGGATGTTGGTGAGTCCAAGCATCGTTCTAAATCTTTCAAGCTTTTCTCTTCCAAGCGCTTTGGTGAAGATGTCTGCAATTTGCTCATTAGTGGAACAATGGTGAAGATGGATTATTTTGGCCTCAACATGATGTCAAATTAGATAATATTTTGTATTGATGTGCTTTGTTCGATCATAGAACTTTGGGTTCTTGACCAACTTTATTGTCGAGGTATTTTCAATCATGAGTGGAGTCGAATGTACTTTTTTTACCTGCAAATATTCCAGAATTTTCCTGAGCCACGTAATTTCCTTTGTTGCCTCAGCTGCTACCACATATTCTGCCTCTGTTGTGGAATCTCTTGGAACTGATTGTTTGCGTGATCTCCAGGAGACAGCTCATGATCCAAGACTCATAGCATAACCAGAAGTAGATACCCGGTTTCTTTGTCTCCATCGAAGTCTGAATTAGAGTATCCAATCAAGTTGAAGTCGCCCACCTGTGTATACTTGAGTCTAAATTTTTGAGTTCCAATGTCCCTCACAAGGTGTTGGCTTGTACGGGCCTGACCCAGGTTCAGAGGTGATTTAGCCAAGAAAATCCTGGTACTACTGGCCCTTTTGGCAACAGTCCGCGGAGTGTGGACTGAGGTCTCACCCAAAGTAGTATGGGAGGGTGCTAGAACCAGGTTTACACACCCTGGGGATGTCTAATGGACTTCTGGAGATTTGCGGTCCAACCCGTCGCTACGTGCACTTGCTATTCCTTCGCAACCCGTGTTGTTGTTTCCACGGAGCCCTACTCGGGGAGCGGCCTGTATAATACCCAAATTCCTTGCTAATTAACCGATTACTTAACTTGTGTGTGTAAGATTAATGGTTATTACAACATATTCAGCAATCGTATCAGTGTGTGTGATACATAAACTAATATAAACATAAATAATATAATGCATAGAAATACACAGAAATAAGAATCAACTTCTCTTTATTAATCTTCAATCCCGATTACAGACTCGACACCACCCTATGCACTCAGCTACAGGGGTCTGCGCACTCAACCGCGGACTCTACTAGGCCTCTACGCACTCAGTTGCGGACTCTACTAGGCCTCTGCGCACTCAGCTACAGAGCCTCTTCCTACTACTATGACCCAATACACTTAGACTCCTACTCTAAGCTCGAACCATTCCTTCGCTCTTCACTCCACTATCCACTATCTTTTCAACTTAGAGCCTCGCTCTATTTATACAATCCCATGGTTCGCGGACCATGGGTAGGCCAACATGACTTTACATTACATTACATTGCTTTAGGGTGGACAACCCTATGACTTAACCTCTACTTTGCGCTCTGCGCCCGCAATTCGCGGAGTCTTACAAAACCTTTGACCAAAACTTGGTCTTTGAGCCCCACAACCTACTGTGGGGGGATTCCATGCCCAATAGGCCCCCAACACAATCATCGTGACTCGTCCCGAGTCACTCTGCTAGTGCGCCGATCTTGGCACAGAGCCCCTGCAACTGTTCTCGTACTGCCCGGAGGTCCACGATGCACTATTGTACGGTTTGTTGGACCTGCTGCATGCATTCCTCTGACGCTTCTTTGTGAGGATCCGCTATCTGCCTTAGTGCATACATCTCCTACATTTGTGCGAGCTTTCCCTCAATCTTGGTCGTAATGGTGAAGGCTTCATCAATCCAAGGCTAGATGCACGCTTTGAGAAGTGCCTCTTTCTATCTTACAACATCCACCTATTCCTTCAGTGCCCTTGCTTGCTACATCTTGGCCAGCAGTTGGGTGAGGACGATTGTCTGCACAGTGCCCCTTACACTGTCATACTGCTCCTGCAGTTCACGCACCTCTGTATGTTGGGATCCTCCTGCAAGGATGTAAAGACGTCAAAACCTTGATCCAACATATCGGTACAGTCCTGCACTACCCATCTGATTTCTTCCAATCATGTTTGAATCGCGCTAATGCACTGCTCTCTAACTTCCGGAGGAGTGGAAGGTTGCGCCTTCATCCGCAGCTCAGCAATCTAGAGGTTCATCTCTAGCTGCACTCATGTTGTTTCCTCACGCACGCTTCGGACTCCACTTGCCAGACAGTGGATCCGCATCTCGGTTGGTAGGTTTGCGGCGATGGATAATTGTGAAACGCGCCGGCACGCTTCATCCATTGTTTGCGCGATCTGCCGATTCTATGACACTAGCTTGTCACACTACAGGGTTAGATATTCGATGTTGATTTTCTGCTCACTCAATACCTGGATCACGCAGCCTTCCCAGGTGTGTAGCTCTGCTGTTATGCCATCTTATAACTGGTACAATGTGTCTCGTGGAAGGGCAACCAAATTTAGGCCAAGTCCCTTGATCCTGCCCACCGCAGCTCTGTCCTCCTCGCTCTCCGTTGTTAGTGCTCCG
Source organism: Pinus tabuliformis (assembly GCA_031772625.1). Classification (NCBI taxonomy): domain Eukaryota; kingdom Viridiplantae; phylum Streptophyta; class Pinopsida; order Pinales; family Pinaceae; genus Pinus; species Pinus tabuliformis. Next base: position 1,146,093,792 of record CM062811.1, on the reverse strand, counting down.
TTCGGTAGCACTATTGTGTTGGCCATCTTTGCGCACAACAGCTACTCCACTGTTGATGTACCTACGGCGCTGTAGGCAGCTACTGTTCCTTCCTATGGGGGCTGCACCTAAAGTTCCTGCAGTTGTGCTCGTAGGGCCCCCAACACAATCTGTTGCTCCGTCATGGCTTCCTGGAGTGCTTCCCTGGTGACCTCGCAAACCGTGTCACCAATGTCGTAGAGGTCGCCTTCGATTAGTGTAATCGGTTTGATGTCTAGTTTGGATGCCTTAACCTTTTTTCGTGGACTTGATCGCTTCGTGACGCACAGCCATTTCAGTTGGGTGGATTTTGTGCTCGGGTCCGCACCTTCTGTTGTATCTAGTCCCTGTCCTATAGACACGTTCTGGTCCCCTTCCTCCTGCGTCGCGGTGGCCCCTGTTGCCTGTGTTGCTACTACTTTTTCAGTGGCCTTTGCCTATTTTGCGACTGCTTTCGCTGCTTCACGAGCAGCCCTTACCTCCTCAACGGCTTGTTCGTTGTGCCTCTGTTGGGCCAACTTCGTGACACACAACTTGGTTGCATCCTTCTACTTTTGTGCTACTGTTCTATCCTTCTCCACTAGATCTGGGGCGCGCCACTCGGGAGGCCATGATTCCAACACAGAGGAGATCGCATCATCAATAACGATGAAGGGAAGCTTGGTCCAGTTCTGTGTCGGATCTTTACACACCTTGATATACACATTATGCATATCCACCTTGAAGTCTGCAAAGCTCCGTAGACTATTGTACACGGTGGGGGACAGGCATGGCCTCCTGTTGATCCACATCCAGACGCTTGCCTCCATGAGCACCCAGAAGATCTTTGTTTTGCGGATCCGCGTGGCATCCTTCGTAGCCCAGAGTGACGTGTACTTTGCGGCCTCTGGTGAGTCTTGTTCAATATTAGGGAACTGACTATCCTCAAGCAGTTCCCTTGTTACCAGCAAAATCGAAAAGAGAAACCACACGTAGTGGAAGGTCTTGCCCTGCTCCTGGGCTTCTTTGCAGTCAGTTAAGAACTCCTCGCAGAGGAAGTTGACCCAGTTGATGTTAGAAAATTATATATTACAGAGCAATGGAACACATAAATATTGCAGAAATATAAACACAGAAAACGCATAAAACAAGAGAGACACAGATATATGTGGTTCACCCAGCTTAGGCTACATCCACGGAGAAACAGCCAATCCTTCCTTTTATATTATCTAGCAAACTGAAGAGATACAACCTACAGTAGATCTGTTGTAATTCCCTCTTCGCTCTCAATCTACTGTCTCTTCCTCACTCAGAATACAGATCTACATAGACGCAATACAATTCCCTCATATATAGCGAGGGGTTGTCTTCTAGGGAAAAAAACCCTAAATTAAACATAACTTCTACCGTCAAATCTCCACCTAATGAACGACCCAGATTGACTACGAAATTACAACATTTTACAAGGCAATTTTACATCTATTCTTAGCTTCGGGGGCACTGCCCCCAATCCCCCCACCAGGGGGGGGCTCCCAAAGGTTGCAGCCACCCCCCCTGGACCCCCCCTACAGCGAATATTTTATGGGCGGCGTTGCCGCCCCATTACGAACTGGGGTCCAATGCGGCAATACCTTTGAATACAAAAGATAATCAGGCACCACACCCAACAATCTCCCACTTGGAGACTGATTATAGCAACTCCACTGCTGCTTCATTTTCTAAACAATGACTCCACTTTGGACCTGGTTGTTTCTCATCTTCTTCATCATACTTGAAGACCAATTGAAACTGAGCAAATTCTCAGTTTCTCCCTTTTTACAACTTTTGTTAACATATCTGCAGGATTCTGGCTAGTGTGTATCTTTTCCAGCTTCAACTATCCATCTTCCAATGCTGACTGTATAAAATGGTACGTGAGTTGTATATGTTTAGTCTTAGAATGAAATACAGAGTTCTTTGCAAGATGTATGGCACTCTAGTTGTCACTGTATAACTTGCCCAACTCCTGCTTCTTACCCAATTCATCCAGAAACCTTTGTAACCAAATTATTTCTTTACTATCCTCTGTAGCAGCAACATACTCTGATTCTGTTGTTGAGAGTGCAACAACAATTTGTAGCTTTGAGACCCAACTGGTTGTTGTTCCACCTACAGTAAACACATACCCTGTTGTGCTCCTCCTGTTATCTCTATCACCGGCCATATCTGCATCAACATATCCCTGTAGAACAATGTTTGAACCACCAAAGCATAATGCTTGATTTGTGGTACCTCTCACATACCTAAGAATCCACTTCATCGCCATCCAATGTTCTTTTCCTGGATTGTTCATGTACCTGCTTACAACTCCCATTGCATGTGCAATATCAGGCCTTGTGTAGATCATTGCATACATTAAGCTTCCAACTGTTGATGCATATGGAACTTTAGACATATGAGCCATTTCTTCATGAGTCTTGGGACACTCCTCCTTACTTAATGTGAAATGGCTAACCAAAGGTATACTAACTAGTTTTGCATTCTGCATATTAAACCTTTTCAACACCTTTTCTATGTACTCACTTTGAGACAATGTTAATTTGCGATTCTTCCTGTCTCTAGTTATTCTCATACCAAGGATTTGTTTTGCATCACCCAAATCCTTCATTACAAATGAGTTTTCCAATTTTCTTTTGAGCACATTTATTTCCTACATGTTAGAACCTGCAACAAGCATTTCATCTACATACAATAACAATATAATATAGTTGCCATCATTTTGCCTTTTGAGATAAACACAATGATCAGAGTGACATCTAGTATAACCTTGTTGAGACATAAACCTGTCAAATTTTAGATACCACTACCTTGGAGCCTATTTTAAGCCATACAAGCTCTTCTTCAACCTGCACACTAGTTTCTCCTTCCCTTTTACCTCATATCCTTGTGGTTGTTGCATATATATCTCTTCCTCCAAATCCCCATGGAGAAAGGTTGTCTTTACATCTAACTGCTCAAGATGCAAATCTTCAGCTGCTACTAGACTTAAAATAGTTCTGATTGAAGTCATTTTAACAACAGGAGAAAATATCTCATCAAAGTATATACCCTTTTTCTGTGCAAACCCTTTCACCACAATTCTAGCTTTATACTTTTTCTACCTCTATCTTCTTCCTTCAACTTGTAAACCCATTTATTCTGCAATGCTATTTTACCTGCAAGCAACCTGACTAAGTCCTAAGTCTGGTTATGTGCTAAGCAGTCCATCTCTTCTTTAATGGCTTGCTCCCACTTCTTCCTGGTATCTACCTGCACTGCTTCTTCATAACATTCTGGTTCACCAGAATCAGTCAACAATACATAATATAATGAAGGAGAGTATCGTTCAGGGGATCTACTTATCCTGGTAGATCGTCTAACACCACTTTCAGATGTTTGAGGTGCTTGTTGCTGTTGTGCTTGTTTTTCTGGCTATTGATCATTATGATTTTCAGGCACCATCACTTTTCCTATGATCTCGTCAAGCACTGTGTATTCTCTGTTTTCTTTTTACTGTTTCTTTTCTTGCAGCTGATCCTTATACAAAACCTTTTCATTGAATATGACATCTCTACTCCTAATGATTTTGTGTTTTTCATAATCATAAAAGCGATAACCAAAATCATTAACACCATATCCAATAAAGGTACATTTCTTTGACTTTGCCTCAATCTTTGTTCTATTTTCTTTATTAATGTGGACAAAGGCTTCACAACCAAAAGTCTTTAAAAAAGAGTAGTTTACCTTTTTACCTGTCCATGCCTCCTTTGGAATACCACCATCCAAGGAACTTGAAGGCCCTCTGTTTATTAGATAAATTGCAGTATCTACAGCATCTGCCCAAAATTGTAAAGGCAATCCTGCATGTAATCTCATGCACCTTGCACACTCCATGATTGTCCTGTTCATCCTTTCTGACACACCATTTTCTTGTGGTGTTCCTGGAACTGTCTTCTCTCTGCGAATTCCATTCTCTAAACAGTACCTATCAAACTCTTTGCTACAATATTCACCTCCATTTTCTGATCTGAGACACTTTAACCTTTTTCTTGTCTCATTTTCAACCAAAGCTTTCCATTTCTTGAAAGTATCAAATACATCAGATTTATTTCGAATACAATAAATCTAGGTTTTTCTGGTTGCATCATCAATAAAAGTAACATAATAACGAGAGCCACCAAGAGATGATACCTGAGTAGGTCCCCATACATCTGTATGCACAAGCTCTAATTTTTTGATCTTCTTTTCTTTCCCAACTCTGAGGAATCTGACTCTCTTCTGTTTTCCATAAACACAATTCTCACAGAATTTTAAATCAACATGCTTCAAACCTGGCAACAAATTTCTTGAGTGAAGAATCTGCATCCCATTCTCACTCATGTGCCCGAGCCTATGATGCCATAATGTTGTATCTTCTCTTGTAGAGGTTAAAGCATTAACAGAATTAGAAATACCATTGCATAAATACAATGTACCAACCTTTCCTCCTTTTGCTATTACCAGGGATCATTTAGTGACCTTCTAGGTTTTATCTATGAAAGTAGTTACACAACCCTCAACTCCCAACTACCCTGTTGAAATCAGATTTTTCTTCAGATCTGGAACATGCCTTACCACCTTCAATAGCCACTGATTTCTATTTTGTTGTTTTATGAAAACTATACCCATTCCAATGATTTTACAGGGTTTATCATCACCCAATCGAACCTGTCCAAAATCTCCTTGAACATAATCATAAAAATGTTTCCTATTAGGTGTGGCATGGAATGAGACCCCTGAATCTACCACCCAGACATCAATAATATTTTCTAATGAAAGAATCAAAGCATCTTGCAACACATCACCTATTACATCCGCTTCATGATTAGTTTCTTGCTACACGTCTCCTTCTTTTCCCTTTCGAGACTTGCAGTCTTTCTTTAGGTGTCCTTTCTTCCCACATTTCCAGCACATTATCCCCGATCTGGACTTGGATCTGCCTTTTCTTAACTTACTGCAATATCCAGGGCTCTTTCCTCTTTCCATTTTTCTTCCCCTAGTCTCTGCAGTCAAAGCATTACCTGATGTCTCACCGGAGCTTTTCCGTCGCATTTCCTCGCTAAGGATTGCACCGACAACATCATCAAACTTTAAAGTACTAGATCCAGAGACAGAGTTACTAATGGCCATAACTAAACCATTCCAACTTTCTAGCAATGAGCACAGAAATAACAAAGCCCTAACTTCATCATCAAAAGTTACCCCTACAGAACTTAACTGACTGGTAACTGTATTAAACTCATTTAAATGATCAGCAACAGATCCACCTTCTGACATCTTCATATTAAATAAACGCTTCATAAGAAATACCTTATTTGAGGCCGAGGGTTTTTCATATAGTTTGGCCAATGTCGAAATTAAACCCTCTGTTGTCGTTTCCTTTGAAATATTAAATGCTACCGACGCCGCTAGGCACAGTCATATTGTTCCAAGTGCTTTTCTGTCTAGAATATCCCATTTTGTGTTTGTCATACTCGTTGACTTCTTTATCTTTCTGCTCAATGGTTGGTACAGATCTCTCTAGTATAAATAATCTTCCATTTGCATCTTCCACAGCTGGTAATTTTGGCCGTTAAATTTTTCGACCCTAAACCTACCATCTTCCGCCATTGCTCCCACTCAAACCAGGAACCCTTCTCTCCTGCAAGTTTGTCAGCCAAATAGACCTTCAACTCTGATACCAGTTGTTAGAAAATTATATATTACAGAGCAATGGAACACATAAAATATTGCAAAAATCTAAACATAGAAAACACATAAAACAAGAGAGACACAGATATACGTGGTTCACCCAGTCTGGGCTACGTCCACAGAGAAACAGCCAGTCCTTCCTTTTATATTATCCAGTAAACTGAAGAGATACAACATACAGCAGATCCACTATAATTCCCTCTTCGCTCTCAATCTCTTGTCTCTTCCTTACTCAGAATACAGATCTACATAGACGCAATACAATTCCCTCATATATAGCGAGGGGTTGCCTTCTAGGGCAAAAAACCCTAAATTAAACATAACTTCTACCGTTAGATCTCTGCCTAATGAACGGCCTAGATTGACTATGAAATTACAACATTTTACAAGGCAATTTTACATCTATTCTTAGCTTCGAGGGTACTGCCCCCGATACCCCGCCAGGGCGGGGCTCCCAAAGGTCGCAGCCGCCCCCCCTGGACCCCCCTTACAATGAATATTTTACAGGCGGCGTTGGCGCCCAATTACAAACTGGGGTCCAATGCGGCGATACCTTTGAATACAAAAAATAATCAGGCTCCACACCCAATAGTTGAATTGGACCCCCTCCGCGCATTGTTCTGCCAGCGCAACTACCAGCGCTGGTACCTCGTCTCTGCAACATTTTTGCATTACCTTCCTAGCCAGGAGTTGGGTGGCTATGCACACCCCTTTATCTTGAATGATGCTAATTGTGTAACCCCTATTCTTCTTTTCCAGTTTGTATTTCTTCTTCATGGCCTCTGCAAGCGCCAAATCTCTGCTTTTTCCAGTTATCTCCACAGGGTCCTTCCCCTTAGAGGGGAGCTGGGAAATCCTATGGATAAGATTCACCGTGATGGGAATAAGCTCCTCCAGCCATAAGTACCCATCGTGCACCAAGAAAAGCAGCTGCCTGATGATGAAAATTGTGATAGGTGTGCGGTGAAAGTGCGGAATCCATAGTAGGTGGAGTAGTCCGTCCTTCTCCACACCGCGCAGCCATTTCTGCGGCTCTAGCGTTGTAACTGACTCCTCTGTGTTCTGCTTCATGAGGTTCTTAGTCTCTAAATGTGGGAACTTCTCGCTGTCTGCGAGGTCCCAATGTTCAAACTTCATTGTGGGCATGCGTCCCAGGGCCGAGCCCTCAAACACAATTCCATCAGGGAGGAGCGAGGTTTGGAGTGCGCTCTTAGCAACATCCAAATCCTTGGGTACCTTAGCTTTCCCTTTCCATGGAGGAACGTACTCCGGTAATTTCACTGTAGTGCACATCGGCTGGATGTCCTCTTCCATGTCTTCTACTGCTTCTATATCATCTATGAGAGCCTGTAGGTTCTCCTCCTCATCACTTGTCTCAATGGTGACAGCCTTGCCCTTTTCTTCCATGGATAGTTTACCGAACCGCAGATTCCGCGGGGACATGAGGACGGGTCCCGTCGCCTACTTATCTTTCTTGGACCTCGGCGTCTAAGGTGATTTTGGGATTTCCAACATGACCCCAGTGTCTCCGGGAACATCATGCACCGTGGGGTTCGACGCGGCTTCGTCGGTGGTTTCTTCTACATAGCCTAAACCTCTCCTGGTAGTCGTCATCTTGCTTGAGCTGTCTGTGGTTGTTCGCGAACTTCAGGGCTCAAATCTTGCTTGGCGCTCAACACTTTGTGCTCTATGTAATTGCTGAAATCTTAAATGAATAAGTGTTGTCTCATGGCTAGCCCTTGGATTTTTATAGCGGCTTTTGAATTCAAATCTGACCGATCCCCCCAATTCTGAGCCATCAATGCTTTCTTGGCGGCAGATTGCCCTAAATCTAGCTCTTAATTCATGTTTTAATTGCCCGCCACCCACTCCCATTTGCCTTAAATTTGACATCTCGTCATGAACAGTGACACCAACGGTTACTTCCCATCTTACCCGCATGGCAGCGCAGCCTCCTGTGCACGAGCGCGAACCTTGTGTCATGTTGTTTCTGCGCGCACTTCCCTCATCGTGCAGCCCCCAAACAGACTCTTTTAGAATCCCACGCTCCCTTTCAACTATCTAGAGCGCTGAGTGGTGAGCTCTAGTGTTGCAGCAATGATGTTGCAACTCCTGGGACTCCCTACTTTACTTTTATCAACCCGGTAGTTCGTAACAAACTTGGAAGCGAAGGTGCTATATGCACAAGTACTAGCTTATACTGCAGGTTGTCACTTGATTAACTGGCACAAGTTCGCTAGGAGCTTAAGCCAACTTCTATGAGTTCTTAGAAGAAGCTTTTAACTCTGATGGATGAAAGCTAACTCAAAAGAGGCTAGTCTACTTGTAGAAAGAAGATGAAAGCTGAAAGGAAACGCAATCCCTAGCAAACCCTAGTTTTACCGACTAACCCTAATTGTGCAAGAAAAGAGATGTAAACTACTGAACTGGATGCCATTGACTCTTGAAAAGGTAAAATGCATGTGTTTAAGCTACTTCTAAAGGAAAATATGGGAAAATCATCTTTTTGTATTTTTGAGTAATTTTATGCAGAATTATTATGCATGTGTTTTAGCTATTTGTGACTGTGCAGAGGTTTATTGGTGAAAGGAAATGGAGTGGGTGTTTACAGGAGGTTGGGAAGGTGTGGAGAGGACCTAAGGGGTCCCTAGCACCCTTCTGGAGATTTCCACTGTGATCAGATTTCGAAAAATCACTCACATGAACTTCTACAGGAGGCTGCAGGGGATCTATAGGAAATTCTATAGGAAGTTCTACAGGAACAGGTCGAAAGTGGTTTTTAGAGGGTTGAAGGTGAAAAACCAGTGGGAAAGTGGAAATGAAGGATGGATAAGGATGTTAAGGGGTCTAGGACCTGGTAAATGAAGCTCAGGAGTAATGAAGATGGTTGGATTTGTTCAAAGGTGAAGGAAGCAATGTTGCACAAAAATGTAGAAATTAGGGCAAGTTGGGAAAGTATGGCGAATGAGTGAAGGAAATCTTGAGAGAGAGACTGGAGCAGGTTGTATGATGGAGGAAGGATAGGCTAGAATGTCTTACAGGTGTTCTGCACACTTCTTTCCAAAACTGACCCAAGCAAAGACTAAGAAAACAGAGATTTATCTATTTTTGACCTAATCTGACCTAGAAACAAAAAAAACGATGAAAAGAACTTTATGGACAGGAAGTCATGCAAGAAAGCTATGGAAACTGAGCAAGAACAAATCTAAGCATGAAAACACAACTGATATCAACTTTTCCAACTCAAACTCTAACACTAGCAATTGCATTGGAAGGCAAAAACAATGTTTTTGTGGCAGCAAGTGTGCCTTGGTCTCAATTCATGGTCCCAAGGAGGGAGAAATGAGATCAAGGCCTGCTTGGTAGCCTTTTTGTGGATCTTTTCTGTTATCAAACTATCAAATCAACTTGAAGCAAGAACAACTATCTTAATCATCAAAAACAACCTAAGTAACAAAGCAAAATTTAACCTAAATAGCATAAATTATTTTATGAATGCAGTAAAAACACATAAAAGTACAAAAAGGAGGTAATGGGCACTTGAGTTGGGCCCAAACACAAGAGCTACAGCCCCCTAAGAAAGATCAGAGCTGGTTCAAAGCTGGATTCATCTTCATTGATCAAAAAATAATAGTTACATCACAAAAACTGTCTGCAAAAGGAGCTCGAAAATGAGCTGATTACAAGGCTGCACTAAAGTGCGAAAATAGACTATCAAATGGCTAAACTACTAAGGCTTGAAGCCTTCCTATTTATGCAAGTGAGGACTCCCAACAGTCCTCCTAAACTTTAGGAACTTGGCTGCCCAAAACTGCAGATAACAGCCACTTCACTAGACCTGCTCGGCTGCCCCTTGAAATCATCTTTGGTGGGCTGTTGAACTCCAAGCTGTTGGTGGAGAACTCGAGGAAGGGGTCATTTAGTGTAGGAGACACCCCTCCTATAAATCCTCAGCCTTGTTTCTTCGAATTTGGCTGCCAATCTGCTCATAAATGCCTGGTCTTGGTCCAAAAATGTCCAAAAATCTGCAATAAACACATATTAGACTTTGTGGTAAAGTGACTATTCCCATTCACTCAATTAACATAAATATATTCAAAAGCATGCATAAAAATATGGAGAATGGTGGATTAAATGAGAATAATAGGCAAAATGAGCCCATATAGTTACCCATTTCCGGAGCTCATCATCACCCCCTACTGAATGTGTTGCTCATCCTCTAAGCAACTAATCCAGTTCATCATCTTTGATTGCTTTGACTGCCTCTCTGACATCCTAGGCTTCTGAGGTGATGTCCTCTTCTCTATCATGAAAACCTACCTTTCTGTCCACTTCCTCCCATTGCTTTTGTTCCTCTTCTTCCTTGACCCCTTCTAATAGCCCTAGCAGTAGTGGAGGGCTAAACTTAAGGCCAATCTAGTTGGCTTTCAAGTTCTGCATTGATTGTTTGTATAGGGGTACTCTTCTCATAGCCTCCCTCATTCTGGTTGGGGAGTGATACTCTCTTATTTTCAGACTATAGTATAATGTATTCCATCTTCTTGTGTAAGCATGAAGGCAGTTATCACCAAACAGTCTTTTCATATCTTCAAAGTGAGCAATGGCCTATGCTTGCCTTTCAACATAGTCAGGTGCAATGTGAGGGTTGTCCACAAGGTGTCGATGGGCATATATGAGACTTGAGGGATCTTTTGGTTCTGCCCTTATCATGAGTGGCTCACTTAGCTCCCTGGTCATAATCTTCTGAATCTCTACTACCCTCTTTTCCTCATGGCTTAACCAAGAAGCCATGGCCATGAGTTGTAGGTCTCCTAATGCGGTGTTTGGTTCCCATAGATTCATGTTAGGAAGTGCCAAGTTGTGTAAATAGAATTCTGCTAACTTGGCCTTATCTTCAGCTGAGCTACTGTCACACAAATGCATAAATTGATTGTAATTCTGGAATGGGATGGTGCCCCTTTGGGCCAATGTTTTAATTTGAAATTGCAACCATTGATCTTTAAGATATAATGCATAGGATTTAGTAGGTTGCGTACATTTCAAGGCTTTTATTGCCCAGCTGGCCATGCAGGCCTTTTGGGCTTCTATTTCTTGTAACTGTTGTTTTAAAACCTGCACTTCTTCTGCTGCCTGAGACTCCTTTTCTTGCAGCAGTTTCGTTAGCATCTCAACATCATCTTGTGGCTCTCCCTCTTTCTGTTGTTTCTCGGTTGTTTCTTTGTCTGTTGGAGGACTTTCTTGCTATTGCTGCCCTCCCAAAATGGACAGCTTATCTTCCTTATGAACTTCCTGCAGCTGCAACTGCTTTTTCAGCAGTTCATTCTCTTCCTGTAGCTGAGCTCTTTTACTGATTTCTATGTGCCTTACGATGGCCAACTCCTCTCTTAATTCCTTTAGCTTTTCCTCCATGTGGGCTATGTCCTCAACTCCTTTAGATTTGGCGATTTGCATCCATGTGTGGGTTCTGACCCTCTCTTTTTCCAATTCGAAGAATAAAGGTACAACAAATTTCTGTGGGATGATTTTCCCACCCTCTAGCAGATTGTAAAAGGAGCCCAAATTAGGATGAGGGGTTGGTTCAGGTATTTCTTTGGCCTTGCTCTCCCTCTGTGACTGTTTGGCTGCCTTCTCCTCCAATTTCTCAGTTTCTTTTAACTTGGCTAGAGTTTCTTGTCGAGATGTTTCAGCTTCCTGTAGAACTGCCTTCGAGTCCATCAACTTAATTCTCTCTTTCCATATGGAGGTTTTTGGGCTTCCTCTTTCATAGGTGATAGATATCTTGGAAGGAGACTCTTCCTTCTTTTTAGTGGTTGTGTCTTGGATGCAGAGAAGAAAACAGAAACTGTGTAGACTCAAGGAAATATGCAGACAGACTTTCACTCTCTTTTTTCAATATGCGGGCAGACTCACTCTCTTTTTTTAATCTAATGTCGTGTTTAATTCACCACCTTACTCACACAAGTCATATGCAGAGAGGTTTTCCCGAGCCTACCTCATTTTGAGCTTGAATTTTGATGAAAATCCAGGTTTTTCTTTCTGCAAAGCCGTTCTCTGCCTTTCCTGTAGAAATCTCCCGGCTCCTCTAGAATAAAATTGTGCTCCTGTAGAGCCCGATACGTGGGAGGTTTTAAAAAAATGGCAAAAAATTGGCGGAGGACGACTGGTTAGCTACTCTAGAAGTGGTAGGTGGTACTACAATCGAGAACATTGTGAATGAGAAATGAACAAAGGGTGGCGAAGGCTTCAACTGAGTTGTCTTTTAACTGCTGGTGTGATCCGTGGTGAGGAGATGAGGTGGCCGGATGGGTACGTTATCCCCATCCGAACCGTTGGTCCTACGTCACGGTCATAATGTTTCTGCATGCCGTCTGACTGCCATCACCTCCCTTACTCCCGTTATCCACCGCCACCACTACCAGTCCCGAATGTTTTCTCCTGAATGGACATACCACACGTGCTAGCTACGTATCTGATCGGAAGTTTTGAATTTGACGGGGCTCGTTTGAATTCCATGAGGATGTGTAACTGAACGAGGGTGGCCAGTTAACTGGCCACCGATTCCATTCAATCGTAACCATTCCCATAGTCATGCAGCCTTGAAATATGATTCATGCAACCGAGGAATAGGTTTAGGCACTTACCTGCTCAGTCGCGGCCGTGTTATGCATATTTCAGATTTTGGAACCCATTTCCTCACTGTTGTTGATGTTTGCGCTCTACATGCTTGGCCTTGGGCTTTTGCTGATGATCTCAAGTTCAAATAGAGCTCCTTTCTTGATTCATGCACCCTACTTTGTTAACCCTGTCTCTGGAGTATGCTTTTCAGAGGGATCAGCTGCTACAGGAATCCTGTAGGATTTCCTGTAGCTGCTTCTCCTTCTGAAATTCAAGCTAATATCTGAGTAGGGCTACAACTGCTGAAGAAGGTCTCGGCTGACAAGGAATCATAGATGGAAGGTATCAGGTAGGGGTGAGTGAAAAGGCTGCTGCTTTATTTGTCATTAAAAAATTTTGTTTGCAGCATGAAGGAAACAAAATTTCTGTGTGTGACTGTGCAGGGACATAAAAACGAGTGCAATGAAGGTGTACAGAGATGGAAAGGTGACATAGGGCGATGGATGGTGGCAGGGAGGTTCACAGGCCTCATAGACAGATTTCCAACCTTTGGTCCTCTTCTGAGATTGATTTTGGCTTTTCTGTAGTTTCTACAGGATCCTCCTGTAGAAGATACAGAGTTTCCTGTAGGATGTGAAATTTCAGACCAAATGAGACCAAATCTTGGGAAAGGGTAACAGTGATGGAGGAATGGACTGTGAGGGATGCATGCAGCCTGGTCATGTCCTTTGTCTTTGTCTTGTGCGATCCTCCTAAAACCTGCAATGACCTTCCTGCAACCTGCAATTTATTCAAAAGAAATTAGGTTTATTTTTTCTTTTTTCTTTTTTTAGTCTAAGATAGTTGGGGTGCCTCCAGGAGGTTTTCACCCTCACTGTCTGCCCTGGGCACCTCCAAGAGGTTTTCACCCAGGGATCTTTTATTCCTTTTTTCTTTTTTCTGTGTTTTTTCTGTTTTCTTTTCTTTTCTCTTTTTTTTTTTTTTTTTTTTTGCTCATGGTGTAGGTGGAGTGGAGACAGGGACCTGCTCCACTACCAATACTGATTTACCAAGAGTCTCAATGAACTCCTGCTTGGAAAGGGGCTTCCTATAGATCTTCAATCTATGCCCATTGACGAGCATGGGGATGGCTTCTTCATCAATGGTCCGAATAAGGACTAAACCATTCGTTGCATGTTTCCACTGTATATGGTCCCAGCCATCTTGTCCTCAGCTTGCCCTTGAAATCCTTGTATCTTGAATCATACAGTAGTGCCCAATCTCCTGGCTGAAATTGCTTTTCTTTGAGGTATTGGTCATGCCATATCTTTCTTTGAAGTTGGACTACCTCTAAATATAGAAGGGTCTGCATTCTCTGTTCATCTAATCCATTCAGCTAAAGCAATCTGTTGTGCATGGCTGAGATCTAGGTTTAGCTGAGCTGCCATCCTCAATGTGTTATATTCAAATTCTATGGATAGCAAAGCCTTCTTCCCATAGACTAGCTCATAGGGTATGAAACCTGTTGTAGTTTTCCAAGTAGTGTTATAGGCCCAAGTGGCCTCAACCAAGTGATCTGCCCAATCTTTTCTGCTGCTGCTCACTACCTTAGTCAAAATCCCTTCCAAGGCTCTGTTAGTAACTTCCACCTGTCCATTTTCTTGCGGATGATAAAGGGTGGAAGTTCTGTGCTTAATCTTGTGATGAGTGAACAGGTCTTCAATCAGGTTAGAGGTAAACTGACTTCCTTGATCTATGACTAATTCTCTTTGGTAGCCAAACTTGTAGAAGATATTTTCCCTCAAAAACTCAGCTACTTTTTTTCTATTGATGCTTTGATTGCCTTTGTTTCCACCCACTTTGTCAGGTAATCCGTGCACACAATGATGTAGGACTTCTGTTTTGAAGGAGGGTTGATAGGACCCACAAAGTCCATGCCCCACTTCTCAAATGGCTCGAAATTCACTTGAGGCTGCAAGGGCATCTCATCCTGTGGAGTAGGTTTCCCCATCCTTTGACATCTATCACATTGGTTGATGTATCTCCTAACATCTTGATGAAGAGTGGGCCAATAGTACCCTACCTGCAGAATTTTGAAGGCGGTTCTCTTTGCTGCAAAGTGGCCCCCACAGGGCCCATCATGACAGATTAGGATGATGTCAAAAACTTCCTCCTCCCTGACACATCGCCTCAAAATCTGATCTAGGCCAAGTTTAAAAAGATTGCCCCCAATCCAAGTGAATGGGGCACTTTTCCTCATGATCTTGCTATTCTCTTTTAAGGACAGGTATGGCGGAAACTGTGCTGAAACCAAATAATTTGCTATATGAGTAAACCATGGAGAGAGTACTGAAATAGCAAATAGGTGTTCATCTGGAAATTGATCATCCACCATCCCTTCTTCACCTGCAGGCAGATCTAGTCTAGACAGAAAATCAGCAACAACATTTTCCTTACCTGGCTTATCAACAATGGTCAAATCAAATTGCTGCAATAAAAGTAACCATCTAATGATACGAGCATTTACATCAAGTTTATTCATCAAATACCTAATTGCAGCATGATCAGTATGCACAAATGTTTGATAACCAGTGATGTAGTGTCTGAACTTGTTTAGGGAATGGACTACAGCTAGGAGCTCTTTCTCAGTTACCGTGTAGTTTAATTGTGCCTTGGACAGGTTTTTATTGACAAAATATATGGCATACGGTAGCTTCTCTTCAACTTGTCCTAAGGCTGCTCCTATAGCTTTGTTTGAGGCATTTGTGTGAATGTGGAAAGGTAGGGCCCAGTTTGGACCTCTCAAGATTGGGGCAGTTATCAGCTTACCTTTCAAAGCATCCAGAGCCTCTTGACAGTTGTCAGTCCATATGAACTCAGCATCTTTTCCCAAAAGACCAAACAATGGAGAGGCTAGCTTATTGAAATCTTTAATGAATCTTCTATAATATCCTGATAAACTTAGAAAACTCTGAACATCTCTTACCTTTTTAGGAGGCGGTACCCTTTGGATGATAGCAATCTTGTTGGGATCCACCTGTAAACCTTGTTGAGAAATTGTATGACCTAGCACGGTCCCTTCAGTCATTAGGAATTCACATTTATCAGGACTGAGGGACAGGTTCATTTCAATACACTTGGCTAAAACTTTCCTCAGGTTAGTAATATCTTCTTGGAAGTTAGAACCATAAGGGGTAAAGTCATCCATAGATTTCCACTGAATCATGAACCAGCTCAGTGAATATACTCAGTACTGCTCTCTGGAAAGTGGCAGGAGTGTTGCACAACCCAAAGGGAAGGACCTAGTAGGCAAAAGTACCCCATGGACAAGTGAAAGTGGTCTTATCTTTGTCTTCCAGGCTTATTTGGGTCTGATTGTACCCGCTAAACCCATCTAGGAAGGAAAAGAAGTTTTTCCCTGCCAGGCCATCCAACACTTGATCTATGAAAGGCAAATGGAAATGGTCCTTCTTGGTGGCTTTGTTAAGTTCTTGATAAGCGACATAGATTCTCCACTTCTGGTTTCTCGTGGGCACAAGCACCAAAGGAGAAACCCATTCACTATCGGAGATGGGGTAGATGAATCCTGCATCCAGCAACTTTTGCAATTCTTCTTTAACAATGTCCTTAAGGGTTGGGTTCATCCTCCTTTGAGGCTGCCTGACTGGTTTACAATCCTCTTTAATGTAAATCTGATGAGTATAGACTGAAGGGTGGACTCCTTTCATCTCCTTATAGCTCCAAGCAAAAGCATCCAAATGGTTGTTCAATAAGCTACACAGATCTTTCTCTTGAGAGGTGGATAGGGATGAGTTGATCTTCAAGGTTCTTTCAGGGTCAAATTCCACATTCTTAACTCGGAGAGAGGTCGGATCAACCACACGGAGATCAATTAAAGCATTGGCTTGGATTTCTTACACCAACTCTTCTAATGGCAACACACTGGGGGGTGGATTTTGAATCAAATTCTCAATAAGATCATCCTTGGTTTGAGGACCTCCCCTGGTGGCTTCCACTATGCACAATGGTGTGGAGTAGAATTCATCATCATCTTGCTCCTCCAACCAGAGAGGTAAGTCATGTTCTAGCAGAGGTTGGGCAGGAGGATATAGGACTAGCTGTTTGGACATATGCCCATTCTTTATGGTCATGCTCCCAGCTCGACAATTGATGTAAGCATCTGCAGTAGCTAACCAAGGCCTTCCCAAGATGAGGGGATACCGAGTGAGCTTCGCCTTTGGCTGAAGAACCAAGAAGTCAGCTGGGTACTCCCAGGAATCAATGGAGACCATGACATCTTCCACAATCCCCTCAAGAGTCACAGTGGAGCGGTCTGCCAGCTACAGTACTGTTGAGGTCTTTCTTAGGGAACTCTGAAGGTTGAGTTTAAGCATAGTGTCCCTGGTCATTACGTTAATGGCAGCCCCTAGATCAATCAAGGTGTGGGGGATTATGGTGCCATTGATGTGGACATCGACTACAAGACTCCCAGGGTCCAGATATTTTGGACAGATTACCCATCCCAACATCAGGTCAGACAGTTGTCCTATGACATTGATAGTTGGGGCATCTCTCTTGCATCTGTCGGGGTGCCTGAAACACTTCTCTTTGATCAACTTATTATAGATTGGTACATCTTTTATGGCTTGGAGAAGTGGTATTTTCACACATAATTTTTTAAGTTCTCCCAGAAATTCAGTTTCTTCTGGGGTTGGTTACATGGTTCCAGTTAGTCTCTTAGGAAAGGGTGGAATGGCTTTGGGTTCACTTCCCTATTTTTCTTCCTCATCCTCCTTAGGAGGAGGTTGGCTATCTGGGAGGACCTTCCCAGATCATAGTTTGATCTCCTGAATCTCCACACCATAGGTAGGGTATGTTGTTTCTCCAGTATATACCTGTTGGGCCTGTCCGTTATTGGAGTTCGGGTTCGATTGAGCGGGTATCTGGGGTTGTCTTGGAGGAGCAAGAGGTAATGGTTGGGGTTGCATAGGTGGTGGAGGCAAAAGAGCAGGAGGAGAGTTGTATTGGGGCCTCCACCCCTGATGAGGTGCATTCCACTGAGGTTGTGGCTGAGCGTGAGAATGAAATGAGTGAGCAGCTGGTTGAGTATGGTATTGATATGGATACGACCAAGGAGGGGGTGTGGACCAGGAAGGATGAGCAGGGGGGCCCCAAGAAGGCATGGAAGTGGCTTTATTAGGGTTGTAATAAGTCTGGGATGTCCCTTGCATTCCCTACTGGTAAGGTCTGGGTCCATGTGGCCTCCTTTGGTTCATGAAGTAGAAGGGTTGAGTGGATCCTTCAGCCCTTTGGTACATAGCTTTAAATCCGGGCAAGGAAGGGCACTGATTTTTAGGATGGTCTTCTTCACAAAAAAAACACACTTCTACAAAGTTCAATGGACATTCATTCCTAGGATGCTTTCTAGTGCACCTGGGACAAAAGATGGCCAAAGCCCTCTCGGCTTCTTCTTACTTCTTTTGGATTCGCAAGGTATCCATTTGCATGGCAATAGTCTGTCTCATCTCACTTTTGAAATCTTCCATCTAATTTTCAAATTCATTTTTAAGGAATGAACTAGATAAGGGGGTACTGGCTAAGAGTTGACTCCCCCTACCTTTCTTTCTGGCTGCCCTAGAATGGTTTCCAAACACAGTCTTTATGTCATCATAAGGTAGCTGGTAGATGTCTCCCCCGGCTAGCAATTGGAGGGTATCTAGAAGGTCTTCAGTGACTCCTTTGAGTAGAACCAACTTTAGAGATTCAGGGTCAAGTGTGCACCTGGCCCTTTTATAACTGAGTTAAAACCTCTCTTCATAGTCTTCTAAATATTCATCACTTCCCATGGTCATTCGAAATATTTCTTCTTTTGTATCCTTTGACCTACAGTAGTCCCAGTATTTGTTGTTAAAGCCTTCCTACATCTGAGCCCAAGCTGTGATACTGTTTCCAGGTAGCCCCATGAACCAACGTAGTGCTGCATCCTTGAGGGTAGAGGGAAAGAGTTTCAACTTTTGCTCATCTTTTGTATAGTCATAAGTTCGACAAAGGACATCAAACTCAAACAAGAAGGTATCAGGGTCTTCAATAGTCAATCCATGGAAGTGAGGTAAGGCTGAGAGACTTATGTTTTTCATTTTTGTGTCCCCATTGGTCTCTCGGATGGGAAAGGCACCTTCTATTCTCTCCCCATTTCCTCTATCGTTTTTGTTTTCAGCCATGGTCTCAGGAGGAATGATTTCTTGCTCTTCTTCTGTTATAGGATCTTCGTATATCTCTGGAGGTTCACCTATAAGTTCTTCTGGATCACTGCCACCAAAGAAGAGAGAAGGGTGACTCAGTGATGTGGTGGGGCTGTTGGATAGGAATTTTCCTGAATTGTCTCTATTCCTACGAGGCATGAAAGGAAATCTCTTTTTTGGGTGATTTTTGTTTCTTTTTTATGCTTGTACCTGCAAAAACTGAAATAGATTGAACTGCAACTAACTAAAATCTATCTTGCTGAAATGAAAATGCAGAATTGAAATGAAAGTAAGAAAGGACTAATCTATGTTGCTGAAATGAGATTGCAGAATTGAAACGAAAGCGGGAAATGCTAATGTACGCTTGCTGAAATGAAATTGCGGAATTGAAATGAAAGCAGGAAATGCTAATCTACGCTTGTTGAAATGAAATTGCGGAATTGAAATGAAAGCAAGAAATGGTCTAATCTACTTTTGCATAATTGAAATTTCAGAATTGAAATGAAACAACTACTCTACTCTTGCTGAAATAAACTACTTTAGCAGAAGTTTGCAGTAGAAAATAGAAGAAAAGCAGTAATCACAAAGTACTCTGACGCTTCCCCGGCAACAGTGCCAAAAATATGGTGAGCTCTAGTATTGCAGCAATGATGCTGCAACTCCTGGGACTCCCTACTTTACTTTTATCAACCCGGTAGTTCGTAACAAACTTGGAAGCGACGGTGCTATATGCACAAGTACTAGCTCTTACTGCAGGCTGTCACTTGATCAGCTGGCACAAGTTTGCTAGGAGCTTAAGCCAACTTCTATGAGTTCTTAGAAGAAGCTTTTAACTGTGATGGACAAAAGCTAACTCAAAAGAGGCTAGTCTACTTGCAAAAAGAAGATGAAAGCTGAAAGGAAACGCAATCCCTAGCAAACCTTAGTTTTACCAACTAACCCTACTTGTGCAAGAAAATAGATGTAAACTACTGAACTGGATGCCATTGACTCTTGAAAATTTAAAATGCATGTGGTTAAGCTACTTCTGAAGGAAAATATGGAAAAATCATCTTTTTGTAATTTTGAACAATTTTATGCAGAATTATTATGCATGTGTTTTAGCTATTTGTGATTGTGCAGAGGTTTATTGGCGAAAGGAAATGGAGTGGGCATTTGCAGGAGGTTGGGAAGGTGTGGAGAGGACCTAAGGGGTCCCTAGCATGCTTCTAGAGATTTCCACTGCAATCGGATTTCGAAAAATCGCTCGCATGAACTTCTACAGGAGGCTGCAGGGGATCTACAGGAAATTCTACAGGAACAGGCCGAAAGTGGTTTTTAGAGGGTTGAAGGTGAAAAACCGGTGGGAAAGTGGAAATGAAGGATGGATAAGGATGTTAAGGCATCTAGGACCTGGTAAATGAAGCTCAGGAGTAATGAATATGGTTGGATTTGTTCAAAGGTGAAGGAAGCAATGTTGCAAAAAAATGTAGAAATTAGGGCAAGTTGGGAAAGTATGGCGAATGAGTGAAGGAAATATTGAGAGAGAGACTGGAGTAGGTTGTATGATGGAGGAAGGATAGGCTAGAATGTCTTACAGGTGTTCTGTACACTTCTTTCCAAAACTGACCCAAGCAAGGACTAAGAAAACAAAGATTTATCTATTTTTGACCTAACCTGATCTAGAAATAAAAAAATGATGAACAGAACTTTATGGATAGGAATTCATGCAATAAATCTATGGAAACTAATCAAGAACAGATCTAAGCATGAAAACACAACTGATATCAACTTTTCCAACTCAAACTCTAACATTAGCAATTGCATTGGAAGGCAAAAATAGTGTTTTTGTGGCAGCAAGTGTGCCTTGGTCTCAATTCATGGTCCCAAGGAGGGAGAAAGGAGATCAAGGCCTGCTTCATAGCCTTTTTGTGTATCTTTCTATTATCAAACTATCAAATCAACCTGAAGCAAGAACAACTACCTTAATCATCAAAAACAACCTAAGTAAAAAAGCAAGATTTAACCTAAATAGCATAAATTATTTTATGAATGCAGTAAAAACACATAAAAGTACACAAAGGAGGTACTCGGCACTTGGGTTGGGCCTAAACCCAAGAGCTACAACCCCCTAAGAAAGATCAGAGCTGGTTCAAAGCTGGATTCATCTTCATTGATCAAAAAATAATAGTTACATCACAAAAACTGTCTACAAAAGGAGCTCGAAAATGAGCTGATTAGAATGCTGCACTAAAGCGCGAAAATAGAATATCAAATGGCTAAACTACTAAGGCTTGAAGTCTTCCTATTTATGCAAGTGAGGACTCCCAACAGTCCTCCTAAACTTTAGGAACTTAGCTGCCCAAAACTGCAAATAACAACCACTTCGCTAGACCTGCTCGGCTGCCCCTTGAAATCATCTTTAGTGGGTCGTTGAACTCTGAGCTGTTGGTGGAGAACTCGAGGAAGGGGTCATTTAGTGTAGGAGACACCACTCCTATAAATCCTCAGCCTTGTTTCTTCGAATTTGGCTGCCAATCTGCTCATAAATGCCTGGTCTTGGTCCAAAAATGTCTAAAAATCTGCAATAAACACGTATTAGACTTTGTGGTAAAGTGACTATTCCCATTCACTCAATTAACATAAATATATTCAAAAGCATGCATAAAACTATGGAGAATGGTGGATTAAATGAGAATAATAGGCAAAATGAGCCCATATAGTTACCCATTTCCGGGGCTCGTCACTGAACCTGTGCTCCCTACGGCTAGTCAATTGGTCGCACCACATGTGCAAGACTTCACCTCGCTTTCCAGCATCATCTGCGAAAACTCCTCAATTGTCTGCCCAACCACCGGTGCTGTGCGTTCTACTATATGTATTGCGCTCCCCTAGTTACTGTGTTTGGTGAGCTGCGTTCGTAGCCATGGCAACAGAGACATAAATTCTCGGCGACATTCTTCTAATGTAGTGGTACGATCACCTGTATCTTGCCTTGTCATCCTTATTTTATTGGTGAGACATCCTACGTGATCACGTTTTCCAGCCTCTTGATCTCAACGTCCATCAAATTGTTTTTCTTCCTCAATCGTACCTGGTCCTTTTCGAGTTCGTGAAGTCTAAGGTTCCCTCGCCGAATGGCTTCCTGAATCCTTATATGTTCTACCTCGCGTAGATGTGTGATTTCTTCCTTCTGGTCATTGCGCACTGTCACTACTACAGGGTCCAGTACGTGCAGATTCCTTTTTGTATTTTCTTCAGTAATTACCGTCTCCATTCTGTTCCGCTCCTTTGGAATCATCTCTGCATTCAGGGTTTTACACATGGTCTGGTAGGCCCATCGAACTGCTGGCACGCATAAGTCCCAATCATTTCATCTCGCCTGGTGAACCTTGTTTAGTACTCTGCACACCCTATCGAAGGCTTCGTCGCGGAGAACTAGTAGTGCGCGTCACCTTTCCTGTTGCTGCGATTTGTTCCGATTCACTATTCTGGGGCTGGTGTGCGCTTGTGCGGGTTTTACAGCATATGTCTGTACCCATCGAGAAAGGTGGGCACGCAAGTTGTTTCGCCCCTATTGGCTGACTTGCATTTGAAGCTGGGGTTTCCAAACCGTAGGCGCATCATCCTTCTGCATCCATGCCAGTCCTCAAAATTTCCTTGATGCGTACCCCACCATCGTGTGGGTGTTGTGCATAGTGCCCATTTCAGCGCATCGAACCACTGTTGTTTTGGTACTGCGCTTTCAAATTTGCTCAGAAATTCATCCACCGCTGACAATCCATCATATGTAGGCAACTCCCTTGCCTTTGTTGTCATGCAACGTAATGACCTAATCATCATGTTGTAGTTCAGCGTTGTTACTTCGTGTAGTCGATTCTTCCATCGCTCTATCTCTTCGTCTAAATCGGAAGTGCAGGAGCATTCGCACTCCCATGAAATCCTTCCATCTACAGCTGGATTCACCTAATCCTATCCTTGCATAGTTATCTTGTAAATACAGTCGAGATCGTCATCACTATCGTCGTTGCGCATTGATTCAGCGTATCGCGCTCCTTCGGCTGGATCTAGCAGTACTACCACGCGTAGTGACTTTTTCTCAAAGATCATTTTGCACTTTTTTAGATTTATGACTCCATTCATATCAGTGGCCCAGTCTATTCCTAGTAGCACGGGATAGGGATTGCTTTCATTGAAAATCTCTATCACTTCAAAATCCGCCTACATGCTCGCACCTTCAATATCGACTATTACCCCTTGTAAATTTCCCATGGGAAAAATCTTCTTTTGATTCGCCATTCGCAACTGAATAGGGGACCATTGTAGCGTGGGTATGCCCATGCATTCCCATGTTTTCTTTGGTAGTACATTCACGTCCGAACCTAGATCCAAGATTACCTGATCCATTTCGTACTCACCTATTTGTGTAGTCAACCTCATCTCCCTTCCTATGCGTAATGCATGCTTTCCAAGTTTCCAGACCACGCGCAGTTCTCCTAACCCCGCGCACCTAGTGATAAGTTCCTGTAGCCCTTTGACTACCTTGCTGTCACGCAGCAGTTTCATGCATGTCTCCAGAAAGGTAGTGAGCATTGAAGGATCCATCCCTGGTTCTAGTTGATCCTGGCTACCTGAAGTGGAGGCCTCCGTGAAGCTCTTCTTAGCTTCCATGAATGTCTCCTTTGCACATTCTAAGTCAAACTCGGGTTCCTTTGTAGGAGCCTTGCGAACCCACACGCTTTCTTCTGGCTGCTTCCCTTTATCATCTCCCGTGGTCATACCGCTCCTGAGCATCATGTTTACATTTGGGTCTTCTTCGCGCGGTTCAGACCTCATCATTTGTAAATTCTGGGTCGGAGGGGGCTGGAGTACCCCCTTTTCGCACATCCTCGCTATCAGTGAAGGGAAATATTTTGCCTCATGATCAAACTGATTACAGTACCTGTTAGCCTTGTTGGCATTTGGCCCAAAAAATGGATCCAAAACACTCCTTAAGTCTTCAAGAGTTGACTAAGATCCTCCCAAGATCGAAACAATCATATGCCAAAAGCCCTCAGAAGGGCAGAAATACGCTATCAGGAGGCTAAAATACTCCAAAATAGTGAAAAAATAGAATATTGCAGGCGTGAACAGAGCAACGCACAACTACTGTTAGATCTGGCCGATCAACGACCCAGATCTAACTGGCTAAATCACAATCGGCCAAGCTGAAGGGACAGTTAATCGGCGAGTCACATCAGCAGTCGCGATGGTGGAGAGCATAATCTATAAAGCCCCATCATTGAGCGATCAGCGATTACGATCGGATCGCATCGCTACATCGCACTGGAACATTACCAAGGGTCGGGGGGCCCACATTGCATCGCAGGTTCGAAATCGGCAAGAACATACGCCATGTTATATGAAGACATTGGCTGGAGCGAAATGTGATTGCGATCAGATCGCAATGCAAGATCGCATCGGAATATTACAAAGGAGTAGGGCCTCTATATAGGTGGTAACGCCGATTGCAATGAGTCCCGGACCTGAAAGGGTTCGGGAATGCAATCCATAAGATTTGAAGTCCGGAGGGAGGCCAATTTTCACGTATTTCCTGTGTTTTTAAGTATTTCAAAATACAAGGGGAACAAAGGGACCAGGCCGACTGTGATAGACAATAGTGACCCAGGGGGCGGAACCGATGAGAGAATAGCCCATTTTTAAGGAATTTTGAGGTCCAAAAAGAAAAACATAGAAGGGTGGGATCTACACAGTTGCAACGTTTTATGTATGAAATAGAAAACATTTATGGTTATCATTTGAAAGGGACTGTCGCAGCAATTTCATAGGCCCGATAGCCACTCCATTTTCAAGATCAGGTGGCCAACCATCCTTAGAAGCATTGTGCAGAAATGTTTACATGCCAGAAGAGGGATTCGGCCGGGATATAGTGGCCGATGGACAAATCCCGGAAAGCGAAAGAGAGGGGCCACAGCACACTGCAACCCGAATCAAATGATATCATGGAGCATCGACGGTCTGGCCAGTGCAACAGCCATCTTAATAAACATTATGGGGCATCTCTGGCATGAGAAAGCTCCTAGGCATCATAGCAAGCTACCCAAAATATCTGAATATGGTTAGTCTTCTGTCAGAAGACGAAACCTAAGAATCATGTTGCCTATTGAGGGAATCAAATGGTTAAACAAGATAGAGGGATAGATTAAGACACCTGAAGCCTCAAAAGGCTCAGGACCATTGTAAACGAGCTATAAATAACTGAAAACAAGATGAAATAAGGGTTCAACTTTTGGAGATTATTCCTCCTCTATTCTTCCAAGCTTCTCATCTGCATCCTTTAGTAATACAAGCTTCTTTTGTTGTTATATGTTCAATGTCCATTTCTCTTCTGTTCTATGCTTGCACTTGAACAATTTGTTCAGGTTTTCTTTGTGTTTAAGGCCAGATAACTGTCATCTTATCTCTGCTTTGATATATTAGAGTTGCAAGCTTCTTTGCTGCCTGTAGCTAGCCATTTATATGTGTTATTATATGTGCATCTACCAGTATAGTCAGTAAGTTCGTTTGATGCCTGTAGCTAGCCATTCATATATGTTCATGTATGCAATCTGATGGTACTGTCAATATTCCCCATCTATACATTAAATCTACAAACTATTGAGAATTTGTGGTCTAAAGCCTTGTGTTATTGGGGGTGTTCATGCATGTCTTGAGTGAGAATAGAGTTGAAATGGTTATCTAACTTGATCCAAACCATCATTTATTCCAATAGTTCAGAGAACAATATTGAAGATTACATGTTACCAGGCATCTCCAATTTACAACCTAGGAGAGTTTCCTGGAGTGATAACAGTACCAACATGATATCCTAGTCGGGTTTGTACAATCGCGGGCATAATGCCTTGGCCCTCCGCAATTGTAACAAATTATTTGGCCGTGATCCCTTCCTGGTCCCATTCCACCTCGACCCCAACCGCGCCCCTAAAACCCAACGCACGCCATCCCTTCATTTGGGTCGAGGGCTCGCATTTCAGCCTGCACCCTGTAGGTAGGAGTCCGATCAATCATTAGTTCATAGCTTCGGCAGGTGCGTTCGTCATGGCCTATCGACCTGCAGAAATTACAAAACAATTGTTGGGACGTCTACGTATAATTCTACAACAGATGACAATTATCCATGGTGTGTTTTCCTCCTATCTGGAAGATCGCGCGTCATAATGCAGACGACGCGCCCGACCTTGCCTGTGCCTCCAGTCTTAACGGAATTGGCCCTCCTCCTGCCAAGCAGTTCGCGAACACTGGAAAGTGGTCCTTGTCGTGCCCTTGGCCTTTGCATTTTATGCACCATACTTCCCTGCGCACCTCTGGCTGAGGTGTCCTATCTTGTTTCAAACTTTTCATTTCCAGGCACAGATTCTCCAGTTGTGCATGGATTTGTTGGACTCCCAACCCAGGGTCTTGTATAGGGGTCTCATGCAATCTCATTTCCATCTCCAACACTTCGGCCCAGGTGGAAAGTTTTTGCTGTGACAACGCCATCCTTCAGTGTGACGTGAGTGAGGCCACAAACCATGCGCGATGTTGTGCATTGTTAATGTCATATTGGCTTCGCGGATCATACTCTTCAGCCTTTGGTCCAGATCCTAGGGGGTCTCGCCCGGGAGCATCGCGATCTCCTTAAACCCGATGATTGATTGTGTCTCTAATTTTGGCCTGCTAAATTCCCTGTTCAGCACGGCCTAGATCTCTGCAATTCCTACATTCGGGTGGTCATTAGAATGCTTGATATACCACGTTAATGCGCGATCCTATAGTGCGCTTACCAGCGTAGCCTTTTTAATATTATCATCCACAACGCCCTGTGCTTCCCATATTGCTCTTACCACGAACCAGAATTGGTCTAGATCTTCATTTCCTACTCCTCTGAACACCGGTAGTTTGATCACACTCGCCATACTAAACTACGGTGGTGGTGGAGGTGGAGTGGGTGGAGATGGAGGTGAGGGGGGTGAAATGGGTGGCGGTGTGGGTGGAGGTGGTAAACGCAGAATTGTCTGTCTTATCAAACTAACCGCGCTTTGCAGAGAAACTTTCGCGAGCTCCTCCTCGCTTTCCTGCAAGAGTGAAATTAAGGGATTGTTTGCATAAACCTGGAGAGGATTCCAACAGCAAACGAAATGTCTAGTCTGGTAGTAGTCAGGTAGTTGAGACTTCCTACAAGCTGTCTATACTTTGTTGCATCCTCAAATTCTTTTCCTTCAATGGATGTGAGTTTTAAGTTTTTTTCCATTGGAGTAGTCAGAGGATTGCATTCAACCATGCCAAACCTATTCAACAAATCTCCAATGTACTTCTTTTGAGAAAGGAATATGGACTTCGGATGTTGAGTTACTTCAATACCAAGATAGTAATGAACATAGCCCAAATCAGTCATTTCAAAACCTTTCCTCAATTCCTTCTTTATGGATGCAATGTAGCTCTCATTGTTCCCTGTCATCAAAAGATCATCTACATATACTTCAAGATACACAACTGTTTTGCCAACATTCTTGACAAACAAAGTTGCATCATCAAGATCATAATGTTTTAAATTGAGTTTCAGAAGATGCTCAGTTAGTTTTTCATACCAGGCTCATGGTGCTTGTTTTAGGCCATACAAGGATTTCACAAGTTTGCATACTTTATGTTCATGTCCTTTCACAGCAAATCCTTCATGCTGGGACATAAAAGCTTTCTCTTTTAGATCTCCATTCAAGAAAGCAGTTTTTACATCCATTTGATGGACTTTCCAACCGTTCTAAGGGCAAAGAGTGTCCGGAAGGTAGCCCATTTTGCTGTGGGGGCAAAAGTCTCCTCATAATCAACCCCTTCCTTCTATGCAAAACCTTCTTCCACAAGCCTAGCTTTGTGCTTGTCAAGTGAGCCATCAACTTTATACTTGTTCTTGTAGACCCACTTGCAGCCAATTGGTTTGGTTCCCAATGGAGGATCAACTAGCTTCCAAGTGCCATTATTTATCAAGGCATCATACTCCTTCTGCATCACTTCTTTCCATTCATCATGAGAAGCGAATTCTTTGAAGGAATTTGGTTCAAAATCTGTAGACAAATTCAATTCACAATCATAAGAAACATCCATATCAATAGGTGAATCAGAGTCATCTACATCACCTCCATTTTGTCGGGTTGAATTTCTAGTTCCTGTCTTTCCAACCTCATCAGGATGAACACTTTCAAGTGTCTTTGTTAGCCACTTTGGGGGACCTTTATGAGATGGTCCAGGCTACTCAGTTGATTAAGTTGGGACTGAATCAAGATTGAGTCTCCCAATTCTGTCAATCACATCACTCAAAGTATCATCCATTGTTGGAGTTTCATGTGGGGGAGAGAGTGCTTCAGAAGAAGATTCCACGGGTTGAACTAGTAAAGGAATCCCCCCTTCAAGATGTGGAATCTGATTATCAAATTCTTGAAATGATTTTTCATTTGTGAATCTATCCAAGCGATCAAGTTGCCGTTCAACAACATTGTCAGCTTTGGATGATTCAAGAAATATTACGTCTCTAGATACAACAAACTTTTTATTGACTTCATCATAGAGATGGTATGCTTTGGAGGTGTTTGAATACCCCAGGAAGATACACTTACGACTCCTTGCATCAAGTTTGTTTCTATGTACCTTTGGTATCAAGGCATAACATGTGGAACCAAAGACCTTGAGATGATTTACCAAAGGAATGTGCCCATACCACATTGCATAAGGAGTCTTGTTTCTAGTAGCATTAGATGGACATCTATTCTTTACAAATACAGCACATAGAACTGCATCCGCCCAAAACATCAATTTTACATTCTTGAAAAACATCATGGAGTGCACCATATTTAAGATTGTCCTATTCATTCTTTTAGCTACTCTGTTATGTTGGGGATTATAAGGCACAATTGTTTGATGTTTGATCCCATGTTGGCGAAGATAGTTTTCAAATTCATTTGAAGTGTATTATTTTCCATTATCAGTGTGAATAGAGCCAATATGAGATTGTGCATCATTTTCAATCCATGTATGAAAGTTCTTGAAAGTTTGAAAAGCATCAGATTTGTTCTTCAATAAATAAACCCAACACATTATGGTGTAGTCATCAATAAAGGTCATCATATATTTATTTCCATTTGCAGAAGGAATAGGAATTGGACCACATAAATCTGAATGAATGAGTTCAAGTTTTCTATGTGCTCTGGAATGTGAATCATGAAAAGACTGTTTGCTATGATTTCCTAGAATGCAAGCATCACATTGCTTAAGTTTCCTAGGAATTGTAGGCAAACTAGTAACACCATTTTTCTTCAACAAGCGGAGGTTGTCATAATTCAAGTGTCCAAATCTAGCATGCCATAATAAACTTGATGGAAATGTACCTTCTTCATAATGAGAATTGTATGAGAAATTTTGTGCACGAGCAGAGGTACCTTGCAGCTTGAGAAGCCTTTCTTCTTTTATCCCCGTCATGACAAGTGAGTGATCTGATGCTTTTCTCACCTCAACCTTGCCATCAAACATATGAATGGAGTGTCCTTGCTGGTGGATGTGGACCAAGGACATCAAGTTTCTCCTCAGTTGTGGGAGATATAAAACATGATGCAGAAGAAAGTCTGGAAGACCAGGCAATTTAAGCCTGATTGTGCCAAGCCTTGATGGCTTGAGTTTTGATTTGTCTACAAAGTATACTACTCCATCAACATTGTCAATAAATTCTTCAAAAAAATCTCTTCTAAAGGTCACGTGGCAAGTTGCTCTTGAATCAAGCAACCAATCATTTTTCCAAGAAGTGAGTGAAGCATTAAATAAGTCTTCATTTACTCCAATATTACAGTGTGCCACAACATAGTGAGCGGATTTAGGTGCTTTACCTTTCTCTTTGTCATTAGTTTTACCTTTGGGTTGGTTTCTTTCCTGCTCAATTCTATCCCAAGGCAACTTGCATGTGGATGCATCATGTGATCCATCTCTTTTGCAACGTATGCAATGCAAATCTGACTTTTCTCCTTGAGAGTGTCTGCCCCCCCTGCCTCTAAAATTTCTTCTTCCTCTTCCTCTTCGACCACCTCTTCCTCTAGAAGAATCTTGAGCAAGATTATTCTCTCTATGTGCAAGACACATAGTCTCTTCAGAAGATTGAGGAGTTGTCTTCTTCCCAAAAGCTTTCTCTCTTTCAGCAATTTTTTTCACAAGGGAGTCAAAGGTAATTTCTTTGAGGTTTCCATTTGCTTGCAATGACTCAAGATAATTTGAGTAAGTGGGATAAAGTGCCTTGACAAAATCTATCAGAGGAATGTCGAGTTCAACATTAGTGACTTTGATATCATGCATAATAGATTTTACTTCTGATGCAAGAGCAAGAGGATCATCATTTTGTAATTCGAGGCTAAACAATTTAATCATGAGTTGAACAACTTCAAGTGCAGAATGTGAGTCATAGAGTTCCTTTAGTTTTTGTAAGGCTTCGAAATCATTTGAAAATGGTGAAATATGGCGACTCACCTCTTCATTTACTGATGTTGCAATCAAGGCATAAGCCTTGTTGTTCTTATTTTCCCAAATGGCAAATTCCTTGTCTGAGGTAGGTTGTTCTAGTTTTTTGTCTCCATCTCGAACACACACTCCTTTCCACAGCTCATTAAAAATGAGTGTGTGTTTGATATATATATATATATAATATTTTCACTTCTAGTGTTAAAAAAAAAAATTGCATTGTAATAGCAATATTCTAGAAAAAAAGAAGTGTAATTCTGGTCAAGAATGCAGTTATGGCCAAAAATGCATTATGGAGGGAGCAACGTACTGGAGGGAGCAGCTTACTAGAGGGAGCAATGACAACGTGGGAGGAAGAGCATCAAAAGCTACCTCTATCAAGTTTTGTATCGATATTTGATTAGGTTTTAATAACATCTGTGGAATATAATGGCGAGCATGCCAGTGATTACTACTGAGACAATTTCATTGACTGAGAAAAACATGAATATGACACTAGATGAAGCAGCGAAGATGTCCCAAAAAAACCAGTAAAAAGACAAGGAAGCCTGGAATGAGCAGCGTACATGGAGAAGTTATTGGAATTCACCATTAGAAATATGCTGACGGAGGCTAGATATAGCAGCGTATACATGGAGTCGCATTAGAAATGTTGCAAGAATGCTTCTATGGGACAGATAGCGCACCAGGACTGCTGGTAGCCTCATAAAACAATGCACTTCGAAGTATGGGAGCTACAAGGGGAGGTACACCAAGCGTTACACCAGTTATCACGCAGAGGGTAGAGAACTGAAGAATATGGCAGACTGTAGGACAAATTTATGAAAAAATGGCAGAAGGGAGTTACAATGGCAGACTGCAATGCCAAAAATGGAGTTGGCTTTGATACCATGTCAGGCCAAGAGGCAACTCCTCAAATGAGATTATGTATATTCATTTAGGTTGTTCATAGTTATATACATGAGGGAGTGAGTGTTGAGTTTCATCTCTCGATGACTCTCCCTTTTCTCTTATTATTTATTTAGACTATTTAAAATTGTTCACCCAATCCCTATGATTAGGTGTCAACAGTTACAATTGTGATAGAAAATACACTAAAGGTCATAAGTGTGCTAAGAAGAAATTAATTTACATAGATGGGGAAGAGGAGAAAGAAAAGGAACAAGAAATGTCAAAAGAAGAGGATATACACCAGGAACCAATCGCAGAGAAAGAAGAAATTAATCTAACCATTTCTTGTAATGCATTGACAAGAATTACCACTACTCAAACTCTCAAGATAGAAGGGCATATCAAGAAGAAAAAGGTAATAGTGTTGATTGATTCGGGTAGTACCCATAATTTTATTCATCATAAGATAGACAAGGAATTGAATTTGCTTCCTATATCCAGCACTACAGTGTCAAGTAATGGTTGCAAATGGAGGAACCATAAATTGCTCTGGAAAGTGCCATAATATCAAGCTATCCATGGGATAATATGTCTTAAATAGTCTGATGCTTTCCATTCTAATGGGTGGTGCAGATATTGTACTAGGAGTCCAATGGCTACAATCTTTGGGTACGATAGATTTTAATTTTCAAGAACTTTTCTTGATTTTTTTTTGGGAAGGAAAGGAAGTTGAATTAAGGGGTATCGCAGGGAAACTGGGAAAGATAATCAACTCTAACAGCATGACAAAGCTTCTAAAGAAAGAACAACGAGGCGTAATTTCAAAATTATGTTCACTAGAGGTTCCCACATCAAATAATGTATTTCTCGAGATCTCCAAAATGTTTTGGACAATCATTCCAAAGTATTTGAGACTCCCAAAGACCTCCCACCTATTCGTGATCATGATCATGCTATTTATTTGATTCCAGGAAGTGTTCCACCAAACATCAGGCATTATAGATATCCATATGCCCACAAGAGTGAAATTGAATGTATGGTTGCAGAAATGCTAGAGGTTGGTATAATTCAACCTAGTCAAAGTTCTTTCTCTGCTCCAGTGGTATTGGTACACAAGAAGGATGGAACATGGTGCATGTGTCTGAATTATAGGGATCTCAAAAAGCTTACTATTAAGGATAAATTGCCCATTCCTGTCATTGATGAATTATTGGATGAATTACATGGAGAAATTTACTTCACCAAGTTGGATCTTCGTTTAGGATATCATCAAATCAGAATGAAGACTGGAGACATTCCAAAAACAACATTTATAACTCATGAGGGTCATTATGAACTTTTGGTCATGCCTTTTGGCCTTACCAATGCACCTTCTAAATTTTAAGGTTTGATGAATTCCATTTTCAAACCCTTCCTTAAAAAAATTGTGTTAGTATTTTTTGATGATATGCTAATCTACAGAAAGACTTGGAAGGATCATGTTCAACATGTTGATAGGGTGCTCAAACTATTGGAGGAGAAACAATTATATGCAAAAAACTCCAAATGTTTCTTTGGAGTACAAGAGGTGGAATATTTGGGTACTCAATTAGCTCATAGTTCATCTTATCATCCTCAACCTAATGGGCAAACTGAGATAGTGAACAAATGTTTGGAAGGATATCTTCGTTCCTTTGTTTCTGATAAACATACACAATGGGTCAAGTGGTTGCCTCTCACTGAATGGTGGTATAACACTTCCTTCCATACTACAGCAAAAATTACCCCATTTATGCACTTTATGGATATCATCCACCGTCCATCACATCATCTTTAAAAGAAAATTCTAAGGTTCAAGCAATGGAAGATCACATCAAGCATCAACAACAAGTTCTCAAACTCTTAAAGGATAACCATACTTTGGTCCAGAATAGAATGAAACAACAGGCAGATCAACATCGTAGAGAAAGAAGTTTTGATGTAGGTGATAGGGTATTTCTATGACTACAACCATACAAACAAATGTCCCTCAAGAAAGCTAAGAAGGATAATAAATTATCACCAAAGTATTATGGTCCATACAAGGTGTTACAAAAGATTGGTACTATGGCATACAAATTGGAGCTTCCTGCATCTTCCCGAGTGCACCCAGTTTGCCATGTTTCATGCTTAAAGAAGCTTATAGCTGAGAAGATCCCAGTTCAAACAATATTGCCAGAACTTGACGAGGAAAGAAAAATCATATTGGAACTAGAAGAAGTCACAAAAACAAGAAATCGACAGCTACGAAATCGATCAATTTTAGATTATCTCATCAAGTGGAAGAACTTACCCACTGAAGATTCCACATGGGAGGATGATAATTTTATACAAAAGCATCCAAAACTACTCAAGCGTTGAGGACAACACTTTTTGAAGGAGAGGGGCATGTTAGGTCCCTATACTACTAGTGTAACCCCTTGTTCTTATTATTGCAACCCCCTTATTGTATTATTGTGCCCATATAGTCCCCATGTTGTTATTATTATGCCCCATAGAAGCCACCATTATTATTGTTGTGCCCTACAATATTATTGTTATGTAGGCTTTGATTATATTGGGACCCCTTAGACTCATATATATAGAAAAGAGGCCTTTTCATTTGTATCATCCTAGAATTGTTCAATTGTGTAATGTAAAGGAGGTTTCCCCCTCGAAGAGGCTAGTTTTGAAGTCGTTGATCTATATTTTCTATCTTTTTGTGGGTTGGTTTCATAACATAGGCACCAACCTGAAGGAAACTTTGATCCCTTAATATTTACAGGAACCTAATCCAAACTTAAATAGGAATGCAACAAATTACATATATAACCATAAATACAGAGATGCAGCAGAAATAACACTTCATTTCATCAATCTCAAATATTGAAATATGCTTACAAACAGAATGGAAATAGCTTATCTCTGAGAAGAGATGTGGTGGCTACATGCCTCTAAACTGTGTTACAAATAGGCTCAAATACCTATTTATTATTGAGAAACGTTGGAAAACCCTAAACATCCAAAAACCTAACCCTAGGACATGAAGGCCAAAACTATGGGCCCCGTTTGGGTAAATTGGTACATTAACTTCCCAAGGTTGTAACTTTGGCATACGATCTTCGTTTGAAATGCACAATACCTCATTATATATATCTATCCAAGAGATACAACTTTCAAGTGGCCAAAATTGGTCAAATCCCCACCATGGCCCCAATTTTCCCAAAAAACATTGTTTATGGACTCAAAACGGCTTTGGAAGTTTAGGACTCGGAAAACTACCAAAAATAGTAAATTATGCTACAATTAAGGAAACTGAAAAAATGAAAGAGACTATGGTGGGGGTCCAAGTGGAATAGGTGGGTGGCCACCAAAATCCACTTGGATCAGAACCAACCTTAAGGAGACTTCAATCCCATGAGATATACAAGAACCAACCTAAAGGAGACTCCAATCCCTTAATTTACAGGTACCAACCTACACTACCTATCAGATCCCCTTTTCATCACATTTTCAAACTCAAATCCTCAAACACTTTCTCTTATCTTTACACATCCATACTTCTTTGAGCTCTTACATTCTATTTACTATTCCAGATCTTACATTGCTTACTCTCTCTTTGGCTTTCAACTCAACTAAATATTCAACTCTAACTTGAATATGTAAACTGATATATTCCATTCTTTCTCTATGCATACCCAACATTGTCAGAACACTTCACTCAGCACTTTCATATGTTAGGTCACCATACTCAGGTTGCTTCTTGTATACACAAGTTGAATCATTCTCCAATATTTTTTCTCTGCTTTAGACGACTTACCCTTCTTTTCCTGGTCTACTACAAGTTTCTGCTATTTTCCTTAAACAATTTATGTCTTCTCATATCCAAGGTTTCGTCGCTTTGTCTTACTTCCTTTACAAACCCAACCACTACTTAAATGTTTAAATTTGTATTTATAACTTCCAGCCTCCATTAACATGGGTGTTGATCCATAGTATTGACCCATGGTATCGTGGATCCTTTTACCATTTCAACAAGTTGCATTTTGTTCGTACACAGTACTCTCATAATGCTTTATGTTCCTTCTTTCACTGGATCTCATCAATTCTCCCATATAGCTCATGTTGCATTGCTAACTACACTATTGTCCTCAAATAGTGTGTATTTCATGTACAACACATTGACCATTGCACTATTTGTTTGCTAAAGTCTCCACAGATAATTGCACCTCTGCATATTTTACGTTCAACTCATCTTCAATCATTTCACTACCAAATTGTTGCGCACTATGCAATGATTACACCCATCCCATGCTTTGATGTGTAATTCACATTCAACACTATATTAATATCTTTAACTATGTCTATATTTATCAATGGCACTCTTAGGCAGATTTACCATTTCTCAACCTTCCATATGAATTGACATCATAACTAGGTGCTTAACATGCTAAAACTCTTGAATCCAAATTTCTTTTCACCTTAACTTTTAGCGTCAAGAGCTTAACGTCATGTTCCTCAAGTTGGGGCTAGAACCTTAGGCTTAAAATTTTTGTCTAACATGTCTAGGACCCTGATGGTTGGATGCCTAGTTGTTTTGTGCACTCTCGAATGCCAGGTGCTTTGGTGCTTTTTAATTATTGGAGTTTTCACATCAACCTTGCCAATTTTGTTACTTGATGGTAATTTCTCCATTTACCAAACTTCTCACACCAACTTGTTCAATAATTGTACCTTTCAATACCCTGGTACTCATTACATGATGGGATTTTCACACCACATTACTATTTATGTAGCTTGATAGTGGGCCAAGCACATACAATGCTACTCCCTCATTAGCCCATTACAACACTTTGTTGGGCCAATATAGGGCCCCACATGATCCATCCTTTGAATGTGTTGTTAAACCTTTGTCTTTTACCATTTTGGCCAAAACAAAATAGTCACAAAAACCTCGCCAAACACAGTCCTAACACAGATCTCAAGACCTCTTAGTTTGCCACGTCAATCCATGGTGGACCAATCACGAGTTGCCACATGTTCCTTCTTCCACCTCATCACTATTGTGTACATTTTTAAGTAATATTGGACCAACCTTGTTTTTCATAGCCAAAATTGCACTATGACACTCGATGCCTCGATACCCAGAGTAGGGACCCATCATAGCTACGACACCTACCAAGTCACACTCCATGTCAACTACTATGACCAAATAATGCTAGCCACATGTCTGGATGCCGATATGTACCTACCACATGTCAGGTCTACTAAATTTCCATTTGGGTGGTCAAAACTACCAAATCTACGTGCCATATGTCATGCACTATAGTTTCCATATCATCAAGCTTGCCACCTGTCATCGATGTGGACTTGCCATGTCATATTGGTGCCACATCAAACCCCGATACCTTAGTATAATTAAGTTATCCATAACTTTTTTTTTTGTAAGCTTGGTAGGACTACATCTTCATCATGCCCAACTTCTCACCCCGATTGAGGGGATAGCATAAGATTTGAACCCAAGACTTCCAATTTGGTGAGACTTCATTTCCACGGCCATTTCTAATTAAGCTACACCAAGCGGACAAGTTATCCATAATTTAATCATTATGTATTCAACCTAATTAATTAGGTGTTAATAACATATTGATGGTTGTGATTAAGGTGGGCTAGGGTTGCAATAAAAAATCATTTTTATGTTATGAAAATTTTGGCCTTATTCAATTTTCCATACCGGACCACGTTGTGGGCCCTTCTACCAATCACCAACCTATCGAGCGAGTTCATATACCAAATCCCACCATCTAAGCTTATAACAACCCTCGCTTTCTGACTCATGTTGTGGACCCCTCCTACTAGCCTTATACTTTGATACAGGTGGATATTGGTGGCCATCCACCTATTCCACTTAGACCTCCAGTCATTTTCATCTATTTCCTTGTTTATTTCAACATTTACTATTTTTAGCAATTTTTTGTGTCTTGAACTTCTGAAGCAGTTTTGACCCCCTAAACAACACTTTTTTTAGGTCCATGACAAGCCCTAAGGAGGGGCCTACAACAAATTTTGTAGTACTCCGAAAGACCTTTGCAAAAAGGTATCGTACATGCCAAACAGAGATAATATGACCAAGTTAGGACCTCAGGAAGTTGATTACCCAATTAACCTCAACGAGGCCCACAAATTCTTGGTGTCATATCTCTTGAGATTAGGGTTTTGGTTGTTTAGGGATTTCCCTTATTGTTCAATAATAAATAGACCCTTGAGCCTCATTGTAACACAATTCATAGGAATGTAGTTGCCACATCTCTTCTCAGAGATAAGCTACCATCGCCCTAGCTAGTTTATTTCCATTCTGTTTGTAAGCATATTTCAGTATTATGGTATTAATGAAATGAAGTGTTATTTTTGTTGCATCTCTGTATTCATGGTTATATCTGTAATTTGTTGCGTTCTTGTCTAAATTCATATTATACATATATTGGACTGTGCTGAAGGAGTCATACTGGACCATGCTCCTACAAACTTGTACCAAATCATTCTTGTGGTCCCTTCTACTAATCCCTTTCCTACCAGGCAAGTTCATATACTAGACCATGCCAACAGCACATACCAGACTCTAAGGAAGAGCACCAAATTTCAACAAACTCAAAATGAAAGATGTTGGAGAATGCAACTAAGTTCATCTTCATAATTTGTACCATTATGTATTTTATGTAAAAAGCAAAAGAAAAGAAAAAGAAAAATTATTATTATTATTTTTCTAGACAACCAAGAGAATAGTAGATTCATCATTTGGGGGAAAAATGGCTCTGAATTTGAGTCATGCTTCGAACCTGGAACCCTCGTGAGGCTATGGATAAGCCCTACTGCTCGTCTACTGCTCCCCTGTCCTACTACTTACCCATTGCCTATATTCTCGACCGTGACTGTGCCATCACCGTCTTGGGTGTTAGGCATATCTTCCACACGGATCGACATCTTTCGAACTCAGCCTTCAGAACGGGTCAACTTCTTTGGCTACTGAAATGGATGAAGAACTCATTGACTTCCCGAAGGACTTGTATGACTCTGCATTCATCTGGACAGTGCCTCCACATCAGACGAGAACTATGGATTTATCTGCGATAGAAGGAATACCGACTCTTCAGGTAGGCATGTCTAGGGTTTCCCCGGAATATGCTCCTTATTCTCCCAATCCTCCATATTTCGATTCCTTCCTATCATTCAGACACATTTCTGTTGGATACCTTGCCTTTTGCGCCACTGCTCACCCTACTTTCTTCTCCCACCTGGACTACCCTACACCCTCTCCCTCCTCATTTCATTTTCTGGAAACCTTCCTTGTTGCTCCCCCTCTGTCGCACTCCTCTCCACATAACCCATCCCTCTCTTGTCTGCACATTCCCTCAATTGTTATTCCAGCGACACCGACTGACCTAGGCCCCTCTAGGGTTTTTTCCTTGTCGAATATTGAACCCTCATTGCCATCTAGTAACCTCCCCTGCTCCCCACTAGTCACAACATCTCTCCCCTCCATCTACTTTGAAGGAGGTCTGATCCCTCAACCTGATAGTCCCACTGATGTTCCCAGGCATAGTACTTCATCTGATGCCCCATCCGCCGAAGCAGCCAATACGGAAGTAGGGATCCACAAGAGGGGTGCGAGAAAATCCAAATGTATCAAGCCTAGTAACAAGGGGAGCCAACTGATTCTCGGAGAAGGCCTTCAAATGGCAGATGTCATCAACATCACAAACAAGGTTTTGGTTGGAAGGGTGTGTGGTAGGAATTACTCTGCCCCTCGTTTGCGAAAGTGGATCATGGAGATTTGGGGCCAGATCTTGGAGGATCTCCCATCCATTGTTATGATATCGAAGGGTTGGTTCACCATACAATTCCATAGGCCAGAACAAGCAGATTGGGTCCTTTCAAAGTTTTGGCATATCGAATTGGCACTGGTACTGCTCAAGAGATGGAGCCTCTTTTTGATCTCGATCAGGAACAGTTGGGTGCTAGACTAATTTGGGTCAGACTTCCCGGATTTCCCCTTCATCTCTGGTCAGATGATATCTTCAAACGAATTGGCAACACTCTAGGGAAATACCTCGACCACGACAAATCCTTCCTGCACAGGAGGAAGATGGATTTCGCCTGTATACTCATCCATCTTGACACATGTGTAGGGTTGGAGGAAGATATGAAGTGTTAGGATATTCTGACACATAAGAAATAGATAGGTATAACTTGGTCTACTATAGAGTTAGGTAAAGTGTGTTTCTTTACTATGTACTTTTGTAACTTACAATCCGACGATCACAATATATTCTAGACATGAAGTGATCCGACGATTCATTCTCTCCGCGGTATTACCGACACTTGATCCATGGCTTAACACCCGATTGATCCATTGTCTCTATTTAAAGAGCATGGAGGGTCATTTGTAAGGTGATCGTTCATGAGAGAAGCTTATGTAAATTTTCTTTCTTTTATTAATAAATTGCCTGAAGTGGCTGCGTTGGCTCAAGTCATGGACTGTTTCTCTCTTTGAGGGTTTTAACCACGTCAAGAACACTGGTGTATTGATTTGTGATCTGTTTGTGAGCGGTGTCCTTTGGTGTTCTATATGAGGAACTTACCCTGTAAATTCCTACATGGTATCAGAGCTATTTAAGGGCTGCATCCATTAGTGATCCAAATCCGAAGTCGGTAGAAGTGCATCCGACTGTCATGTCTTAGATCTATTGTTTCTGACTGCTTTCGGGCCGAGAGGACTGCTCTATTGTGTTAGAAGCATCTGTTCCAGTGAGGAACCCCTTTTGTTTCACGCGAAAAGGTTTTCGGTAGCCCTAGCTACGTCATTTTTAAGATCTGGAGGAAAAAAGAGCTTTTTCAAGTAAGCACGCACCCCAAACCTTCACTGACTAAAAAAAAAAAAAAACACCCTTCCTCTTTTCTAAAAATTACTAACCTTTTAAACTAGCTCACTTCGTCCAAAGTTACTTTATGAAAATAGAGGTCTTGAGTTCAAGTCTTTCTTTTTGTTGAGTTACTTTTTCAAAAAGCACATGTAACTTATGTTTTAAAGTTACTTTATGTAAAAGTGCTCTCACCCATTATAAAAAGTGAATCACTTATAATTCTAAAGTCTCTTCATCTTTTATTCAAGTTACAATTTAGTGGGTAGCTCATAAAGTACCATTGCAAAAGTGACTTTCACTTATTTATAAAAGTGAGTCACATAAAATCTTCTTTTTTTTAAGTGAGCTAATTAAATTAAGTTTGGAAAGGGGGGGATTTTTTTTTAAATATAACATTATCATTCACTTCTGCACATTCACGCACTTCGTCGGCATCTTCAACAACTTTTCTTCAAAAAGTCATAACTTCTTCATCCGGAAGCCGCTTTTAGAGCCATTTTTTTTAATCAGCCTAATTTTTTTAGATCTTTCCATTGGAACACTTAGTTTCAGCATATACAGCTTCAGTGTCTGTTAAAATGGAAATTCCATGCCAAGTTATTCTTGACAGCACCAACTACTTCCAATGGTGGTCCTACATTGTGGATTTACTTAGAAGTAAAGGTCTTTACAGAATAGCCTCAAGCCAAGAAACTAAGCCTAAAGATGAAGATCAGGCATCCAAATGGGAAAATAGGCAAGATCAAGCACGTGGGTTGATAGGGATGTCTATTTCTCCATACCTTAGATTCCATATCGCAAAACTTGATACCCCTAATGAAGCAATGAAACAACTCACTAAAGTTTTTGGAATTAAAAATGAAATTATAGCCCATCAACTCGAAAATGAGTTGCTTACATTAAACCCCAATAATTTTCCTTCCATTGAAGATTTTTTGTCCAAGTTCAAGACCCTTAGACTTCTCTTGGAAGGTGTTAAGGTTAAAAAAGAAGATGGTAGCCTTATCTATTCCATTCTTACTAAGTTGGGACCAACCTACTCTGTGTTTGTTTCCACCTTCTATTCTACTAGAGAAACCTTTATTTCTCAAGGAAAATACTACAAGTTCCCCTCTTTTGATGCCTTTTGTGATTCTTTAATAAGAGAACAAGAAAAACTCTTACATCTTGGTCTTCTTAACCTTGGAAACTCTTCTAAGAAATCCTGAGCCGCCCAGCAATAACCAAATTCAAAGAATCTTAAGAAGCAATATCCTAAAAAGAATGGTCCTAAACCAAACAAGGGTCCCAAGCGATTTCAGTCTCAAAATGAAAAATCATTTCAACAAAATGATAAGGCAAATAAAAACAAAGGGAAGAAGACTGATAGACATTGCCACTTTTGTAATCGAGATGGCCACTTAGAATCCAAATGTTTAAGAAGATCGAAGCCTAGGAAGCAACAATGAAGAAGCATAACATCCATTTGGAGCACTTTTCAACTTCTTCATCTTCAGGAATAACACTTTCTACATGTGGTTGTCAAGCATCTCGGTCTGGTTATGCACTAAATGTATCTTCTTCTTCTTATTCTCCTGAGTGGCTCATTGATTCTGGAGCTTCTTATCACATGGCCAAAAACAAAGCCATGTTTTCTTCTTTAAATGATTGTTACACCAAAAATATATATGTCGGTGATGATAGATCTCTTAGTGTTGTAGGGACTGGAACTGTTCATCTAGACAATGGTCAATTTAATGATGTATTATGTGTTCCAACCTTATCCTGAAACCTTCTATCTGTATATCAGATAACTCATTCAGGTGAAGGTAAAACCGTTGGATTTTCACCTCACGATGTTGTAATTAAGGACCTAACAGATCCTAAACATATTTTAGCTACTGGCATTGCTGATGATTCTACAAGGTTGTATAAGTTTAACAACTTTGGGTCATCAACTCTTCCCTCGGTATTTGTTTCTCATAATGATGGAGTGAGCAAACTTTCGCATGAGCGATTTGGTCACTTAAACTATCGCTCCCTTCAAAATCTATGTAAATAAAATATGGTGACAGGTCTTCCTATGGTATCTTGCAAAGATGATGTTTTTTCCGAATGTGTACTTAGCAAACATCATCAAGACAGTTTTGAAAAACGTGCCTCTTGGCACTCCTCATCCCCTTTACAGCTTATGCATAGTGATTTATGTGGTCCACTTCCAGTTGTTTCATTCTCTGGCTACAAGTATTTCTTAACTTTCATTGATGATTTCTCCAGACACACTTGGGTATACTTCTTAAAACTCAAGAGTGAAGTATTTAACATGTTCTTGGCCTTTAAGGCCTTTGTTTAAAAACAATCTGGACATCAAATTCTTAAGCTAAGATCTGATGATGGCGGAGAATATGTTAACAACAAATTCATCAACTTTTGCACTGAATGGAATTCAAATGCAACATATTGTTCCATATACTCCACAACAAAATGTTGTAGCTGAAAGGAAGAATCGTACCTTAAAGGAAATGGCTAATTGTATGCTTCAATTTAAAGGACTTAGTCTTAATTTTTGGGTAGAAGTAATTAACTGTGCAAATTACCTAGTAAATCGCACTCCTACTAAGGTTTTAAAGAATATCACTCCAGAAGAAGCATGGAGCTCAATTAAACCATATGTAAGTCACTTTCGTGTTTTTGGAAGTGAAGCATGGGCCCATATTCCAGATGAGAAACATAAAGCTTTAGAACCTAAGAGTGAAAAATGTATTTTTGTTGGATATTTTGAAGATGTCAAAGGATATAGACTTATTCCACTTAAGTCCAAAAATGTTATCATTAGAAGAGATGTAAAGTTTGTTGAAAATATATTAGCCTACGAGCCTAGTTCGGCGGATGTGCCACCTCTCTCTATCCCTTCTACTTCTGAAAATATTTCTTCTTTAGATGATGACAACGAGGATGACAATCCTCCCCCACCTTCTCAGGATCCTCCTTCAGCTCCTCAGCTTCCAAAATGGGTTTGTGCTACTCGGGATGCAGCAGGTGCTCTTGCAGGTGATCCTACAGATCAACGACGTACATGTTCTCAGTTCGATAGAGCCTCTTCTTTACTGGATCAAGCTCCAACGAATTATGATCCTGACACCTTTGCAGAAGCTTCAAGCCATTTAGATTGGGACGCAACTATGAATGCATAATATCGTTCATTATTGGAAAATGATACATGGGATCTTGTTCCTCTTCCAAAGGGACGAAAACTTGTTAGATGCAAATGGGTTTATAGAACCAAGTATGGACTAGATGGAAGAGTTGATAAACATAAAGCTCATCTTGTTGCTAAGGGTTTTTCACAAGTTGAAGGAATTGACTATACTGAAACCTTCTCCCCCCAAAATGAACTCTATCTGCCTTGTTCTTTCCCTTGTTGCCTCTTTCAAGTGGGAAGTCCATCGGATAGATGTTAAATTTACCTTCTTGCATGGGGAATTGCATGAAGAAATCTATATGGAACAACCTCTTGGCTTTATAAAAGCAGACTCCGTCCTTGTATGTCGGCTTAAGAAATCCCTTTATGGTCTCAAGCAAGCCCCTCGGGCTTGGTATGCCAAAATGGATAGCTTTCTTTTATATACTAGCTTTTCTAGGTGTCATTCTGACAATATTATCTACACCAAGAAAGTGGGTAAGTCTCTTATCATTCTTGTTCTTTATGTTGATGATCTTATCCTTACTGGTAGTGATCCCAACCTTATAAACCATATGAATTCCAGCCTTAAAAAGAAGTTTGAAATGACAAACTTAGGACACTTGCATTATTTTCTTGGTCTTCAAGTCTTGCAAACCAAGGAAAGTATTTCCATTTCCCAATCCAAGTATGCCTATGATCTTCTACGCCATTTTCACATGGAAGACTGTAAGCTAGCCCCTTCTCCCTTTCAGTCTAGAGCCAAACTTTTAGTCACTTGTACTTCCCCTGAAGTTGATTCTACCTTATACCATCAGCTTGTAGGAAAACTTTTGTATTTGCTTTGTTGTTGGCCTTATTGCTCAATTTATGAAAAACCCACATGAAAGTCATTGGAAAGCAGCTAAAAGAATACTTTGTTATGTTCGAGGTACAATTCAGTTTGGGATTCATTACAGTGCAAAAGAATCTCCTCTATTGGTTGGTTTCACTGATTTCGATTGGGCTGGTGACCCTGATGATCGGAAGTCTACTGCAGGTTATGTGTTCACTCTTGGTTCTGGACCTATTACATGGACTTGTAAGAAACAAAGTGCCATTTCTCTTTCTTCAACAGAAGCATAGTATCGTGGTGCCATAGAAGCTAGTAAAGAAACCCCCTGGCTTCGTCAAATCCTGTCAGAGTTTGGCTTTCAACAGCAGCATCCGACTACACTTTGGCATGATAATCAAAGTGCCATTCAACTATGCAAAGATCCAGTCCAACATCAGTGCAGCAAACACATTGAACTACGCATGCACTTCATGAGAAAGCTCATTCATGAACATGTTCTTGAAGTGCAATATTGTTCAACCGATGATCAAGTTGTAGACATCTTTATAAAGGCTCTCATAGAGGCGAAGTTTACTAAACTTCGATTTATGGTTGGAGTTCAGGAAGTTGTAACTAAGGGGGGATAGGCTCTAATGCCTCCTTCCTTCTCCTATTGTGTCATATTTGTACATCCTTCAATCCTATCCCAATTTGTTCTTAAGGGGGGATGTTAGGATATTCCAAAACATAGGAAATAGTTAAGTATAACTTGGTCTAGTATAGAGTTAGGTAAAGTTTGTTTCTTTACTATGTACTTTTGTAACTTACAATCTGACGGTCACGATATGTTCTAGACATGAAGTGATCCGACGGTTCATTCTCTCCTCGGTATTACCGACACTTGATCCGTGGCTTAACACCCAATTGGTCCATGATCTCTATTTAAAGAGCATGGAGGGTCATT
Organism: Pinus tabuliformis; assembly: GCA_031772625.1. Taxonomy (NCBI): domain Eukaryota; kingdom Viridiplantae; phylum Streptophyta; class Pinopsida; order Pinales; family Pinaceae; genus Pinus; species Pinus tabuliformis. The sequence goes on along the minus strand of CM062811.1, from coordinate 1,146,048,956 downwards.
TGTAAGGTGACCGTTCATGAGAGAAGCTTATGTAAATTTTCTTTTTTTTATTAATAAATTGCCTGAAGTGGCCGCGTTGGCTCAGGCCATGGACTATTTCCCTCTTTGAGGGTTTTAACCACGTCAAGAATACTGGTGTATTGATCTGTGATCTATTTGTGAGCGGTGTCCTTTGGTGTTCTATCTGAAGAACTTACCCTGTAAATTCCTACATGAAGATCCTGTGGATAAATACTATAAGAGTGCAATTGTTGGATTACAAAGGAGTACCCTTCCACTATAGGCGATGCCACACAGTTGGTCATCTCTGGAAAGATTTCCCACTACTCTCCAAATTAAATCCTCCTTTGATGACCTCGAAAGATATCACTGAGAAGGCTGGGTTACCTCCTCGAAAGAATCAGCAAGCGAAGAAGGCAGGGCCAAGTAATACAAAACCATCTGCGGCCAATCTCTGGAAATTGGCTGCAACCACACAGTCGACTCAGCCGCCTTCACCAAGGGTCACTAGAGCATGCTCAACTACCTCAGGTACTATTTCCACCACCCCTCTCTCTTTTCCTTTTGTATCAATTGAGACATTTGCATCATATCAACCTTGCATGATGGAGGTAAATGTATCTGGTTGTCATCTCTCTCCGATTATTTTCCCCTCTTCCCCTGATGTATTCTCCCTACCCCCTCCTTCCATCCCGACATTCCCGCCTTGTTCCTCCTATGCTATGGATATTTCCTCTGATTCTCTTTCTGGTCACCAATACAATCTGCGATCCCGGAACAAAACATCTGCACCTCCCGAGTATGGACTGGGCACAACCTCTCATCCGATTACCCCCAGACCTACCCGTGGAAGACACTCCAATATGTCCAAGGCCATCCACAAGTGTTGAAGGTAGACAACTATCTATTGTAGGGGTTCTTAGAGCAAGAAATTCCCCCTCGTCGGCACCCTCATGAAGTGGCTCTCCTTCAATTGTCGTGGGTTGGCTAGTCCCGCCAAACGACTAGCCCTCAAGAGACTCCTGGAAATTGAGAAGGTAGATGTGATCTTACTATAGGAGACACTTGGTGATTATGAACATATTACCCCTACACTGTCTGCTATCCTTCTTGGTTGGACACTCCATGCACTTGATGCCCAAGGTCGATCTGGGGGCATTGCGATTGGCATTAATCCCATGGCATTAAGGCTACTAAACGTTTGGGGTAGGGAGGGTGTACTGGTAGCAGATCATTTTTTCTGAACAACTTGGGCTAGAACTCTGATTGGTGAATATCTATGGCCCCTATCATAATCGATTGGAATTTTGGGAGACTGTGTTGAAATCATCGTTTATGCAAGTTGATAACATCATTCTGGGAGGTGATCTAAACTTTTCCATTGATCTAGCGGAATCCTGGGGTTCACATGCACAGTCTGACTCCATCACTGACTCGATTGGCCCCTTACTAGAGCAGCACCACTTCATCGATATCCCGATGCCTCACCTCCAACCTACTTGGCGAAACAGGAGAACTAGGGAAGCCATGCTAGCTAGGAGGTTGGATAGATTCCTTCTTAAAGAATCTCTTCTAGAAAAATTAACCCATTACAGGAAATGGGTTGGCTCTGGTGGTATCTCTGATCACTCCCCGATATACTTAGAAATCTTTGGCCCTCTGCCTAAGCCCAGAGCCCCTTTCAAATTCAATTCGATCTGGCTTCAGGATGAAACTTATATCAAGCTCATCAAGGATACCTGCCTTACTGAAGATCCTTCACCTGATAAATCTGCTTCAACCTCCATTGCTAATAAACTTCTATGCCTAAAAAATAAAATTATTGAATGGGCCAAAGTCAAATGAACACAGGATGATAATGCCCTCAGAACCATTGAAGAGAAATAATCAGGCTTGGTGATCCCAGGAGTGGAGGTTTCTCATCTATTGACTCTAAAGATCAGGTCATCAAGCTGGAAGCAGACAGACTTAGGATCCTTAAGGAACGAGAAGAGACTTGGAGGCTCAAGAGTAGAGCCACATGGTTACAAGCCGGTGATGACAACACCAAAATTTTCCAGCAATATGCCAAGGGGCGCAAGGCCATCAATACCATTTGGTCTCTTGAAAATGAGGATGGTCTACCTGTTACTTCTTTCCATCAACTAGCATATTTAGGCATATCCCACTTCAGTCGACTTTTCAGAGCACCACAGGAAGCCACCCTGGCTAAAATCATCAAAATTGTTGGCTTATTCCCTCGTTTTGTCGATGAAGAAGCAGCTGAGGATCTGAACAAACCTGTATCGATGGGGGAATTAGAATTTGTGCTCAAATGGTTCAAAAAGGATAAGAGCCCGGGCTCGGATGGTTGGCCAGTTGAATTTTATTTAACTTTCTTTGAATTACTTGGACAAGATCTTCTTCATGTAGTGGAAGAATCTAGGATGTATGGCCACATGTATGATGCCTTTAACTCTACCTTCATTGCCCTCATTCCCAAATCTGATCTGCCCCAATCCTTCAACGACTACAGACCCATATCTCTTTGCAACTGCATCTATAAGATTATTGCCAAAATCATTGCCAATCGCCTTAAGCCTATACTCTCCCATCACATATCACCGAAACAGTTTGCTTTTCTGGACAATCGACATATCCATGATGCAATTGGCATTGCACAAGAAGGGCTCCACTCCATGCATATCAAACATATTAAGGGCATGATTCTCAAAATCGACTTAGCAAAGGCCTTTGACAGAACCAACTGGTTATACATTCAGATGCTCCTAACTCACTTGGGATTCCCTATCACTGTCATCAACTAGATCATGTGTTGTATATCTACTGTGTCATACAATGTTCTCATCAATGGTTCTACATCAAATTCTTCCATGCTGAGTGTGGGCTCAGGCAAGGCCACCCCTTATCACCCCTACTCTTCTTATTGGTAATGGAAGGACTGAGTAGGCTACTAACTGATGAAAAAAACAAAGGCAGATTAAAGGGCATCAAAATTGTAGAAAATTGTGTACTATCTCATCTCCTATTCATCGATGATGTTCTCATTTTCTTGAACGGGGCTATCAGCGACTCTTTGGTCTTCAATTCATTGCTCAAATTATTTTGCAAAGCCACTGGGATGTGCTGCAATCATTCAAAATCCACCTTGTCAATGTTGGGATGCTCTCAGCATGAACTACAATATGCCCTTCAGAGATTTCCTTTTACTACCCTAGCCTTTGAATATGACCTCAAGTATCTTGGTTTTCAACTCAAGCCCAATAAATACAAAATCGTTGATTGGTCCTGGTTGGTGGCCAAAATTGAAAATAGACTGAACACTTGGCAACACAAATGGCTTTCTAGGGTTGGTCGCCTAGTTCTCATCAAATCTGTCTTAGAAGTGATCCCGGTATACTGGATGTCACTTTCTTGGATACCCAAGGGCATACTCTCCAGAATACAACAAATCTGCTGCAAATTTCTTTGGAAAGGATCAAAAGATGGACACACCTTTGCCTGGACTTGATGGGATCTTATAGCACTGCCCAAGAAATGGGGTGGTTGGGGTTTAAAAGACCTCCCAAGCTTTTCCAAAGCACTTGCTGCTAAATTAGGTTGGCAAATTCTTACTGCAGACAATCTATGGACCAAGGTGGTTATCAAAAAATACATCAGTCCCCTTCGCCCCATTGAATGGATTAGGAGACTGACTCAGAACAGGTTAAATATCTCTATGATGTGGCATGCCATTATCAACTCTATATAGCACATTAGAAATGGTCTGGCCTGGAGGATCAGATCAGGTAGTCAGGTTCGTATAGGGATGGATCCCTAGTCTGGAAGCGGAAATGCACACATATTATCTCTAGATCTCATTCAGTTCTTGGAACAAGATGGAATCACTACTATTAATCATATTGCTGACCTTACAAATACCTCTATCTTCTCTCAAGCTTGGAAATCAACACATGACCTCCACATTCCTGTACAATGGCATCAGGAATGGTCAAACTACATAGGAGTGCTAGTAGAATCACATGTAAGAATTCTGGATAGAGATGATGAACTTATTTGGGCTTGCTCACAACACAGTAAATATTCCCCGAAGGATGGATACCCTATCATTTATGAAGAACATCAGCCCCCTGATGTGGTATGGTGGTGGCACCCTCTCTAGAAATTAAAATTCCCTCCAAAGGCCAAGCTATTTATGTGGTGTATATTGTGCAACAAGGCACCCACATGTGATAATCTACAGAAGCGATCTCTACATGGCCCCTCCTGGTGTGTCCTTTGCAAAAATGCGGAAGAAAGCATTGATCATCTTTTTTTACATTATCTCTCTACTATCACATTCTGGCATAATATGTTTAATCTCTTGAATAAAAATTTAACCTAGACTGGACAAACTGTCACATCAGCTTGGGAAGCATGGTGGAATCAAGCTACCCCCACCAAGCTTCAGAATCTCCCTCCTTTAATATGCTGGGGTATTTGGATTTGTAGGAATATGTTAATATTCCATGAGAAGAATCCCAACTGGAACATTATCTCTGCACATATATCCACCTTATATCACATGATACCTGAGGATGCACTCAAGCGACCACACATAACTATCATAGCAGAGACCATCGACAAATCTTATCCTTGGGAATTTTTTGATGGATCTGCACAAAATGATGGATGTGGAGGTGGTGCCATTTTATATCTACAAGAGGATCACTACTTCAAATTAAAAATTGGACTTGGACGAGGCACTAATAACTTTGCTGAACTATCCAGCCTAAAACACCTTCTCACTTTCTCACTTGAAAAAGGATGCAGGCACCTTCAGATATTTGGAGACTCTAAGCTTATCATCAATTGGTTCAATCAACAATCGTTATGTCACATGCACACACTGCGGAACCTATTGGATGAAGTTTTATTATTAAAATCTCAATTTGACATCATTTCATGTCATCATATTTACAGGGAGAGGAACCACCTTTTCAATCTACTTTCCAAGGAGGTAGCGCACCAGCCATACAACTAATGGATGATACAAGAATAGAATGGACATGATTTCTATCAGTATTTTCATAGACCTTTCGATGATCAGCACACACAACAGGATGATCAGTCCTAATTATGTGATGGATATGGATTATGATAACACTTATTTTCTTATTACAGACATATGTATTTAGATTATCATTTTGTATATTTATGGGATAGGTTACAGTGATGTAACAAACTTTATTTATAGTATGTGGCTTGCCACCAATTTTTGATATATGCTTTTTATAAAGCATCTACAACATGTAATTTTCAGAAATATTAATGAAAGTTACGATTTTTCCTTGGGGAATTATTTTTCTAGACAAGCAAGTTATTAATGCTTCTAGGTTTTTGAGTCAAAGAGTCAAAGTCCTATTTGGACCTATTGTAAAAGAAAAAAGAAAAATGAATTTTTTAAATATTTAATTTTGGGTCAAAACCCCCTCTAGGTGCCAAGTCGACCTATCTGTTAAGTCGGCCCTACCCCAATGGACATTTCTATTCACACTCCTTTGAAATGTAAATAGAGGGAAGATGGAGCTCATTTGTACACACACACTTGATGGATTGTAGTATGAAATATCATAGAAAGGGCAAAGAAGAAGTGGAGGGTCAAAGTTTGAAAGAGAGGATTTCTTCTTGAGCCATTATTTGTGGAAGTTTTACCTTAGTACATCTCTTGTTGTTGGTCTCTTACTGATGTATCTTGTAATGACTCCTCCCCTCATATCTTCCCACTTTCACCAGCTTACCTGGGGTAAACATGAGATGAAGGGATACTATGAGAAGACTCGACCTCCTAGGTGACCTTAAGGAAGTGGAATTGATGGAAATCCACAACACAAACCTTCTATACCTGCTACAGGACTCCCATAATCCTTCTCAATCATCCCCATGGCCATTCCCTAGGTCCCACTGAGTTTTAGACCATTAAACCCTTGGACACTCCCTTGATATGGACAAGGGTACGTCTGGGATTCTCTAGTCTCTCCCACAACAATGCATGGGTGTGTCTGGGAATTTTTCTCCTCAGACCTATGCCTACGACTCCAGGATTTATGCCACTTTTCAAACCTAGAATCCAAGTCACTACCCATAAACCCCTATAGCTTTCAGAATCCATAATTTACATGACAACAAGACTTGCAAGCCAAAAACTGGCTCCAGGACTAGACCTAACCATCCCCAACCGAGACTGACATTCTATCAAATACTTGACATCAATGCAATCTATAGGACATCAATACAAGATAGAGCATAAATGACTGATAAATCATATGGGACTTTACAAGAAGGATCACCACCCTCTTCCTTAACTGTTTTGACATCAATCAGGTCTTGCATCCACTATCCTTTTAGTTACAAGTAAATACATGAAATACCCATGATTATAACCAATCATATAACCATGCTTATAACCAACATTAAACCATGTAAATAACAATGAGATAATAACCATTAAGGCCACATAATAACAAGTACAAAAGCAAGATAACTTAGCTTTTATTAAACATAAGCAAGAGCCACCCAGGTTTAGGACTTCCACGTACCACCCAACCATAGACATGGCTGAACCAAATATTTCTTTCACCTATTCACCCTCGTGTCATATTCCAAGGATGAATGTGGGATATCATGGATAAACTAATCCAAAAACAACCAAGGGAATCCATAGGTTAAACCACCTCCACCCTCACCAAATCGCGATATCACCAAAATCAACATCGAGATCACAAAACCAAACCGAGCTTTGAATGCCTCCAAATTCTATCACTATCCTTGAGGGATTTTCTGTCTCCTTGTCTCTCAGGATTTACCACATTCCAAACCAAATCACTAGGCCCTAAACCAAGACTCCACCCTCAGGCTTTACCATGTATCCTGCCAAAACCGGTCAAGGGATTCCTAGGCCTTTGGGAATTTTCCTGAGACCACCTCTGCCCTGGATTTTGAAACCATCCGACAATTCCAAAGCTCAAAATTGAGAAACAATCCCATCACACTATGGTTGTCCAGAAAAGGAAAGGCAAGGCTGAAACCATTGTCATAACCCGACAAGACCATGCCACCGATAGCTAGAGAACCAAATACCAAAATCCAAAGCCATGCATGTCAAAACCAGCTAGGAAATCACACATGCAATAAGTTATCTACAAGTATTCCTGCTGAAGCTTCTTGACCCTGCTCTTCCTTGCTTTCTCTTTTCTTTTCTTTCTTTTCCTTGTCCTTCCTTTGCTTTATTTTCTCTTCCTTGCTTCAAAGCTAGAATGCTCCAAGAAAACTCCAAGTGTCCAAGAGTGAGAGAGAGAGTAATGAGCGAGCTCCAAAACTGAACTGACAAAAAGCCATGAACTAATCCTCAGAAGCCTTTTTATCAATGAGGCCTCTATTTTATTCATTTTCCATTATTTTCCTTCAATTTCCTCCTCACATGCAACTTGTGACCTTTCACCTTCCTTTTCTCCTATTTTCCTTTATTTTCATAAATAAATGTTCCAAAATATATTTTTTCCTTTTTAATGCCTTAGCCATTGCCTTTGCCAATTTCCCTTAGCCATAAACACATCCAGTGATGCCCACTAGGATATCTTTGCCCAACATTCATCTTGGAATAAGTGTCCCTTAATTGTGGTCTTATTTTTCCTTTATTAACTTTTATTACATTAACTTTTAACCAGGGGTTGTTACAGATCTGCTGGAAAGAAGGAAGGCTTGACTTGGCATATAGAGGTTGAATTTTTCTATGGCTATGGGCCTTGGATATATCATTTGATTTAATTCTATAAGAAAATAATTTTTTGGGTCTTCCCCTTGGAGGGGTTTTTCCTTGCCTTGGAGCCTATATCTTGTGTTCTTTGTTTTCTTGTGATCTTCATGTTTACATTTTGATAATTGTTTGATGAAGAATAACATAATTAATAAGAAGCCAACAAATTTCACAAGTAGTTATCGAGGAAAGGAAAATCTAATCTAATCATAAAGCCTCCCGATTTTCCAACATGGTATCAGAGCAAAGTTCTGAAGATGGAGGCCTGAAGATTGCATTATTGTTTGCATCCTTGAAGAATATCATCATCTGAAGTCTGCAACATTAAAAGGAACGAAGATCTATAAAAATTCCTTGTGGTAACCCTAGAATTTTATCTTGTGATTTAATCTTCTTTGACGACCAAGATCATAGATATCTGAATTTGTTGGAAAAGAATCCATCGTGTGAAAGTATTCTAACAAGGTCAAAGTTCTAGTCTTGAAGTATTTGAAAAATTTCTGATAAAGACATAGTTTAAGGCTCGTGCATATTCTATGGTGGTTCGTCTTCTCAGAACTCGCATATGACTTTGAGGTTTTGTAGCTCACATATTTGAACAGTGGAACGCTCGAAGTCTCACACACACATACTTTCTGTTGCATTGCTCCACAGTGACATTGCTCTTGATGTGTAAAGATCTCTAATGATCTCATTGTATGATATGTGAAATATGGATCTCTCTATACCCTAATTATGGCTCACAGTAACATGCATTTTGTGAATACATTTTCAATGTGGCTTGTTACAATAACACGTAATAGTGGTTTGTTGTAGTTTCACATAGTTCATACATTATCTATGGCTTGCCTATGTTCTAAGAGCACCACTCTATGTAGTGGCAATGATTGGTAAAATTCTTTGTCAGCATATCACAGTGACTTGGAAGTGGATAAAATACATTATATGGGTCACTACATTATACACGAAGGCTTGCAGTTCACATTTTAGGATAGTGCTATGCCTTTATGGTTTGTTAACAGTATTTTGGTGGTTCTTTCACACCTATGGTGACCCCTAGTTCTGGGCTCGCTCTCGCTATTAATCAATGACTCTATCTCGCTCTATAGTGATGTCACTTCACGTAGTGGTTTGTTTACTAAGATCACTTTATTATGGCCCGCATTAGATCTGAACCATGGTTTGTATACACATCTGCACACATGGTCCTATATAATGGCTTGTTTGTGGAATATAAATATTACTCTAAATTCTAAAGGTCTATGGGATCATAAATAAATGTGGAAGCAGTATGACATTTCTTAGCATGATTGATTATCATATCGTTTTGCACATAATGGTTTATGAAATATAGCAACCATAAAATCTCAACGGATTTTACTATGTTTAAAGAACAATAACAATGTATATGAGGCACCTATATAAGAAAAAATCATATACATAGAAGGACATACTCCAACAAGGAAGTTGAACTGAAATTTGGATATGAATTCTGGAGTATATTGCCTTGACCGAGACTTGTAAACAATGCACTACTTGGCTTGACAATAATCGATGGACAAAAGGAGCTTTTAGAATCTCTATGAATGGATTGATTTATCCTTGAATCAATCTTAGATTGGTAGACAAAGCTAGCAGTGCAACATAGGAAACGTTGAGGCAACTGTATTGAAGATAAAACACTTGTTAAAGAAGTGTTGACGGGTGAAAAATGACCGAATCTTTGCAAATAAGAAGGTATGGTAGAATTGTAGAGGTATGTACAATTTTTATGTGCATTTCATGTTATGTGTCTAGGTCATGGCAATAATCATGAAAGAGGGTTTGCTTAAATATTAGTAACATTGACAGAAAATATATTGATGATATGATAGGTCTTGTAATTTAATGATTTTTTTAGGGTTTTGCAGCATGATAAAAATGCATTAATGACAGGTTACTAGGGCTTGTAGAGGATTTGTGTAACAAATCCCGAAGACCTTAAAATTTAGGGTTTTGCAACTAACCTTATTGTGTGTGGTTGTAGAACTTTACAATTTGTAAGTGGAAGGTCTTGGAATTTATGGTTTTTAAACCCTAGCAAAGTATGAAATGAAAGGAGAAACCCTATAGATGGAAACCCTAGTTTATTGTTTCCTCTATAAAAAAAAAAAGACCTAGTTCTTAAGCATGGCAGGTACTACGTCATGATGATGTGAAGACCATGTATGCTAAAAAATGGTTCAAGAAATGAAATGCATTAAGGTTTTGTGGCATATTTGTAGAATTTTTGCATGGTAGACCCTCACAAGAATCTAGGGTTTGTAAGTTTTCATAGCTTTTGGTATCTAGGGTTTGTAGACCCTATATGAGACTTGAATTGGAAAACCCTAGTAAAGGAAACCCTAACTAATTGTTCCCTCTTTAGGAATCCCTAGCTCTTGGGAAATGGTATCTAGGGTTTGCAAGGCTAAATGATCTAGGGTATGTATTAAACCCTAGCAAAAGTGGATTAAGATAAATCCTAGGGCTTGAAGACAAAACCCTAGGAATGGGTGTTTTCGTTAAAAGTAAAAACCCTAATAAGGGTTAGGTCAAGAAGTTTCTAGGGTCTACATCTAAAACCCTAGAAATACACTTTTGAGAAATCATAGAAACCCTATATTGACTAGATTGACATCATGCTCTTGTCTTTGTATATCTTGCTTAGTTGTACTTGTTGGTGAAAATTGTAGGCACATAATGAAGGCAGTCAAAATTATGAAAGAAAGATGAGAAGGATGGATAAGGCAAGACTTGTGCCTGATGATGACTCCTTAATAATGATGAGCATGATGGAAAGAGGGAGTTTTAAGGACCTTGATGATATTGAAGCTTCCAATTGATGAGTTCATTCCAGGAACACATTGAAAGTTGTAACAAAACTTTGTTGTAAATAAACCATGCAAAAAGGATGTTAATCTCAAAGGAAACAAGTAAGAAGAATCTGACATCTTGATAAAAGGCCATCATGATGAGGTAATTATAGTAATGTTTTGGTATTGGTATCTAGTTAGTATATGGTTTTTCTACCTGGAAGAATTTTACATAATTATATAATGGCAGTTGAGGCAAGTGTATCTACAATCATTTGTTTTAACCTCAATTCATTGAATAAATGGATTGAGTGAATGAATTTGGTAATATTTGGAGGGTTATGTGGTCAAGATGTATACATCATATTGGGATTTAAAGGTAGTAGTACGAATGGATAACCTAATGTTTATGTTTCAATGATTATGAAGATAACTGTCATGATTAGAAGGAGCTATGTCTAGCTCTACTTTGATTGGTTCAATAAAATGCCTTTGTTGATGATGATCAGAGGAAAGTGATCTAAAAGGTTGATGGCTTGAACCTGTCACAGATTGAAGATAAAGTTGACTCCATTATATCCAGAAAGACAAAAAGTCTATGTGATGAAGAGGAGACATGCAACTACTACTTGAAGATATCCATGAAGAACTAGTAGTTGATGTATTGATAAAGGCAGATGGTTATGACTTACCAATTGAAAGGAAGTAAGGAATATCCTCTATGTTTGAGAGGGAGTAAAAAGTCTCCTTAAAATGTTTAAGAAGGAGGAAGGCTCTATTCCCTGATTAAGAGGGAATGAGGATCTCCTCTCTGGTTGAGAGGGAGTGACGTTAAGACATCATATTCTCCATGTGTCATGCACTAGACCAGGACTAACAACCGTAAGTCTAGTGAAGGCACTAGGAAGGAGAATGGAGGATTGGATAAGCATATGAGATTTCCTTGAAGACAGAGAATCCAAGATATGAAGTAGACCAACACTCTTTGAGGATTGGACAAGTATCTAAGACAAGAGTGGTTGAAGAGGACTTATATTCTTTGAGGATTGGAAATCCAAGAAAAGAATAGTCCTAAAAGGACATACCTAACGAACATCCAAATGGGGTATGTGTCTTAAGCGGTAGTGTGGTGTCTCACATAAAGCCTCCCAGCATTATGCTCTGATATAAGTAGAGATTTCCAGTTAAGGCCTTACTATGTTGACAATTATGGTTATGATGTTGATGCTAAAAGATGGCTTATCAATCTGACTCTTCTTATGAGAATATTTCAGTTTGAGGGTATCCTTGTACCATGAAAACACTAAATTTTAGTCATGGCTTTCACTAAATTCTTATGTTGCCTTTGCTGCATGATCTTGCTTCCCTCTGCTCCCCTTGCTGCTTGATCTTAGTTTTGGTTCCACTTGAGCTTCCTAGTGCATCAATGACACTACATACCTGCACGACACACTCAACAATAATAAAAATTGATTGTGTGTGTGTGTGTGCCTATAATACTCAGAACTATTGGCCTATAAGCATCCTTAAATCTACCTTGACATGCATATGCATCATTGTGTAGAAATAAACCTAGCCACCTATAATAATTCATCGGTGGTCCATAATGGGGAAAACTTCCACTCCTACCACATGCCTCTGAGTCTTGAGTCATTAAGTTGTTTCCCTATGTTTGAAGAATATGAGTTTTCAACTAAGTAGGAGCAATTTAAGGTCTTACTCCTAAACCATAATATTAACTTATAATGCAATGTCTAAGTTTATTTGTTTATTTATTTACTAAAATGGTAAACTTTTTCTACAAAATAAGTGATCTATCCTCACTGGTCAACAAGATAATACAAAAAGAAAGGCTTCTCATAGGCCAAATGTTCAAAAAATAATCCAAACATAATTGAGCACAATGTTGCATATATATATATTTTCCTTCATAGAGGAATGCCAAAAACAAATTATGGTATAAACCCTATAAAATGGTCCTAATATCAAAAGTATTTTACAATACATAATAAAACTTAAAACCAAGGAAAGAGATGACCATTGCGTGCTTCATTTGAGTTCTTTGATGGTGGCTTGAATTCTTGTTCTGTTGAAAATGCAACAAGATGATGGAGCTTGGTGAAAAGAAGTCGCCTTCACTAAGTGGGCCCGCAGGCTATTTTTGGCGCAAAGTCTATTTTTAGACTATGTCTATTTTTAGACATATGGATCATGGTCTATGAGTTGCAGGATGTTATTTGTGGATGATTGGTCATGTTGGTAAAAATAGACGGACTTCTATTTTTAGACATATGGGCGGAGTCTATTTTTAGACTGCTAGTCTAAAAATAGAACAGTCGAATATTATTAGCTCTTAATAATATTTGGACTATAAACATTATCTTATCCTCTTGGAGCACTTCAGTTCGAGCTACAGATGTGGCACATGCAACTGTCAGAAGGAAATACGCTTTTCTTATGGGTCAGTTGAGCTATTGCATGATGGACTTCAGTTAGAACTCAAGTGATTGAGTTTGGTGGAGTTGATGGAGTTGTGTTCAGTTTGACTTAGTTGAACTAGTTGTATTTAGTATAACTGTCAAATACACTAGCGATGAGTGATGTGGATTAATTATTAATTAATTCACTAATTATTAACTCGTAAATCAACTAAAAAATACATCAGTTAACTCAGTGCATGGACAGTTCAGTGGAGACAGGTGTTAGAGGTGAGTGAAAGGGCAAGACAGCTGTCAGTTGTGACTATAATTGTGCATGAGATTTGCACAATCAATGGATTGAGTATTGCCAATGAGGATTGCGTGGTTCAGCCAAGTGAAATACGAGTTTGGATCAGCCATTCTCATCTATTCTCATGCAGGATTGCGCAGTGGAGGCAGGCAAGCAGCGGAGGAGATTTGAACCTGTGATTGATTCAAATCTGAGCTAGTTTGTGTGTAACAGGTGGAGATAGTACTGAGTACTTGCGAGGAGTATTGTACTATGTATTGCTACATGTTCTCAATCAATATAATATACAGATAGTTGGGGGTTTTCAGTTGTATGATTTCCCTGTGATATACTGTGTTGATATGTGCGATTGGTGCTTCAATGTGCGCATGCGATTGTTTCTAATTCCACAAAATTGATGATCAACGTAGAGGAGGTTATGTATTATGCATGCATTCCACAAATAGTGTATAATCAGGATAATCTCTGTGAATAAGTGTTATATTATTCAAAATTTCTACATGGTATCGGAGCAAAGTTGATCATTAGATCTATTATTCAGAAAGTGTTTACATTTTATTTCTTTAGGCAGAGTCTGTAATCGGGCCAGGTAGCCTCTGGATTCATCCTTCCTTTGGAAGGTGAGATATCCAGTAAAAGCCCATACAGTCAATCTCTGTACGAGAAATACTTTGTTCTCACGAATTTTAGATCAGAAGCGGTTGAGTTTTGAGCTGGTGGAATTCGAATTTGCAGCAGTGTTTTCTTGGTGTCAAAGTTGAAATGTCTTTCAACGAATTGCGATTGGGGTATGCCCTTGAAGGCAGCTCAAATTATATTGCATGGAAAGACAGGATGGAGGCGGTGTTAGATGACAATGGGCTGAAGGAGTTCATAGAGGTTGAGGTCCCAAAGCCTACTAATGCTGCTCACATTGAGGTTTGGCAAAAGGAGACAGCAAAGTGTCGAAGGATTCTGTTGGAGGGCGTGAAGGATCACATTGTATCCAGCCTGCATGGAAAGGCTTCTCCATACTTGATGTGGAAAGGGTTGACAGATTTATTCCAAAGCAAGAGCGACCAGAGAAAGTTGGCGCTCAAGGATAAACTCAGAAACATTAAGTGTGAGAATGGAGACAATATGCCCAAGTATCTCACTAAGTTCACCCAATGCCGGGATGAGCTGGGAAGTGTGGGGGTGATTGTCGATGATGAGGACTTGGTGAGCTTGGCTCTCCTTGGTCTTCCGAAGAGTTGGCATTCCTATCAAGACTCTGTTAATGGTCGGGAGAAATTGCTAGGATGGGAGAGACTTTGGTCGGATCTTGTGCAAGAGGAGATCAGGCGGAATACCAGGGACGGATCTTCATCAAAGGCATCTAATGAAGAAAATTGCGCTTTGGCTGCCAAAGCAAAGAAGGGGAAGGAGAAGGGTTCTCTTTCCGAATCCAGTTCTTCCAATGATGGGAAGAAGGTTGACAAATCAAAAGTGCGATGCTTTCGTTGTCATGAGGTGGGCCATTATGCTGCAAATTGTCCACGGAGGAAATCCAAGAAGGGATCCGGGAAGGATCTGAAGGTGAGGCACTTACTTCACAGTTTGAGTTGGATTTCACACTCTTCGCATGCATGGTTTCATCCATGGTGGGAAGTGGTTGGTTTCTTGACAGTGGAGCTTCTTTCCACATGACCGGTGACAAGAGTTTGTTCAGTACTTTGGAGGAGAAAGATCTCCAGATACTCATAGCGATGGGTAATGATGAGAAGTATAGTGTCTCAGGTGTAGGCACGGTTATTTTTCAGAGGGAGCATGGAGCTCGCCTTACCTTGACTGATGTCAAGTATGTACCAGGACTGAAGAGAAACTTGGTGTCGATCGCGATGCTGGAAGACAAAGGCTATGATGTAGTCTTCAGTAAGGGAAAGGTTTTCCTTGGACACATCATCACTAGACAGGTGAAGCAGATTGGTTCACGGGTCAAGAAATTGTATGCTCTTGAGGTTCAAGATGCATACAAAGCCTTGAGTAGCGAGGCAACTAATGGAGACTTGGTGGTTGAGAGGGAGCGTATATTACCTCTCAACATGCAGAGCCAAAAGAAGTCTCAGACAATTGTGGAGGAGCCACGATTGGTGCAGCAGCTTTAGGAGGTTGTGGAGCAGCCACAACAAGGGAAGCTGAGAGGAGATCGAGTAGAGACATTTACTCATGCAGGGACCTCCAGTAGGGGGAAACTTCGAGCCAGGTGGGCTGAGGGATCGCATGCAGCCATACCTTCAGGTAGGAGGTGGGGTGATGTGGATTGATTGTCCCAAGGAGAAGGGGCAGGATCCTTGAGGTACCCAACCTCTTGGATGCGACCTTGCTACGGGAGCCCCGATGTGGAGTAGCAGGAACTGATTGATTGGGTAGAGACAGATGCGGATGGAGCGGCAGAGAGAGCGACAGTGTAGGGAATCCCAGGACAGCGCATAGCTAGCAGGCTGTAGCAATGCGAGAGGCACAAGTGTTTTGCACAGTGCTAGGTGGCACAGAGAAATGTGCAATGGTGCAAGATGCATGGAGATGTTGCAGTAGCGCAGATTTCAGAGAGGGAGCACTTGTCAGCAGCAGGTAGAGCTTCAGCATCAGAGTCTATTCCTAGCCCAACAGAGTGGTCAGTTGGGAGAGTTTTTGTTCCAAGTGTTGTTGGAGCAAGTGGACCGGGCAAATGTGTTGCATGCAGAACATTCCAGAGTTGCAGGATAGGGGTTGCAGATAATCCATATCTTGTTGAAAGGGAGTGTTGAAAATGCAACAAGATGATGGAGCTTAGTGAAAATAAGTCGCCTTCACTAAGTGGGCCCGCAGGCTATTTTTGGCGCAAAGTCTATTTTTAGACATATGGATCATGGTCTATGAGTTGCAGGATGCTATTTGTGGATGATTGGTCATGTTGGTAAAAATAGACGGACTTCTATTTTTAGACATATGGGTGGAGTCTATTTTTAGACTGCTAGTCTAAAAATAGAACAGTCGAATATTATTAGCTCTTAATAATATTTGGACTATAAACATTATCTTATCCTCTTGGAGCACTTCAGTTCGAGCTACAGATGTGGCACATGCAACTGTCAGAAGGAAATACGCTTTTCTTATGGGTCAGTTGAGCTATTGCATGATGGACTTCAGTTAGAACTCAAGTGATTGAGTTTGGTGGAGTTGATTGAGGAGTTGATGGAGTTGTGTTCAGTTTGACTTAGTTGAACTAGTTGTATTTAGTCTAACTGTCAAATACACTAGTGATGAGTAATGTGAATTAATTATTAATTAATTCACTAATTATTAACTCATAAATCAACTAAAGAATACATCAGTTAACTCAGTGCATGGACAGTTCAGTGGAGACAGGTGTTAGAGGTGAGTGAAAGGGCAAGACAGCTGCCAGTTGTGACTATAGTTGTGCATGAGATTTGCACAATCAATGGATTGAGTATTGCCAATGAGGATTGCGTGGTTCAACCAAGTGAAATACGAGTTTGGATCAACCATTCTCATCTATTCTCATGCAGGATTGCGCAGTGGAGGCAGGCAAGCAGCGGAGGAGATTTGAACCTGTGATTGATTCAGATCTGAGCTAGTTTGTGCGTAACATGTGGAGATAGTACTGAGTACTTGCGAGGAGTATTGTACTATGTATTGTTACATGTTCTCAATCAATATAATATACAGATAGTTGGGGGTTTTCAGCTGTATGCTTTCCCCGTGATATACTGTGTTGATATGTGTGATTGATGCTTCAATGTGCACATGTGATTGTTTCTAATTCCGCAAAATTGATGATCAACGTAGAGGAGGTTATGTATTATGCATGCATTCCACAAATAGTGTATAATCAGGATAATCTCTATGAATAAGTGTTATATTATTCAAAATTTCTACATGTTCTATCCCTTCCTTGTCCATTTCCCATGATCTTGATACATTGCTTTTTCATCTTGTCCTTCATTTAGAATTGAACTTGTTGACATTTTTGAAATGAAAATGTTAATTGAGAGCTTTTAGCCAAAGTTGTTATCATTTTCTTAAGCATATTGCACCTTGTCTTTCGCTTCTCTATTTGGCATTTTTGTTGTGTTAATGATTCAACAATTTATGCATGCTCATAGTTATGAGCTTCCTAAAGATAAAACAATCCCATGGTTGGATTGGAGATGGATGTTCATTATTATACAAAAGACTCTCATCCCTCCTCAAGACACAATAAATGCCCATGATTTCACAAATAGGGCAATGCTTAGGATGACTATGGTTTTCCATTCTCCGTAATTTCAGTTATATGATTGCTAATTGAAGGAATTCTAGCTATGTTTAGGTTTCCATAGATTTTCCTACCTTGCTAACCACAAAATCCTTGAGCATATTCTTGAGTGCTTTCCCAAAAACCCAAGTTGATACCTCTAAATTTTTTTGAACATAAACATAGACCTTTGAGTCCTTATACACACAAATGGGTGCCTCTAATTTTTCTACTAGTTATGGCTAACTTACCCCTAGAATAATGCAAATGCCAAGTCTTCCCTAATCCCTGAGCTTGCACCATAATTCCCATGGGGGGGTACATTACACACTTCAGGACATAATGTGAACTAGGGGATGAAGCAACCAATCTTGCTTTTGGAATTATCCCACAAACATCAACTATTAGTATACATAATATAATATGGGCATCTTCCATAGTCATGTTCAAAGTGTGGGAATGATCTAAAGAGTTATTTTTCGTTAGGTCTTATCCTTCCACAATGAATTCAAGATGCCACTTGGCAATGGGTGTTGTATGCATAACAAACCTTGGGTTATATACCATGTTTGTATTTAAGGGATAAATATGGAATCTTTCCTTTTATCCTTAATTTCATCCTCCATGCAAGAGGCTTCATCAACTAACTTATAAAATCGATGATCTCTAGCTCTTAAAACATTGAAAAACTTAGCCTAGTTAAAGTGCCTTACCTTTGATTAAATTATAGAAATTAGCCTTGCTAACTTTGATAGAGTGGAGAAGTTGCACGTATGCCCCATGATGATTGCAACATCTCTAATGACTAGTGAGTTCCTATTCCACCTTGAATGTAGGATCTCAAGTTCTTGGTAAAGAGTAAGCACCTCAAAATGATTATCTGTTGCTTCTCCTAATCTCCATAGAAATTTGGCAGAAACTATTACAGTTCCCCGCACCTACAACTCTTTAAATTTCATTTTTATTGACAATAATTCTACTATTTTTTTCCATATAACTAAGCACCCTACCCTCTAGCCCATAAGTAAATGTATGGTATTTTTCATGACTCAAGGCCATTTAACAACATGCTTAAATCTATTATAACAATATACTCAATATGAACTCAACATGCCATTTGTGAAAAATTAAATTAAAAAGACAATAATCATTCCTTCCCTACATTCAAAATAAACTCAAATAAATAATAATTTCCACTCTTATAATAACTAATATTTTAAATATATTACCTTTTAATAATTTAAATATATTATTTCATACATCACCAATAAAATTAATTATCAAGTTATTTAATTTTTAATTTATTACACTCACAGACATCACTATCACCTACACAAATTTATTTTATTATATATCATTATGGTTGCTCCAATTATTACCAATGTGGTAGATAGTGTGTAATTACATCAACAAACACGCATCATTGTTGAGCCAATCAAATAAATTCATTAATGTGTAAGGCAAAGATTATTTTAAACTCATAATAGGAAAGGTTGATGCATTGGGTCATGGTGTTCCAATTTTTGCTTCTATCCCACATTAACTCGGTGCAATAAAGTGTGCACTACACAAACTCAAATGCACGATGTTAGAAGGCAAGGATACATAAGTCATTATTAAATAATATTATTATTTGTTTGATTATTTTGATGTTTGTTATATTATTTATTATTTTGTGGTTAAGTTTTTAGTGTTTAGGAATGAAAGTGAGATAGTATTATTTTTGTTTGTCTTAGAGAAAGTGGGGAGTTGTTGGGGGAGTTGTTAGTGTTTTTATTATGATTTCGGTTTCTATAATGATTTGACTTGTGTGTTGATGTGTTTTTGCTAAGGGGTTGTGGATTAGTAAATATTATTATTGTTGTTAAATATGACTAGAGATCATATCTAGAATAAAAATTGATATCTCACTTTTTAATAGTCAATAGATGATCAAAACTTAAGTTGAGAAGAAGTATCTTGAAAAAAACAGATTCCTTTTTTAACTCTCTAATTCTTCATCTAATTGTTCAAACCCTCCTCTTGTTATTTGTTTTAATGCCTCTCTTTATTGCAACCTTCCATTTATGTTTTTATTTACCTTTGTAACATTATTCTCTATTTGATTGTCTTGCTTGTAAGTTTTAAACACACACACATATTTTTAGTGAATAACAAAGTAAACAATGACAATCACATAATAATTAGAGATTTACACTATAAACTTTTAATCAGGAAAACCAACAAAACATTTAGAGTTCCACCTATCACTTTCATCATCATATAAGTTCATCTTTTTACAATATAATATATAGTATTTCACATCATCCAAAAGCTTTCATCATCATATAAGTTCATCTTTTTACAATATAATATATAGTATTTCACATCATCCAAAAGCCTAATCCATTGACTCGGGTTAGATTCCCTTACTGAAATTACATTACAAAGGGTAATCCACTAGTTGAAAAAAGTAAAAAATCAGCAAAAAAAATGACCCAAATAAGCCCCAAACCCCTCCCTTACTCCATATCCACATATAATACATGGGATTTACATGGGGTCAATCATGTAAGAATATTACTATCTCATTGATCTAGACCATCAATGTGCTTCATGTTAATATAATGTACATGTTTCATGATTGTGCTTCATGTTAATATAATCTGTATATTTCAAGATTGTGATGTATTTCCCTCCACATTTAGCTTCTTAATTTACATTTCACTTTTATATTGCATACATTTTTAACTTGCATTTTATACTTTTAAGATACTTTAGTTTTTTATTTTCATTGTATATTACATACTCAATTGTAATTATTTCTAAATGTGGAAAAAAAATTCAAATTTACTACTAATTTTTACATCAATAGATTACTAAAAACTTTAAGAAATATTTTTAATCATATAAGGAAAAAAAATAAAAAAATAAAAATATATATATGTGTATATTTAATACAGATTTTCAATTCTTTAAATTATAATCCATTTATACCCAATTCCAAGTTCGAGTTCCCTCGGGTAAGAGTAATTTTTTTTTTTTTAATTATTTTATATGAATTTGTTATTAAACTAGACCATTGTAAAAGTTAGAAGAATGAACTTATATTCTATAAATATTTTAAATGTGAGAAGTAAGAAGAATGAATTTATATTCCATGAATATTTTAAATGGACCCTATATTATAATATTCAAACTAGTGGAAAGCCATTCACACTAATTAGCATCTACTAGCAAATATCCTATAAATGTACTAGTGCTACGGAGTATAGAAATCAATTTGGGAAATGGTCAAGGAAAGGACAATTTTGTAGTACATATGTTAATAAGATAATGATGTTTGAATATCAAGTAAGATGAAATGAATTGTAAGTAGACAATTACATGTAATATCCAATATAACATATAAAGCAAGGGCACCAATAGATGTGCCTCTCCACCTAATACATACAACAATATTGTTACAACAATACAATATTATGTGAAACAATAAAATAACCTTTAGAGTATAAGCCACAAGCCATCTTCATAAACACAAAAGGGCAAGTTGTAGAATAAGTGGGTCACATGCAAGAATATGTAACTCTTGTTTCATACATGGAGTGGAGCCAGCTATGGAGTTATTAAAGTCCCTTCATTATCCTCTGTGCTTATGTGGGACCCACCATGGAGTGGTTGTCTTCCTTTCATTATCCTCTTTGTTCATATGGGACCCACTATGAAGTTATTTTGGATCTTTCATTTGCTCACCTTGTGATGGTTTATATGGTGCATCTCAAAGTTACATGGCCACCATTTGCAAGAATCTCCATCGTGAAGACCCACTAAATTTAGTCATGGGTTTTGATACACTTAATAAGTGACATTATCATGGCCTTTCCGTACTTCTAACATGCTTAGTCAAACTTTGATTGATTTTAAATTAGTCAAAGTTACATTGTTATTTGTGCATTTACAAGAATATACATTGCGGGACCCATCCTCCTTCATTTTCTCATTTATCTCATACTATTAAATTTAGCAATGGCTTTTGATACACTTACACTCAAGGTTGTAAGGCCTTTCCCCTATATGTATTGCAAAATAAATGTTCTATATGGTGGGTGGTGGATGTGAATGCTTTTTCTCTACATGAAAATAATAATAAAATTAAATTAGGGTATTTGCAAATTTACTTGGACGGTTAAAAATAGTCGTAATTTAAGAGGAATGTTTAAATTGTGTTTTGAAGGTGGAAATAGATTCAACACTATCAAAAACCCCTAGGGCACCCAAATTCTTAAAGCTTTATAGCTATAACTTGGATTTATAAAAAAAAATTGCCCATTTTTTCAAAACCTTACTAAAATAGTTAAATTGTGTTTTAATAGTGGAAATGGATTCAACACTATCAAAAACTGGTAGAGCACCCAAAATCTTAAAGTTTTATAACTATGACTTGGATTTATAAAAAAATTGAACCTTGCTGAAATTTGAAACCTCATTAATAGCTATGACTTGGATTTATAAAAAAATTGCCTATCTTTTCAAAACCTTGCTGAAATTTGAAACCTCATTAAACTATGCTTAAATTAATACACAAAAAAAAATTATAATATTATTTTAGATTTTAATTTTAGTTTCTAGATTAGTATACAAAGTAAAATAAAATACGTTAAGATAAAATATTAAATTAAATTTAAATTTATATTAATTAATTAAATAATAAAATAAAATACGTTAAGATAAAATATTAAATTAAATTTAAATTTATATTAATTAATTAAATAATAAATTGATTTATATATTATAAAAAGTTGATTATATATTTTTAATATTTTTTATTTATTAATTTAAACATAAAGAAAAATAACATTTATATTAAATGATGATTTATTTATTTGAATTATATAATTTTTTGTTATTAAATTATATGGGTTTGAAAATTCATAATCTATTAGCATCTAAATCATCTAAATTGGGAACACTGCCTTGTACTTATGGTTGAATTTGTATTCATAGGATTTTGAACTAGATTTTTTCATTAAATAATACCTTAGAACATTTTGTCATCTAATACTCTACGTTTTATAAACTAATTACATCACATATGAAGAAAATTTAAATTTAAAATTTATATATTTTTTTATAAATCAAATATGAAAATCAAAATATTAACAATTAATATTATACTATTTATTTAATTAAGTGTTAAATGGAGAATACATTATAAAAAAATATGATTTTAAGTCTTTATATGCCTCTTCCTTGTGATTTAGAAATTAAAAATTGAATAAATGATACCCCATATTTAGCCATCTACTTCAAAGTGTTGCTATGAGGTTGTCCACTTGTGTACGCTTCTTACTTGCCATTTTAAAAAGTCATAGTTGTTTGAGTGAAGAGCTGGGGATGTTTATAATAAGGAGATTTGATTTTGAATTTTATGTACTTCTCTTATTTGTAATTTGTAAATAAGATATTTAAGAATTAAAGAAGTGATACTTGAATCATATATATTTTGGTTTAGTGAAAAGTTGAAGGTACTTATCAAGGAGTTTGATTTTGAATTTTATATAATTTTTTTATTTTGAGAATTGAAATATATATATATATATATATATTTTTTTTTTTTTTTCTTGAAAATTAAAATATCAATTAATATTAAAATATTTATTAATATGGAAATATTTATTTTTATATTTTGTAAAAAAGTATTGATTTTAAATTTTATTGAGTTGAAAGATTTTTTTTACAGCTTGAGGGTGACGTGTAATTTTGTTCGTGCTCAACGTGGTGTTGACACGTGTTCTTTAAAAAAATATATATATTCTTTAAATAGAAAATCAATGTCAGCTATAATAAAAAACAAAAATAAATATTCCATGCATGTTTAGTTAGTTGTACATATATAATATAATTTCATGTGACGTTATACTTTTAAAAAATATTTAGCACGGGTTTTAAAGAAAATATTTGAAAATCTATAGCCTCAAGGGTTAGCTCAATTGGTTGAGTTAGATTTTGTCCTTCAAGTGGATCTACCTGGATATTTCCTAAAAAATTATGTCGATATCAACTTCATTGAGTTGAGAGGCACATTATACAACCCAGTAAGTATGAGGGTGATGTATAATTTTGTCCATGCTCAACATGGAGTTAACACATGTTCGTCTTAAAATAAAAATAAAATATTATCTAAATAGAAAAGCAATGTCGGCTATAATAAAAAACAAAAATGAATATGCCATGCATGTTTAGTTGATTGTCCACCTCTTTCTACAATGTTCATTTGTGCATTCCATTTGGTTGAGTGTAATGAATATACTAAATATCAATGCTACCTAGAACACTACTTCCTTGAAAGCATGTTTGATGGATTGGATATCCAATTACAAGATATATTGTGCTCTTCCTGTATATATCATGTGGGGCATTTAGAGGAATAGTAACTTATTTATTTTTGAAAACTCTCTACCAAACATTAATAACATTTGCACATTTGCATTAGCGTTGCTGCATATTACAATGAATTTGGTCCAATGATTTCAAAGGGATCCTTGAGGACATTTCTTCCATTAGACATTGAAGATAGATTCCCTTTGGCTTTTTTGATGGTGTTGCTAAAGACAATGTCTATGGGTGTGGTGCCTACCTTATCATTTTCCTATACTTCATCACTGTTTCAGGTGGAACGGGGGTTCTGGTTCTAATACACGTGCCAATGTTCTAGCACTTTGGGGTACTTTATTCTTTGCTAATTGGATTTCTATTAACACATTATATGTTTTTGGAGATTCGAAGGTGGTGGTCGACTAGACTATAAAGAGGATAACATTCAACCCTCCATTGTCGATCAATTGGCTTAAGAGAATATGACAGTGACTTTCACTCATATCCATAAGGAACTGAATGGAATGGCAGATTCTCTGTCCAAAGTGGGGCTAAATCATATATTTGGTGAGATACACTACTCCAAATTTGTAAATTTCAATCTCAAGAGTTCTGGGAAAATCTGTGTTGCATGACATACATTATTGTTGTTTGTTGATCTAGTTTTATTGTGGATGCACATTTGTTATTATCTTTCCCTTTCTGGTGTATAAGTTGCTGGTATACTATGGTTGGATTGTCGCTGCATATTTATGTTTACATTTCAACTATCAATTGATTTTTGCCTCTTTCTCTTTTCTATTAGGTTTTGGATGTGAATATTATAACACCATTAGATTGACAACTTGGTATCAAGGTCTTTTTTTTTGTCATTGACAAAGTTTTTTAATATTTTTGTACTCGCTGGTTAATATTGATCCTATTGATTAACCCTCAGTGACACATCTAGTTGGACCACAATATGTTTTCATGCGAGTCTTCTTATTGTCTTTAGATTGTTACGATAATATATATATTGTGATGCGGTAACTATCATCTCATTTGCCTATATTTAGTATTTTTGAATGTTACATATGTCACATGAAATATGCAAACAACGTTTCTTCTATTTGAAGAATCAAAGAATTAATATTGATGTATACTTAAACATATATTAAAAAACATTTAATATGCCTTTATAGTTAAAACATTTGAAGTAGTCATAGTATTTTGTAGTTCGTTTTTTTATTGTCGCTGCATATTTATGTTTACATTTCAACTATCAGTTGATTTTTGCCTCTTTCTCTTTTCTATTAGGTTTTGGATGTGAATACTATAACACCATTAGATTGACAACTTGGCATCAAGGTCTCTTTTTTTGTCATTGACAAAGTTTTGTAATATTTTTGTACTTGCTGGTTAATATTGATCCTATTGATTAACCATCAGTGACACATCTAGTTGGACCACAATATGTTTTCATGCGAGTCTTCTTATTGTCTTTAGATTGTTAGGATAATATATATATTGTGATGCGGTAACTATCATCTCATTTGCCTATATTTAGTATTTTTGAATGTTACAAATATGTAAACAACGTTTCTTCTGTTTGAAAGATCAGCAAATTAATATCGATGTATACTTAAACATATATTAATAACAAAAAAACCATTTTAATATGCCTTTATAGTTAAAACATTTGAAGTAGTCATAGTATTTTGTAGTTTGTTTTTTTTAGGTATATATTTTTTTTGTTGAAATCAAACGAAGATTTTTTGGACTTACAAGTTTAAGTTATATACTTTATATAGCATTAAAAAAATACAATTTAAACAATGGAAAGTTACACATTACATTTTAAATTCTAAAAAAATTATATGTTAAAAAATTTGATCCTCTTAACTTATATTAAAACTATGGTTAAAATGAATCTATAGTAATATACATCTTTTCTGTGTAAATTTAAATTTTGAAAATTGACAGAATAATCAATAGATCTAATTTCACATCTTACATACTTCTTTTCATTTACAAAAATATAAAAAATTAAAACAATATAATTAATAATTTATTTATATTATATATACATTTAACAGAAAAGTTGAACATGCTTGTCATAAGGAGATGCAACGCCTTTTGCCTTTACAATATGGAAATTTGAAAAAGTGATATTGATAAAGAATGATCTCTTCCACCAAAAGTGATAAGTTAAAGCAGTTGGTATAGTTTTGAATTCGGTGCAGACCTCTTACTTACATTAAAAATTGAGGAAGTCATAATCTTCTTGCTTAAATTGTAAGTCAAAAACACTTCATAAGGAGATTTGGTTTGAAATCTGAGGCACATCTCTGAAATTTGGAGACACATGAAATGAATCGATGTATTAAGTGCAGCATCCTATGCTACCCTTGCATTAACTCTACTAAGATATTAATAGTCACATAAATTAGAAAAAAGTAAAGTAGAATCCCAATAATAAATTAATTTACGTAATCTTTTTTATTGGATTTAATTGGTAGCACATGCAACGTTCCTGGGCTGTCGTTCTCTAGCTCGAGGGAATTCAAAAAAATTAACCAGAATCTAAGTTATAACCAGATAAAGCAAAAATAATAATGGAGAATTAAATTTAGAGAGCAAAGGTTATTTATTAAATTGTTTGCTTAACTATAAATTAACCTTAGAAAGCAAAGCAAATATGATTATGAGCACAAGAAGCACAACATTGCTTTCATGATATCCTTTATTTGCAAGGGGAGGGTCTGGAACCAACGGGGCAGAGCAAGAACAAAAGCCAGATCACACTGGCCTTGTTGGTTTCTTTGCTTTGCTTCCTAGATCTTCAGAGAAAAATATCATGGGGCCATTGGAAGATCAACAGAATTCTTTCATTCAGCTCAAAAGTTTGGAATGAATTGATGCAGAGGCCGTTTCAATGAGCATGAAGCTATGTTTTTAACTGAAAGATTGCAGCACCACCATTGCTAGTTGTTGAAGAATTTTTGGCTTTCTTTCTATTGCAGGCTGCAATATAGGCCGATGAAAATGTCAGATCTGATGCAGCAGGATGAAGAATGCTCTGTTTGTGGGGTTGTATTGGACTGCATTGAGCTGCAACGTATTGGGTTTTGTTTGTGAAATAGGAGGGGATTCAACAATGCAGGTCCACATATCACCTAGCATGAGAACTATTACTATATCTACCAGCAATGGGTTCCTGGACTTTATGAAGGTCAAGGTTGCTGCTCGCCATCTTTCATATAGGACTATCTTCTATACAATGTTGATGCTCGCTGTTCTGCTGCCCTTTATCTTCATTCTAATGGCGCTTGTTAAGCTGGAAGGTGTGGACAAATGTTCATCACTAGGTAAGATTGATGCCAATGAGGAAAGCAACTTTGATTTCATTATACCCACATGAAGATTTCTCTGTTTTGAGATCTCGTTTAGCGGTTTTAGATACGCCCACACGAGAAATACCTTGATTTCATCAGGCTCACATGGAAATTTCTATCTATTCAGATTTCATTTAGTTGATCTGATTTTGCCGCCCTGAAAATCTCTTTCCACTGAGATCTTGTTTAGTGATTTTGAACATACCCAGACGAAAATTTCTTTGTATTAAGATCCTGCTTGGTGAATTTCAAAATGGCCACACGAAAATTTTTCTGTACTAAGATCTTGTTTAGTGAATTTGGATACGACCACATGAAAAACGCGTGGATTTAGGTGAACCCATATCAAATTTCCGCGAAATAATAAAGGTAATCGCGGAATTCAGACATTGTAAAGTTCACCGTGAATGTTTTTATCCGATTTAGAGTATCTGTTTCCACTTTTCAGTTTTTCCCCTAAATTTACCGTTAATGGATTCGCACTGAGCTCCCCACAAGAGCTTACATGATGTTATAGAAACCCAGTTCGCTACAATGCAATGAATTGTGGAATTAGGGCATATATTGTAGATGGCAGTGAGATCTAAAGCTGTGACTATTTTGTCTGCGATTGGCACCACAAACCTCACTCAACTCCCTTTGTCTCAAATCTAGAATAGGCAACTATGGATCAGGGATATCTATTATCGAGCCCACTTTATTCCAAATCCAGGAGAAACAAAGCTCGTCAGAGTTTTGTAGTTTAGAGTTGGACTGGAAACATTAACTTTAATTTGTTAATGTTTCCTATTGTAAATTCATATTGTAAATTCATGTGGAGAAACATTAACTTTAATTTGTTACTGTCCAGATTGTCTCAGCAGGAGATTAGGGCCGAGGCTTCTAGGAAGAGCAGATCCTTCATCAGTAAGTCTGAACAGAATGTGCCATCTCCATGACATTCTAATGATGTTGAAAATTGAAGTTACCATGATTCCCAAAGTCTTGCTAAATCTGATGCTTGTTAGCAGATATGGCTATCTTGATTGTTACATGGCTACTTTTATTTTACAGTAGGGAAATGTTCTTTTATACTCAAGCCTGAAGACTCTAGAGCATGGTGGATTGTGCAGAGACTAGCAAAAGATATGTATGAAGTCCTTTCACAAGTAAGCAATGAAGAACTTCCAGAAGGATTTACGGTCCCTGAATCTTTCAATGACCTTGTTGCCGATATGAAGATGAACCAGTATGATGCCAAGACGTTTGCCTTCAAGATGAAGGCGTTGGTATGTCTTTGGGCATTTGCTTTCTGCTAAAACCTTTCTCGTTTTAACCTTTTTTCTTTGAGACAATTACGACTATTTGATTTCTCTTTATAGTAGACAGGCTTTGTTGAATGTGCTAATTAAGGATGACAGGTAAGATCAAAGCAAAATGAGAAAGTATACAAGAACATATAGAATGCACCTTACCGAGATCAAAGATTCATGATATTAAAAATCGAAACAATGTCTCCAGTTTTATTGTTAACATCTGCACTGCACAAGAAATCAACTGATGGTTTGTTCATAAACAAGAGCCTGGAATTTGTTTGTGAATGGTTACAAGACCTAATGCCTTTTTAAATTACATAAATTTAAAATGATAAAGGGCATGGGCTTCCATTATATTGAGATGGGGCATAATCACGTGACTCAGACTTAGGAGCCCCAGGAAAAGCCAAAAAGCAAGAATATGAACGGGACCGAAAATCTTGGAAAAACTTGGCAAATAAGTAAAACTCAAGAAATTCTTAAAATAGGCAAATACCTATCAAATGGTCAAAGTAAGTCAGATTCAGTAAAACTCATCAGAAGTTGCAGTGTCTTGGTCAAACCATCAAACTCATTACGTCTTGGTGAGTTTGACCAGATTTGACTGAATTTTTGTCCAAATGAACTAACTCAGCTCATTGATTCAACTCTTGTTTCAATGGATGGAACAAAGGATGATGAAAATGTAACAGCGTGATTTAATGATTATTAATATGTGCATAGCAAGATACAATGCAGTACAACTCTCATACACGTTGGTAAACTAAAATGTCACATAAGAGGATGAAGTAAAATATATATGATAAGATGTGAGTTTTCAATATGTTTTTCATCCCCCAAATTGGCTTCTTCCTGAACTTCTAGTACAATAGCATATTGCATCAGTTTGAAATATGTTTCATAGTACCTATGGTTTTCCAGACAGCAAGGAGTGAGGTGATTAGAACTGCATGAAAATGTCAAACTTACAATGCCAGGTGACTCATATTATTGATTACAAATGTTGCTTTAGTTACATCAATGATCATACACATCCACCTATCTAATTCTCCACCTGTTCAGGGCAGTTTATTCAATGTATACTATGATGATATCAGTTTGGCTGAATGGTCCTGCTTGAAATGCTAGCAAGTGAATTTGAATATCCATGAAATCTCCTCTATGAATTTAAATGACAAATATGTGGATTTGTGGAAGAGTCCAAAAATCTAATGTTATATCCCACTTATTTCCTGTTACAGATCCAATTTACAATACCTTGCATTTCATGGGGGATATGCTATCATCTGCAAATGAGCCCAGCTTTTGTTATCATTAAAGTTATGAAATAATTTTACAGATCTGATTATTTTGTTTTGGACAACGTGACATTCCTATTGCAGGAAATATTACAACATGAACCACAGACAACCTATATATTGAGCGTTGATAAGTAGTAACATTACTTATAGCTAGACGGACAGATAACTTGATCTCTGTTTTCTCATATCCTGCTTAAAAACCGTCTCTGTGATAGTGTTTTTCTTTATTCCATATTTCATCCTCCACTATGAAGGTACTTAAACCTACATATAGCGCTGATAGAAACTATACTTTTTAGGCTTAGTATTACAATAGCTTCTCATTCAGCTGACTGATTGTCCTAAGTATATCATCAGTGGAAGTGGGACAATGATCCTAAGTGGTGCATTCATTTGAATTGGTATTCATTGCAAGATAGGATCTTGTTGAAAGTCAACTACTATGCAAGTCCAGTCAAGTTCTTATTCATCTTTAACAATATAATCACGGTTCAACAAACAGATTTAAACAAGTTTGGTTCCTGTCTTCCTATGGACAAGTTTTGATCGTGTGTGTGTGCCAGATTCTTATGATTACTGAGATGAATTTGTATGTGTGCAAAGACATACATGGACCCACTAACTCGTAAAAGTCATTTGAAGAAACCATTCAAAATATACCATACAATAGTATATCATAGTTTCAAGATTGTTTCAACATCTTGAGTGTATAGCTTTCCTTCTGATTTTGAGTTTATTTGCTTAGCAAACAGAAGAAAGCTTGGGACTTTGTAGGATTTAAAGAGAAATACTCATAAGTGAAAGTGCCAGTAGAATGACAATTAGTAATAATGCAAATTATATATATTGCACATAATCCTACTAGCTTATGCTGCATGTCAAATTCTGACCAACTAAGAAAGGTAAATGCCAAAAACATGAGATTTGGAACTTAATGTCATTTCTGAAATTGAAGATGAGACTGTATTGAATAACATTAACCATAGTTAATGTCTCTTAAGAAGAAATTTTGAGACAACCTCCAAGATGGTAACTTGTTATCAGCCCCATGATGTAATAATCAATGACATCGGCATTGGGATAAGATCAGCAATGGTCCGGAAAACCAAAAAATCATAAGAATTGAGAAAATATCAGTAAAAATCAGCAAAAATTGGCAAATTAAGAGGCTACCAAAATATCAGTGAAAATAGGCAAACATTGGCCAGGCCAAAAAATTGCGATTTCGCGATAAAATCAGGATGTTTGCATCATTGGTAATAATCAATGAATAATTACTAATTAGTAATTATACGTAGAAGCAACACCAGGAAAATGACATACCTGTTTGGACGTGTGCTTTTTCTGTTCTCAGGAACATCTCATTCATCATCTATATTAGAACATGTTTTACAGTTTTCCAACAAGGTTCACTTTGCCTCAAGTGTGGTACGAGAGCAATCAATGTTGCACACGTGAAGGCTTGGATTGTTCTTGTCACTCTTTTGTGTCTTCACCATTTTGCTGTTAGTTCCTGTTACTGTACATCCTGACCATTATTTACCTCAGTTTTGGCCTGTTTTATTCTTGTCCCATCTAATCTCATCTGCCACTGTCTTTCTATCATCCTTGTACATGTTCATTTCTTGTCCAATCACCACTCCTAATTCCATGTTTGTATCTACATCCATGTCCTCTATATCTTTGCTGTTCTTCAATTTTTCGTTTACTCTTCCTTCCTAGCTTTTTCTCCCACTTCAAACCACTTTGTTCTCACAATTTTGTTTCTATTTCTTTGTATTCTGTTATGATTCATGTTAATCTGCAACATTTTTATTTGTTCTTCTTATATATCAGTCACACTTTCATTTCTGCTTCTACATGTTATATTTCAATTCATGTTAATCTGGAACGTTTCTTTGGGTTCTTCTCACTCATATACGATTCTTTGTGAATATATAGAATAAATGAAGAAACAAAAATGATCAAACCTTTGTATTTATTGAAATTCTCCCAGTTGTTCCATTCTCACCAAGTATGATTGGTTCCTTTTCTCTTGCTTAAATGATTATTCCCTCCAACCTGGTTAAGTTTTTAGGTTTAATTTTTTCCTATGGAGTTCAAGTGGGTCATTGTTGATGTTACCCACCAAATGGGTAACCCCTATGAGAAATTTTTTCTCCTTTCTGATTAGCCAGCCAGCCAGCAGCCAAATGATGATCTACAGATAGCCTCACTTCAAAGCTCCCCACCCATGCTCCAGGCTGTTTACACTCCCATCTAGCATGGTTCTTGAAGGAAGGTGGGTCCGTTTATCAAAAGGTACACTAACCATTTTAGTAATCATGTGCTTTCATTTAATGCTAAGGGCAGTCTAATGTGGATCACTGGTTGAGTTGGATGATTGACCCATTTTGATTGTACCCTTGTTCCCACACTTCATCTGAGAGGTTATTTTTTGCCCCTAGTCCAATGTGACTTTTAAGGCCTATTTCTTTTCACTGTTCAGGAGGGGCACGGATATGAGGCATTGATTGATGTAGCATGCCCAAGGTAATCCATGTTTGTCACTTTCCATTTGTCCTTGATTTCCACCTGTATTCTTTGGGTTGACTGTCATTTGACATCGGTATTGGCACCCAGTATCCACATCTCTGAGTCAGGGCTCAAAAATTCTGCACTAAGAGGTTGCCACAATTGAAAGAAAGATAAAAGCAAATATAGCCACAAATGAAAAATGAAAAAGATGGCCCGGACTAATAATAAGCATGTGAGAAAAAGCCTAGCCTAAGCTCTACCCCCCTAATTAATCATCACTCAATTCCTAAGCATATCATACTTTCTCTAAATCAAAGGAACTCATAAATGTCCAACCCCGATGAGCAATAAATTGCTACATGTTTAAGGGGTATTGCACAAGCATTAAGCAAGCTAGTTACCCAAGCTATGCAAGAAACAAAAAAAAATATCATTGAAGTAAAAGATGCACCAAAGGGATGGTAAAAATAGGTTGAGGAAAGGGGTAATTCAAACCTCCACAATTGCTCCCTCTTATCATCATTATACTCAGAATGTTGGACCTCTATTAGCTGGCACCAAGACAATGGCATATTCCTTGAAGTCTTTCCCATTCCATGAACACATTTATCACATACACCTTTGGATTTATGGGCCTACCTAGAAATTTTCGTTACCGTTGGGGTTAGAAGGATATAGTAGGGCTAATTGTACAATCATCCTTATCACAAGTGTGGTAACTTGCTTACAAATCATTAGCTAGAAAGACATTTGAAAGCAAGGCTTGTGCCCCTAACATTGAATATGGTCAACTATGATAATTTAATGGCTCCTTTACCTAATGATGTTGATCTAACTTGGATCTTGAGGGCATGTTTCAGGTGTTTTCTCACAGATGCATTAGATATCCCTTGAGGGATGGCTTGGCCCGTCCGCAACACCATGAAGAAGATGTCTAGCCTAGCATGAGAGCATTTATGAACATTGCAACCTTGACGTTGCCCCTCCAGAGATGAGTGTTGGGCCTTGAGGAGCCTCCACATGGATGTATGGCCCCTTCCACACCACTACATGTTGAAATGTTGAGCCAAGAAGTCAAGTCGTTGACAAGATTAATGATGTGCCCCAGATGACCCAGGATGTCCCCAGGTTGGCCTTAAACCTACTTATTGGGTGTTTCCTTGTTTTGGAGCCCAAAAGAGGATGGTGATAACTTGAGACACTTTGGGAGGGCTAACATACCTCCTTTTAATGCTGATGACATGCCCAAGAGTTGCCATGTCACCTATGAAAGCCCTAGGAAAGTGATGCAAAGCTTATTGATGATGACATGTTGGATGAGGAGATGTGGCTTGGAGATGCACCCATTCACTTTGATGATGTATCTTGGAGTGAGAGGCACTTTTGGGATCCATTTGTCACATTACTTGATGGAGATACTTATTTATTGAGGATGATGTCATGTCAGAGAGCCTTTTTCTCCCATATTTGTGGAGAAAACATGTCATTTCGTTGTGAATTATCATTTTGTAAAATTATGTTTGTGTTGACTTGTGACCTATTAGCCTTGTTGGATGCTTTAAGCAAACTTTTACGACTTTTAATTGTAAATTAAGGGAACTTGACTTGGTTACCCTAATATAAATAGAGAGGAGCCAAATCTCTTTGGATCATTGTCATAGACGCTCATCATTTCTCTCTTGAAAGAGTGTGCATTAGTGGTTTCTTCTTTTCTCTTGGACGCAATGGCTAAGTAGAGTGCACATTGTCTTGGAGAAGATATGTTTTGCATGGAGAGGCTTCTTTGGATTGAAATGATGCTTGCTTGAATAATGTAAGTTTAATGCTATTTTCTTCCATTTTGCATGAAATTTTGAAATTAGGGTTTTCCATATGCCATATTAAAAAGTTCAATATTTTTTTGAACTCTTGTTTCTATATATTTTTGCCAAATTTGTCATCAAATATCCATCAAAGGAACTAGTTTTCTTGCAACCTTTGACCTTAAATCTTGTTAATTTTAGATAAACATGTTCTTTGCTTAGAACGGTTACTTCAGAGATCCATAATAACCTGATTTTCAATTTATTCCATTTCCATTAGCAATCACATTAGACATTATCATATTGACAGTAACTGAAGAAAGGACATAAACGAAAGATGCAAAAGACAAGCAAAGACAAGAGAATACAAGGATATGGCACAAGCCAGGGGAAAACCCCAAGACGGGGAAAACACTTGATCAATTCATCTTATTATTAATATGGAATGTTCAACAGAGAGAGAAAGTACAATAATATAAAGTCAAAATGACTTGCCAATTTGAAGATCCATGCCCTTAGACAAGTGAATAGCCCAAAACTGTAATATCATCATTCTGTCAACAATAGTCAGCTAAGATCTGGTTAGGGTTTCTTACAGTCCACTATTGTTTCATTCAATTGATCCAGAAACCCTCCTTTCATTTGCGGCTTTCCTTGGCAAGTAAGACGCTGCCCATCGCTAGCCCTTAGAACTGATCTGAACCAAAGATAGGCTTCTCGACCCCTCTGTCTATGCTGGTGTAGATCTGCGGACCTACCTAGAGTAATAACTTTGAAGTGTGGTCACACAAAGGGAGAAATTCTTCCTCAAATTGACCATAGATCAGCCTGGAGACAATACCCAAACTCAGCCTGACTTTCTGTGGTTGAATTTAGACCTGTAATGACAGGGTTACCCATACAAGCTGCCCAAAGATTTCCTCAAGTCCTGCGGCTATCTATCTGAAGAATCTCGGCCCTAGTTGCTGAAGAAAAACCCAAAACAGACAAACCTTCGTCCTCCTCAAGAGCTCGACTACCTCAGACATAAATTGGAGCCCTTTGATGTATGAAATGAGGTTGAAAACACCTCTATATATACAAATCGTTGGGGGTCTAGTGACATGACCATTGGGCTTTATGATGATGAGGCCAACCTTGAAAATTAGCACATGTGTGGGCATAAATTCAAAAATACAATTCTGCTTGTCCGAATTTGATGTTCTTTAGGTTAATTTTGGTCCTCTCAAAAATAGGAGTTCAATGCAATAATCATCTCCAACAGATGAGCTGCCCAATGGTGAAATTTGGCCCTAGTTGCCAATTTTAACAAATCTCCTACAAAAGAAAGTTGCCAGGGTTTCCCAAGTGAAGTGATTTGTCTTCCACCCTTTCTATCCAAGGTCCTTCTATCTTGACCTCACCCTATTTGACTCTATTACCTAATTGATTGGAGGCACTAGCATTTGACGTGTCGATCAACCTTAAGAATTTTCCTTTTTTTTTTTAAATTTATTTATGCTAACTACTAACTAGGGCTAGAGTTTGGTTAAAATTGCATTTTCTAGCAATTTTGCAGCGACATGTTATAGTCCTTTAGGCAGTAATTGCATCTTGCTCAAAGAAAAAATTATCATTTTATGCACATTTTGCCTCAAATTTTAGGGCTGACATCTAGGTTTTTTTGTTTTTTTCTGAGGAAAAGGGCGTAATTTTATTAATGAAAACAAAATTACATGTTGAACTGGCTAAAAAGCCGCATCATCAAGTCAGAGACCAAATGATAAACAGAAACAAGCAGAAAATTTTCAAGATAATATACATGATGGGAAAAAGCTAAGCTTTTCACCCCTTCTTTTTCTCAACCCTTCGCCATTCCCCTTGGGATGGCACCGAAGAGACAAGAGCAAGATGATTCCCTACATCCACTTTGGCATTGTCCTTGTCTGAGTTTGAATTATCGGATGAGTGAATACGCTTATTCCCACTGATGTCCCCATCGTCAGGAATCAAGTCAGCTTGCACCCGGTGAATCCGAGCTTCTATTGGGTCTTGTGGGGTTCCCCCCTGTGTTTCAGGTTCCATTGGATTCTGACTTTTCCCCTGTGGAGATGGTTCATCCCCAGCTTCATCCTCCTCCTCTTCAGGTTCCGGTGGGGGATATTGCCATCCTTTGGGTTTTTTCCCAAGACTCTTTTTCCTTCGAGTATCTTTTTTAGCTTCTGGACACAAGTTGTGTAAATGCCCTGTTTGCCTACAATTCCTACATCTGAAAGCTGTGTTCTCATAATCCAAAATCTGTGTCCAAATCCGCTTGTTGTGGATTAGTCAGATGCTGTCCGGAAGGCCTTTGCTGAGGTCTACTTCAACACATATACGTGCATAAGTGAAAACCCTTTCCTCTATTCTTTGGGAATCCGTCTTTATGAACTGCCCTAAACTGTTGCCAATGCCAGCTAGAACCCTGTCCTCCCAGAAATGAAGGGGGAGATTGTGCATTCGAACCCAGACTGGCATTCTGGAGACAACCATGGTGTTTGCGTCAAATTCAGGGAACCAGGGAGTGGTGAACAGGCCAGTTGAACCCCAAAACCATGGTCCTTCCTGAAAGATTTTGTCTCTAGCTTCAGGAGTTGGGAACTTTACAATAAAGAAACCTTTTGAGCAGAGGTGTATATCGCATTCTAATGACCAGTTTGTTAAAATCCAGTGGAAGAGCTCTACTGGTTTAGGCCAGAAGCAGTTAAAACGACAAATAATTGCAAGGGATTCATAAGAGGCGCAGTGCTCATCAGTTTCTGGCATGTCTATGTTTAATTCTGGGGTGTAGTTCAGCTGCTCCACTATATATGGGCTTGGAGTGTTTCCTGCCTATTTGGATGGTTCAGAGGTTGTCTTTTTCCCCTGAAGAATGTTCTTGAATGATGGTCCCCCATTTGCGTGCTTCTGTTTTGATCCTGAGCCTATTTGTGTGCTGCCTCCCAAACCTGTTTTGCACTTGGTTGCAGCCCCACCACGTAATCTCAGGTTGAGTGTAATGGTGGAAGCAACAAGGATATGATACTCCTTCAAGGACTGGTGGTCTTGTAATACTTTGCCTTCAAACATCAAGTTCTGTGAATGACCAGGGTATCTGTATTTTTCCGTGATGCTTTGCTTCAGATCTATCACTTTGTCTGTATTTTTAACCCAGAGTAAACCTGAAGACCCAGCAAGGGGTTTTAAAAAAAATTTGGAAACAAGAGGAGCTTACCAGGTTCCCGGATCCCAACTGTTCAACATGGTCACCAACCCCCTCGAGAGTAGCTAGTTCAGATGACATTGAGGGTAGAGGGTGCAGAGTTCGGGCCACCACCGTCAGACCCAGAACCAAACCCTGAACCGGCCGGAGCACGGGAGGGCTGATGCTCGAGCTAGTGCGTGGGGACTTTGGCCATCTCAGGGAACCAATAGTGGCAATATAAGTTGAAACCCGCCCTTCAGTTGAGGAAGTCCAAGTTCCCAGTGTTGTGATGAAACCCCGAAATATTGAAACCATCGCAGCTCCCTCAAAACTGTAATCCCTCCGCCTGTGCACACTGGCAACCCCATCGCGCTTTATGGCCACATTGTCTGCATGAACCATGACCATCTTGGAGACGCACTGAGACTCCATTGCCTGTTTCATACTCCGCATAGCTGCCTCCTCTCGAGGCCCTGGCTCGTCGTTGCAATAATCATAAGGGCGATGCATGAGCAGTCGAGCTTCCACTTCCCACCGAAGATTTGCCTCATTCGTCCATTGAAATGAGCTCCCTGGAGCCCATTTTGACCCCTGCATCCGGAACAACCACGAGTCTCTGGTCCCATGGGGGCAAAGCCATACGAGGCAAGAAGAAATTTCCGCCATGAGAAGCCCAGTGGGTCGCCCCCAGGAAGAAATTTCCGCCATGAGAAGCCCAGTGGGTCGCCCCCAGGAAAAAAATTCCGCCATGAGTAGCCCTAGTTCTTGTTTGCGCCACCGTTTCCTCGTCACCTCGTTTTGAATCATCTAGGTATTTTTGTTATTTGTGCATTTTCAACCATTGTTTGATCTATCCCTTGTTTACCTCATTGAATAGAAATGTTGCAAATCGACATCGGGATAAAATTGGCAAGGGCCCAGAAAACCAAAAAATCACAACTATTGAAAAAATGTCGGTAAAATTAAGATAACACCAAAATATTGGTAAAAATCGGCTCGACGAAAAAATCGCGATTTGGCGATTTTTTCGCAATAAAATCGGGGTGTTTGCAACACTGTTGAATAGCCTCCTTTGTTGACCTTATCCTTTATAGGTTATTTTTATTATTGTTAAATTTTTTTGCATGCTATAAACCTCCATACCTATGAAACTTTAACTTATAACAACATTTTTGAGTTAATAACGACTAGTGGGAAATTGTACTTGAACATCTACATAACTTATCTGGGCCTCCAAGGCTTTGTCATTACCTCCCTCTATCTCACTAGCTCTTTGTCCACCCTGAGCTTGTCTTTATGGGAGGTCGTTTAGGGTTTATAGTTGCAAGTCCCTTAGAAAGCTCTTTGGATTAGATTCCCAAGTCATCTAACCTCTAAATCTTGTTAGGGAAGCCTCCCTTGTGGGGATAACATCCAAGCACAAAATATCAAGGGAGAAACCACTAAGGTGATAGTGGTGGTGGATCCCATTGTTGCCCTAAGACCTAGATTGCCTAGTGAGGCTTTGCATTAGGCTGCTAGATTTTGTGGTAACAATGAACAAAAAGAAAATGATGCAGATCAACGAGGAAAAAATGTTTATGAAATTTCAACTTTAGAACAAAGTAAATACTAAGGGAAGCCTTTTTCTACACAGCCTAAGATAAAAGCCCATGTTCATGACTCATAATTGTCTCATTTCTTACGTATTAAGTTCTATTTAAGCGTTAAGTGTTTTAAAGAACTTTCAATTATCACCAAGATATATGTACAAAAATAAAAAAAATTGTTAAGTTTAATCCAACTTTATGTGACTCTAAAAATTTCCATAAAAGAGAAGGGTGATTGCCAATATACAATGCAATTTTTTTGGTAATATGAAATTAATTAAATTTGTCATCTACGTGGGATTCAAAGTTTTGTGTATAATTCTGAAGAGAATGGTGCATGCATCCGCTTTTGCTTCTGTCCTTTCCCTACAATTAAATTTGTTGTTTGCATGGAATTCAAGGTTTTTTGAATCGCTGTGAGGTGTATGGTGCATGCACCTCTGTTTTTCTACTGTCCTTTCCCTGCATTTATTAGGTTCCTTTTGTGAGTCATTGGCTCCTTTTGTGAGTCACTGGCTCATGCTGACAATCACTGGCTGTTAAAATTGTCAACTAGGGCCAAACTCCATGTGGGTCATCTTATTTATGGCAGCTGATATTTTTCCTTGATTCCTCTCGTTGAGAGGTGTAGGATTAATCTAACGATCATCCGATTCCGACAAGTATTTATGGAGATATGAATTTATTTGTATTTACTTGAGAAATTGTCAAGGTCGGCCAATAGCTAAATGTGTGGCACTCATGCCCAACATATCATATAAATACAAGTGAGGTTGAGGCATTATTCACTCATCTCATCTTTCACACATTCTTCTCTCCTTAGCTGATTGGGTTTACACACAAGGAAGAGAAGCTCACACGTGGGAAGGAGGATGCAAAAGGGCAAGGAAGCAGGACGCAGAAGCTGCAGCAAGATGTTTTGACCATCGTTGACCAAGCGTTGACTTTTCAGGAGTGCAGTTTTGGTGTGGTCGCCTCTCCTAGGTAGGCCCTAGTTTGTGGCAGCAGGTTGACTTCAGTTGAATGCAGTTTGATTGTGCTTTTGGGACTGTTTATGGGATGCTTCTTCTTGTTGTTGGAGGACTAGATG
Organism: Pinus tabuliformis; assembly: GCA_031772625.1. NCBI lineage: Eukaryota > Viridiplantae > Streptophyta > Pinopsida > Pinales > Pinaceae > Pinus > Pinus tabuliformis. The sequence goes on along the minus strand of CM062811.1, from coordinate 1,146,008,815 downwards.
ACTGGGAAATTGACCAAGCATATTGAAGGTCAATTTCATTTTGTTTGACCATATTTGACTTTGCTGGTTAGGGTTTCCAGCTGCTGTCATAAAATTACAGATTTATGTATTTGTACTATTTCGTTCTGCTGAACTATTGAAGATTAAAGAAGAATTGATCAAAGGGTTTCCCCGCATTGGGGTTTGTCCTTGGCTAGCCGCCACATCTGGTCTCTTGTCTTGGCTTGTTTTTTATCGATCTATTAATGTTCTATTAGCATTTTACCTTATGTTTATGTGATTAGTAAACAGTAACTAATAAGAAGAATTTGAAGTAAACTGCACTAAGCATAGAACATACCATAAATTAACATGGTATGAAAGCTGAGGTGAAGACAAAGCCCAAGCAAGAGCAAGAGCACGAGCAATCACCCAAGGCTATTGAAGCAATCCTAAAGACTTCATGGTGTCCTCATCACACTTCCCCCCCGAAGACAAGCTTCGTGAGAAGTCCGACTATCACAGATGGAAGATGTCTCTCGATCTGACATTGGAAGAGCAGGAAGTGTTCGATCATGTAAGAGGCAGAACCAGTGAGCCTCTATCAAATGCATTTGTTGTTGCAAGGAACAAGTGGACCAGGGGAGAAGTCAAAGCAAAGAAGATCATCCGAGACTCTATCGACAAGTGCCTAGTAGCCTATGTTTTCGCGCTGACCACCTCCAAGGAAATCTACGATAGACTGGTAAGCTTATTTAAAGTTAATGATGCAAATCAAGTTTTGTTCCTTAAGAATAAGCTGAAGGAAATTAAGAAGGGAAAAGATGAGAGTATGCAAGCCTACTTCTTAAAGATCACTGAGATCAAGAATGATCTCCTATCAATTGGGGAAGTCATTCCTAACAGGGAACTAACCATCACTACTCTCGGAGGGCTCCCATCTAAATGGTATATATTCAGAAGTTCAGAACCACTCTTCTCAACAATAATGTAATCCCAGGATTTGAGAAATTGATGGCGAGATGCATTCAAGAAGAAACAAGGATGGAAGAGTAGGAAATCCCTGCACTTAGAGGCAATCCCGCTGCATTCTCCTCTCATGCTAAAAGTAGAAATAATTCCGGGGCTAAATCTAAGGGAAAGGCCAGACCGAAAGGTGGAAGGAAAGGTAGATGTTACATTTGCAACAAAATTGGCCACTATGTGAGGGAGTGCCTTGATAGAAAGGACACATCTCATGACGATGATCAAAATCACTCCCGAGGCAATTCCAACAACAATCAAAGGAAGGGCAAGTTCAATGGCAAAGGAAAGAGGAATGCCGGAAATCAAGGAAGTCGTCAACCCTCCAAGAAGGCAAGAAAATCCAGGTACGAATCTAACATTGTTAACAATAAACAAGATGAATATTATCTACCAGCGGCCCTCTCTACTACTTCTCCCCCGGACTTGCTGGGAAATTGGCTTATTGATAGTGGTGCCTCAAGGCACTTCACTGGTTACAAAGAAGCTCTCTCTAATCTGATAGAGAAGGAGACCAACCTGGAAATTGTTCTTGGGGACAACTCCAAATATCTCGTGAAAGGCGTAGGGAATGTCTCTCTTCAATTGAATTAGGGTAATACAATTCATTTGCAAGAAGTCCTATATGTACCTGATCTCAAAAAGAACCTGGTGTCCATTTCGGCAATGGAAGACAAAGGCTACAAGGTGGCCTTCATCAATGGCAAGGTACGTGTATGGAAAAAGAATTTCAAAGATGCTTTCACTCTTGGGTTTCGGGTTGACTCTTTATATCATGTCGGAGGAAGTCCGTTGGGTGTCATGACTTGTGACACATCTCTTCAGTCCGAACTATGGCACCAGAGGTTTGCCCACCTTCATTATAAAGCTCTACCCGATGTGAGACAAATGGTGACTGGGATGCCCAAGTTCAAATTAGAGCAAGAAGGTGTATGTCTAGGATGTGCCGAAGGAAAGCTCAAAAGGGTACCATTCCCGTCGAGCCATAGCAAGACCTTCGATATATTGCAGTTGGTTCACTCCAACATATCTGGTATGATGCCTGTGAATTTTTTGGGAGGATATTTATATTACCTCACTTTTACAGATGATTATTCTCGCAAGACTTGGATATACTTCTTGAAAAAGAAGGATGAAGTGTTCTCCTGGTTTCGTCACTTCAAAGCCTTGATCGAGAATCAAACTGAAAAGAAGATCAAGATCTTAAGGACTGATAATGGGACTGAGTATGAATCCAATGAGTTCCATGACTTTTGCAAAGAGGCTGGCATTAAGAGGGAGACTACAACACCATATACTCCTGAGCAAAACGCTGTGGCGGAAAGGAAGAATCGTACGATTGTGGAAGTTGTCCGTGCTATGCTCCATGATCAAAGGCTTCCGAAGTTTCTATGGGTCGAAGCTATGAATACCGCCGTATATGTGCAAAACCGATGCCCTCATCAAGCATTAGGTTCCAAGACTCCCGAAGAAATGTTCAATGGTAAGAAACCCAACGTATCTCATTTTAGAATTTTTGGAAGTCCTGTATATTTTCATGTGCCGAAAGAGAAAAGGAATAAATTGGGTACATTTGGAAAGAAAAGAATCTTCGTGGGCTATAGCGAAAATACTAAGGGCTATAGAATCCATGTGGCTGGTCAAAGGGAAGTCGAGATTAGCCATGATGTCACCTTTGACGAAGATATGGCTCTTAGCAAAGTTGACAATCTTCTTGTACTAAGGAAATTGAGAGAAGTTGACACCAGGAAACCAGAGGAAAAGGAAGATGAGACGATGCCCGATGTAGAAGAACCTATGGATCCTATTGATCCCCCTCCGCAAGAGCCTTCCTCTTCTAGGAAGAGGCCTTCATGGCTTAGGGGGACACTTGATGACGCTGAAGGACACATTGCACCCAGAGGGACTTTCCAAGAAAGTAAGAAGCTGGCCAGGTATTAGGGATACTTGACCCTCATGAGCATGATCATTCAAAATGAGCCTTCATCGTTCGCTGAAGCTGTCAAGCATCAAGTATGGAAGGATACTATGACTGAGGAATATGAGTCCATCATGAAGAACGATGTGTGGGATGTGGTCCCCAGACCCTAAGACAAAATAATTGTCACTTCGATATGGCTTTACAAGATAAAGCATGGAGCTGATGGAAGTGCTGAAAAGTATAAGGCTCGTTTTGTTGCTTGTGGCTTCTCTCAAAAGGAAGATATAGACTATGACGAGATATTTGCACCTGTTGCCCGATACACCACCATCTGCTCGATCATAGCCCTTGCTGCTTTGCAAGGATGGAACCTACATCAGATGGATGTCAAGACCGCATTCTTGCATGGTTCAATCAAAAGAGGAAGTCTATGTGGAGCAACCCGAAGGATTTGAGATTCATGATCGAGAATCTCACGTGTGCAGAAAGCCCTCTATGGGCTGAAGCAAGCACCCCGAGCATGGTATGAGAGGATCGATAGCTACTTGATGAAGCTGGGATTCCCTAGGAGTAAAGCCGACCCTAACCTTTACTTTTAAGGTTGAAGATGACAAACCTCTCATACTGGTGCTGTACGTTGACGACTTCTTTCTGACAGGTGCAGACCCTCTCATTCACAAATGTAAGAGGGAGTTGGCTTTTGAGTTTGAGACGAAGGACCTGGGACTAATGCACTATTTCCTAGGACTAGAAGTTTGGCAGAAGCCAGGGGAGATTTTCCTATCTGAAGGAAAATATATGGTGAAGATATTGGAGAGATTCGATATGGTGGACTGCAAGCCCGTGACTACCCCGATGGAGCTTGACTTCAAGAAGTTAAGCGGTAGTGCTGCCGGACCTATTTTGCAAAATGATACCGAGTATCGTCAACTCATCGGAGCATTGATGTTCTTGGTGAACTACCGTCCAGATATATGTTTCATTGTTTTGCAATCAACACGTTGAGTCAGCGTATGGTTGAGCCTCACCACACACATTGGATTGGTGCCAAGAATCTGTTGAGATACCTTCGTGGCACAATCACCATAAGTTGAGATACATTGCCGGAGATGTAAGACTACATGGATATATCGATGCTGATTGGGCAGGCAGTGGGGTGGACCGAAAGAGCACTTTCGGGTGTTGTTTCTCTTTGAGATCTGCCTCGATATCTTGGATGAGCAGGAAGTAGAAGTCGGTGGCTTTGAGCACCGCTGAGGCAGAGTACATTGCTGCGATTATGGCCTCTTGTGAAATTGTCTGGTTGCGGAAGCTCTTTAGTGCGCTGTTTGGATTTACATTGGATACTACCGTGATCCAGTGTGACAACCAGAGTGGCATTCCTTTATTAGAGAATCCCGTATTTCATGATCGCTCCAAGCATATCGATATCAGGTACCACTATATCCGGGATATGGTGTAGCGGGGAGCAATAAGGCTCCAACATATTGGTACAGATGAGCAGGTCACCGACATTTTGACGAAGCCCTTAGGAAAGGTCAAATTATTGACTTTTCGAGAACGACTTGGTGTCGTTGAGAGACCCTCTTATGAGGGTCGTGTATGATGCATACATTGAGCTCTGGGAGCTCGGGGGCTTGGGGTACTTGGAGCAACATGCAACCACAAGGTGACTCACCCTCCCCTAGTGGTGCTCTATGTACAGGGTGAAAGGTTCAACTTTCCCCTGTGATACCCCGTGGCGACTTATGGATAGGATGATTAGTTCTCCTCTCGAGGCATCCTACCCATGTAGTCTCGGACTCATGGGAAGTACCTCTCATCTGATCAATGAGTAGGGAAATGGGATTAGGGACCATAGTAGTACTATCAATGGACGCATCGTTGTATCTATCGTACTCCCTATGCTAGGATGACCTCCATTGATCTGGGATCAGTGAGAGTGGTATGACACACTCTTTGGGACTGACTTCGGGTCAGTAGAGGATGGTATAATACATCCTTGATCATTTCTTCTTCTTCATAGTTCAGCAAAGCAGAGCAGAGCCGAGCAGTGCAGGGCAGTGCATTTGATGGTAGAGATAGTATCAACAGTCACCTTAGGGGTGTTCATCTCTTACCCTTTCTAGATTTCACATCATTAGGCTTTGTATGATCAAGGCCCTAGATCTAGTCCTTTTGGAAGTTTGAAGTGTCTCTACAATGTGAAGGGGTATCAAATCCTAGATGCTAAGTTTTGAGGTCCAAACACCACACAAAGGCATAGAAATTACAAATTTCAGGTTTTGACCCGAAATTGCCAAATCTGTGTTCTGTTGCATAATGATGAAAACTGAGATGATTGGCTTCAGATTGAAATTTCTAGCCTTATAGTGTTGGTTTATCTTCTACCCAATTTAGAATGTCTTGAAGCAGTGGCACGTGAGAGGAATCAACATATGACCCTTCCAGTAATAGTTCCCCTGAACAAATATTGCTAGTTAGGCTGAAAAACAGAACAGGATGATATAGGAAAGATGAGACCCTTCCAAGAGAGATTCTTTTACAAAATCGTCCTTAGGCAAACCTAGTACCAAGCCTACTACCATTGATTTCTTTTAAGCTAGAAATAACAGTACATATCTCTAAGTTTGTTGGCAACTTCAATGCTGAGAAACTCGATTCCTGGTTACACATTCTCAAGGCATATGCAGCATGTGTGGAATCTTTTCCTCAGGCATCTATCTGGCCCATTCCAACCTATCCTTAGTACAAGTCACATGAATACCCTTACCTTAAGGGGACAATTGAATTTTTCAACTTCCTTAAATCACCAAGCTGTGCCTTGGATCCAGAGTTGGAATTTCAAAACAGACTCACCTGTCAAATTTGATGGTTTTTGCATCTCCTCACCCATCTTGTTTCAAAGAAGAATCTTGATGGTTTTAGGCAAATAACCCCGTGACGGGCAATTTACCTGTCAAACTCCATCCCTGCAAGTTGGATCCCTTTCTCGTCTCTGAGAGCCTTGTACAAGTTTATTTGATGATAAATGCATGCACCCCCAGGTTTGTGCCATACAAAGTTTATTTACACTCAAAAGAGTTTCAAGAAGGTTCCAAATTCAAAACCCCTCATAGAGTAAAAAGAGTAGTAATCAATATGAAGCCTGGGCTTACTATAATGGTGCAGCTCGACAGCTCAAGGCGTCATATCTATGGGAGGAGCTGGAGGCATCCTATGTATTTTGAGAAAACCTTTTGGAAATTTCAAGCAGGCCTGGGTAGAAGTAAAGACAATAGGGGTGAATTGCTAGCCCTAAAATTGGTTTTAATGCTAGCAGTGGAAAAAGGGATTCAAAAAATTACAGTTGATGGGTGATTCAAAAGTTATTAATGATTGAATTAAAGTGTCCTTCACGATGAGAAACTTTCATTTAAGGCACATTTTTTATGAAGTCAACATTCTAAAAAATGCTATAAATAAGGTCACTTTTTTACATGTCTATTGAGAGAGAAATGAACTTGTTGATTCGTTATCCAAATTGGGTGTGCAGATGGCTCCAACTCCACGGTGATCTAGGCTCCACTGGAATGAGAACCGAACAAATATGATCCAGGATCTTTTACTTGATTTAAAGCCCCTGTTTTTAGTTTACTTTTTCGATGGCTGTAATGAATATAAGATGCAATTTTGAGACTTCAAGAAGATATGATGATCTGTTGAGACATGTAAATGAATCTGATAGACTCAGTTTTATGACTGTCTCTCTTTAAGGATATGCTAAAGTGTCTTAGCAGATTTTGGAATATTATTTGATGACCTTTTACAGAAGATATTGCTTGTAGAAGCATTATGAATGCTGAAACATGCACGCAGAAGAAATTTTAATTCTCCGAAGAAAAAATAAACATAATTTTATTATAAATAAGAAAATTACATTCTGCATACCCTTTTCAACATTTTAATGATAACCTCCCCACCCATGTTCAAGTCTCATTCACATGACTATGTATGGCTATCCTGAAATATGTTGTACAATGCACCTCTTCTTTGAATTAAGCAAGAAGAGGGAAATCTACTTTTAAAATAATATATATATACACACACATTCTTTTAAAAGACTCTTTTCTTCCTTCATAAATTATTAAACATCCAGGCACTTTTGGCAGGTCCAACCATGATTTATTACACCCAAAAAGAGTAAAAAAAAAAATCTTTGATTCAATCTTTGCTCTAACATCGAAGATCGTTACCTTTGTATCTAGCCATTTTGGTCACCATGATTTATTACACCCAAAAAAAGTAAAAAAAAATAATCTTTGATTCAATCTTTGCTCTAACATCGAAGATCGTTACCTTTGTATCTAGCCATTTTGGTCACGCAGATGGGAATTCTCATACCAATAATTCAGACTATTGAGCCTGTTGGAAAAATTAAATTCTCTGATATCAGTTTTTACCAAACTCTCTAATCATTGGCATATACCTTTCCTACTGAAGACAATTATGCAAGAAAGCATCCCAATTCCTTCTATTTATTCGTCAACAAGAGTTGCCACTGATTATAAAAAGCGAGCTCTTGATCCCTTTTTTCTATCTTGTAGTAGCTCTTGGAAGCCATTTTCCTATTCCTGATAGGTACTGATTAGATTTATAAAAACAGTACCATAGTAATCACATGATAAACCAGTTGTCTGTGTCATTTGGTCCTGTTAGTCATCTATAAGTGTAGGGAGTATAAGGTGATCCGATACCCGTTTGACAGCTCAGGCAAAGGGCAAACTGTCCATGACTATCTAAAGGAGATGGGTGTTCCAGGCTAAAATTGTGTTGCTAGGAGAAAAACAGCAAATTTGTCAAGCGAAATAGGCCTCCATATCCTATTAGCCTTGACACATGGCTGGGATTTCTTCTTTAACCAATCTTCTGTTATGTGTTTCACTTTTGAAAATTTTCAGTTTCTCTCTATTAACAAACTTCTTCTGAAACCTTGTAGAAAGGTAGTTTTTGTGTAATTCTCCACCAATTCTGACAAACTGCCAACATGATCTAAAGGTGGCAAACAAAGAGGCCAAACAAAGGTAGGGTGAACTGTTCCACTAATGGTACCTAACCCTCAACTGCAAAGTTACTGTAGAAAGCAGAAATTAGACCCGCACTTTCAAATTGAGAATCCAAGAAACACTGAGCTGGAGAGGAGCCATGTAAATTAGATCAAAGAAAACATATCAGGAAAGCAACTCTTTACTGAAGAAAATGAAGAGATGGACCGGCATTCAGTTTTAGAATCTAAAAAATGCTAAGTTGGAGGGGAGCCAGAAAACCAATTCATACTGATCTTTGCACAACCCCATCTCTTAAACCAAGTTTGTTTTCAGGTAACACAGCTACACAAGTAGGGTTGAATAATGGCTGGTCGAGCTCATAGCCACACTTTAACATTTTGAATCTAGTGAATGCTGTGATGAAAAACGAATTCATATAACATCTTGTAGAACTCAAGACTTATGTCCCACCGAGTTCCCAGGATGGGGAGTGCAGGAGCAAGGAAACACACATGGGATGTGTGGAAGCACTCCCAAATTCATGGACACGGTAGACGTAAAGGTCTTTAGTATAAGTCATGTCTCTAAAATTATAAATTAAAATAAATAATGATAAAGTCCCACCAATAATAGTTTATCCCACATACAAATTTATCATTGTACAATCTAGTGGAAACACTATATCCTTTCAACCCCAAAATCCTGAAAACTATGAGATCTGCTGAATTGTAAATGGATATGATATTATTCTTTTCCAATAAGATTAAAATCACTCTCATACATCTTAAAAGTTAAAACAACTAATAACAATGTTAGAAACTTAAATAAAAAAAATGATAAAAGGAAAATGTCAAACCATTATTCACCAAATCCCCCCCCTCAACGATATGAAATGAAATGAATTGTTAAACTCAACCATATGAGGTCGATAATAATATGATAATTAATTTATAAATGGAAAGCACCTGCAGGTAAAGTCTGTTTCCGTCTTTCTTCGGTATATGAATTCGATAATTAGATTATTAAGTTATAAATTATATAAAGATATAAAGTGATATTGTTATAACGCTATATTATATTTCATAGTTATAATGTTATATTAAAAGTATGTTAAACTTATATAGTGAATTCATTTGTAAACTTGTTATTAGAGGTTATGAACTTGTATATTAAAGATGAAAGTTATAAATGATATGCTTATAATTATTTATAAAATGTTGTCATTAAAGTCTAATACATGATACAAATTATAACTAAAAAAAATAAAAATATATTTATATTATTTGTACTGGTTTCACTGTATCTATATCTCAGCTTTTCAAAAGTTTGGTGTATCGGCATCTGGTTCTGGATCCAAATCCTGACTTTCCTTTTGCTTTTTTCCAGATAATGGCTATAATGCTCCAACCATACCTAGTGAACCCGACTTCTCAGAATACTATATCCACGATTGTAAACCTTAGTTCTATGCCCTGAAGTTAAGCTTGAGATGGTCCATTTATTAGTAATTTAATCCTCATCTTACTTGCACTTATTACTCAACTATAGTGCTGCACCCACACGTAGTGAACCCAACTGCTTCAAAGTCTATATCCATGACTGTAAAAGTTAAACCTTAGCACTATGCTCTGAGGTTAAACTTGAGTTGGTACATTTATCAATAATTTAATCCTCATCTTACTTACAATTAGTACTCAACACCACTGGACATACAAGCACTTCCACCTATTTACTTTGTCCTATTGGTTGGATTTCCATTTTTGAAATTTGAAGAAAGCTTTAAACAAAGTAGAATGACTTCTAGTATAGAATCTAGATGTCCTTGTATAAGATTATCAGCGTTTTCAAGATTGCAGTTTGGAAAGACAACAAACAATCTGTAGTTATTTGAGAAATTCCAAAAAAAATGTAGTTATTTTGCATTCATAGTGCTCTTTGAAAGTTTTACATGCAGCCATTGTGGGAAGATTATCACACGAACCAAAAGCTAGCATTTATGCTGCTGCTTCTGTTCATTCAAAAAGACACTTGAGCTATATGCCACAGTATTATATTCCTCAATAAGTCTATGTTTAAGGTTGACCATGCTGCTGACGTAGTTTGTGCTTTCCAGGTAGAGCAATTGGAGCAACAAACCCGGTCATCAAAGCTACAAGAATATTTGTATAGACATTTTGCATCCAGTGGCATTCCAAAAGGCATGCATTGTCTCACTCTTCGGTTAGCGGATGAGTACTCCTCCAATGCTCAAGCCCGGAGACAACTACCAGCCCCTGAATTGGTTCCTCGCCTCACAAACAATTCATACCATCACTTTGTTCTGGCAACTGACAATGTATTTGCAGCATCGGTGGTAGTTGCATCAGCTGTAAGAGCTTCCTCGAAGCCAGAAAAGATAGTCTTTCATGTCATCACAGACAAAAAGACATATGCAGCAATGCATTCATGGTTTGCTTTGAATCATCTTCCACCTTCTGTTATAGAGGTAAAAGGAGTACATCAATTTGACTGGTTGACAAAAGATAATGTGCCTGTCTTGGAAGCAATGGAGACTCATATTGAAATCCAAAGGTACTACCATGGAGACCATGTTGTTGGGACAAATTTAAATGACTCTCCAAGGATTGTAGCTTCCAAACTGCAAGCTCGAAGCCCAAAGTACATATCAATAATGAATCACTTACGCATCTATCTTCCAGAGGTAATTAAAATTTAGAAAATCTAAAAGCCTTATAGCAATGTTTTAACTTTTCTTTTTTTCCTAGAGAAATGACTTAAGTTTATTTTGACTAGGAGCATTATAAAAATAGTAATAGAGCACTGTCTAATTGGGAGATTTCCTGTTTCATGCATTTCCTTTAGAGAATAACGTGGGTGTCTATGTATATGTTTAAAAGTTTACTGAAGTTTAACTCATCTTTGTGAACAACTCTTCCCAAACCTCCATAAGGTGATTTTTCTGGATGATGACATAGTTGTTCAGCATGATTTATCTCCCCTTTGGGATATTGACCTTCATGGCAAGGTGAATGGAGCAGTTGAAACATGTAAAGGTGATGATCAGTGGGTTATGTCAAAACGATTTAGAACTTATCTGAATTTCTCTCATCCCCTTATATCAAAGAGTTTTAATCCAGAGCAATGTGCATGGGCATATGGAATGAACATCTTTGATTTGCAAGCTTGGAGAAAGACAAACATCTGGGAAACTTATCATTATTGGCTTAAAGAAGTAAGTCGAATGCTATCCTGGTTTGTTCAAATCTTTGATCAAGCTTAACTTATAAATTTTGGATTTCCATTGGTATTTTATATCTAGATCTACAAGTTAACAATTCGCTAAGCATGCATATGGTATTTTTGCAGAATCTAAATTCCAATCTGACTCTCTGGCGTTTAGGGACTCTACCACCAGCATTGATTGCATTTAATGGTCATGTTCATCCTATTGATCCTTCTTGGCATATGTTGGGATTGGGATACCAGCCTGAAACAAATCTCAATAATGTTCGAAAAGCTGCTGTTATCCACTACAATGGCCAGGCAAAGCCATGGCTGGATATTGCCTTCCCCGAGCTAAGACCTTTCTGGACAAAATATATAAATTACTCCAACGAGTTTATTAAGAATTGTCATATTTTGGAGCCGTAGTTTTCAATTTTAACAGTTTCTTTTCATTCAATCTATTCTTTTATCTCACGCTGTAAGTGAGTGGCTTGAGGGCAAGGGTGAAATAACCAGTAATTTTGCCTGCATTTTTGCCCAATAAGCACCGATACAACGAAGGCTCAGCATTACATGAGCCTTTCACTCTGCTGTCCTTATTGTTCTTATCTGGCGTCGGTAAAAGTGGGAAAAATGGTCCTAATGGTACATTCGTCGAAATTGATATTTGTGGCAATTTAGGTTCCTGTTGAAAAGCAATTGCTGAGAAATTTCATTCAAAGATTCAATTCATTCGTATCAATGCAATCATTCTTCAATGAAACCATTCAGCCAAATTTATGGGTGCCATTTTTCTATGGGGAACATTGCTTTTCTTTCTCTCACAGCAGAGTGCATATGATTACTAACATAAAATTGATGTACCATGCATGTACACAACTAACACTGGTAACTTGAAAAAACATTCAGAGGACAATGATCTTTATTTATATCGTCAGGACACAAACAAAAATGATCTCTCTGTGGGTACATGCGTCCCTTAGGATTAAAGGTTCTCCACTTGCTTAAGAGAAGAAAGAAAACCCAAGACATGGTAGTAATGGGTGTTTTCCGGGAGGGGAAGGCCACAATTGCAAGTTAAAAGTGCTAGATGAATCAAAAGCTTGAATCAGAAAAAATCACCCGGATACCATCGTTTGCATGGAATCATAAAAATTCTCCCTGGATACCATCATCTGATAAAATATGGAAAACACCATGCTAATTAATGATATATTTTACATTGAAGAGGAAAATTGCAGCAAATAAAATCAAAATTAGTGAACTCCCCATACAGGAACACTTAACAGGACGACCATTGCCTTTCATATATCTTTATCAACTTGTGAAAGACATTCTGCCCAACAAAGTCAGTGTAGGGTATTGCACTCAGATTTTCAGGCAAGAATTAGTAGAAATGGCGGTATGGTTTTGTTTACCAGATAATGCTCTGCACAAACTATCTATGAAAGCTTCCTCCATAAATTTAAGAAGAAGCGTCATTTGTCAATCGACATGGTTACTGAACTGGAAGTGCAAGATGACCAAACAGGAATTCGGATGAGCGTATTGACAGGGTGAAAAAAAGCGCGTCTGGCACACAACTGCTACTGCTGCTTTGCTTGTGCATGTAAACCACATAAAACCAGTCTGCCATTGCCCATTTTCTTTTCAATAGATTTTGTGATGGGGATATTTATGAGTATTAACCGACTCAACTAAATATTTGATGTTAGGTCACCTTCTAAATATCTCCTTGAAGTGCGGTTATTATAATACTCCTCTCATGCCTTTTACGTGGATTATAAATTAAAATTAATTAAATTGATTTTATATAAATATTAATTAAAAAATAAGACTTTTACTTTATATAAATAACTTTTGTTAGTTAATGGTGGTTAGATAAGAGGAAGCATGTAATTCAAGAAAGTTTGAAAAAGTTAATCGTCATGAGAAAGCTTAGAATTTCAAAAGGAATTTAGTGATTGCGTTTAAATATGTGGTTAATTAACATGCAATTACTTGTTAGTAAAGAAATTTTAACTTAAGTTTAAATCATTTTGTTATTGATAAGATATATTAAAACATTTGATTAAGACATTTATTTATTTATTATTATTATTATTATTATTATTATTATTATTATTATTGAGAGAAAATTAAAATAGGAGAGAAAATTAAAATAGTTAGTACAAAGATTACCATGTTTATATAGTAAATGGAGTTAAGAAAGATATAATGAAGTTTATATATATATATATATATATATATATATATATTATATGTAAGATTTAATTATAAAGTTTTTTAAAGATTAGTTAGTTATAACTGAGATTATCAATTTTATGTGTTTGTTTATTTATTTTAGTTGGTGGGGTTTTGAGGTTCACCTGTTGTTGGAGGTTTGTGTTCAGGTTTTGTATGCAATGTTGGCACCATCTTAAGTTGGTGCTAACATATAAACTTAAAATGTGAGATCTTGAGTTCTGTTGAAGTTTCTATTAATGTTTAGGTTCAATTTAATGTATTTGCAACATGTTAATATATTAATGAAAGACACCATTAAGTATTGTTATTTGATGTATATTAGAGAACCTTTGCATAAAATTTAAAATGTAATTTTGAGTGTAGCACCCAAACAATAATTAACCCAAATACTAGTTATCATTAGTAAAGTTGATAAACATAGACAACAAAATATGTGTAAAAAGATTTAACTACTATGTTGTTAAACAATAAATTCATATCATTATTTTTTTTAATACTATATTTCCAAAGAAAATCTTGAAGGAAAATATAGGGGATGCTTCCCTATATTCGTTGATGATGTCCTTGGCAAATTGGGTACCCATTGGCACATAAGTAACCAAATGTTCAATGACATTTGTGACATATTGTTAAAATGGGCAACTAGGGCCAAACTCCATGCGGGTCTTCTTATTCATGGCAGTTGATATTTTTTTTGGATTCCTCTCGTTGAGAGGTGTAGGATTGATTTAAAGATCATCCGATTCCGACATGCATTCATGGAGATATGAATTTATTTGTGTTATGGGACAATTCGTCAACGTCGGCCAACAACTAAATTGGCCCCACTTATCCTCCATGTTTTAGTATAAATAGAAGAGGACTTTAAGTCATTTGTCACACACACTCTTGTGATCTCTCTTCATTCTGTTTTGGGTTTGATGAAGATAAGATCTAGAGAGAGTGCCCTAGGTGATACATTGCCCTAATAGGAGATGCCCTAGAAATTGTGATGGAGAAGGCTCTACGTTGTCATGGAGAAGGCTCTACACTGCCCTAATGGAGAAGTTTAATGCAACCATGGAAGAAATTGTTATCATGGAGAAACACCTACGCTGGCATGGAAATAAAGCCCTAACGTTGAAGCCTCCTAAACACAGTCATGGAAGAATATAATACGTTGCCCTAGAGGATGCCCTAGACTCTAACGCAGTTATGGAAGAAGCCTAACACAGTCATAAAGATAGGCTTCTAACGCTACCCCAATAAAGCCTTAATGCTGCCCTATCAAACTGTTCTAAGCCGTAGTTTAAAGAGGGTTTTATGTGCCCTAATCCGCTGTTCTAAAGAGCCCAAATTGCTGACCCTTATACATAGTCAAAGTCTCCTATACGCTGGCAAAAAAAGCTCTTATACGCAGCAAGCAGAAGGAGCCCTTGGTAGTGGAACTTCCAGTGTGGAAGAAAAGGACTATCATTGTTTAGAAGCTGTCATGGAGGAAGACTTATTACGCAGCCCTTACCTGTTGTTAAGAGAGGCCCATTAGTAGTCTTGTATTGTTGTCATGATGTCACATTGCTGTAGATGACAACGTGGCCTAATTAAGGACTGTCTGGGCATATTGGTGATGAGCTTGATTTGAAGGGTTGCTATAGCTAGCTGCTTTGCTAGGCTGCAAGCCATAGCAAGCAGCTAAGGCTGTCCCATGACAATATTGCAGTGTACAACACAGTGATGATGGACATGGTGTGATAGGTGACAACATGATGTGGGCAACATGGTGCAGTATGGTGCAACATAGTGCACAGTGACAATGGTGCAGCATAGTGATGCATAGTGCAACATGATGAATGGTGCAGCATAGTGCACGATGATAGTGAGGATGGGTGCAACATGGTGCAACACAGTGATGATGGGCATGGATGTATAGCAGCAGCATGATGTATTGCAACAACATGATGATGATGTATTGCAATATACATAATGCAACATGAAGGACGCAACATAATGATAGATGCAACATAGTAATGATTGGGTGCAGCTCTGTGATCCCTGTGCAACACAGTGAAGGGTGTAGCATGACGATGAGGTGCAGCATGATGATGAGGCGCATCACAGTGATGGGTGCATCATGGTGATGGAGTAACCTTGTAGCATCAGTTGAACCAATATGTCTTCACTGGAGTTCAGATCAACTACCTCGTGTTATTTTCATAGTGAAGATCTCTCCTCAACATTTTGTTAAGTCAAAATGTTGATTTCTGATGTATATGTACTATCTCTCTCTCTGTTGAACTATTGAAGAACATAAGAAGAATTGATCAAGGGTTTCCCCACATTGGGGTTTGTCCCTAGCTGACGCCACATCTTGTGTCATCTTGTCTTGACTTGTTTTCTAATGTTTATGTTTATGTTCTATCTACAATTTTACTATCATGCTAAATGTGATTGCTAATCTGGAATTGATATTGAGCTAATATGGAAAATTGAAGTAAATTTGCTCTAAGCATAGAGCATACCTAAAATTAACATGGTATCAGAGTTGAGGTGAAGACAAAGCCCAAGCAAGAGTGAAAGAGCAATCACCTAAGACAATTGGACAAGGTCAAAAGACTCAATAGGTTCCTCATCACTCTTCAAATTCACCAAGGGTGAAGTAGAAGCAAAGAAGATTATCAGAGTGGCGCAGTAGAAGCATCTGGTGGCCTACCTAAAGGTCACTTCAATGGGAAGTCCATATCTAAGGATGGAAGGAAAGGCAAATGCCTTGCTTGCAATAAGTTTGGCCATTATGCTAAGGAGTGCCTGAATAGAAGGGACACATCACTTGATGATGATAACAATCATTCTAGGGGCATCTTCAATGATTGAAGGAATGATAGGTACAATGGCAAAAAGGAATGCAGGTCATTATGAAAATGGCTGACTCTTCAAGAAAGCAAGGAACTCCAGGTATGAAGTATCAAATGTTGTTTCTGATAAGCAAAAGGAATATTATCTTATATTGGCCCTCTCCACTACTTATCTGAACTCTTTGCGAATCTAGCTTATTGATAGTAGTGCTTCAAGGCATTTCATCGGATAGAAGGAAGCTCTCTCTAATTTGATAGAGAAGGAAACAATCATGGAGATTATACTTGGAGTCAATGCCACCTATCCCAGAAAGGGTGTAGGGAATGTTACCCCTCAGTTGAATGTGGGTAACACAATTCATTTACCATAAGTTCTTTATGTACATGATCTTAAGAAGAATTTGGTGTCCATTTCGGCAATGGAAGTCAAAGGTTTCAAAGTGGCATTCATCAATGGAAAGGTACGTGTGTGGATAAGGAATTATTAAAATATGCTTTGGAGTTCAGGGTTGGCAATTTATATCAATTTGCAGGAAGTCCATTGGGGACCATGTCATGTGACACATCTCTTCTATGGCATCAGAGGTCTGCCCATCTTCATTATGGGGCCCTACCCGATGTGAGACAGATGGTGACAGGGATGCCTGAAATCAAGGAAGAGCATGAAGGTACATGTCCAAGATGTACCGAAGGAAACATTACAAGGGGACCATTCCCCTCATGTAATAGCAAGACCTCAGATGTGGAACAACCCGAGGGGTTTGAGATTCATGATCGGGAATCTCATGTATGCAGGTGAAGGAAAGCTCTCTATGATTTAAAGCAAGCACCCCGAGCTTGGTATGAGAGGATTGACAACTATTTGATGAAGTTGAGATTCACTAGGAGTGAAGTCGATCCAAACCATTACTTTAAGGTTGTGGATGATAGACCTCTCATACTGGTACCTTATGTGGACGATCTCTTTCTGGCAGGTACAAACCCTCTCATTTGCAAAAGTAAGAGGGAGTTGGATTCCGGATTTGGTATGATGAACTGGAAGCTCATGACTACCTCAATGAAGCCTAACTTTAAGAAGTTATGTAGTAGTGATGTCAGACCTGAATTGGGAAATGCCTCTGAGTTTCATAAACTCATACTCGCATTGATGTTCTTGGTGAACTCCCGTCTGGATATACGTTTTGTAGTTAGCATGTTGAGCTCATATCTGGTTGAGCCTCACTAGATTGGTGCCAAGAATCATTTGAGATATCTTTAGGGCACAATCTCTCATGGATTGAGATACACTGCCCAAAATGTGACACTGCATGATTATGCTGATGCTGATTAGGCAGGCAGTGTGGAGGATCTCAAAAGCACTTCTAGGTGTTGGTTCTCTTTAGGTTTTGCTTTGATATCCTAGATGAGCACGAAGCAAAAGTTGGTTGCTTTCAGCATCGCTGAGGCTGAATTCATAGTTACGAATATGACCTCATATGAAGCTGCCTGGTTGAGGAAGCTCTTCAGTAGTTGTTTGGACACGTGCTGGATACCATCGTGATCTTCTGTCACAACCAAAGGGGGATTCGATTGTTGAGGAATTCTGTGTTTTATGATCGCTCCAAGCATATATACATTAGGTACGACATTATCTGGGATATGGTACAACGGGGAGCAAGAAGGCTCAATCACTTTGGGATTGATGTGCAGGTCACCGATATTCTGTCGAAGCCCCTAAGAAAGGTCAAATTCTTGACTTTCCGAGAACGACTAGGAGTCATGGAGAGACTCTCTCCTAAGGGTCCTGTATGATATGGACATTGAGCTCTGGGAGCTTGGGGGCTTGGGGGTACATCTTGGAGCAATGAGCAACCATAGGCTGAGTGTTTCAGCCTTGCCCTAGTGGTCTGCTATGTACGCAGGATGAGTGGTTCATCCTTCTCTTGCTGAGACACAGTCATAGGGTGAGTGGTTCTGCCTTCCCTTGGGATACCCCTGGTGACATGTAGGCATGATGAGTGGTTCATCCTTCTCTTGCTGAGACATCCTACCCACGCAGTCTGGGACTCATGGGAAGTACCTCTCATCTGGCCAATGAGTAGGGAAATGAGGATAGGGACCATAGTAGTACCGATGGACGCATTGTGCTACTACCGTACTCCCTATGCTAGGATGATATTGATCTGGGATCAATTGGAACTGACTTCGGGTCAGTAAGAGTGATATAAATCACACTCTTTTGGAACTGATTTCATATCAGTAAGAGTGGTACGACACACTCTCTTTATTTGGAACTGATTTTGGATCAGTAAGAGTGGTATGAGACACTCTCTTTGAGATGGGACTGACTTCAGGCCAGTAAAGGAGGGTATGATACATTCTCGATCACTTCCTCTTCTTATTAGTTCAACAGAGAAGAACATAGCAGAGCAGTGCATGGCACTAATAGTACAGACTAGCAGATAGAGTTCTCCTTAGTTTAGAGGGAGTGTTAAAATTGGAAACTAGGGCCAAACTCCATGTGGATATTCTTATTCATGGCAGTTTATATTTTTCTTTGATTCCTCTTGTCGAGAGGTGTAGGATTGATCTAAAGATCATCCGATTCTGACATGTATTCACAAAGATATGAATTTATTTGTGTTATGGGACAATTTGTCAAGGTCGGCCAACAACCAAATTGCCCCCACTTATCCTCCACGTTTTAGTATAAATAGAAGAGGACTTTAAGTCATTTGTCACACACACTCTTGTGATCTCTCTTCATTCTGTTTTGGGTTTGATGAAGATGAGATCTAGAGAGAGTGCCCTAGGTGATACGCTGCTCTAATAGGAGATGCCCTAGAAGTTGTGATCGAGAAGGCTCTACGATGTCATGGACAAGGCTCTACGTTGCCCTAATGGAGAAGTCTAATGCAGCCATGGAAGAAACCTTATTGTTATCATGGAGAAACACCTACGCTGGCATGGAAATAAAACCCTAATGTTGAAGCCTCCTAAACGCAGTCATGGAAGAATATAATACACTGCCCTAGAGTATGCCTTAGACTCTAACACAATTATGGACGAAGCCTATCACAGTCATAAAGATAGGATTCTAATGCTACCCCAATAAAGCCTTGACGCTGACCTACAAACTGTTCTAAGTCGTAGTTTAAAGAGGGTTTTATGTGCCCTAATCCGTTGTTCTAAAGAGCCCAAATTGTTGACCCTTATACACAGTCAAAGTCTCCTATATGCTGGCACAAAAAACTCTTATACGCAACAAGCAGAAGGAGCCCTTGGTAGTGGAACTTCTAGCGTGGAAGAAAAGGACTATCATTGTTTAGAAGCTGTCATGAAGGAAGACTTATTACACAACCCTTGCCTGCTATTAAGAGAGGCCAATTAGTAGTCTTGTATTGTTGTCATGATGTCACATTGCTGTAGATGAAATTGTGGCCTAATTAAGGACTGTCTGGTCATATTGGTGATGAGCTTGATTTGTAGGGTTGCTAACTTGCTACAACTAGCTGCTTTTCTAGGCTGCAAGCCATAACAAGCAACTAAGGTTTTCCCATGACAGTATTGCAGTGTACAACACAATGATGATGGACATGGTGTGATAGGTGACAACATGATGTGGGAAACATGGTGCAGTATGGTGCAACATAGTGATGCATAGTGTAGCAAGATGAATGGTGCAACATAGTGCACAGTGATAGTAAGGATGGGTGCAACATGGTGCAACACAGTGATGATGAGCATGGATGTATAGTAGTAGCATGATGTATTGCAGTATACATAGTGCAACATGAAGGATGCAACATAATGATAGATGCAACATAGTAATGATTGGGTGCAGCTCTGTGATGGGAGCAACACAATGATTGGGTGCAACACAGTGATGGGTGCAGCATGATGATGAGGTGAAACACAGTGATGGGTGCAGCATGGTGATGGAATCACCTTGTAGGATCAGTTGAAGCAGTATGTCTTCATCGCAGTTTAGATCAACTACCTCATGTGTTATCATCATAGTGAAGATCTCTGCTCAACATTTTGTCAAGTCAAAATGTTGACTTCTGATGTATATGTACTATCTCTCTCTCTGTTGAACTATTGAAGAACATAAGAAGAATTGGTCAAGGGTTTCCCCACATTGGGGTTTGTCCCTGGCTGGCGCCACATCTTGTGTCCTCTTGTCTTGGCTTGTTTTCTAATGTTTATGTTTCTGTTCTATCCGCAATTTTACTATCATGCTAAATGTGATTGCTAATTTGGAATTGATATTGAGCTAATATGGAAAATTGAAGTAAATTTTCTCTAAGCATAGAACATACCTAAAATTAACACATATTTATAATACTATATATCCATAGTATGTTGAATATGCTTATCCATTAAATTTAAAACATTCAATTCAAATTTGATACATGTTTTCGGATGGTAGGTGAGGGAGGGGTTATCACTAGTCCTAGAGGAACACTAGTTTATTCATATACATGGAGTATCTCTTCCAATAATTAGGGTGAAGCCTACGCCCTCTTGTAATGATTGAATGTAGCACACAATCTTCATATTCAAAAGTTAATTGTACTAGGGGGACTCTAAGAACACTAAGGCATATGATCCCGAGCACCAAACCATTGGATTGCAATATTGCTTCGATCTTCAACATAATTAGATAAGTCATTCATTCTTTTCCCACTGTCATTTTTATCATGTGCTCAAAGAGAACAATGCTAAGGTTGATGCATATGCAAACATGGAAATCCTAGAAAAAGTATGTGTTGTAATCATTAACACCAAAGTTTGTTACCAATCCATCCCTTAATGTTCATTATAAAATTCATGCATTTAATGAATGAAATCTTGGCTCGCATTGAGGGTGATGGGCTCCTCGGTCTCAATTATGTGACATAACTGCTTCTATGCTTCATGTCTCAGTGACATTTCATTTCCAATTATGAAACAATGCTTCGAATCTTGCAACCTCTAAGTGGGTTTATTCTCCATGTGATGGATTCATTAGTGCACTTGTTTAATAAATTCCATTGGTGGAACTAGATTGTGGGTTACAAATAAGTGTTTGAGATAATGGGGAGTTGTTTATTTCTAGGAGGTTCTCTTGTGTATGCAACCATCCTTCATTCTCTCCTCTTTACAAGTTCGAATGCATATGGGGAGTTTTATGTTACTCCAAGTTGTGAATTTCATTATATAGATTTTGTTCATTGTCTTGTATTCTTCCTTTCTTCGCTGGGTTTTCCTCACCCTTGGCTCATCTAAGTCCCTATCTATTTGCTTTTCAACATCCCCTTTATGGATTTTCATATTTCTAGGAGATACACATGGTGTTAAAGTGGCATGGAAGGTTAATAGAAGAAAATTGTCAAAGCAGTCTCAATGAATTCAAGTGAAGGAAGCCAACTTTTTAGCTTAGTTGGAGGTAGTAATTGGGATTCTAGTTCAATAGAGGCAGTTACTAAAGGTGGTAGAAGGTGATCCTGTGTCTCTTTGAAATTTATTAGACAGGTCTTCTCATGGGTATTAGATTGGACTTTGGAATTAGGTTCCCTCAACAAATTCTACCTCTATATAGAACATGGATCAATTAATGCAACAAATTCCATATTTAAATCTAAAGGACCTTGCAACTGAATATGAAACAACTAAAGAAATTAGCCCAAAATATGCACCTTGTTAAATCTAATGGTTTTTAAGAATTGTAGGAATCTAAGCATTTTCTATAAGCAATATAATATTAAGGATTTTTTTGAAAATTTATATATAAAATTGTTTAAACTGGCCAAATATAACCCAAATCTCTTTGTTTTTTTAGGATGTAGGATTTCTCAAAAACAATCTCTTTAATATACTTTCATTGAATCCCACAAACAATCTCTTTAATATACTTTCATTGCATGCATTTGTTGTGGATTTTTTATTAATAAAAATATATTTCAGTTACTATTAAAATAAAATATCTTCTAGTTACTATTTAACTTTGTGCACATTTAACTTTGATTAAGTGTAGAATATATATATATAAAAGCTATATAGAAATTCTATATTAGTAAAAATATTGACCAATTACTATTGAACTTTATCTATATCTAACTTTGACTAAGTATTACATATATATATATATATTTTCATGAGCATGAAAACAAGTGCAATCCACATGCATTGAGTTAGTATGTGTTTTTATTGGGTATTTTAATAATGTATAATTTGATTATATATATTCTTTAGAGAATGTGAATGGAGGGATTCTCAACTGCTAATCATAATAATAACTAGTAATTCAGGAAGGCTCAGCGAGAGTTTAACATTAACTTAATTAGAGATGGAAATCTTAGACAAAGTTTACCTTGAAACATTCTATTTAAAATTATTGAGTTAACCCATCTCTCTCTCTACACACACTTTTTATATATACACACATTTTTTATCTAAAGAGTTAAGAACTTCAGTATTATATTAACACAATACAATAATCTATTTTATCATGGAAAGAACTCCATAAATTTAAATTTTGATCATTTTTATTACGTGAACAATGGTTTTATCAACTAGCCATGGGGCAATCTAATTTTTAAGTAGTTAATTTATTTTTATTTTTATTTTACTTTTCTAGGTAATACGAGTCTTGAGATGATTGGCATGCCTAACCTGTGGCTTGAGTAGTTGTGATCCAAGGGCATCTAATCCGTCAAAATCACCTAGGGATCACACCTAGCTTGGGCCACACCAACCCTTAGCATGGTTGGATTTTTCTCACAAAGTTTCAAACTGATGACCTTTACACCACGAAGTGACTTAACATAACACTCTATCACTGTCTACTCTACACCCCGCGGGCGTTTAATCGACTATTTCATCCAAGATTTAGGGATGTCATTCTTTCTTTTTCCTCGTTTGAGTAATATTGATGTACTTAACCACAAATTTTAGAATCATGTAGTCTTGGTTGAGAGCTTTGCATTTTAAAGTAAGCCAAATGTGCATTACAACCCATATTTATTTGGTGGTGGCAACATTAGAGTCATTGGCGTACATTGGTTTAGGTCTACATAATTATATTTTCTTATTTTTTATCTACAAATTTTGTATTGGCCATATAGATGATCTTCTAAACCATCGACACCATGAACAAATTTTGCATGAAAGAGAACTTAAGAAATTGGATTTCTCGATGAAAAACAATTTTATTCTCTCCTTTTTCATTGAAAAGAAGGGATAGGTAGGGAAATGTGACATTCCCCCAACACACTACCATTAGACATCCCTTCTAATCATTAGACAAGTTGATTTTATAGAGTTCCTTTCCATCCCTTTGGTTGAGTAATAAATATACCTTTCCCTTAACGAATAAGCAATAAATTCTTTTTTATCTCTTCAATCTTGTGAGTAAAAATACTACATGGTAGGATCTATCATCGAAGATATTAATGAAAGAAATCTCATTTTTCTTTTTTCATACTACATTTTACATATATCTCTTCACTACAAGGGTGGTTGATTCACTATTTTTACAAGGAAAGCAATGGAATAAGGACCTTTCCATAGTGCCAGTGTTATCTATTTCATGTTTTAATTGTTGGTCTAGAAAGAAATCAATCACTTGGTTTTTCCTCCCTTTTCCTTGCTCTCTTTTGGTCAAGCTTTTTTCACAATAGATCCCTCACCCTCTCTCTAGTTGAGCAAGTGTTTCAATTTGGTTCCATCACCCTCGTCCTTTCTCCGATTGAGTGAGCAGTTCATTTTGGTTCCTTAATCCCCCTCTCTCTTTGGTTAGGCAAGCGACTCAATTTGGTTCCCTCACCCTCCCTTTGGTCACATGAGCAATTTGATTGAATTCATCACCCTTGCTCTCTCTTTAATTGTGTGTAGTTTAGTTCCCTCACCCTCACTCAATTGGAGAATAAATTGCTCTATCTTTGTATAATCGTCACAAAATACTATTCTACTAATGCACTAGATATAATATTGAGTTTTACATATATACATTATTTCCCCATAATCATAGTGCATTATTTATTGTAGTTGTTTTCAATTAGCTCTAAATGCAACCCTACACACATGTTTCCTAGTGAATTTCCTTGAAATATGTATAAATATTTGCATAGGTTGAGTATGCCAGCATCCATTAAGCATCAAAACCATATTGAAGCCTTATTAATCTATTTCCATTATTTTTGCTTCAACCAATCTAGCTCATTGATCTAGTCAATCACTCCTATCAACCTTTCTCCTTCCATTTCCTTAATGTTTTTGGGATGGTAGACCAATTTGAACAAGGCAAGTGTGGCACTAGGTGATTCCACATCATCAACATAAGTATTGGTGAACAATTTGTGGATAGTGTGATAAATTAGGCCTCGACAATGGGATGGTTCATTAACACAACAAACAACCTAACAACCTAACAAATTAAATTAAATAAAACTAAAGTGGAGAAGTGAAGCAAAACTTAGGAATCTCCTTGCAAATTTGGGAATCTTGATGTTGAGAAGTAGGATGATTTATCTATAGATTTAACCCATCAATGGTTACAAATAGATAAAAGCAAGAAAGTAATTCTATTTTTTCTATTGTTAGTGAGTTTTGTGTTAGTTTGCTAAGAAAACAATTGGAAACACTTACAAACATATCATAATCTATTTGGGGGATATAAAATGAGATTTTAATACTATCACCAATGAGAAACACTATAAAACAATAAAAAAAATTCTCATTGATAAATATTGAAAGTAGCCTCCAATCCTCTCTCTGGGGGGTTCTTTCCTTGAATTGAATTCTTTCTTTCAGTCAACAACAATTTTTTAAACAAAATCTCTTTTGAAATGACAATATTGAGGAGGAAATTCGACAACATAATAGTATGGAGACTCAAGAGCAATTTTGGTGCATGTAGGCACTTCAATCCTTGAGGAACTTTGGAAGCATAACACTGGAAACACTGAGCTTCCAAAGTTAAAGGAGGGGGTATTCTATTTGTAAATAAATTTGAAGCTAGAAGGGGAGACTCTTCCCATGTTAATGTAATACCTCTAGGAATGATCAAGGTTTCATCAATTTAGTGGGTTAGGTCCACTGGAATGGGAAAGCTTTGACCAAGAGTAATCATGAGGTGAATTCCTCTTAAATAAGTTGTGTATTTTCTAAATCTTCCCCCAAATAGGGACTATGCACTTTATGAAGGTTGAAGCACATAGCTGCATGAAATAAAGAGATAAGTGTGCATCCCTTAGTCAACTAACAATTTTTCTTCATATGCTTTTTTTCCTTTTCTTTTAAAATTGGTCTTTCATCTTGTGGTTTACATTGCATAACCGATGTTCTTAAGGTCATAAGTCATTAGAATGATATGGGATGCATTTGGCAACAACCACTATGTCACAAGAGGTGTAAACTGGCTTGTTAATAGAGGCATTCTCATGTGTGAAGTTAGGAGAGCTTCATTTAGTTGAAATACATCATATGATTTTGTACAAAGCACTAAGAGAGCCAAATGAAGAGAACTCTTATTGGAGAGAGAAAGGAGACTAGCTGAACATATGAAAGTTGAGTATGTATATATGTGCATATATATATATATATATATATATATATAGTATCTCAATATGAGGAAAGTATAACCATGTTTGTGTAATAGTTAAATCAAGTACAATATGGGACCATGCTTGGATAAAATGTTGAATAGAGACAAGTCATGGTATATTTGTAAATGAATGTTACTTTCATGTGATCAATGTGATGGAATAATGTTGTCTAGTGGGGACTTAGCACTACACAAGATGAGGTTCACCATAAACCCTAATCTACTAAAGTCAAAGAGACATGAGGGAGAGTAATGTTAAGGAGGTACATGGGACCAAGGAGACTAAGTTAGATTGATGGTGTAAGGTGTTGGCATTATGACACAGGTTTGGCACTATGGCATAGGTGTTGTCCTTGATGGCAACTCACTCAAAGGGCAGATCACAGTTCAGGCTCTCAGAATGAAAGAAAATGAGGTATATGCAAGTTCCTCTTAACAAAATCACATATACACGCGGGTGTACTGATCAAAAGGCACGTATACGTATGCACGCACTTTCATGCAAAGAAAAGTGTGTACATGTGGGAAAACTTATGGTTGGTCCATGGTATTTAGTCCGACATATTTGAACCTATGGTTTTGGTCCTTGGTATTGCATCCAAAGTGTTGAACCCAGGTATTGAGTCCCTAGTATTGGATCTCTATGGTTTTGGACCATGGTTTGAGTAAGGCCTAAGTCTATAAAAAGGGAAGGAGATCATTTGGCTAGGCATGAACTGAATAATTGAATATCTTATGAAGAGCTAGATCTAGAATACTTTCATTGGGTTATGGTGCATAACTAGATTTGAATCAAGGAGGAACCTGAGCGCAAGGAGAAGGATAAGTTCTATTGATGGGTCAAGATCTTAAGGCGGTTTGAAGAGAAGTATCTTTGTGTAATTTTTGATCTGTTATATTTGGCGCATGACGTGATCTATAAATATGATAATCTGGGTATAACTAATGTTTGAATAAGTAAAAAGGATAAATTATCTTTTATAGATCTGTACGTAGGTTCAGCGGAGCAGAGGTGCGTATACATGTTGGTTCACTAACTTAAAACAACGTATACGCAGGATGGCCTTGATACAGAAGCGTATGCACGCAGGTTCCACATATTGAAGTAGCGTATATCTCATGAAATATGTTTTAGCTGCTTCTGTTTATTGCTGCAGTGTTCTGGGTTCAGAATTGGTGTTTGGTTACTGGTACTGTTTTCTGGTTACAACATTCTGAGAAGTTATTGGTTGATTCAGTATTTGTTTGTACAAAGGAGTTTGGTTAATGCAGATATACTTGATGTTTGATTGATATTCATGGATCCAGTCTGAAAATTTATGAAACGTGGTCCCTGGAAGAAAAGAGAAGGTTGTAGCCTTCTGTAGGTCAGCACCTACATACTAGTACCTCAGCTAGTACAAGAGCTAAGGGGGTTGTAGCTCCCTTCCAGGAGAAGCTAGAGAACGGGATAAGGTTGTAGCCTTCTGCAGGTAGCAGTCTGCGTACTGGTATAAGACTGCACCAGTACAAAATCATTGTAAAAAGAAGTTTCTAATTGAAAGAAGATAGAGACGAATTGCAGTAGGTGGTTTTCACCCACATTGGGTTTCCACCTTATATCTTGTGTTCTTATGTGTGATTGCCTGTTCTGTTTTACTGTTCCTGGTTACTGTTCATATGGTTTGATGCACAGATTAATGATCAACATTTGAAGAATAATTTAATTTACAAGTCTGCTTATATATGCTTGTTTCCTTAACTGAAGTTGCATACATACGCAGTATTTACTAACTGAAGTAGCGTATACAAATCTGATTGTGAAATAAAAAATAATTGACCTGATAACACTGATTCACGCCCCCTCTCAGTATTATTTCCAACATAAGGAGGTGCGTGCGACCATGGAAACTAAGTTAGATTGATGGTGTGAGTAGGACTTAAGGATTAATGTGACCTTGTAGGAGCACATTAACATGGGAGGCAGTGTGAATGCTTCAACAAAGAGAAGCACTAGTAGCTACTTGGAATTAGGAAGAGCGAAGTCAGTGTAACATTTTAGTGGATATAAAAAGAATTTGGTTTCTTTCCCCTTTTGTTTTATGATATTTTGACATTTTGATGGGTTTTGGAAAGAATGAAAGAATCACCATAATATATAAATTAGATAGATGTTTATATTGCAAGTGAAAAATATTATAATTTGATTTTTAAACAAAAAAAATAAAAATACTAATATAGTTTTATTTACTAGATAATATTTTATACAAACCATCTATAAAAATTAGATGAATTTCGATTTGTGAATTTACGTTGTTACAACAAATGAAGTACAAGATGACTGACACACCTGTGTGGCTTTTTTGTGCATGCAAAACCCATAAACTATTCAATCACTTAAACGACATAGGTCCAATACATAAAATAATACTTTATTCATTTTTCTTTACCCATATTCACTTTAATAATTTTTTAAATAATAATAATATTTATAAACATTAACCAAATAAACTAAACATATTATGTTATAACACTATAAAATATCTTCTCAAAATACGGTGAATATGGTTATTATATTGTTATAATACTTTGAAATATCTTCTTACAATGCTGTTATTACAATCCTCTCATCTATTTACACGCTCTTCACTATCATCACAACAAACAATTGGAAAGAGAGACCGAGAGGAATATAGAGTTTTGGATTATAAATTAATTAAATTAAATGATTTTATATGTGATTACTACACACGATTAGAAAAGAGGTAATTAGAAAATAGGCAAGGGAAATTACAAACGATTAGAAAAGAGGTAATTAGAAAATAGGCAGAGGAAATTAGAAAAGAGGCTTAAGAGAGTTTTGGATTATAAATTAATTATATTAAATAGTTTTATTTATGATATTAATTATAAATTAATTATATTAAATAGTTTTATTTATGATATCAATTATATTGATAAGTATATTTAGTTTAGAATAAAGTTTTTAAAATTTTAATTTAATTATTAAGTAAATAATAGGGATTTAATCTCCACAAAATATTTTAAAATATTTTTAGTAATAATTACATATCAAAGGTTGAGATTTATCTTAAAAGTAGTGATGTCTTTTTCCCTCTTTAATTAAATTATTTAATTAAAAAAATATCATATGAAATGAATTATAATTGTTTAGACATGTGATATATTGGTTAACAATCTTCATGATAGAGTAAACCTTCATAGTTAAGAAAAAGAAAGTGTGTAATTAATATGGTTCAAAAACCATACCAAGGAGGTTAATGACTATGCCAACTTCACCATAATGATTATGGGGAAGCATGTAATTTAAGAAGGTTTGACTGTTAATATAATGAAGTTTTTGATTTTTTGTTTGTTTGTTAGGAAATGTGTCTTGAAACTATTGTCATGTCTAACCCGTGGCTTGAGTTCACGACCTAGGGGCATCTAAGCTGTCAAAATCACTTAGGGATCATGCCCGGTAACCGACTTTTAGCATGATTGGATTTTTGCCAATAGAATTTTGGACAATGACCTTTTCACCATAGAATATCTTAATAAAACACTATGTCACTATCTATTCTATGCCATATGGTATAAATAAATTTATAAGTTTAAAAACAACTTAATGATTCAATTAAAAAAATATAAAATATTTAATCTTGCACAAATAAAATATTAAAATTTAAAATATAAACTATAAAATTGTCAATATAACGATAATCTATATTACAGGATCTGATTGAGAGATTGTGCATGAGAAAACTTAGATTTTGAGTCAAAAGATTATATAAAGGTTATACGATAACGAAGCTGAGAGAGATATGATGGTGTTTGGAGCCTTATATATACAACATAATACACGATTTGATTATAAGGTGGTTTTAAGATCAATGCTATGTGTGTTTATTTATAAGAGTTGGCGCAACTTCTTGAAGGTCTTTTGGTTGATGTGGGGTTTGTGTCGAGCTTTCTTAGCAATGCTAACACAAGCTTAAGTTGGCGACAACGCATACAAATAGAATTTGAAGCTGTCTTAGTTGTCTCAATTTTTTTTTTTTTTTTTTTTGTAAACTAAGGTGAAATTCTATTACTTCATCATAAGGTAAAATATACAAACATGAGCAGGTCATTGCCCGCCCTTAAGGGAAACCGGGACCCATCGATAGTCTTTAACCGCCATCCACAAAAAATACATGTCCAGACTATCCAGCCATACAAAATATCCAACTATATGTTCCACAAGCAAACTGTTTCGTGTTTGAGACATTATCATTCAGGATTACCAAAAATCAAAAACTGAAAACGATAAAAAACCTCTTGACAGCATTGTTCATCTCCTACTTATTCGGGGTGTCCAGCTTTGGTCCGCTTTCGGTCTTGATCTCAAAGCCATTTTCCTTGAACAACTGCAGAATTTTATCCATCTTTCGGTCCTGCATAATGAGAGTCATCTGGATGTTCCGTAGTTCCCTTTTAAATGTAGGGAAACCCTGAGCTAATTCCACCATTTCAACTGCTACTTGCTCCATAGCTTTCGCAAGGAGTCGTTTCATGCCCCAGTAAGCATGCAGAGACTGTTTGTATAGTGACAGCCTTCCTCTAGTATGTCCTGGATCGGGGATGAAACTCTCCCAGTCTTCCATTTCCGGATCCGAAGCTGCCTGCAGAGCCTCCTCTTCCAAATGATCAATAATTTTCCTGATATGTGGGTTAGTCTCCTTCACATAAGCTTCTTCTGCTTCATTCAATTTCCTTCGCATGTCCCGCTTCCCTCGTCCTCTACCTCTGCGCTCCCGCCCTACTCCATCTTCCTCATCCATTCTGGGCTGCCTACTCCCTCTGCCGCTGCCACCACTGTTTCTTCCCCGACCGCCATGAGTCCCCCATCCCTTCGTTGGCTGTCCTCTCCCACGCCTTCCACCCGCGTCCTCCTCAATGTCTTCCGGCTCCTCCCTCTGATCTTCTGAATCCTCTGATTCAACACTCCGA
This sequence comes from Pinus tabuliformis, assembly GCA_031772625.1. NCBI lineage: Eukaryota > Viridiplantae > Streptophyta > Pinopsida > Pinales > Pinaceae > Pinus > Pinus tabuliformis. The sequence continues at coordinate 1,145,978,023 of CM062811.1, read as the reverse complement.
CGCCTCCATTTACCGACCTTCCCTCCTGTCGCCCTTCGCGGTTCCTCCTCAGCCAGATAATCCTTGAGATCAAATTCTTTATCGGATTCATCTGTAATATCCAAATACATCCGCAGTAAGAATTCGTCTGAACCACCTTTGCCTTTTACTTCCTCCTCAGGCACACCCTTTCCTTTCTGCTCGACAGACTTGCCCTTACTCCGTGTCCAGCGGCCTTCTCCCTGCGCCAGACTCCCGTCCATGCTTGACACTGTCTATGGCTGCATACTGCAGTCTCGCTTCCTCTGTATCCAGGAGATAACTATGAATTTCCTTCTACACTCCTTGCGCTTGCATACAGAGCATAAGAAGCCCCTCATCCACCACCCTTTCAACTTAATGCATAATGCCCGTCTGTCATCTTCATGAACACTTGCCCCATCTGTTGAATGATGGTGTGAAATGTACCCAATATGTTTAACACATCTCCCTCGCGTCCTCGAAGATGTACCCAAATCTGTCCTTGGGATGAACATCCCGCTCGTTTGGTAATTACCGTCGCCGCCCCTACGGTTACTCCCAGCCACGCGCTTCACAATCCCCTGTCCATCCTTAACTAACATGTCATTTCTCCTCTCATTCATATTAAGGGAGCAATTAATGATTTTCGTGTAATGCCTCATCATAATCCTTTTGAAGTATTTTTTGTAGTGCCTCCCATCGTGGGTCGTCCTGGTATGCAGCCCAACTCCCATCCATTACTCTGCTGGACGCTTCGCTACCCCAATTGGCTAGGCAATCCGCAGCTTAGTTGTCTCAAATTTTATATTAAAAAGTAGAAATGTATTTACAAAAATAATGTATTTATTAAAGGTAGAACTAAGAATAAGCGTTCAGATAATTGAATAAATAGTACAAAGTATTTTAATACATTAACCAAAAGATAAATTAAGATGGCTGAAAAAATTCACCACATAGCATAGAAGCTTAATACAAAATTCAAATACTAATCACAAGCATAGCATTCAAATCATGATTAACCTCGTTAACAACGTAAATATATTGAAAGCTTGAAAATAGTGGGGAGGGTTGAATGAGGGTTGAATGAGTAGTCTGCCGTAGATCATCAAATTAAACTTTTCGTCTTTTTTTATAAAATTGATTGAACCATATGTTGGCATTATGACACAGGTTTGGCACTATGGCACAGGTGTTGTCCTTGATGGCAACTCACTCAAAGGGCAGATCACAGTTCAGGCTCTCAGAATGAAAGAAAATGAGGTATACGCAGGTTCCTATTAACAAAATCGTGTATACACGCGGGTGTACCGATCAAAAGGCACGTATACGTATGCATGCACTTTCATGCAAAGAAAAGCGCATACATGTGGGAAAACTTATGGTTGGTCCATGGTATTTAGTCCGACATATTTGAACCTATGGTTTTGGTCCTTGGTATTGCATCCAAAGTGTTGAACCTAGGTATTGAGTCCCTAGTATTGGATCTCTATGGTTTTGGATCATGGTTTGAGTAAGGCCTAAGACTATAAAAAGGGAAGGAGATCATTTGGCAAGGGAATGAACTGAAGTATTGAATATCTTATGAAGAGCAAGATCTAGAATATTGTCATTGGGTTATGGTGCATAACTAGATCTGAATCAAGGAGGAACTTGAGCGCAAGGAGAAGGATAAGTTCTATTGAGGGGTCAAGATCTTAAGGTGGCTTGAAGAGAAGTATCTTTGTGTAATTTTTGATCTGTTATATTTGGCGCATGACGTGATCTATAAATATGATAATCTGGGTATAACTGATGTCTGAATAAGTGAAAAGGGTAAATTATCTTTTATAGATTTGTACGCAGGTTCAGCGCAGCAGAGGCGCATATACACGCTGGTTCACTATCTTAAAATAGCGTATATGCTGGTTGGCCTTAATACAGAAGCGTATGCATGCAGGTTCCACATATTGAAGTAGCGTACATCTCATGAAATATGTTTTAGCTGCTTCTGTTTATTGCTGCAGTGTTCTGGGTTCAGAATTGGTGTTTGGTTACTGGTACTATTTTCTGGTTACAACATTCTGAGAAGTTATTGGTTGATTTAGTATTTGTTTGTACAAAGGAGTTTGGTTAATGCAGATATACTTGATGTTTGATTGATATTCATGGATCCAGTCTGAAAATTTATGAAACATGGTCCCTGGAAGAAAAGAGAAGGTTGTAGCCTTCTGTAGGTCAGCACCTACGTACTAGTACCTCAGCTAGTACAAGAGCTAAGCGGGTTGTAGCTCCCTTCTAGGAGAAGCTGGAGAACGAGAGAAGGTTGTAGCCTTCTACAGGTAGCAGTCTGCGTACTGGTATAAGACTGCACCAGTACAGAATCATTGCAAAAGGAAGTTTCTAATTTAGTAGAAGATAGAGACAAATTGCAGCAGGTGGTTTTCACCCACATTGGGTTTCCACCTTATATCTTTGTGTCCATGTGTATGATGATCTGTTCTGTTTTACTGCTCCTGCTTACTGTTCTTATGATTAATGAAGCACTGATGCAATGATTAAATATCAAACATTTAACGAATCTTAAGTTTTCTGACATACGCTGGTTTCTTTAGACATAGTAGCGTATATACGCAGTTTCACATAGCTGAAGTAGCGTATACAAATCTGTTTGTGAAAAGGAAATTAATTGATTTGATAATACTGATTCACCCCCCCTCTCAATATTATTTCCAACACAATACATTAATTAGTAGTGTGACATATAATATCAGATAACACATAAGCCATGAATCATATGAGTAACAATAATCATGAATACACATGAACCGTAAGAGCAATATATCAAATATCAACACACATGAGAATATAAGAATATATGATGTAAGGTGGAAAATTTTTTCGAGATAAGAACCAACTTTGCTTGTCTTCGTCTGCTTCTTCTTTATTATTAAAATCTTCAATACATCATATCATTGGCCACCGCCAGTGTGCAAGCCACAACTTGCAATCATGTGAGCAACCAATCACTCCAGGCCACTACCTAAAGGAAGCCACCACTTCCTGAACTTTGTAGGCCACTACCTGCTGGAAGCCACTACTCCCTCAACTATTCAAGCCACTACCTGTTGTAGGCCACCACCTACTAGATGCCCCAACAACCAATAGTTTTTCCAGCCACCACTCCCAAGTTCTCAAGCCACAACTTGAAGGATGCCATTACACCCTGAATTAGCAAGCCACCACTTGCCTCACTGAAGGCCCCAACCTTCAAGCTCTCGTGGACCACTTTTCATGCATTTTCAAACTAGGATCCACTACTTAACTCAAACAATTCGTAGGTCTCATTTCATCCATTTTCACATTGGATTTGCTTAGACTCTTTTGCTCAAAAAATGAATATAAATCCTCTCTAACTCAAACCCTCTCACCCACACAATCAACCTCAATACTCACCACTCATCAAATCATACAATAGATAGCTGCAAACTCACTCAACCAATACACAATGTTAGTGTCCTATGTTATAGTAGTCAAAGTCAAACTTAGTCTTTTTTATTATTTTGGTCAATTTGTAAAATGTTGCTATGATATCATTAAGATCAAGTCTTAGTGTTAGTTTAGAATAAGAAACATTAAAGTTTGATTGGAAAATAAAAATCAAGTTGGCAAAGTTTTAAAAGGGTTTAGGTTTAATAAGTCTAGGGTAAGGTGTAATCCAAGTCATGAGTGAAAGATAGTAGTGGGTTGTTATTCTCTCATCATTGAGACATATCTGTGGTGTATTTTCGAGTTAGTTTCTAGGTCAAATCAAATATTTCATCATATCATTGTCACTGCAAGTTGATGTCGCGTTTTCCTTTTTTGCCGCACATCTCTTTTTTGCTACGCTTCAATATTCCAAATTTGAAAAAAGAAATCATTGCAATTAAAGGATAGTCTGGATCACGTGGAGGGTGAAAAATACATGCATTAGCTTCCAAAATTATTTGAACAATCTTCTCCTCCTCCTTAGATACTCTGAAAAACACATGAAGGTTGTTGCGCTTTGCCTATAGGGGTGTTGCTATGCTCCTACAAATTGGAGATTTTCTTGTACCACAATCACTCTCAAGTTTTAAATTTATTTTCTCTAGCATAATTCACGTTGTGTGCTGTTAGTTTCATATTAAACAACCAAGGAGAGTGCCCAAATGATCTTGCAACCCTCATAAACTTGAATTTGATGTGCTCAAGCGTTGCACGTCTCCTGTAGGTGATGTTTTTCAAGGATGGGGGCTTACAGTATGAACAAGTTTTATCCAATAGGTATTTCATGTTTTACAGGTTATCTTCCACATGTGTGACTCATTAAAAATCCTAGGAGGTGATCAAAAGCTTGCAAATCATGAACTCGCTGCATTTTTTGCTGTGTTTTTCGCTGAAGAAGGAAGTAGCACAGTGAATGCGTTGCGTTTCCACACAATCAACAATTTGACCTTGAAATTCGAATCCAAACCTCATGAAATTGATTCTCATGGTTATGAAAAGTGTCCTTGAGTATCTTGAAAATTCAACATTCAAGAATTCATTATATAGTATGAAAAGGAAGCTCACCGCGTTTTGGCTGCAGGGGATTTGCTGCGCTTTTCACTGTTTTAGAAGTTAACTTCAAAATCAGTGTATGACCAAATGGAGATGAATATTGAAAAAAAAATTAGGTTTTTTTTTAAAACGAACTAAATAACAAAAACCTCATTCAGTTTTGTAACATGTGTCATATATTGGAATATTCAAATGAATCTTTACAACCTATTGTTTAGATTTCGTCATTTGTTGTTTTAGCCACGATTTTTGGGCGTGGATTTTGAGGATCTGGAGAAGAATTTTTGAAAAGTGAGAGAAATTTATCTCAAGAACAAGCTCATATACAAAAACCTCTCTCAGGTTGATCTGGATTTAAACATGAACACAACAAAGTACATATATAACCATAAATATAGAGATGCAACAAAAATAATACTTCATTTCATTAATGTAAAACACTGAAATATGCCTAGTAATAGAAATGGAAATAAACTAGCTCCGGCGATGGTAGCTTATCCCTGAGAAGAGATGTGGCAGCTACATGCCTCCAAAATGCCTTATAATGAGGCTCAAGGGCCTTTTTATTATTGAACAATAAGAACAAACCTTAAACAACCAAAACCCTAACTCGAGGAGATGTAACACCAAGAGTTTATGGGCCCCATTGGGGTTAGTTGGACAACCAACTTCCCGAGGTCGTGACTTGGTCATATTATCTCCGTTTGACGTGCATTTACACCCCATTGGAAAGATATCTTTGAGGAATATGACGAAAAAGATGACTTCATCAAAAAATCGTTGGTAGTAGATTGCAAAAAAAACATCGTTTAGGGCCTCAAAACAGCTCCGGAAGTTTAGGACCCAAAAAACTACAAAAAATAGTAAACTGTGCTACAATTAAGGAAATTGAAAAACTGAAAGAAACAATGGTGGGGGTCCAAGTGGAATTGGTGGGTGGCCACCAATATCCACCTGGATCACAGGTTTTCCACATGCGTTACAGTTTGGGAATTAAAGGTGTAACTTTCTGTTAAGTTATGGTATGTTCTATGCTTATAAAGTTTACTTATTTTCCTTATTATATTCCACAGATTAGCAATCACATGTACATAAAGTAAAGTGTAGATAGAACATTAAACGATCAACAGAAAACAAGCCAAGACAAGAGACACAAGATGTGGCGGCTAGTCAGGGACAAACCCCACAATGTGTGGGGAAACCCTTTGATCAAATCTTCTTTTATCTTCAATAATTCAGCAGAGAGAAATAGTGCAATAAATCTGATTCATATCAGCAGTAGCAAACCCTAGATCAGTAGCATCAGCATTAGCGGCTTCATCATCAAACTAGGGCAGACAATATCTCACAAAACGACCGTCGGATCAGCTTGATTCCACCACCAAAAGTTGCGGCTTCCAGAGGAGGTTCAGATGAAACTAGAACGCAGTTCAGTGAGGAGAACTTCTAGTCCACGCAGGTCAATCTTTACTTCTACAGTTGCAACTTCAGTTTCAACAGCTTCTGGCTTCAAACTAGGGCAGTCGATATCTTGCAAACTGTCCGTCGGATTGACTTGATTCCACCACCAAAAGTTGCGGCTTTTAGAGGATATTCAGATGAACCTAAAACGTAGTTCAGATGAGGAGATCTTCTAGTCCACGCAGGTCAATCTTTACTTCTGCAGTTGCAGCTTCAGTTTCAGCAGCTTCCGACTTCAAACTAGGGCAGTCGATATCTTGCAAACCGTCCGTCGGATTGACTTGATTCCACCACCAAAAGTTGCGTCTTTCAGAGGAGGTTTAGATGAACCTACAACGCAGTTCAGATGAGGAGATCTTCTAGTCCACACAGGTCAATCTTTACTTTTGCAGTTGCAACTTCAGTTTCAGCAGCTTTCAGCTTCACATGTGTGAGGGAGAGACCCTTTTCTGCGCAGTAGAGAAGAGACTCTTTTCTACACAGTAGAGAGAGAGAGATGTGATGAGATGAGTGAGTCCAAATGAGGAAAATTCCTCCCGTATTTATACACAACGTTGGTGTTTGAATAGATGCGACTATTGGGCTTCTGAGCCTACATGAGTTGTAGGTCGGCTTGATAATAATTCCATAATCAAAATAAATTCCTATCCATGAATACTTATCGGAATCAGATGATCTTTATATCAATCCTACACCTCTCGATGAGAGGAATCTAATAAAAATATTATCAGCCATGAATAAGATGACCCACATGAAGTTTTTGCCTAGTTGCCAATTTTAACATTCCCTCTCAACTAGGGAGAACTTCATCTGCAATCTGTCTATCGGTCGTTACTATTCATCCATCAAATGCACTACCCTATACAACCTGACCCTTGCCCTGCTCTTCTCTATTTTGCTTGTTTTTCTTGTCTGAATTATGAAGAAGAAGAAATGATCGAGGATGTATCATACTGAATCAAAGTCAATCTCAGAGTATGTACCACTGGTTCCAGACTAGTCTCAAACAACCCGAAGTCAACGTCATAGTGAGTACAACTCCACTGGTCCAAAACCAGTATCATCCTCCACTGACTCAAAGTCAGTATCAAAGTGCGTACCACTGGTCCTAGACCAGTCTCAACCGACCCGAAGTCAGATTCATAGTAGGTACCACTCCTACCACTAGTCCTAGACCAGTATCACAGTCTTAGAGAGTGCACCACTGGTCCTAGATCAGTCTCAATCGACCCAAAGTCAGCGTCATAGTATGTACCACTCTCACTGGTCCTAGAACAATATTGCACTGACACAAAGTTAGTCTCAGAGTATGTACCACTGGTCCCAGACCAGTCTCAACCGACTCGAAGTCAGTGTCATAGTATGGTACAACTCCTACCACTGGTCCCAGACCAGTATCATTGATCCCAGATCAATGGAGGTCATCCTAGCATAGGGAGTATGGTAGATACAACGATGCGTCTATTGGTACTACTATGGTCCCTAACTTCATTTCCCTGCTCATTGATCAAATGAGAGGTACTTCCCATGAGTCCCAGACTGCATGGATAGGATGCCTCAACAGGAGAACTAATCAATCCTGTCCTCATAGGAGAACACATCAATCCTGCTACAATCGCCATGGAGAACACATCAATCCAGGTCTCACAGGAGAACACATCAATCCTGCTACAATCGCCATGGAGAACACATCAATCCAGTCCTCACAGGAGAATACATCAATCCTACTACAATCGCCATGGAGAACACATCAATCCAGGCCTCACAGGAGAACTAATCATCCTGCTACACAGGAGAGCAAATCATCCTGTTCCACAAGAGAGCGAATCATCTTGTCCCACAAGAGAGTGAATCATCTTGTTCCAGTGCACACCACCAGGGGAGGGTGAGTCACCCTGTGGTCGTATGTTGCTCCAGTAAGAACCACAAACCCTTAGAGCTCCCAAAGCTCAATGTATGCAACATGCAGGACCCTTGTACAAGGGTTTCTCGACGACTCCAAGTCGTTTGGTAAAATCACAGATTAGATCTTTCCTCGGGGCTTTGACAAGGTGTATCGACCTGTACATCATCTTAATGCGATGAAGCCTCCTTGCTCATCGACTTACCATATCATAGATGATGTCTATCTGCTGGAACAATCAACGAATACAGGATTCCTCAATAATCGAATCCCACCTCTGGTTGTTACAGAGAATCACAGTGGTATCCAATGTAAATCCAAACAGCTCACTGAAGAGATTTCGCAACCAGACTACCTCACAGGAGGCCATGCTAGCAGCAATATATTCTACTTTGGCGGTGCTTAAAGCCACCTACTTCTGCTTCCTGCTCATCCAAGATATCGAAGCAGATCACAAGGTGAAATAGCACCCGAAAGTGCTCTTACGGTCCACCACACTACCTGCTCAATCAGCATCAGTATATCCAAGTAGTCTCACATCTCCGGTAGTGTATCTTAACCCATTAGTAATTGTGCCACGAAGATATCTCAGAAGATTCTTGGCATCAATCCAGTGAGGCTCAACCAAATATGAGCTCACAATACTAACTGAAAAACATATGTTCGGACGGAGGTTCACCAAGAACATCAATGCGAATGAGTTTATGAAACTTAGAGGCATTTCCCAAATCTGTTCTGACATCACTACCATATAACTTCTAGAAGTTAAGATCCTCGAGGTAGTCACAGACTTGCAGTCCATCATACTGAATCTTTCCAATATCTTTACCACATATTTTCCTTGAGATAGGAAAGTTTCCCCTGGCTTCTGCCACACTTCAAGTCCTAGGAAATAGTGCATCAACCCTAGGTCCTTCATTTCAAATTCAGAAGCCAACTTCGTCTTACATTTGAGAATGAGAGGGTCTGCACCTGCTAGAAAGAGGTCATCCACATATAACACCAGTATGAGAGGTTTATCATCTTCAACCTTAAAGTAAAGGTTAGCATCGGCTTCACTCCTAGTGAATCCCAGCTTCATCAAGTAGCTATCGATCCTCTCATACCATGCTCGGGGTGCTTGCTTCAGCCCATAGAGAGCCTTCTTCAACCTGCATACATGAGATTTTCAATCATAAATCTCAAATCCTTCGGTTTTCTCCACGTAGACCTCTTCTTTGATTGAACCGTGCAAGAATGCGGTCTTGACATCCATCTGATATAGGTTCCATCCTTGTGAAGCCGCAAGGGCTATGATCGAGTGGATGGTCGTATATCTGGCAACAGGTGCAAATATCACATCATAGTCTATACCTTCCTTGAGGGGAATGGTCCCCTTTTGAGCTTTCTTTCGGCACATCCTGGACATACACCTTCTTACTCTACTCAGAATTCGGGCATCCCTATCACCATTTGTCTTACACCGAGTAGAGCTTTATAATGAAGGGGGGCAAACCTCCGATGCCAAAATTCAGACTGAAGAGATGTGTCATAAGACATGACACCTAGCGGACTTCCATCGACCTGATATAATGAATCAACACGAAACCCAAGAGTAAAGGCATCTTTAACATTATTTTTCCATATACGTACCTTGCCATCGCTGAAGGTTACCTTGTAGCCTTTGTCTTCCATTGCTGAGATGGACACCAGGTTCTTTTTGAGGTCAGGTGCATTTAATACATCCTAGAATTTCTAGCCTTTTTGAATGGTTGTCCTCTTCCTTGATTCCCAGCTCTCCTCTTACCTTTGCTATTGAATTTGTCATTCCTTTGATTGCCATCAGAGGGATTTTGATCATCGTCTTGGTGTGAGTCCTTTCTATCAGGGCACTCCCTTGCATAGCGACCTGCTTTATCGTAGATGTAACATCGTCCTTTTCTTCCACCCTTAGGTCCAGCCTTTCCTTTATTTCCAGAATTATTTCTTTTCTTATCGTGAGAAGAAAAGGCAGTAGGAGGACCTTTAGGCATGGGAATTTCTTGCTCTTCTACCCTTGTTTCTTCTTGAATGCATCTAGCCATTAATTCCTCAAAACCAGGAATTATATTATTGTTCAGAAGAGCAGTCCTAAACACGTACCATTCGGATGGTAATCCTCGAAGAGTTTTGAGTGCCATTTCTCTGTCAGTAATAGTCTCCCCAGTAGATAGGAGATCGTTCTTGATCTCGGTGATTCTTAAGAAGTATGCTTGCATACTCTCATCTTTACCCTTCTTAATTTCCCTAAGCTTATTTCTAAGAAACAAAACTTGATTTGCATCATTAACTTTAAATAAACTCACCAGTCTATCCTTGGAGGTGTCCAGTTCAGAGATGTAGGCCACCAAGTGCTTGTCGATAGAGTCCCGGATGATCTTCTTTGTTTTGACTTCTCTGTGTTTCCATTTGTTCCAGGCAGCAGTGGATGCATTTGATGGAGGCTAAACAATATTGCCTCTTACATGGTCCAACACTCCTTGATCTTCTAGGGTTAGATCGATAGACATCTTCCATCTGTGATAGTCAGCTTTCTCATGGAGCTTGTCTTCGGTAGGAAAGAGTGTTGAGGACCCCATAATTCTTTTAGGATAGCCTTTTCCAGTCTTCTCTTTGGTGATTTCTCTTGCTCTTGCTCGGGCTTTGTCTCCACCTTAGCTCTGATACCATGTTAAGTTATGGTATGTTCTATGCTTATAAAAGTTTACTTCTTTTCCTTATTATATTCCACAGATTAGCAATCACATGTACTAAAGTAAAGTGCAGATAGAACATTAAACGATCGACAAAAAACAAGCCAAGACAAGAGACACAATGTGGCGGCTAGGCTCCACGGACAAACCCCACAATGTGTGGGGAAAACCTTTGATCAAATATTCTTTTATCTTCAATAATTTAGTAGAGAGAAATAGTACAATAAATCTGATTCATATCAGCAGTAGCAAACCCTAGATCAGTGGCATCAGCATTAGCGGCTTCATCATCAAACTAGGGTAGACGATATCTCACAAACCGACCATCGGATCGGCTTGATTCCACCACCAAAAGTTGCAGCTTCCAGAGGAGGTTCAAATGAACCTACAAATTAGTTCAGATGAGGAGATATTCTAGTCCACGCAGGTCAATCTTTACTTCTGCAGTTGCAACTTTAGTTTTAGCAGCTTCCAACTTCAAACTAGGGCAGTCGATATCTTGCAAACCGTTTGTCGGATTGACTTGATTCCACCACCAAAAGTTGCGGCTTTCAGAGGAGATTCGGATGAACCTACAACGTAGTTTAGATGAGGAGATATTCTAGTCCACACAAGTCAATCTTTACTTCTGTAGTTGTAGCTTCAGTTTCAGCAGCTTCCAGCTTCAAACTAGGGTAGTCGATATCTTGCAAACCGTCCGTCGGATTGACTTGATTCCACCACCAAAAGTTGCGTCTTTCAGAGGAGGTTCAGATAAACCTAAAACACAGTTCAGATGAGGAGGTCTTCTAGTCCACGCAGGACAATCTTTACTTCTGCAGTTGCAACTTTAGTTTCAGCAGCTTTTGGCTTCACATGTGTGAGGGAGAGACCCTTTTCTGTGCAGTAGAGAAAAGACTCTTTTCTGCACAGTAAAGAGAGAGAGATGTGACGAGATGAGTGAGTACAAATGAGGAAAATTCCTCCTATATTTATACACAACGTTGGTGTTTGAATAGATGCGACTATTGGGCTTCTGAGCCTACATGAGTTGTAGGTCGGCTTGATAATAATTCCATAATCAAAATAAATTCATATCTCCATGAATACTTATCGGAATCAGATGATATTTATATCAATCCTACACCTCTAGATGAGAGGAATCTAATAAAAATATTGTTTGCCATGAATAATATGACCCACATGAAGTTTTTCCCTAGTTGCCAATTTTAACACTTTGAGACTCATTTTTCACAATTTCGCAAAGCCAGATTTGTAGACAAAGTTCTAGAATTTTTTGAAATTCGACTTGGTGGATGTCCAACTTGGCATAATTGACTCCAAATTAATTTGGATGATGAAGTTTGAAGATTTTTCTACCAAATCCCATGATTTTGTCTTCAGTTAGCATATTTTTGGTTAGTCAAACACCAAACCCTAGATAGTAGGATATGATTCCAAATATTTCATTCCTAAAGCATTGTAACCTCTTCCTATCTTTGGGAAAAGGATGGATTTCGAATTCCTTAGTCTAGGGATGAACTAATTGTATATATTTCATGAATTTTAGTGTGCAAAGGGTTGGTTGGTCAGCGTGTGATAGACAACACATTTAGCATTATGCATTTTCATTAAAAAGTCTCAGTGAATGGTGAAGGCTGAAGTCAACTTGTTTAGGGATTCATGTGTTAGTATTTTATGGTGATGTTTATCTCCCATTTTTGTTTCGTTATCTTATGTTATTTCCATGCTTAAACATCATGTCTTCAATGTTTAACTAAGCAAGAATTTATTTCAGAATTCACTTTCAAATTTCCTCATCCGTAGGAACCATGACGAGACCGCAAAACCCACCACACCAGTGGTAACACCACCGATGGTGCAGACCAATCCCATCTGCACATTATCAACCTCGCTTAATTCTATGACATCAACCAACGAATCATATTCTTGCTTGTTGACCAACACAAGTAGGTTTGAACCCCAACCTCAAGGCATGACACAACCCAAGTCAACGGTAGATAATATTTTTCACTCATATGAATATATTCTAGAGGCCATGACAGAACCTGAATTCCCATGGGATGCCATGCACCCTCATTCATTTTTTCTACCCTAAAAATAATATGTGCCTACTAGTGTACCAAATCACAATATCTTCGCTATAGAGTTAAAATATTTCCTACCACTAGGAAAGGTCGATTGGTTCAAAAATCCCATCCCAACACTTGGCATGTTTGAGGAAGGGAACATGTCAAATAGTTTACCTACCATCAAGGTAAATATTTTGAACAAACCTGGCAAAGTCAAAGAGATATCCCTGGGGGTAGCTTGCTCTCGGGAGGAAGTAACCACATACACATCCTTGTTCCAAGAATACAAGGATATTTTTGCATGGGATTACTCTGAGATGTCAGGCATCAGTCCCACCATTGTGGAACACCATATTGACACGTGGCATGATGCCCATCCCGTTAGGCAAAAACAACGTCAGTTACATCCTTCTAAGGTAGAAGCAATCAAACAAGAAATCGATAAACTCCACAAAGATGGATTCATCTATCCTATTGCTTACACGTCTTGGGTTTCTAACCCTGTACCTGTCATGAAAAAATAGGGCACCATCCGCATTTGTACTGATTTCTGAGATCTGAAAAAAGCTTGTCCCAAAGACAATTACCCTACACCATTCATCGACCAAGTCATTAACACTTGCGCCAATCACGAGGCCCTATCCTTCATGGATGGGTTCTCTGGGTATAACCAGATCCAGATTCGCCATACAGATCAGTACAAAACCACATTCACAACCCCTTGGGGTACATTCGCATACCAATTATGCATTTTGGTCTTAAAAAAGTTGGCGCAACCTTCCAGCGGGCCATGAATTGCATCTACCACGATTTGGCTCATCTTATCCTCGCCTATTTGGACAACCTTACAGTATGATCCAAGAAGCGTGCTAACCATTTGGAGGATCTTCATGTGGTTTTTCAGAGATGTCGATAATATAACCTATGCTTGAACCCTTTCAAGTGTGTGTTCCCTGTCAACGCCGGAAGACTATTGGGATTTATAGTTTCCCAGCAAGGTATTAGAGTTGACCCTCTCAAAGTCCAGGACATTAAGGAAGTACCACCTCCAAGAAATTTGAAACAGTTACAAAGCTTGCAGGGTAAGGCCAATTTCTTACGACGGTTTGTCCCCAATTATGCTACTTGCACACAAGGATTTATGTGCCTCCATCGTCAGGATATTCCCTTCCACTGGGATGATCAAGCTCAAAAATCATTTGAAGCTTTAAAATATGCATTATCTCAAGCTCCTTTGATTAGCCTGCTTGAACACAATAATGACTATACCCTATATCTATCAACATCAGATGTAGCCATTGCTAGGGTATTATTCCAGAACGAACTAGATAACAAGGAGCACGCAATTTATTACATCAATAAGAACCTATCTAGACTTGCATTGAAGTATGAAATAGAAGAAAAAATTTCCTTAGCCCTAGTACATTTAGTTTAGAAGCTTTGGCATTATATCATCCTTTAGACCACTACCATAATAGTAGCTATTAACCCCATGTGATATCTGCTCACTCGCTGCATGATGAACCACAAATACGCTCGATGGATTGTTATACTATAAGATTTCGATATACAATTTAATTCTCCTAAAAGAAAAAAGGTGCTCATCCTCATCGATTTCATCATTGATCTCCCAATAAAGACCCAAGGATCTCTCATTAATCATGCTCTTCCTGATGAACATCTATTTTTAGTATCAATAGATGACCCCTGGTACGGTGATATCCTCCTCTTTTTATGAACTCAAAAGTTCAAACCCCAACTTACTCGTGATGATCAAAGGCGCATACGCCACTAGGCCCCCCATTACCTTCAATTGGGGGATGTCCTCTATCGATGGGGCATCGACACTATCCTTCATCGCTGCCTCACTCATGAACAAGCCGAGTAGGCCTTAAACGATTTCCATAATGGGGCTTGTGGCGACCATCACTCAGAAAATCCTCCGTGCTTGATTATTTCTCGCCCACCCTTTTCCACGATTGTATACATGCAGTCAAAATATGTGAGTAGTGCCAACGATATGTTCATAAGGCACAAGCCCCACCCGCTCCCCTACATCTGGTCATTGTTTCTAGACCCTTCGGAAAATGGGGCATAGACTTCTGACCTATAACCCCCCATCATCTGGAAACCATAAGTACATTGTGGTTTTCCATTGACTATTTCATCAAATGGGCAGAAGCAACGACCACATATAATAACACTGCGAAATTCGCTGCATGGTTTTTCTTTAACCATATCATAACATGGTTTGATGTTCCCAAGGAGTTGGTTTTTGACCATGGTAAACATTTCGAAAATGATTTTTTCAGGAGTTATCTCAACACCTTGGTTTCTCTCACGATTTCTCTCCCCCATACCACCCTCAATCCAATGGTCAAGTAGAAGTTGTCAAAAAAGTTCTCAAAACAATGTTGCTATGGTGAAAAATCGCAAAACCAATTAGTAGCACGTGGTGTTTTCAGCCCTGTGGGCATGCCGGACATTAGTCAAAGCATCTAAAGGGTTCACACCCTTCCAATTAGTATATGGGGTTGAAGCTGTACTCCCCATTGAGTTGTGAAATCTAGACCTTACACTCGGCCATCAAACTTCTCACTAACACCAATCCTTTGGAACAAAGGTTGGTGCATCTGGAGCTTGTCGATGAAATTCAACGAGAATCTCTCCAGCATAACAAAGCACACAAAAAGAGGGTCAAAGCCTCATTTAATCGTAACATCACCCCTTAGACATTTACGAAAGGTGAGTTAGTTCTCTGTTACGATGTTTCCAAAGAGGTGGTAGGGCCTAGGAAGTTCAAGACATTATGGAATGGTCCATAGATTATCAAACATTTCCTCCTCAAGGGGGAATACATCTTATCAGATCCCAATGGAACTTGCCTAAAAAATCTCGTCAATGGACTCTACCTCAAAAAATTTCACCCATAAAAATGCGCGAGTAGCCCTAGAATGTACATGTATGCACCATGAATTATTTTTTATGATGATCATCTCATCATGGACCCACTCTAAAATCACTCTCTCATCATGTGTCATAGATGGATCATCTGCCAGTCTATCACTACAGATTTGCTGTTGGTTCTTCTCGATGGTGGCAAAACCTTGTTGCCATAGCCTAGACCATATACTCTCCTAACCGGACACCCTATCTCTTCAATGGACTTTGTATTGGGTCAACTACCAACAATCAAGATGAAAATGATGCCGTCACAGGTCTCTTGGCTGATGCCTCCAACTTAGGTATTTGTCACCTACATGTATTCCTTGATTCCCAACTTGTTGTATTGTAGTTAAAAAAAACCTTTCAAATTCGTGATCCATGCCTTTTTCAGAACTATCTGCATTCATAAAGGTTAGCTTGAAATTTTGATCATATCAAATTTACACATATACCAAGGGATCAGAATCACGCAGTTGATCGCATAACCAATCAAGTCCTAAACTGGCCTGCATCACATATATATAACCATCAGCATAATGTCCATCTCAAAAAATGTAGAGATACATCAAATATATAGAAGCATAAGACACATCATAAGAGCTGCCAAAAAATCTCATCTCGTATATACATATAAAAAATATATATATGAGTACAAAAAATAGTTGTACATCCATTGGCTCATGGCCAGGTAAAATAAGTCCTAAAAAATAGGGGAGCATCCTCATAATGGGTGCTTTCCCTAGTACATACATCTAACAATATATATCTAGGGATGGGGCCCACCCCCCCTCCTGAGGTCTAATCTCTGCATCAAGTGCCAAAATAGGACCGACGATGGCCACCATCATCGCAATGCGTAGAAGAATCGGTCGACATGCCCGATCGTGTGCCATCGTTGTCTCCACCACCACCTCTCCCAGTCCTGCCCAGCCATCCTCGGGCATTCCCTTGTTCAAGGCCTCGACTCAACCCCAAGCATCCTCATAATCTCACAGTCATGTTTATAAAGCTACTAACTGAGCCTCTTCCACCTTGGTATGCTCTCGTAGTCTCTCTATCTCCCTGGTAGCAGATGAGTTGGACCCCTCCCTAGAGGGAGCACCGATCTTGAGTCGTTGGCGCTGTGCCGACCTCTCAAGTCCCTCCTCCTCCCAAACATCCCGCCGTCGCTGAGGTACAACAGGGTCACCAAACACTCTCATCCACCATGGATTGTTTCCTACTAAGCAGGCCAACAATCCTCTATGTGGCCCCATATCTACAAGTACAAAGACATGATATCAACATCATATAAAAAGCATATCATAAAACATACATGTCAAAAAACTGAAATGCAGAAATAACAAGTCACATACCTGCTGGCCCCCAAGCATCACCAGGGGGGAGCCCCATATTTGGATCACCCATAAAGTTCACTCCATGATACAGGTACTCAAGAATCATCTGAGAGTTGGATCGAAACCAACCCTCCACCTCGAATTTCCGGTCATGTCCCGCTGCACCTCCACCAGCCCGTGGCATCACGGACACCCACAATCTCATCCTGGGGTCCCTATCAGGACCTAGGGGAATTTCTATAAAAGGTCTTAGCATCACAACCATCTCATACAGGATGATACATAAGATACTGACACAGTAGAAGCTCCGAGCCTCTCCCTACCTAACCTCTGTCAACTAGGAGACGATCCCCCTACACAAAAATTCAACCTAATTGAAAAAATGCCCTGCCTGCAACCTCTGCAACACTACGATCTAGGGCCTTAAGACCTATTGTGGGGCCACTGAACCTGCCAAGTGCATGATCATCGCCAACGCTACTTGCTCGGAAAGATCCAGGATAAAAGGCGCTTTGATGCACCCATCCTTAATAGGGTTGGGACCACATTGGGCCTCTGCCCACCTCTGAATATCTACCTGTCCAACTGGTAGGGGATGCGGAAAAACCTCTCCATGAGTTACCAACCCTTTCACAATGTATACATCTACCGCCACACTGATCGATAGATCTATCCCTATGATGACGAATATTTGTCTATCTATATCCCACAACTAAATAAAAAATCTCAAGAACCCATCACATGACCTTAAAAGGGGGTTCTGAAGGAACTTTAGTAACCCCCATCCAGTTAGTGTCCTGATAGTTGCATGGTCCTCTACGATCAATACTCGCAAGGGCTGCCAATCCTGCTCTTGCTAGAGCATGCCCATCCTGCCATCAATGATATCAAATTTTAAAATCAGCCTCCTAGGATGTAAAAAACCATTTTTCATGCACCACATGTTTATGGACATCACAGGCATGTGTAGCGTGCGTCTGTTTGACATGCAGTACACGTGTCTACCATGCAATAACCCATGGTGACGCCATATTCGGGCTTGCGCGTCTTCTTGCTAAGACGATGCATTTTCTGCGTGTCTGTTATTGATACAGACGCACAAACAGTGCGACCTGGGGCGGCCAATCTGCAACATCGGTTAGTGTGATGCGTTGTAGATGTAAAAAAGTCACAATAGCTGTTATTTGGAACATTGGAGTACTTTTGTAGTATTGGGCATACCCGTGGTAGATGTACGTAAGTCCTACAAATTTCACAATATTCTTGGGTATTTCGTCCCAAGAAAGCTCCTTGCACCCCTACTGCCACAACTCCTATTGTTGGCGGGGTTCCTGATGGTCCTACAATCCCCCTTGAATGGTTGATGCCTCTCAACCTTGGGCATTCTGTCACAACATGTCCTTCCACCATGCAATGCGTACACCATACATTGGGTCTAGCTGGCCGAATTGGTTGTAGATATTTTAGTTTTTTCGTTAATTTGGTGATCAGATTTTGGAGGCCCATGATTGATGGGTCCTGCAATCTCGCCCCCACCCAATACTCATGCGGGTATCTTGCCATGGCCTCTATGCGCGACGATTTTTCTAAAGCGTCTTGGAGAGTCCCAATATTTTGTTGTGTCAACGACGTTCTCGTAAGGGGTAAGAGTGCCTTGATGAACCAGTCTCTCTGGTGATTAGGATCTAAGGTGTAGCTCAGCTTAGCAATATCATCCTTAAATCTTTGCATCAGTTCCCAAGCAGTTTCACCTTCCTTTTGCTTGATTTCCCATAGTTCCGATAACCCCTACTGGTCAGTCTGAGGTACTTTGAATTCTTGCACGAATCCTCTCTTGATATCATCTACTGTGGGATTCTGGTTCTGTTCTGCCCATTTTATAAACCAACGTAGAGCTCTCTCCCTCAACGTGGTCTAGAACTCAATTGATTTAACGTTATCTGGCATCTAACGCGCTCTCCATATAGCTTCGCAGAGGTACCAATGCTGTTCTACGTCTTCATTTCTTCTGCCATCAAATTTAGGGCATATAGTGAAAGATCCTGCCATGGTTACTCGAGTGTGTGCCAACAACAAAAATCCTTTGTTTTTGGGTTGCTAAGATCCTTGTAGTCCTAAATTACTAATACTACTAATTCCACTATTATTTACTGTATTAAAACTTGCCTTATATTTCTCATGCACGTTGTGTACCCATATCGCTTTAGCTAACTTAGCAACAAGTTTATCAGGATTATTGTAAGGCACCAGGGGAAGGTCGGGATGGATACTACCTGTACTTTGGGGATTCTTCTACTGATCTCTTGCGGATGTTTCATCTTCGGCGAATAACCTTCTCATGACATTACTCATTTCCTCTTCCATTTCCTCTTCGCGACTGTTCCAAATTTTTCCCTTGGGCATCTTTCCCACAACCTGTAAGGGAGAGTCCTCGTCATTATCTTGGCTTCTGTTCTTCCAATCGACATTCTTGTCTTGTCCTACATCTTTCTCCATTCTTTTGAATCCATATTTTGAGCTCCTCGACACCGCTACTACTTGGTGGGGTCCCATTCGTCTCTTCTTTAGAGTTTGAACTGCTCTCGCCTGCCACTTGTCAGCTAATAGCGCTCTCCTCTGCGCCTAACATCTCTAGCTTTTCACAATCCTTCTACATCCATTCCTTCAGCAACATCTCCACTCCCCAACTAGTAGCATCCTCCCCTTAGTCCCTTCCCTAGTACTGGGGTTTTACGCTACCATGGTTGTTGTAGGTAAAGATAACATCCCTTCTTCCACCATGAACATCTTAATCCACAACGGAACTTCCCTCACCATCCTGACTTGAACATTGATTCCACCCTCGAGAAGGACTGATAGTTCTTTGCGGCAAACTCGACTATATATACCTCTATTATGGTATGTACCCAAAAATATGCTGCCCCTGTGAGATCGATATCCAAGTGTTGAAGTGATACAAGGTCTGAGGGAACCCAGTCGTGATGGGCTGGCGTTGTTCCTTCTGATCAATTTCTCACTTTTAGCCTCCTTAACCAATTATACAAGTCTTCTGGGAACTTACACTAGAAGATCTCATATTGGTCACTCACAACCTCAGAGTACAAAGTCTCTCTACTCACTTTGGAAATAGGTTGACCCCGTTGAATAAATTGTTCTGATATAAACTGATATACTCTTTTATCCCACCAATCCCTAATCTCTTTCTTAAATATCTTTGACACCATATTCCAAACCGGTTCTTATAACTTTAGGTCCTGACAACGGAACCATTTGTTGGCACAAAAATGACATCAGGGAAGGACCCTGGGTTCAGGCACAAAGAGCCAACAATGGTTCGTTGTAGTCTAGGACAACGTCGACATTTTCACCTTACCTCAAGGGATAAGGAGTCTCACTCGAGGCGTTCCACGACTGAAACTAAGAAGGGTTCAGTATAGGGTCAGGGATATCTTAACCATTACTCTATAAGTGGCCCTGTGCATATATTCAGACTAACAATATATCAACATGATGATCAATCTACCATGAGCATAGACTCGCAACACATTCAAATTTTTAGTGGGTCCAGACAGTGTAATCAAATACACACATCATACCAAGTAACCAGTCCGAATCTTCATTTATATTAATTCAATAGAATGTCATTACATTATACATTAGACCTCAGCCACAGACAATTGCATGAAATATGCGATTACATGACATGAATGACTGCAACAGCCTTCAACCCCACTTCCCAGCTACCGCTCTGGCCTTTAGGTCGGATGCTCTGGTATCTCGCATCCTCTTCGCTGCTCATCCGTTACCAGAACTATTCAACCCCTCTCTCCTTATGGCCTTCTCCTCTTGTTTTCACCTTTGTCATTTTCACTGCCAGTTCTTGCTTGACTGTCTCTTTCCGGCTGCCTCTCATCCACCTTGTCTACTCGGCTGCCCTTGCTTTCTGTTGATGCCTTGCTATGAAAGTCCCGCAACTGCCTGTTCTTGTTTTCCTCCCCATCTCTCTTCTCCGCAACTTGACCATTGCTTCCACCACCTGTTTCCTCTTCTTCATATCTTCAAAATCTTTCAAAAGTTAAAATGAAGGCCCCAACACCTCTCCCTCACATTGATGAATTATTAGATCAGTTGAAAAATGTTGTCTATTTTACAAAACTAGATTTGCATAGTGGATATCACTAGGTTAGAGTTGCAGAACAAGACATTTGGAAGACTACATTCAAAACCAAACAGGGGTTGTTCGAATGGATGGTGATGCCATTCAGACTGTGCAATTCTATGGCCACGTTTATGAGGGTAATGAATGATCTGTTTAGGCATTTTATTGATAATTTTGTGCTTGTATATCTGGACGATATTCTTGTTTATAGTAGGACATGGGATGAACATGTATGTCATGTGAAGAAAGTGCTTGATGTTCTAAAAAATGAAAAACTGTATGTAAAGTTGTCAAAGTGTGAGTTTGGGAAGACCTCTCTGGTTTATTTAGGTCACATAGTCGGTAATGGGAAATTGAAAATAGATCCCTCTAAAGTAGATGCGATTATGAAGTGGCCCAAGCGCACAAATGTTATAGAGGTATGAATCTTTTTGGGCACGGTACAATATTGGAGAAGGTCATTGCGAACTTCTATGTTATCACAACCCCCTTACATGCATTGACAAGTGTGAAGTAGGCCTTTTAGTGGGGAGGAAAGTAGCAAAAATCCTTTAACATGCTGAAAGAGAAGATCAAGACAAAACTATTTCTACCCTTACCAGACCTTTAGTAGCCTTCTGAGATTGAAATAGATGCTAGCGCATTTGCCATGGGCACTATATTGATGCAGAAAAGGAAGCATGTATGTTACCATTCAGAGAATTCCTCCGAGGCTGTTGTGAATTATCCCACGTACGAAAGGGAGTTGTACACCTTGGTTCAGAGTGTAAATAAGTGGAAACTCTCCCTAATCGGAAAGGAGACCATCATCCATACAGATCATTAGCCCTTGCAGTACCTTCAGTCATACACCAAGCTTCAACAAGCCCGTCATTTCAAATGGATTGGATTCCTCCAACAGTTTCATCTGGTAATAAAATACAAGAAGGGCACCAACAACAAAGTAGCAGTTATGATTTCTCACCCTCCTATTTTTGCATCTATAGTTTTTCAAAATGCTTCTTTATCGTTAGAAGGTTATGCTAAACAATATGTTAATGATGATGATTTTAAAGAGATTTATGCAAAACTGACTCATGGATCGTAGGTGGACAATTATTATTTGTAGGGAAAACTATTGTATCACCTTGGAAAACTGTGCATACCAGTAATCCGAGAGGCTCATACCTCTCTTGTGTCTGGTCATTTTGGGGTTGAAAAAACTTTATGTCATTTACAGAGGTTTTGTTTTTGGCCTCATATGAAAAACATCGTGACTCTCTTTGTAAAGGGTTGTGTGTTGTGTTCTGTTTCAAATCCCTCTAATAGAAAACATAGGCTCTACACACAACTCCCTATTTTGAATCGACCATGGGAAAGTGTGTCCATGGATTTTCTAGGTGGTTTGCCTATGTCTAGGAAAGGTCACGACTATTTGTATGTCATCGTGGATTGTTTTAGTAAAATGTGTATTTTAATGCCTTGTAAAAAGCAGGTCACTACTGATCATACTGCTTATCTTTTCTTTCAACATGTTTGGGTCCATTTTGGGTTGCCCACATCTATTGTGTCAGATTGAGACTCTTGCTTTCTTGGAGAGTTCTGGACTAGATTGTGGAGAATGATGGACACTAAGCTGAAAGGAAGTACGGCATTTCATCCACAAAATGATGGGAAGACAAAGGTCATCAACTTCACAGTGGCACACTTGTTACAAGGCTATTGTGGAAAACATCCCAAGTTGTGGGATGAACAACTTCCTTATGTGCAACATGCATACAATAGAGCATCACATTGATCCACAAAAAGCTCACTGTTTGAGACAAGTTTTCGTTATCTACTAAGGGATCCCTTAGACATGTTATTTTGGAAATATTAGGATGGCAATGGACGAGATGATAGGGACAAAGCATGGAAGTTTATTTAGCGAATACAGGTGATTCATCAGGTAGTACAGGAGCAGTTGGATAAGAGTTAGGCTCGGTATAAAGATTGACATGATAAGCACTGAGTTGACCATCAGTTTCAAGTTGGGGACAAGGTATGGCTCCACATAAACAAGGATAGAATGAAGGGAGAAGGGAAGAAATTGAGACCCATTCGATATGGTCCCTTCACCATATTGGAAAATATTGGAGACAATGATTTTCGTCTTGACTTGCCCACTTATATGCAAATGTACTCAGTAGTAAATGTTGAAAACCTAAAGCTTTATGAACCTCCATTGATTATGGATACCGAAGAGGTTGCATAGATTCCTACAATGGACGATTTTTCACCAGAGTATCTAGACAAGTTTCCCGAAGATATCATTCTCGACAGGAAAACTAGAACTTCACGATGGGGAGATATGGAGTACATTCGTGTTGGCTTCGAAGGAATGCATCCAAGTAAAGCTCGATGGATGGAGAAAGAGAAATTGAGGGAGAAATTTCCTCACTTTCCAATTGATTGAAAAGGCTTTTGGCGGTCCAAAAGCTCTTAGTGGGGAGGATTGATCCAGGTGGATCTCTAAAACGTACCAGTGGCATGGTAAGAAGGCTCAAAAATAAAAGTGGAATAAACTCTATAAAATTAGCATCGGATCGAAGTGCTTGTCATCCTGATTCCAACAGTGTGAATGACACTCAAATCTGAGTTCATATGAAGAAGTTAGAGCAAGTCAAAGGTGAAGTTTGACTTGGACAGGTGGTAGGAGGAAGTGACATGGAAAACCTCTCAGTGAATGGGGAAGTGCCAAGTGGCAGGTTGCCATTGGTCTTTCATATCACAAATCACAGAAGGAAGAGGTCGCGGCTTAAGAAAATCGGCCCCCAGCACTACCAAGTTGCGATGCGATAAATCACAATCGCAGATTGCAAGGAGGGGAAGAGTTAAAGAATTGGCTCCGGGAGAAAGCCAGGTTGTGATGCGATATATCACAATCACAGAGTCAAGGTGTGATTTGTGATATCACAATCATAGTTTGCAAAGGGTAGTAGTCGCATAAAGTACCAATCTTCGGTTCCCACCGATTGTGATTTGAGATGAGGCTTCCGAACCTGATATATTATGTATTGTGTTTAATAACCCGTCGGGGCCACTGTTATTGTTTGCAGGCTAAATTGCTTCATTTTTAACCCCTTTCCTACTTAAAAATATTAACCTTAGACCTCAATTTTAACCTCGCAACCTCCTTATTCCTGTGCTGTTCCAAGAATCGTGCCTTTTCCTGCACTAGATTTATAATTCATTATTAAGGGTTACAAATGTGATTAATTAATTATTTTTATAGATTTTATACCTTTAATATTCTTTAAAACTAATATATTATTTCCTAAAGTATTTGGTAAGCAACGTATTAATCATTTCTTTAGCATGGTCGAGTGTAGGTAGGATTCTTGCACCGTTGGCGAATCCTAAACTTCCGTGACAACTCACTACCTAATGCGGACATCTCGTTCAGAATCGATCATCTAGAGTTGGGATTGGAGTGGAGATAAGTCAGGGATATGATAAAGATTAGGTTGTCAGATGATGCTCAAGTTTAGTGTTTTGTTACAGTCGAAAGGCTTAGCATGTAATATTGTTGTTATTTCGTTACAACCGAAAGGCTTAGATTGTAATGCTGAATGTAATTTGGTTACGACCGCAGGCTTGAAGGGATGTATATAATGTAGGATTCAGATAGAAAATGGTAGCGAGCGATAACGATAGAAATGCTACTTTAACAGTGGTATTTTGTAATTTTGTTGGCATCGCCCTTGTTCTGGGCTGCATTCGATTTAACCATGTACATTCGCTGATTTTGAAATTTAATATAAAGGGACTGCGCCATGTTATTTCAATCCTGTGTTTTAATTATGTGTTGATGTGTTGTTGAGAGCTAAGTTTCCAAGTTTCCTAAACAGGGAAACGAGTTGGTTGGCTAGGGCCCAACCAACCCATCTCGTTCTCCCTCGCATTCTCCTTTCTCATTAAAGGTGTGTTGATTTTGTTTTAATGCAAGGTGTGAATTAAATAGATGTTTTCATTCTTTCACAAAGTTCAGGTTCAATTTCATTTATAACCATTGTGTGATGGATCTGTGGTGTGCATGCTTAACTAAGTTTGATCTTACCCTTTTGTAATTTCTTCTCTTCAAATCTTAGTATTATTTTTGCTTGGATCATGAAAGCACGTTATTCCTACACTAGTGCATTTACAATTTTGCAAGTCAATTATTTGGTTCATTACAACAAAATTCTTTCATTCTTTTCTGTCATAAGAGTCTTGATGTGTTTCTGCAAGTGAGTGTTCATATTTCAGAAGTATTCTTGATATCCTGAATTAAATATGCTTTGGTAATTAAAGAATGAACGTTGTTATAATGCATTAATCTGTACCTGCACTTTATACTTTTAAGGGAAGGATCGAACTTCATATTTAATTATTTCAAAGTGAACCTTTCTGAATTAAGAAGGTTAAAAAGGCAGATCGGATTTGTGTGAATAACTATTACAGGGATAAAGCCTGCTGTCACAATTAGATGATTTCTTTAGTTGCATGAAGGAGTTCCTTGATTGAAGAAAAGTGTGCTTTGACTTTAGAAATTAATTCTTATTTTGAAGTTAAGTTGGGTTGAAGCATATTTCTGCTTGTGGAAGCTATTTCAAAGTTCTGTTCACCTTTGCAAATTCTTTCCTTAAGTTAACACACTCTTTATTCTTTTATGAAAGAAATTTGAAAACTTGGTGCAGGAATCTCTGTTCCGGTACAGGAATCAATATCCTGATACAAGAACAAAGTGCTCTAGTCCTGAGGCTTAGAGCCCCTGCATGAGGACATAAATCTTTAGTACAAGTGTAAAATATACTTCTAGCATATAAACTTTGTTCTGGTACTAGTGCAAGAATATTGCAGGAGTACAGGAATAACAACTTAGTGCAGGGAGAAAGATCTATAGAGAAGTTAGACATCTTCAAGGGTCCAATTATTAATCTGACATACAACTATACTGAAGATAGACATAGATTTCCATTTCAATTAGTTAGGATTTCTTACAAGAGTTTGAAAGTTCCTTTCATTTATTTCTCTGCAAAAGTACTTTCTTTCACATTCCAGCACTAGAATTTCTTTGGTGTAAATTGCCAGGTGATCTTTTCTTTTTGATTCTGCAAGGTTGTAATTAAGGAAGTAGGAATAGAGTGAGGAAAATTTCATATATTTTTTGGCATTTCTTGTGCTTCACCTCTAAGTTTACTAAACCCCCGGGTTGATAATTAAGTGTTGAAGGAGTCTGCCTAATCGCAATTCCTGCACCCAACAGTTATCGCAGGGCGCTTGTTGTAAAGGCTTGGGTCTGTCCACTAATTGAAACACCAATTGTGATTTGATATCTTTGCACTGATGGGTTATCAACATAGATAAATCCTCCAGGATTCAGTGAATACATCGATTCATGTGAAAACGGTGTTAAAGTGACTTTTATATGTTTAAACAAGTTTTGTTACCTGCGTACTATTCACAGCCCGAGAATCTATGTTGGAAATGCCTGCCTGCTAAAATTTGTCATCTATTTGGAACTGCCTGAAATTGAAGAGTCAGCCGATCAAGTTATATATATGGAACGTTCCACATAGGAAAAAGGAGGAGACTGGTTGATAGTTTAGAACATTGTACGCAACAATAACTTGACCTGGTAGCAAGGGTCAGAACCTCGCCTTGAGCAGCAGGGAGTTCTGAGAGGGTGTAGAAAGCCCGATTATCTGAATTGGGTGTTTGGATAAGTGTTTTTGCATAATTTTTCACCAGGATTTTGGTGGTACTGTCTGTTTCTGAAGATGGGCTCTCCATTCTTCATCCATCTTCCAGCTTGGAGGTATAAGGATTGTAAATGAATGTTGCTTGTACTTTATCTTTTTTTATGCCACTTAATGAATGAAGGCCTCCCCACTATTGAGCAGGGCCCGAAGACGTAGTCCAAATTGGATGAAATTCATAATCAAATCTTTGTGTCATGGTTTCATGCTTATCTTGTTATTTCCGCATTATTTTATGTGCTTTTAAGTTCCATGGTTAATAAGCTCTGTTTCATGTAATTCTGATGCATCCATAAGAAAAATATCTTGGATCAACTGGTGCATCCACAAGTGTTACTCCAGTTAATTGAAGATTTCCTCATCAGAAACTCATGCATGTCAGTTCAGAGAAAGACCTAGTCGAGAATAAAGTGCAAGGACAATGTACTATTAGTTGTATGATTTACTAAGTTGTAAGTATCACGCATGCAATCAAAGAAGGAACTAATTTTGGCTTGTGCAGTTATGGATGAAGAATTTCCATTTAAATATGGGCTAATTCTCTCAGGAATTGTGCAAAGAATTAGAAGCTTGGAGGCTTGGAAATTTGGCTAAGTATTAGCCAAAGGAAGTCATCAAGCGAAGGATAGGAAATACTTGTGCAGGTTAATTTCAAGGTTGAGCAGAGCACATTGTATTCATCCAAATTCTTTGACCAAGGGTGCAAGGAATTATGGGCTTGGAGAGGTACAACTAAGAGTTGATTATACTTGTGTGAGGATTGTTCTTTTGAGAAAAAGCATTGTATTCTCATCTTGGATTTTTGATTAATGCAATATAGATAGTAGGGGTTTTGAGCTATGGCTTTCCTCGGATACATATTGTGTTATGTGCCATTGATTATCTTCCTCTTGTCGAATACTGTTTTCATTGATCTTTATGGGCTTCCACTGTAAAGAGTAGAGTATATTCTTGTCTTGTGTTTTAGGAAATTACATGAACTATGAATCTATAGACCCAACCTCCAAGTTCCATTTATGGAAGTGGGGTCGACAAAT
This sequence comes from Pinus tabuliformis, assembly GCA_031772625.1. Taxonomy (NCBI): domain Eukaryota; kingdom Viridiplantae; phylum Streptophyta; class Pinopsida; order Pinales; family Pinaceae; genus Pinus; species Pinus tabuliformis. The sequence goes on along the minus strand of CM062811.1, from coordinate 1,145,950,078 downwards.
TGAAAATTTTACTGACATCCCTCAGAGACCACATACGACTCGAAAGGTTGCAAACCTCTCCAAGTGGTCAATCCATGATACAGAACCCCTTTTCACTGACATAAAACCCCAATTGTATGCATAACAAGGAAATATTATGGTTATAGGCCTCCAAGCGCATCCATAGGCCTCCTTTCATGATGTTATGACCTAATTTCCCTAGTTCAGTGTCTGCGGTCCCAATATCTGAGTCACGTTTTCGGGCTAGGCTCCAGACCACTTCCCAAAACTTTCCATAACTTCCCATAACCATATTTTACATGAAAACAATGACAAACATTCAAAATTGAATCAAAAATTTTATGTAGACATCCTACAACACACTAGAAATTAAGTCAAACATATGGTAAACATGTAAGCTACAGGTCATGAATGCATATCTGATTGTGAATCTCTGAAATTCATCTAAAAATCACCAATAATGTCTAATTACCTCTCAAGTAGATGCAACAACACTTGTTAGCCCATGAATTCATCAACCATTCAATTACTTATTAAATCATGAACAAGATCCATAACAGGAGCACATCACAAAACCATGCTTATAATCACAACAAATAACTAGAATCTTAACCATGACAAAAAGCTATCAAATCAACATAATAACAAGTACAAGTGCTCATAGATAATAATAGGAAAATAACTATTATTAGCATATGCAAAAGCCAACCAATTTAAGGACTTCCACGTACCACCCGACCATAGATTGAGATTAACCAAATATTTCTTTCATCCAATCACCATCGTGCCATATTCCAAGCATGAATGTGGGATCTCATGGATAAACCAAGACATAATCAACTAGGGATTCCAGAAGTTAAACCACCTCCACCCTTGAACTACTGTGATATCACCTACACTGATCTTGAGATTAGAAAACCAAACCGAGCTTGGATGCCTCAGAATTTCTTCACCACATCTTGAGGAATTTTCCTGTCTCTAACCACATGTAGAGGGCTTCATGGAGAAAACCATCTCCACCCCTAACCCTTGGTAATTTTCCTGAGACCACCTCACTCGGTTCCAAAACCTTCTAGAAATCCAAATTTCAACTAAGTATGAATCCCATCACACTATGGTTATCCAAGAAATGGCAAGGCAAGGCTAAAACCACTGTCAAACCAGGAAAAATCCATGCCAATGACCAAAAATGAATCAAATAAACAAATACACGAACAATGTTTATTTTCTGTGTTTTAGAATTCGTATGCAGGTAATTTTTGTACAGGGTTAAAACCTACACATGGAGAAAACCATCTCCACCCCTAACCCTTGAGAATTTTCCTGAGACCACCTCACCCGGTTCCACAACCTTCTGGAAATCCAAAGTTCAACTAAGTATGAATCCCATCACACCAAGAATGTTGGGTTGTGTTATATTCTTTCCACAACTAACCTACGTAGTGAACCGGGGGGTTAGAGGGGGGCGAGTAGCCCCCCTCTACAGGGTCCGGGGCAGTGCCCTGGGAATTTTTTTTTTGGACCCTATATTAGGTTGGGCGAACCTACCTATGGTTTTTAGTCCATGGTTTTGGACGCGATGGTTTTTTGGTCCATGGTATTGGATGCTTCGGCATGTATAAATATGTATTATAACATTGAAAGGAATATAATGAAAATTCAAGCTAGTAGTCCCGGTTTTGGGATCTAGGGGAAAATATCTGTGTATATGTGTTTTATGTGTTATGCTCTCACATTGTTTATTTTCTGTGTTTTAGAATTCGTATGCAGGTAATTTCTGTACAGGGTTAAAACCTACATTTGGTATCAGAGCTATTTTGGCTTCAAGGGGACACCTTTGTTGCTGAGGGGTTTTGCTCGGGCCTGTGGTAGACCCTGTTCAATGGGAGATCTGCGAGATTGATTCTAGTGGTGAAAGAAGATGGCGAGCAGTGGAAAGATAGAGATCAAGAAATTTAATGGTCAAAGTTTTGAGTTGTGGAAACTCAAGATGGAGGATCTGTTGGTGGATAAAGATTAGTGGATCGTGGTAGATCTGGGTACTAAACCAATGGGAGTTTCCGATGAAGAATGGAAGAAGTTGGATCAGAAGGCAAAGAGCACAATATGATTGTGTGTCTCAGATTCAATATTGTTGAATGTATCAGTGAAGCTACGACGAAGGCTTTGTGGGACAAGTTAGGGACTTTGTACCAATCTAAGTCTCTGGTGAATAAACCATTCATGCAGAAAAAGCTGTATAACCTAAGGATGAAAGATGGAGACTCGGTGACAGAGCATATGAATGCATTTAATACTGTGGTAAGTCAGTTAACGTCTGTTGATATTAAAATTTCAGATGAAGATAAGTGCATCAGTTTGTTGTGTTCTCTACCAGATTCGTGGGATAGTTTGGTTATTGCAATAGGTAGCAATGCAACTGCCTTGCAGTTTGATGAAATAGTCTCATCCTTGCTGACGGAGGAGATGAGACGGAAAAATATGGAGAGCTAGAATGGTGATGCTTTGTCTGTATGAGGACGGTCCCAGAACATAAACAAAAATAAGTCATCGAGTGGGAGATCTAAATCTAGAGGGAGATCTAAATCTCCAGGAAAACCTGTAAAGGTGGTGTGCTGGAAATGCGGAAAGGAAGGGCACTACAAAAGGGACTGTAAATCTAAAGCTCCTGACAAAGGAAAGGGATCTGATGATGCTTCTTCTGCAGAGGTGAAAACCACCTCAGATGAAGGTGGGGATTTGTACTTGGCTTCTTCAAGTACACATGTAGATCATGAGGCATGGCTGATTGACTCAGGTGCATCCTTTCACTTCACTCCCCATAGAGAGTGGTTTTGTGAGTATGAGAAATACGATGGTGGTGATGTCTTCTTAGGGGATGATAGGAAGGCTAGAATCGTTGGTCGCGGAAAAGTAAAGTTGAAGTTACAAGGTGGAAGGGTTAGACCACTTCTGGGTGTTCTGCATATTCTTGCATTGGCCAGAAACCTGATTTTTGTAAGCAAGCTGGATGATGCAGGTGTAAAAACAATGTTCGAGAAGGATACTTGCAAGATGGTTCAGGGAGCACTGGTATTGATGTGGGGAGTGAGGGCTGGAACTTTGTACAAGCTGCAAGGTAGCACTGTTGTTGATGGCTGCAACAGTTCTGTGGTTCCTGAAAGTGGAGCAGAAAATCTAGTGGTCTCTCGAGAGAAGACCATGTTATGGCATCAAAGGCTTGGACATATTGGAGAGAAGGGCCTTTGAATACTTCATGGGAAAGGTATGGTAGAAGGTATGAGTAATAACTCTCTGGAATTTGATTTCTGTGAAAATTGTGTATATGGGAAGTAGAATCGGGTGAGTTTCCCCTCTGGTGGTAAGAGCTCGAAACAAATGTTAGAGCTTGTGCACAGTGATGTGTTTGGACCTGTGAAGGTTCCATCACTGGGTAAGTCTGTGTACTATGTATCATTTATAGATGACTTATCAAGGAATACATGGATATATTTCCTTAAGAAGAAATCTGAAGTCTTTGATAGGTTTAAAGAATTTAAGGTTCTGGTGGAAAACCAGACAGAGAAGAAGATAAAGGTGTTGAGGACAGATAACGATGGAGAGTTTTGCAGTAAGGAATTTGAAGAATTCTATAAGAAGTGTGGTATATCACGGTAGAAGAATACTCCATATACACCTCAGCAAAATGGAGTTGTAGAAAGAATGAACAAGACGTTGATGGAAAGGGTAAGAGGCATGCTCAGTGGTGCGGGGTTGGGACAGGAATTCTGGGCAGAGGCGGTGGAGACAACATGTTACTTGGTCAACAGATCACCTTCATCAGTGTTGGAGGATAAAACTCCACAAGAGGTATGGACTGGTAAGAAACCCTCTCTTTCACATCTGAGGGTATTTGGATGTGATGCATATGTACATGTTCCAAAGGAGAAACGAACCAAGTTGGATAGTAAATCTGAAAAGTGCATCTTTATTGGGTATAAGGATGGTTTAAAGGGTTATAAGCTTTGGAACCCAGCAACAAGGAAAGTTGTGTATAGCCGAGATGTGGTGTTCAGAGAGGTGAAAGATGTTATTAAACATGAAGTGCAACCAAAGGAACCTAAGAAGACAGAGTTAAGCTAAAGGAGGAAGAATCAGACTCTATAACAGAGGAGGAATCGAAGATGAAGAGCCACAAACTCTGGGTGTAAGAAGATCAACTCAAGAAAGAAGGCAGCCAGAAAGGTATAGTCCATCTGCTTTCTGTTCAAATTTTGCTTTATATATTCCTGATGATGATCCCAGAACTGTGAAGGAAGCAGTAGATTCAGAGGATGGAAAACTCTGGAAAGAGGCCATGGTTAATGAAATGGCATCTTTGCACAAAAATGAGGCTTGGGATCTGGTGGAGTTGCCAGCTAGAAGGAAACCCATTGGCAGCAAATGGGTGTTCAAGAAGAAGACAACTGTAGAAGGAAAGGTGGAGAAATAAAAAGCTCAGTTGGTAGAAAAAGATTATTCCTAGGTGCCGGGAATTGATTTTGGTGATATTTTTTCTCATGTCGCCAAGGTAACTTCTATTAGGTTACTTTTATCTGTTGCTGTTGCTTTTGATTTTGAGGTAGAACAGATGGATGTGAAGACAACATTTCTTCACAGGGATCTGGAAGAGGAGATCTACATGAAGCAACTTGAAGGCTTTGCGGTGAAGGGTAAGAAAGAAATGGTATGCAAGTTAAAGAAGTCTCTGTATGGGTTAAAACAGTCACCAAGGATGTGGTATCAGAAATTTGATACATTTATACGGGGACTTGGCTTCACCAGAAGAAAAGTAGATCACTGTGTGTATTTTAAATTAATTGGTGACCATGTTATTTATCTGGTCTTGTATGTGGATGATATGTTGCTGGTTGAAAATGACAAAGAAATTATCCAGGATTTGAAGACCCAATTGTCCTCCAAATTTGACATGAAAGATCTTGGTGCTGCAAACTATATTTTGGGCATGGAAATTAAAAGAGATCGGGCAAAGAGGAAGCTCTGGTTAAACCAGAGGAAGTGTGTTGAGACAATACTACAGAGGTTTAATATGTAGGATAGTAAACCGGTGAAGGTTACTATTCCTGTAGGTGTAAAGCTATCTGCTAAACAGTGTCCCAAGACACAAGAAGAGGAAGAGGATATGTCCCATGTTCCATATGCAAGTGCAGCCAGTAGCCTAATATATGCAATGGTTTGTACTAGACTAGGCATTGCACATGCAGTGGGAGTATTGAGCAAGTTTATGTCAAAACCAGGGAAGGAGCACTGGACAACAGTGAAGCGGGTTTTCAGGTATTTACGTGGCATTAGTGATTATGGTTTGTGCTACCAAGGAAGACCGGGATTGGAAAAAGTGTTGGATATTCGTGGCTTTGTTGATGCAGATTGGGCTGAAGATCTGGATCAGAGAAGATCTACAAGTGGGTATGTGTTTAACCTATTTGGAGGTACAGTTAGTTGGATGAGTAAGAAACAATATATAGTGGCACTATCAACTACAAAGGTAGAATACATGACAGCCACTCATGCAAGTAAGGAAGCAGTTTGGTTGTAGAGATTGTGTTCAAGTATGGGGTTAATACAGGGATCTATAAGGATAGACTGTGACAGCCAAAGTGCAATTTTCTTGGCAAAGAACCCTGCTTACCATTCAAAGACAAAGCACATTAATGTTCAGTATCACTTTGTGAGGGATATGATAGAAGACAAAAAGGTGTTGCTGGTAAAGGTGGACACTTTGAAGAATACTGCAGATGCATTGACAAAATCTGTGAGCCCTGAGAAGTTCTCTTGGTGTAGAGAAACAATGGGCATTTTAGGGATGAAAAAATGACTAAGCTCTCCTGTGGCCCCCTGTGGAAAGAAAACAACAAGTGGGAGAATGTTGGGTTGTGTTATATTCTTTCCACGACTAACCTATGTAGTGAACCGGGGGGTTAGAGGGGGGGCAAAGCCCCCCCTTCGTTGCGCCAATTGCAGAGCGGGGGGGTCACAGGGGGGCGGCATCCCCCCCTATCCGGGGGTTTGAGGGGGGGCGAGTAGGCCCCCTCTACGGGGTCCAGGGCAGTGCCCCAGGAATTTTTTTTTTGGACCCTATATTAGGTTGGGCGAACCTACCTATGGTTTTTGGTCCATGGTTTTGGACATGATGGTTTTTTGGTCCATGGTATTGGATGCTTTGGCATTTATAATATGTATTGTAACATTGAAAGGAATATAATGAAAAATCAAGCTAGTAGTCCCGGTTTTGGGATCCAGGGGAAAATCTCCATGTATATGTGTTTTATGTGTTATGCTCTCGCATTGTTTATTTTCTGTGTTTTAGAATTCGTATGCAGGTAATTTCTGTACAGGGTTAAAACCTACACATGGAGAAAACCATCTCCACCCCTAACCCTTGGGAATTTTCCTGAGACCACCTCACCCCATTCCAAAACCTTCTGGAAATCCAAAGTTCAATTAAGTATGAATCCCATCACACCATGGCTATCCAAGAAATGGCAAGGCAAGGCTAAAACCATTGTCAAACCTGGGAGAAATCCATGCCAATGACAAAAAATGAATCAAATAAACAAATACACGAACAATGCATTCACACCTCAGCTAAGAAATCACACATACAATCTGTTACCTGCAAAACCTTCTGCTGAAGTTATTGATCCAACCTTCTCCTTTCTCTCATTTGATTTTCCTTTTACTTCCTTTTCTTTCTTTCTTGCTTTCTCTTCTTATATTTCTCTCTCTAACACTATTTTGAATTCAAAACTAAAAAAATTTGTGCAAAAGTTGTGAACTTGTTCTCTGATGCCTTTTTATTATTGATCTCCATTTTTCTTCATTTTCCTCCATTTTTCCTCTAATTTCCTTAGGATGCAAATGTGTGTCCCTTCACCTTCCTTTTCTTCTATTTTCATTTATTTTCATAATTAAATGCCAATTATTGTCCCTTTACCTTTTCTAATGCCTTGGCCAATTTCCATAGACATAATTAAACTAAAAGTGATGCCCACTATAGTGCTATGCCCGACATTCAGCTTGGAATACGTGTCCCATGACCTTGGTCTTATTTTTCCTTTATTATCCTTTATTACATGAAACTTCAACCTGGGTTGTTACATTCACCCCCCCCAAAGACTCGAAGAGAAAGAGTTGTGGATGGAAAGATCCAAAAAAGAACACAAGAACACTTCGAGTGAAAAGAAGGACAACTCACAACAATAGAAGGCATCTACTGACAAATCAACTTCTTCAAAATAAACCTAGCCACATGTGAAACCATTTCATGCCTCAAAAAAGGAGGCCCATACTTCAAATGAAAATGAAAGAAACTCATCCATAATTGTGGCTTCGACAATGGGTAGGAAATTATGTACCCATGAATCAGATCACTCAGATAGCAACAAGGAAACGAAAAATATGGTAGAGCCTTCAACAATGGAATTGCCTCAAAGAAATGATGTCATTATCCTATCTACATATGTTACTGATAATCCCTCAGACTGGATTGACATCCGAAAGAGAAAACAAAAAAAAGTAAAAATCCATGATAAATCCCAAGATCTACTACCGGGAATGTAGTAAATATAATATCATGTGTTGTGCTTATCAATGATGGATGAATTGTTGTAATTTTCTATTTTGAGGTAATACAAATTCACTTACACAAAAAATATAATTATGTAGTGAAAATTACATAAAACTAAATATTATTATTATATTTTTCTTTGTTGACTGACCCATGGGGACGTTTGAACTTGAAATTTCATGTTGCATAGCTCTTCATTATAAATCCAATTACCACTTGAGCTACCCCATTGTTGGGCGTGGGATCCCCCAAGGAAAGTTTTGGGGCTTAAAGCCCAGATTTTGGCTAAAAATTGTAAATCCGATGTAAAGACTTCGCATTTTGTGGGCGCGGAGCATGAAGTTGTAAATGAGTCATAGGGTTGTATGCCCTCAATTTTGTAATGTAATGTCAGCTTTAGAGATCTACCCATGGTCCGCGGACCATGGGATTGTATAAATAGAGCGAGGCTCTAAGTAGTTGAGAGATCTAATGGAAGTAACGATCATGGAATAGAAGGATAGCAGAAGGTCTAAGTGAAAAGTTGAGTCTTTGGGTCGTAGAGTAGGAGAAGGCTCTGCAGTTGAGTGCGTAGAGGCCTAGTAGTCTGCAGCTGACTGCGCAGACCCCTGTAGCTGAGTGCGTAGGGCGAGTCGAGTCTATAACCAGTGGAGAATTAATAAAGAGAAGTTTTCATATCAATTTTGTGTAATTATTTCCTGTTTTCTGCATTGAATATATTGGGTATAAATTGAATTTCTGTTGTTTATATGATGCGTGAACATACATAACTGTATATTAAGGGAATGTGAGATAAAGTATCTATTTACACAAAGTTAACTAACATTTGTAAGAAGATAAGTAAGATACCTGGCATAACTTGGGGAAATAGTGCAGATCGTTGCCTTAGTAGCGCGAAAGCATCTCAGCCCTGGTTAGGGCTATGCGAAAGACGATCATAACAGATCACGAGGGTCTCGCAGGTTAGAATAGTGCGTGAAGTGACCTGTGAAAAGGTAGGCACAGTTGGACTAAATTGACACATCAGACATCTCTAGGGTGCGGAAACTTGGTTCCAACATCCCCCCATATTGCTTTGGGTGAGACTTTAGTCCGCACACTGCAGGCTGATGCCGAAAGGGCCAGTAGTGTAGGGATTTATTTGGCTAATTAAATCGAAGCCTGGATCAAGCCCCATCAAGCCAACACATGGTTCCATTCCAGGGACAAGAATCTGCATAGAGATGTCTGATGTCGTACAATTGGAATCCAACTAAGAAGGAAATTAAAGGCTGGTTGGACATGAGAATTCACAAGTTCACGGTGCAAGAGAATAGGAATCCGCAACTGACAAAAGAAGAGTGGTTATACTACTACCTGTACACAGAGATCTATGATATCTTCTTCGCATCTTTCCCTATTGAGCTGTACGAGTGGATAGCGAAGCTAGCGGATAACCAAGGAAGGTGGAAGCTCGAAGATCCTATTGTGTGGACCCCGGAGTTGGTGAGCAGATTAGAAGCATCAGAGGATAATATCGTGCGCACTGTTGATCACTGGCTCGATTATATTATAGGAGGATTCATTACTGAGTTCGCGGTAGACACTTCAGTCAGATATAGCGAGGCAGAGTGACACTTTATCAATGGACCGCGAGGTAACTACGTAAGGTCTCTCAATACTTGGATTAAAATGCTATTGTGCGAAAAGCGGACTATGCAGTTACATTGATGTTCAGGGCTACGCGAAGTGGAAAAGTTTACTATTGGAGACGGGATCCCCCAAGGCAAGTTTTGGGGCTTAAAGCCCAAGTTTTGACTAAGTCCGATGTAAAGACTCTGTGATTTGTGGGCACAGAGCGCAAAGTTGTAATTGAGTCATAGGGTTGTTCGCCCTTACTTTTGTAATGTAATGTCAACTTGAGAGTTCTACCCATGGTTCGCGGACAATGGGGTTGTATAAATAGAGTGAGGCTCTACGTGTAAAGAGACATTGATCCATGTAAGATCTAATGATGATGAATTGAGTCTTAGTTGAAGCGTTGAGTCGTGTCTTCGGGTAGTAGAGTAGGAGAATGCTCTGCAGCTGAGTGCACAGAGGTCTAGTAGTCCGTAGCTGAGTGCGCGGACCCCTGCAAATGAGTGCGAAGGATAGGTTGAGTTTGTAATCGATTGAAGCATTAATAAAGAGAAGTTTAACATTATTTCTGTGTATCTTTTCCTATTTTATTCATTAAAGTATATTGGGTATGAATTGCAAGTTTACTGTTTATTTGCTGCGTGAACTTATATGAATGTGTTGAATAAGTGAATATAAGATAAAGTATCTGTTTACGTGAAGATAAATAACTGTTATAAGAAGATAAGTAAGATCCGTGGTGTAACTTGGGGAAATAGCATAGATCATTGCTTTAGCAGTGTGAAATCTCCTTAGCCCCTGGTTAGGGCTACGTGAAGGCAAGTATAATAGAGCGCGAAGGCCTCGCAGGTCAGGAAAGTGCGCGAAGTGACTTGCGCGAAGGTATTCACAGTTGGACTAAATCGACCCCTCATACATCTCAAGGGTGTGGAAACTTGGTTCCAGCATCCCCCCATACTACTTCAGGTGAGACCTTAGTTCTCGCTCCATGGGCTGTTGCAAAAAGGGCTAGTAGTACAGGGATTTTTTTGGCTAAATAACTCTAAACCTGGGTCAGGTCCCCTCAAGCCAACACTTACAGAAACGAAGGGAGTAAGGACCAAAGAATAGCCCCTTGATTTCACCTCCATGAGGGGGCGAGGAAGAGCTCGTGAAGGACTCTCCACGAAGTGTGATCCATTTGATAAGGCAAAGAATTCCGCAAATACCACCTCCCCCACACCACCACCAGCTTCGCCACCATCACCTCCATCTTCGCCCATACCACCACTGCCACCACTACGATTCAATATGGCAAGCATAATAAAGTTGCCTATGTTCAAGGGATTGGGAAATGAAGATCCAAACCAATTTTGGTTCGTGGTAAGAGCCGTATGGGAAGCGCAGGGAGTTATAGGTGAAAATATAAATAAAGTGACATTGGTTAGCGCTCTACAGGATCGCGCATTAACCTGGTACATTAAGCACTCAAATGATAATCCAAATGCAGGAATTGTGGATATCCAAATTGCGCTAAATAAGGAATTTAGCAGGCCGAAGTCTGAAGCATAGTCGATCATTGGATTCAAAGAGATCACGATGCTACTAGGTGAGACTCCTTGGGAGTTGGATCAGAGGTTGAAGTGTATGATTCGCGAAGCTAACATGAATTTGACGGATGGATAGCACCGCGAATGGTTTGTAGCATCGCTAACGCCACATTTGAGGAGTGCGCTATCACAGCAGAAGCTAACGAATCAGGCATAGGCCTTAGAGATCACAATGAGGCTACATGAAACCCCAATGCAGGATCCCAACTTAAGAGTTCAACAGATCCACGAGCAGTTGAAAAAATTATGCCTTGAGATGTAGAGTTTGAAACAGGACAGGACAGCTAGATTAGAAGTGCACGAGGAGGTGTGGTGCGTAAAATTCAAGGGCCAGGGTCATGATAAGGACCACTGCCCGGTGTTTGAAAATTACCTCGCGGGGGGAGGACTGATGCCGTTAAAGATGGAAGCACAAGTAGGACCTAGCGCAACGCTTGCTTTGTTGTGCACAATTTGTCAAATAGGTGGAAAGCATGCTACAAACAACTACCATTTGTTACAAAATTTCACACAGAATTCACAACAGTTGTTATGTAACTTTTGTAGATCGGCGGGACACGATGAGTGAACTTGTAGAAGCTATGAGCTAATGATGGATAGAACTCCCACCTATAGAGTTCAGGCCGAAATGCAGGCCCTAGACCAGAACACAGGAGTGGCGCGAACCAGATTTCAGGGGCGTGGATGAGGCTGAGGTGGAGGAGGACCTAGAAGAGGGCACAGAAAGTTGATATGCTACAATTGCAGAGGGCCAAGACATTATGCCCGCGATTGTACAAACCCAACACATCCATCGTTTTTGTATTGTACCTTGTTTGATCATGAGATAGAAGATTGTCCTACGCTGATAGCTAGGATTCACGACAAAGGAGTGCTACCACCTCCCCCGACTTAGAACCTGCAGATGATGAGGTCTGAGCCGCGCGAGGAAGATCCAAATGTGAACATTGTGCTCTGAAGTGGAATCGCGTTGGGAGATGACAAAGGAAAATATCCAGAAGACAGTACCTGGGTTCACAAAGCCCCGATGAAAGAAGCAGAGTTTTATTTGAAGCGCGCTCGAGAAACCTTCATGGAAGCTAAGAAGAGCTTCGCTGATGCCTCTGCTTCAGGAAGCAAAGATAGACCGGAGCCAGAGATGGACCCATCTATGTTCATAACATTCCTGGAAAGATGCATGAAGTTACTACGTGATAGTAAGGTTGTAAAAGGATTACAGGAACTCATTAACAGATGCGCTGGGACTACGCCAGGAGACCCGCGCATAATTTGGAAGATTGGAAAGCATAAGACAAGAACGGGAAGAGAAATGAGGCTAACCGTGTAGATTGGAGAATATGAGATGGACCAAGTAATTCTGGATTTAGGATTGGATGCGAACATTCTGCTGAAGCAAACATGGGAGCGAATGGGGAGACCTACACTACAGTGGTCTCCTATTCAGCTGTGAATGGTGAACCAGCAGAAAATAATACCCATGGGGCGATTGCAGGGAATCACTGTGGATATTGAGGGAGCAAGCATGCCAGAAGACTTTGAAGTAATAGAGATTTTTGATGACAACAACCCCTACCTCATGCTCTTAGGAATTGATTGGGCCACTGACATGAATGGGGTGATTAATCTGAAGAAGTGCAATATGATTTTTGAGAAGAAGTCTCTATGCATAGTTATACCCTTAGACCCTGCTGAAGGATCGCGCTATACAAAGTCGATGCGTGACTATGAAAACGATGATGAGTTGGACTGCATCTACAAGATAACCGCGCGAGAGCAAGACTGGGTAAATCTCACTGCGGATGGGCGGATTTCATGGGAGTGCGAAAGCTCCTGTACATTGGATTTTGATGAGGAGATAGAGCGATGGTAGAACCGTTTACATGAGGTAACCACACTTAATTGTAATATGATGACAAAGTCACTGTGCTGTGTATCGACCGTGTTGGGTTGTGTTATATTCTTTCCACGACTAGCCCACATAGTTAATCAGGGGGTTAGAGGGGGGGGCAGAGCCCCCCTTCGTTGCGCCGATTGTGTAGCGGGGGGGGGGGGGGGTCATAGGGGGTTTGAGGTGTACCCGTAAGCCCAGTTTATGGGGTCCGGGGCAGCGCCCTTGAAAATTTTGGTTTTGGATCCTATGTTAGGTTGGGCAGACCCACCTATGGTTTTGTGCATGATTTTCACCCATGTTTTTCGGATGTGATGGTTTTTAGTCCATGGTATTTGATGCTTTGGCATGTATAAATATGTATTATAACATTGAAAGGATAATAATGAAAAATCAAGCTGGTAGTCCTGGTTTTGGGATCCAGGGGAAATCTCCGTGTATATGTGTTTTATGTGTTATGCTCTTGCATTGTTTATTTTCTGTGTTTTAGAATTCGTATGCAGGTAATTTCTGTACGGGGTTAAAACCTACATTTGGTATCAGAGCAGTTTTGGCTTCAAAGGGACGCCTTTGTTGTTGAGGGGTTTCACTCGGGCCTATGGTAGACCTGTTCAGTGAGAGATTTGTGAGATTGATTCTGGTGGTGAAAGAAGATGGCAAGCAATGGAAAGATAGAGATTGATAAATTTAATGGTCAGAGTTTTGAGTTGTGGAAACTCAAGATGGAGGATCTGTTGGTGGATAAAGATTAGTGGATCACAGTAGATATGGGTACTAAACCAATGGGAGTGTCCAATGAAGAATGGAAGAAGTTGGATCGGAAGGAAAAGAGCACAATACGATTGTGTGTCTCATATTCAGTATTACTGAATGTATCAGGGGAAGCTACGACGAAGGCTTTGTGGGACAAGTTAGGGACTTTGTACCAATCTAAGTCTTTGGTGAATAAACTGTTCCTGCAGAAAACGCTGTATATCCTGAGGATGAAAGATGGAGGCTCGGTGAGAGAGCATCTGAACGCATTTAATACTGTGGTAAGTCAATTAGCATCTGTTGATATTAAAATTTCAGATGAAGATAAGTGCATCATTTTGTTGTGTTCTCTACCAGATTCGTGGGATAGTCTGGTTATTGCAATAGGTAGTAATGCAACTGCCTTGCAGTTCGATGAAATAGTCTCATCCTTACTGACGGAGGAGATGAGACGCAAAAATATGGAGAGCCAGAATGGTGATGCCTTGTGTGTACGAGGACAATCCCAGAATAGAAACAAAAATAAGTCATCGAGTGGGAGATCTAAATCTAGAGGGAGATCTAAATCTCCAGGAAAACCTGTAAAGGTGGTGTGCTAGAAATGCGGAAAGGAAGGGCACTACAAAAGGGACTGTAAATCTAAAGCTCCTGACAAAGGAAAGGGATCTGATGATGCTTCTTCTGTAGAGGCGAAAACCACCTCAGATGAAGGTGGGGATGTGTACTTGGCTTCTTCAAGTACACATGTAGATCATGAGGCATGGTTGATTGACTCAGGTGCATCCTTTCACTTCACTCCCCATAGAGAGTGGTTCTGCGAGTATGAGAAATACGATGGCGGTGATGTCTTCTTAGGGGATTGTTACACAAAAATATCGTCGCCATGATTATTTGCAGTCAGTATGGGTCTATCATCACTTGTATTGTCCTCCTAAGCAAGTCTCAGACCTCAACTCTTCAAGTCAAGCTTTGAAATTGAGAGAAAGACATTGAAAATCAATAAAACTCTGGTTCCGCACTTTCTCTCACTATTACCTGTGGTCTCGCACCTTCTGTTTACAAAAAATGTGGACCTGCCCGCTCTGTCCCTAAAAGTGTGGGTGCGGACCCCTGTGAAAGTCAAAAAGGCGCAAGTTTATTCTAAAAAACTCACTTTGGGTAAATTCTAGATGATTCTAGAAGGAATTTTGACGTGGATTGGCCGCTCTTAGGTGGTTCATGCATCCCAAAAGGGAAGGAGCTAATCCCTTGATGAGAGGAGCTATCCCTTTGAAGGAGGGCTTTATCCCTTTGAAGGAGGACCTAGTAACTTCCCTCCATTGCACTATAAATTCAGGCATTGGGCTGGTTGCTAAGGAGGTTAGAAGCTGAACATTTTTAAGGGTAAATGCTGGTGAAATTAAGACTTCCTAGTTGAGCTTAAGAGGAGAGATCACATACCTTTTTGGCTTCATTGGGAAGAGAGTGAAACTTGTCAAAGTAGAGGAGACTTCTTGCTGGACCCTGGGAGGAGCTTGTACAGCGTCAAGGCACAGGTTGTAAAGTTCTTGATTTGAATTAATATAATCAAACTCATTTTTCTCAACAAATTGTCTCATGTCATTTGTTTCATGAATTCCTTGACTTTCATGTTAAATATGTTTTACGATATTGGCTTTTCAGGTGCTATTTAATTTGTTTGCTTGTTTGTGTTTGCAGATTCGTGACAAAGGAGTTCATTTGGATCGAAGGAGCGAAGGCTTCCACAAACTTGCGTTGGACCTAAGGTAGGCCTAAAACACTTGTTTGCCTTTGTTTATAAAAGCATATTTAGAGAAAGATAGTGTGTGATTGGTTTGCTTGTCATTAGGTCTTCTTTAGATTCTAGGAAGGTCTATCTTGTCCGCAAGATCGACTTATTCCGTGTGACAAAATGGCGACTCCACTGGGGACTTGATTTTTTCCTTGTTTTTTACTTTGACATGAGAAACTGTGTTTTTGTTTCTGTTTTTGTTTTGTTGTGTGTGGAATTGGGTAGAGTTTGTAGATCCAGGGTTATTTTTCGTTTTTCATAGCTTTGGGAGAGGACCACACCCTAGCCTTTTGACACAGTGCGTACTTATCCGCACTTTTTCTTTTAGCACAGAGAAAGACCGCACCTGTGTTAACTGTGGGCCTGCGGACCCTGTCAAAATTTTGAAAAACCTAAGATTTCCTCTGTTAGTCAACTTAGTTTTTGTTTAGAAGTTATTGTCTACTGCCCAGACCTGCATATAACCTATCAGAAGCTTTCCTTAGGTTGATTTCATTGGTGTTAGGGTTTTAGGTGAAATTCCTAGGAGTTTTTCTTGTTGGGTTTGTTTTTCGTTTTGGTCTTGTAGTAGCTCTGAGCTTAGAAGTTGTAGGGACCTCAGATCACCTTGGTGTCTACCAACCTTCTTATGAGTCTGAACATTTATGAAATCTACCCTTGTTGAGGAATCCGCTTTGTGTTTTCTCTTTACAAAACTTCGAAAAGCTTGTGTTTAAAAGTTTGGATTTTCATTTTTAAAAAGAAAACAAAATTGGTTGTTTTTGACTGATGTGTGATTCTGCATAAATTAGTCCTTAGCTTACATCTAGCTAAGTAAAACATCCTTAAAAAAGACATCCTGTAGGCTTTGACTTCAAATAGGTTTTTATAATTTATAGATCTCAAAGTTAGTCATTTCCATAGTTTTTAGTGTTTTATAAAAAAAATTAAAAAATCTCTTTTGGAAAAAGTTTGTTTTTTTAGTGGTTGAGTGCTTTGAAACGAAAAAGGGAAATTTTTGTGAAATAACTAGTTGTCTCGTTTTGAGTGCATTGGAAAGGACAAAAGCTCTTCTTTTAATTTGTTTGTTAAGAGAGATTTGTGTTTACAAAGTGTTTTTCATTCTCAAACTCTTTCCTAGCTAGAAGTTCATCGAAGAGAAAAGATTGTTTAAATCATCTTAGGTGAATTTTTAGTGATTTTGAGTCGAGTCTTCATACCACGAGTTTCATCTCCGCACCTTTTGACTTAAACAAAAACCAATAAAAATAACGCTTAAAGTAAAATTCATCTAGCAACATTTTATTTCTAGGGCTCTGATACACCAACTTAGCTTAGGCTAGTGTCTTGGAGTAGGAGAGTAATTAACTCTCCAAGACAGTAAAAACAAACAAGTAGCTGTATCTTGTGGTAGGGAAGAAATCCAATTGCTACATTTATGCTCTGGGAAAGCTCCTCTTAAAGGAGAAGCACGAGCTCGTGTTTGAACCAGTGTGAGAATCAATCCTTCCTCATTGGGAACGACGCCAGATATTCACGTATTAAAAATGGTAAACCTCGGATTAACCATTGTCGAGGAGCCTGGGGTCACTTGTTGGTAAACCTTGGATTATGTGAAGGAGCCTTCAAGGGGATTGAGCTTGCTACTCTGCCCTTGCGTGCATATCGGATCGTAGACTGTTCCCCCAGGTATATTTGTTTCAGTTGGTTACCTTAGTGGCCATATTCTTTAGGATTCTTCCTGAGGTGACAGTGGTGGGAAGATCCCACTGTACCTGGAGCAGACGTCGACTAGAATCACTTGGATTTTCTGGGGGGTTCTCTTCACTCTAGACGGTTAAGTGGAGAAACTTGTGCCAGTCTATTCATTAAGCAGGTTGCCGGGGTAACTGTTCCAACCGCCATTTTTGTATTGAACTCTGCGACGTTGGATTTCATCACCAACTAGTGTTTTCAGTACGGAAAATTACTATTTGTGTGTGTTTGATCTCCTAGATTCTTTAGGCGTGTGATTCAAATTTGTTTGGTTCTTTAGAGGCTTTAGGTGGTTTTCATTGAGATTTTACTTTGTTTGCGTGTGAAGTAGTTAAAAGTTTTTAACCATGGATGAATTACCAAGGAAGTCCCATAGACTTCGGGGCCAACCTCCTGAGTTTTCACTGAGCCAGCTTGAAGGTCTGAAAGTCCTTGTAACTCCTAGAGACAGTAGAGTTGGGTCACCTAAAGAAGGAGAGTCTTCTTTGGTAGTACATCCTGATTTTCAAGCTTTAGTAGCAGATTATAATCCGCAGTCAGTGTCTGTTTCCGAAGTTACTGGTAGCTTTTCGTCTACTAGTGATATAGGTGAGGAACCTGAAATATCTGAACCTGAAAGTGAATTTGATGCTACTCCGACATCGGGGTTTGCTTCTCCAGCTTCTAGTGGTCCTGGTTCACCTAGGGTAGAAAGAGTAATCACGCAAGATCTTCCTTCTGGACTTATAGCTATTGAAGAACTTGCTACTCCGGAAGAAGAAGTAGGCATCCCTATCCCTGAAAATCAACCTGTTATTGAACTAAGGGAGCGTGAATCAATTTTTTACAGTCCACCTAGGAGCAGTACTTGGTATCTTTCTTTGACTAATTTCTTAGAAAACCCAGGGTTAAGTTTTTCACCACCTCATGTTCCTTATCACCCAACACCTAGAGGTTATTATCCTCCGTTAAATATGTCAAGACAGTCGTCCATGTTTACTCAATCGCCTGAATCCTTTTTGTACGGCGGTCCTTCTGTTCCCTCTGGGTATCAGTCACTCTCTGGTACTTTTTCGGGAGCATCTCCTCAACCCATTGAACAAAGGTTATTAACTGGAAGCAATGGTACTAAGCCGTTGAGTGTAGAAGATATTCTCATGATGTCAGGTTCTATTTCCGATCCTTAACCTCAAGGTGGCCAATTACCGCCTGGGGGCAGCCTCAATTATCGCCTGGGGGGCAACCTCAAGGTACCCAATTTGCATCTGGGGGGCAAGCTCAAGGACAATACATACCTACGGGACAGTACGTTCCTCAAGGTCAACCCCAGACTCAATATGTACCCCAAGGTCAACCCCAGTATCAATTTATACCTCAAGGTCAACCCCAGTATCAGTACGTGCCTCAAGGGTATCAACCCCAAGGTCAGTACTCGAACCAAGGTTTCCAACCACCCTTCGGTCAATCATATGTTCACGGAACGGGAAACGTACCTTTGAATTATCAATCCTACCCTCAACCCGGTTATGGTCCTCAATATTCTCAACCTGTTATGGGTCCGTACCACGGAATGAATTTAGTGTGGGATCCATCACAAACTCAACAGGTGTTGCAACCAAATGTACAGTTGTCATCTCAAACTGGACAACCCTTAGTTTCTAGTACACCCCAGCAACCAGTCCAGTCTAATATTCAAACTTCTGTACCTTCGGTAGTTTCTCAGCCTGGGCCTAGTACGCCTCGTACTCCACCTCAAACGATTGCTGCAACTGCCGCAACATCTGTTCAATCTACCCCACCTACTTCCGGAGTATCGACGGCTCCGGTTTCTACTGTTCCTGTGTCTATTCCTCAGACATCTTTACCACCGTCTGGATCTACGATTCAAACTTTGGTTCAGATGCCTGTAGGACAACCTGGTTCAAGTACGGTTGTCACAAGTCAACCACAATTTACTTATCAACCGTACCAGGGACAGTACCAATTCGGTCCTGTTGTGCAGCAGCCAGTCTATCAGTATCAACCATACCCTAGGTACACATATCAACAACCTCAACAACCCCAGTATGGTCCGGTTAATCCTAGTTTTCCGGGAGGATACAATATCCCAAATGCAATTCCTATTCCTAGTTATCCTGGATATCCTCCTCCTGGGGCTGGTCTCATGACCCAGAGTTTTAGGGACCCTAATCGTCAGTTACCGTTTATCGCAACTTTGGACTTGCCTGACTTGTCGTGCCTAACGAACGATCCCATTAATTATCTTCCGTTTTGGCCACCAATGCCGAATAAGTTGCCTAGTGATATTCCTAAGTTCGAAGGAAAATCAGGAGAGGACCCGTCGAACCATGTGATGACTTATCACCTCTGGTGTGCGTCTAACTCCATTTCAGATGATTCAATCCGTCTAAGACTTTTCCAGCGCACTCTAATTGGTCTTGCGGCCAAGTGGTACATTGAGTTAACGCGAGGCACTTTTTATAATTTTAGTCAGTTAGCTACCTCGTTTTTAACTCATTTTCAGTTGCCAGTCCGATATGACAATGACACGAAATTGTTAACTTCGTTAAAGCAATCGACGTCCACTTACATTTCAGATCATATTCATGAGTGGAGACGTCGATGGCATTTAGTGAAGGTTTTTATTCAGGATCAGATCTTGGATGAATGGTTTGTAAAGTCTTTGTTGCCAAAGATCACTGAATATGTAGCTAAAGCTGGAGTTATTACTGAGGAGAAAGTAATTGCTCAAGCACAGTACCTTGACTTGGTCTATACTCAGTCAGGTACGTTACACGAGAAAATCCTCGATCTTCCCAAGCAAAATCAAATCGCTGCAGTTCCTTCGAGATCTCATGCCGCCAATGGTATGATTGGTACGGTTAACACTAAAAGTAAGAAGAAATCTTCTAAGAATTCTTCTCCTATCATAACCTTCCCTGATTCCCCGACAGGAGATTCTTCCGCGGAGATTTCCGCCGATATTCACGTTGTAGAGTCATCTACAGCCAAATCAAAATCCGGTGGCAAGAAGAAAGGAAAGAAAAATAATAAAACGGACAAAAATTCAAAGGAGAAACCTGAAAAATTGGAATCCAATGATGAAAAACGCAAACCTCGTTATCCTTGTCTCATTTGTGACGATGAAAATTTTACAAGAGATTGCCCTCATCGTGCAGAGGTTGCGAAGATTGTCAAAGGTTCCCAAACGCCTACTGTTTTGAAGGATCCTTTTCCAGCTCAAGACAGTAAGATGATAGGTTCTTCCTCGAGTGCCAATGAAGAACCCATACTGATGATGTCCCATGTTAGGATTGCGACTCGATCGCATGATTATGGTAGTAAAAGTCCTGTTGATGGTAAAGAAGTAGAATCTTCTCATTCTAATCCATCAACCTCAGCTCCCGGTTCCGATCCACTACAGATCGAGAAACCTAATCCAGACTTGGTAATCAAACTGCCCGCCAAGGGTATACTTCGAAAGTCAGCTTTCAATCCACATGAGAGAGCGGCCCAAAACTATAACATTGTTGAGGATTTAGTTGTTTCACCCTCAACAATGTCGGCTTTGGAAGTGCTGCAATCATGTCCAGCACAACGTAAATTACTTTTGTCGGCTATAGGATCTGTTGACGTTCAGGACTCGAACCTAATAATTTTCAATCTAGAAAATAGTACACCGCGTTTACCTCATCAAATGGCTTTCCAGATTCCAGTGATAGTCAAAAACATGCCTATTCATCGGACTGTGATTGATGAGGGAGCCTCAATGTGTATTATGTCGATCCAGTGTTGGAGATCGCTTGGTTCTTTATCGTGCCAATTTGAGGATGAGAGCACCCTTCTATCCATCTCTCTACCCATACTAGATTGGATTGAAGAGGCTTGCAAGGATTGGTTCTCCGTCCCTCCCTTTCCCAACTCATTAATAACTTAAGAGAAGATCTTAATTCCTCAGCAGACTACTCTTGGAAGGATGAGATTCCTCGCTACAAGGATTGAGTAGTGATATTCCCAACATCCACCCTCAAAACTCGCATCTTGGACAAGCTGCACTCATCTCCAATTGCAGGAAATTCATGATTTTAGAAGACTTATGCTTGCACACGTTGTTCTTTCTTTTGGACTAGCATGAAAAACAACATTATTACTTTTGTATCCAAATGTGATGTGTGCCAACACAACAAAGGGAAAAAATCAAGTTATTGGGAACATTACAACCATTGCCACTCCCTGCTTATGTCTGGACGAATGTTTCCATGGATTTCATCACTAGTCTCCCAAAGTTAGACAATAAATCAGTCATCATGGTGGTTGTTGATAGACTTTCTAAATATGCTCATTTTTGTGCTTTACCACACCCATTTACCCCCACTTTGGTGGCTCAAGTTTTCTTGGACCAGATCTTCAAACTGCATGGCATGCCAAATTTCGTTGTGTCTAATTGCGACCCCACTTTCACCAACAAATTTTGGCAGAAACTTTTCAATCTATAGGGCATGGAAATCCAACTAAGTACCGCATATCATCCCCAAACCGATGGTCAAACGGAAGCAGTCAAAAAGTGTTTGGAGACCTATTTGAGGTGCTTCACTTCAGAAAAGTGGCGTCAATGGGTAAAATGGCTTCCTTTAGTTGAATGGTGGTATAATACTAACTATCTTGAAGCCACCAAGATGACTCCATATGAGGTAGTGTATGGCCAACTACCACCGTCACCTATTTCTTATATCCTTGCACGTTCTAAAGTATTGGCAATTAATCAACTCCTACAGAACCATGCCGCCATGATCACTCATCTCAAAGATAATCTACATCAAACTCAAAACTAAATGAAGCAACAGGTTGACCAACATTGTTCTGAGCGCTCATTTCAAGTAGGGGATCAGGTATGATGACCGAACTTACAGGCCAGCTTGGTTTGCGTCATGATAGTTTTACCCCTTATTATCCACAAGCTAATGGTCTGGTTGAATCCATCAACAAAGTCTTAGTCATCATGATCCGACGAATCATTGGGATTCATCGGTCGAATTGGCATAACATGCTATTTTCAGCGCTTTGGGCGTATCGAACTTCAGTAAAAACATCAACAGGGTTCACTCCTTTCCAACTAGTCTATGGTCTGGAAGCTGTGTTACCCATTGAATGCGAAATCCCGTCACTGCAAATGGCCATCGCGTTGCTTCCAACCACTTCCGAAGAGGAAAAGCGTTTGTTATACTTGGCTCAATTAGATGAGAATGGACATGATGCTGCATTGGCGATTGAGACTCACGCAAAACGTATGAAAGCTCAGTATGATCGAAATGTGACCCCTCGAAATTTTTCGGAAGGAGATCTAGTCTTAGTTTACGATCAAGCTAATGAAAAATTAGGCGCTGGAAAATTCATTCCTATGTGGCATGGTCCCTATGTTTTCAAGCGAAAGCTAGCAAAAGGGGCCTATGAATTGGTAGACTTTGACGGGGACTGTTTAGGTAAACCCAGAAATGGTCTTTACCTGAAGAGGTACTATGCTTAAAGAATGGGTATGGATATTTTTAGTTAGGATAGTTTTTCTTTCTAGCTGGTGTGTTTTAGTTTAAACAGTGTGCTTAGCTTAGAGAGCGTTTTTTCGTCATTATTCCTGCTTATCTTGGTTTTACTCTTGATATTGCAGATGTCGATGCCTCTCCAAACATATATTGGTTTCGCTGATGGTGCTTGTCATAGTACATGGAACATTTCTTCCGCAGCTTGGGTTATCTATTCGCCCTCTGACGAGTTAGTATCTATGCATGGGGTAAGCCTCGGTCAAACAACGAACAACATTGCCGAGTATAGTGCAGTGATTGAGTTATTATCTGAATCTATTTCATTTGGGATTCGGAGTTTGATAGTGAGGTTAGATTCTGAACTCGTTGTATTACAACTTAATAGAGTGTATGCCATTAGAAATCCAGTGTTATTAAGATTATTTTTGAGAGTGCGTCTCTTGGAACGTGAATTTGATTATATTGAATATCAGCATATTCCAAGATCTTTAAATACATTAGCAGATGCAATTGCTTCTCGAATGTTAAGTAGACATTTGCAATAATCATACATGTAAATTTAAAACCATTCCATAACATGATTTACAAGATAAGCCAGTAATAGTGATATATATATATATATATATATATATATATATATATATATATATATATATATATATATATATATAGATATATATAGGAGTGTGTCAAAAAATACATCGTCCTCGATCATAGGTTGAAAAACACCTTATGATCGGCAAAAATGATAAGTACAAAAAACCAAAATGTCATATGTGCCCACAATAGGCGATCATCCTATCATTGGTGATGATCCCAATAAGAAACCACTACACGGGCCACCTTGCAAAGGAACCTCCTAAAAGGTCCTGGGACCCCAATCACATAGCGCTGAAGTCGACGAGGAATGTCATCTATAGTGGTCTCCGGAATATCTCCTGTCAAGCGCTTGAGATGACCCTCCAATTCGGCCAAAACCTCTGCTGATTCGTCCTGTGGGGCTGGCGCGGCTGCAACTGGTTGTTTCTTCTCGTAAGGCTGGAGAGCGGCTGGTCGCTGTGGACCCACATTTGCATTTGAAACTTTTACTATTAGTTTTGGGACGATGGAAAAATAATAAAAAAAATTAAAATAGGAAAAATGTTGAAAATAATTTTACCTGAGTCATCCCACTGCTCTCCTGGTGGAAGAGCCATGTCTGGGTCACCACGAAAATCTACCCCAGCGTAAGGGAAGTCCTGAATAGAAAAAACCTGGTTTTCCAACCATTGGAAATACTCAGGTTTGAATCGAACAACCTCTATCCCCTCGTCCGGATGACGGGCCATAACTGCGACCCATCGCATCAGTTTGGGCTCTCGAGGAAGCCCAACTCCAACGGCAAGGTGCTGCGGGATCAACAGGGGAACCCTCTCTAGACCAAAGCTCACAACCAAAGCCCCATAACCAAAGGTCTTTAGTTGTCCGTTCTTGGCTCTGGTCAGTTGGCTTTTCACGTTGGCCAACACAGCATCGCACCAGTTGAAGATGGTGCCTCGAAAGCAATCAACTGCCATACGCATCTAGGATCCGGTGGCAACATGTAAGGCGGCACTCCTGCAAAGTCTGGTGATAGTAAACGTGATCACCATGAGTTCAGGAAGGGATATGGTTTTTATGTCTATCCCTTTGTCTCTAGCCTAGCTATTGCAGAACTCTAGCCGGAGGCTATCGACAGACTAGCCACCTGGCCTAGCCCCGAATAGAGTCAAGTCTTCGCCTCTCTTAGGCAAACCAGTCAAGAAATATATATCTGCCGGCTCGATTTCGAGCTGGAGGCCGCCAATGAAGAAGCACTGGTCTTGTATGCTCCATCTGTCAACCAGCAACTGTAAGAAATCCACCTGGGCCCTCATGCCAGGTATAGCCCAGAATTTGTACAAGCCGCACGCCTTCAAAGCATCAAGCGATGGTTGATGATTCCATGCGGCAACATCCACATCCTCATGCTCTCGTTCACGCCAATCTAGCATGATGTACTCTCTGCATCAAGTAAAAAGATAAATTAGAATGTTAGAAATTATTTTGTTTGGGCCAATTTTGAGAAATTTTGGGTTAAAAACCCTTGCGGCGGGGACCACACCCTCCGGGTTAGACACAGTGCGTGGGTCCGCACCTTTCCTACATGGAAGGTGCGGACCCCTGACTTTTTCCCCATTGAGAAAAAGTAGGGGTCTGCGGGCTGGCAATGGTACACCTGCGGGCCCCCGTGCGCGGGTTTTAAGCCTAAAAACCCTCCAAAAAATGAAATGAAAGCCTAAAACAAGAAATGAAACGGTTAAAAATGAAGAGTAGGATAATGTGGATTACTTGGAGAAGACGGCGTTCGATTTCGACGGTTGGATTTTCCGCAATCTTCACGGGAAGTTTTCTGAACAAAAGCACTATTTTCTCACCCAAAACTCAAACGGTAAAAATGAATTGACGAAAGACCTTTTTATAAGTTTTTTGAGTAAATAAATTGCAAATTTGTTTATGTTTCACTTTGGAGAGGTATTTTTGCAACATTTTTATCCATTTCAAACAGGTATGAGTAATATTTGCGTTTTTGTTTAGGATAACGGATTATTCAGGCGAAATCTATCATTTTCGACGAAAAAACATTTAGAGTCACCTTTAAGCTCTTTTCTAACTCCTGAAACATGAAAAGATTGTCGAGTTTTTCTTTTAAACTCGTTAAAACGAAACTAAAAGACGATCCACTTACAGCTCTTTCTCGACTGTAAAAACATGAAAAGATTGCTGGATTTTTGTCATTTCAAATTAGATATTGGTTATAAAACGACGTGTCGTTGATCGCTTTTTTACTTTTTCAGATCAAGGGCACTAATTACGAAAAGTACTCCTTGGTCGTAAAGATCAAGCGGTTCTCTCAATTATTATTTTATACTTTTTCAGGCTTGGGAGACACAAACTTACGAAAAAGGTCAACCCTGGAGTCTTCTTAAGTTTTTTCAGACTCTCTAAAATTGAAAAACGCCAAGTTTCTCCTATACTGGACTCGTTAAAATTTCACAGTAATGGACCTGTTCAATTACAAACAAGAACGAACCACTCCTTCTTAGGGTTCGAATTTAAACTAAGTTGGACTCATCCAAAGGATGAGCTTATATTCAAGCAAATGTTATCCTCCTCAAGCTTGTCAAAAATAAAGAGGTACTTGCCAGAAATGGTGGGGGAAAAGAGAGAAAAATGAGCCTGTTTGTCATACTTTGTAAACACTCTTGAACACGACACTGTTATTCACCTGGGTTGGGAAATCCTTTGCATAACAGTTGATCAAACCACATTGAAAGTCTTCAGCCAGATTCTGGGTATTAACTTTGGGTCAATTGTCACCAAGCCATCTGTTGTGTCGTTATGTGTTCAAGAGGTCACTGCCAATAAGCCATTCATCTGCAAAATATCTGTCATCCATCTTGACCATCCCTGAGTCAGTCCTTGCAACTAAATTTCTTCAACTTGATCTATGATTTTGTGTTGTGGGCTTGCCTGCAACGGATCGCTTTCTATCGACTTCAGCTCATTATCTAGAAATCGTCAGTACCTTGGGATCTGCATGCATCAATGGTAGGTTTCTCGCCTTTGACTACAGGTTGCATCATTGACCTTCGATCAAAGGATTCCGTGACATGTTCGACATCAACACATTTATTCACATCTCATGGATTGTACTGGGTACTTTGAGAGCCATTGACATCACTGGTGGTTTCTCTCACACTTGTTAACAGTTTACATCATTGACTGGTAATCAAGTGGTTTCTACCATGTTCGACTTCAACACATTCATTCGCATGCATAGAATCGTACTGTTTCGGGAAGTAGAAATGAAGACCCTGGATCTAGTTTCCACAATCCAGGCTGCGAGGAATTTTATATTCATTATATAATGGACTATTCATAAACAGATGGCTGCGCCCATACTGTGTCCACATGAGTCTATACTTGTGATGTATTACAAGATCATTCCTGTATCAGAGCAGTAGTTAGTTTTCTAAGTCAGTTTTGATCTGAGTATGGGAATGCCTACCTCAGCGATGATATGATCTCATATATATATCTTGCGTTGAATGCTTTTTACAGGTTCCAACTGGGCTCTCCACAAGATGATCCTGGAAATGATAAAGTACTTCACTCTTCCTAAATGATAAATGAAATCCTCATCTACTACAGACTTCACACTTTAGGGAGCAATCTGTTACACAAAAATATCGTCGCCATGATTATTTGCAGTCAGTATGGGTCTATCATCACTTGTACTGTCCTCCTAAGCAAGTCTCAGACCTCAGCTCTTCAAGTCAAGCTTTGAAATTGAGAGAAAGACATTGAAAATCAATAAAACTCTGGTTCCACACTTTCTCTCACTATTACCTGTGGTCCCGCACCTTCTGTTTACAAAAACGGTGGACCTGCCTGCTCTGTCCCTAAAGGTGTGAGTGCGGACCCCTGTGAAAGTCAAAAAGGCGCAAGTTTATTCTAAAAAACTCACTTTGGGTAAATTCTAGATGATTCTAGAAGGAATTTTGACGTGGATTGGCCGCTCTTAGGTGGTTCATGCATCCCAAAAGGGAAGGAGCTAATTCCTTGATGAGAGGAGCTATCCCTTTGAAGGAGGGCTTTATCCCTTTGAAGGAGGACCTAGTAACTTCCCTCCATTGCACTATAAATTCAGGCATTGGGCTGGTTGCTAAGGAGGTTAGAAGCTGAACATTTTTAAGGGTAAATGCTGGTGAAATTAAGACTTCCTAGTTGAGCTTAAGAGGAGAGATCACATACCTTTTTGGCTTCATTGGGAAGAGAGTGAAACTTGTCAAAGTAGAGGAGACTTCTTGCTGGACCCTGGGAAGAGCTTGTATAGCGTCAAGGCACAGGTTGTAAAGTTTTTCTTGATTTGAATTAATACAATCAAACTCATTTTTCTCAACAAATTGTCTCATGTCATTTGTTTCATGAATTCCTTGACTTTCATATTAAATATGTTTTATGATATTGGCTTTTCAGGTGCTATTTAATTTGTTTGCTTGTTTGTGTTTGCAGATTCGTGACAAAGGAGCTCATTTGGATCGAAGGAGCAAAGGCTTCCACAAACTTGCGTTGGACCTAAGGTAGGCCTAAAACACTTGTTTGCCTTTGTTTATAAAAGAATATTTAGAGAAAGATAGTGTGTGATTGGTTTGCTTGTCATTAGGTCTTCTTTAGATTCTAGGAAGGTCTATCTTGTCCGCAAGATCGACTTATTCCATGTGACAGGGATGATAGGAAGGCTAGAATCATTGGTCGCGGAAAAGTAAAGTTGAAGTTACAAGGTGGAAGGGTTAGAACACTTCCGGGAGTTCTTCATATTCCTGCGTTGGCCAGAAATCTGATTTCTGTAAGCAAGTTGGATGATGCAGGTGTAAAAACAATGTTCGAGAAGGATACTTGCAAAATGGTTTGGGGAGCACTGGTATTGATGCGAGGAGTTCAGATTAGAACTCTGTACAAGCTGCAAGGTAGCACTGTTATTAATGGGTGCAATAGTTCTATGGTTCCTGAAAGTGGAGCAGAAAATCTAGTGGTCTCTAGAGAGAAGACCATGCTGTGGCATCAAAGGCTTGGACATATTGGAGAGAAGGGCCTTCGAATACTTCATGGTAAAGGTATGGTAGAAGGTATGAGTAATAGCTCTCTGGATTTTTATTTCTATGAAAATTGTGTATATGGGAAGCAGAATCAGGTGAGTTTCCCCTCTGGTGGTAAGAGGGTGAAACAGATATTAGAGCTTGTGCACAGTGATGTGTTTGGACCTGTGAAGGTTCCATCACTGGGTAAGTTTGTGTACTATGTATCGTTTATAGATGACTTCTCAAGGAATACATGGATATATTTCCTTAAGAAGAAACCTTTGACAGCTTTAAAGAATTTAAGGCTCTGGTGGAAAACCAGACAGAGAAGAAGATAAAGGTGCTGAGGACAGATAACGGTGGAGAGTTTTGCAGCAAGGAATTCGAAGAATTCTGTAAGAAGTGTGGTATATCACGGCAGAAGACTACTCCATATACACCTCATCAAAATGGAGTTGTAGAAAGAATGAACAAGACGTTGATGGAAAGGGTAAGAAGCATGCTAAGTGGTGCCAGGTTAGGACAGGAATTATGGGCAGAGGCGGTGGATACTGCATGTTACCTGGTCAATAGGTCACCTTCATCAGCGTTGGAGGATAAGACTCCACAAGAGGTATGGACTGGTAAGAAACCCTCTCTTTCACATCTGAGGGTATTTGGATGTGATGCATATGTGCATGTTCGAAAGGAGAAACTAACCAAGTTGGATAGTAAATCTAAAAAGTGCATCTTTATTGTGTATAAGGATTGTTTAAAGGGTTATAAGCTTTGGAACCCAGTCACACGGAAGGTTGTGTACAGCCGAGATGTGGTGTTCAGAGAGGTAAAATATGTTATTAAACATGAAGTCCAACCAAAGGAACCTGAGAAGATAGAGTTTGAGCTAAAGGAGGAAGAAACAAACTCTACAACAGAGGAGGAATCAGAAGATGAAGAGCCACAAACTCTGGCTGTGAGAAGATCAGTTCGAGAAAGAAGGCAGCCAGAAAGGTATAGTCCATCTTCTTTTTGTTCAAATTTTTCTTTGTCTATTATTGATGATGATCCTAGAACTGTGAAGGAAGCAGTGGATTCAGAGGATGGAAAACCCTGGAAAGAGGCCATGGTTGATGAAATGGCATCTTTGCACAAAAATGAGGCTTGGGATCTGGTAGTGTTGCCGACTGGAAGGAAACCCATTGGCAGCAAATGGGTGTTCAAAAAGAAGACAAATGTAGAAGGAAAAGTGGAGAAATACAAAGCTCGGTTGGTAGAAAAAGGTTATTCCTAGGTGCCGGGAATTGATTTTGGTGATATTTTTTCTCCTGTTGCCAAGGTAACCTCAATTATATTACTTTTATATGTTGTTGCTGCTTTTGAATTTGAGGTAGAAAAAATGGATGTGAAGACAACATTTCTTCACGGGGATTTGGAAGAGGAAATCTACATGAAGCAACCCGAAGGCTTTGCGGTGAAGGGTAAGAAAGAACTAGTATGCAAGTTAAAGAAGTCTCTGTATGGGTTAAAATAGTCACCAAGGATGTGGTATCAAAAATTTGATACATTTATACGGGGACTTGGCTTCACCAGAAGCAAAGCATATCACTGTGTGTATTTTAAATTAATTGGTGACCGTGTTATTTATCTAGTCTTGTATGTGGATGATATGTTGCTGGTTGGAAATGACAAAGAAATTATCCAGTATTTGAAGACCCAATTGTCCTCCAAATTCAACATGAAATATCTTGGTGCTACAAACTATATTTTGGGCATGGAAATTAAAAGAGATTGGGCAAAGAGGAAGCTCTAGTTAAACAAGAGGAAGTATGTCGAGACAATACTACAAAGGTTTAATATGTAGGATAGTAAACCGGTGAAGGTTCCTATTCCTGTAGGTGTGAGGTTATCTGCTGAACAATGTCCCAAGACACAAGAAGAGGAAGAGGACATGTCCCGTGTTCCATATGCAAGTGCAGTCGGTAGCTTGATGTATGCAATGGTCTGTACTAGACCAGACATTGCACATGCAGTGGGAGTATTGAGCAGGTTTCGGGTTTTCAGGTATTTACGTGGCACTAGTGATTATGGTTTGTGCTACCAAGGAAGACCAGGATTGGACAAAATGTTGGATATTCGTGGCTTTGTTGATGCAGATTGGGCTGGAGATCTAGATCAGAGAAGATCTACAAGTGGGTATGTGTTTAACCTATTTGGAGGTGCAGTCAATTGGATGAGTAAGAAACAATCTATAGTGGCACTATCAACTACAGAGGCAGAATACATGGCAGCCACTCATGCAAGAAAGGAAGCATTTTGGTTGCAAAGATTGTGTTCAAGTATGGGGTTAGTACAGGGAGCTATAAGGATAGACTGTGACAACCAAAGTGCAATTTTCTTGGCAAAGAACCCCGCATATCATTCAAAGACAAAGCACATTGATGTTCAATATCACTTTGTGAGGGATATGATAGAAGACAAAAAGGTGTTGCTGGTAAAGGTGGACACTTTGAAGAATACTGCAGATGACAAAATCTGTGAGCTTTGAGAAGTTCTCTTGGTGTAGAGAGACAATGGGCGTTTCATGGCTGGAAAAATGACTAAGCTCTCTTGTGGCCTCCTGTGGAAAGAAAACAATAAGTGGGAGAATGTTGGGTTGTGTTATATTCTTTCCACGACTAGCCCACATAGTTAATCGGGGGGTTAGAGGGGGGGCAGAGCCCCCATTGATTGCGCTGATTGTGTAGCGGGGGCGGGGGTCACAAGGGGTTTGAGGTGTACCCGTAAGCCCACTTTATGGGGTCCAAGGCAGCGCCCCAGAAAATTTTGGTTTTGGACCCTATGTTAGGTTGGGCCGACCCACCTATGGTTTTGTGCATGATTTTCGCACATGTTTTTTGGACATGATGGTTTTCGGTCCATGGTATTGGACTCGATGGTTTTTGGTCCATGGTATTGGATGCTTCGGCATGTATAAATATGTATTATAACATTGAAAGGATAATAATGAAAAATCAAGCTAGTAGTCCCGGTTTTGGGATCTAGGGGAAATCTCTGTGTATATGTGTTTTATGTGTCATGTTTTCGCATTGTTTATTTTCTGTGTTTTAGAATTCGTATGCAGGTAATTTATGTACGGGGTTAATACCTATAGACAAAAGTGAGATATTTGCTTATTTATGATGGGTTAAGTGAGGTAGATGCCTTCTTCGACAAATTTGAAAGGGAAGTGCCAGAAAAGTGTTGAAAATAGCAACAAGAAATGCTAAAAATAACATTTCTATATATAGCATTTCAGGATATACTCCCACTCTGTTGGAAATAGCAAAAAAATAGAAATGCTAAAAATAGAATTGCTATAAATAGCATTTCGGGATATATTCCAATTTTAATTTGTCCTTGAATTAAAATTTGAATTTAGTCTCACTAGCTGTTTGAAAAATAATTAATTAATTCATTTTGAGTTAATTAGTTGGAGAAAATCAAACATGAAGTCTTTGTGAAGACATGCAACGGTTATCCCTTTGATTGAGGAAGTTATCCCTTAATTAAGGAGATAAGGATGAGTTGTATTTGAGTTGTAATTAGTTAGCTCAGTTAACTGAGTTAAGTCCAGTTAAATTAGTTCCAAACAGTTGGAGGAACTAATTGTGAGTTCAGTCAATTAATGCATGCAACTAGTGTACTCCAGATAACTGAATATTCTCTCATAAATAACCAATGCATGTCAGTTCAGACAGAGACCCAGTTGAGATTAAATACAAGGACATTGTACTATCAGTTGGAGGAATTTTCCTATAAAGGAAACGCATCCATGCAGTAGGAATTAACTCCTTCAGGATTACGCAGTTATTTCAGAGGTCCGTGTTGTGTGTGAGGTGAGAATCACACAGGTGGTAGCTGGAGGACCCAGGAGAAACTGCACAAGGAAATAGGAGGCTTGGAGGATTGAAGGAAGGTAGATGTGTTGTCTATTCTGTATATGAGCAGCAGTGAGGAATTGTACTGAGAGCTGGATAGTTTGAGAGCTAAATCTTTGTGTAATCCTGAGATATTTCCACTTGTATGATAATACATATAGCGGGGTTTTTAACTGAGGCTTTCCCCAGAGTATTCTTCTGTGTTTCATGTGTATGATTTCTTCTTCTCTGTTATATGTGTTCCGATTGATTTTGCTCAAATTGATTAAGATTTCGCAAAGTTTGATAGTAGAAGTAGATCAAGTATTTTTCTTTAGTTACATTGCATTATCAGGTGATCTACAGTGAGAATTTCTACATGGTATCAAAGGTAGCTGATCCATAGAGAAATTTCTACAAAAATAAATGCTTCCAGGCCTTGAACTGGGTACTACATGCTACGCCCGCGATGTTGTGGGGTATGCACAAAGGAAGCTTTGACGACTGGCGCAAATGTAGAAGAATGATGCACATACAGCTTGGGAAACCTAGAGTGTTATTGACAGATAAATACAATGGGCATGATGGTCTGCGTGCACATCCAGCCAGGTGGGTGCAGGAATATGAAAAACAGCCTACGCGGATGCACATGAACCCCGTGCTGAGAGGTATGGTCAATAAACATGTGTTGGTCGGTAGATGTGCAAATGGCTCTTCAGGCTGGAAAAACAATATGTAGGAAGAACGATTGTGCAGAAGGTTATCCACGTAGAAGCGTTCAATAAGGTATGCAAGGTGATGAACAAGGTATGTAACGCGCAACGAAATGATTGGGACCTGCGCGTACTCCCAGTATTATGGGCTTATAGGACGACATGCAAGAAACGGACGGGACAAACACCTTTTAGTCTTGTATATGGAGTGGAATCCATAATGCTGATGGAATATATCGTGCCTAGTCTGCGCATAACAGCGCTGACAGGTATGACGGACCGCGAAGCCCTGGAGGAGAGGCTCGCATAGTTGGAAGAGCTCGAAGAAGAATGGTTGGGACTCGATGAAGATATCCAGCAGGGTGATCTTAGGCTCCAAGAACTCATGGATGAAAGAGTTTGGTTGAGGGAGAAAAGCACCATGGCGGAAGCAAAAGTCTAGAATCTTGAGGAAGGAATAAAGAAAGACTTTCTTGGTAGAAAGACTGTGGTGATAGAGCAGGATGAGCTCAATTACATTAACATACTTGGGGACTACTGCCAAGAGTTTACCAGTTTGATGCATTGGATGGGACTGTATGTTATTAAGGAGATCACAGAGGGTCACGCGGTGCAGTTGGTGAAACTGAATGGCGAACTCTTCCCAGGAAAAGTAAATGGTAGTTGTTTGAAGCCATACACAGGTGGCTTGACCATCTGAATAGTCGAGGGAAGCATAGTCTTAGCGCTCTAGGCAGCTAAAAGGAGGTGCGGAACTATAAACTACTATGCCTGGGAGTTGTGCAATGTCAGAACTGCGCACAGTAGCAAGGAGTCACAAGGTCTGCGACAACGCGAGGGTAGCTGCGCTGCCGTGCGGGTTGGCTAGAAAGTGACCGTTATAGTCACTATTCACAATGTGATGCTTGGTTTGAGACCAAATGGAGTGGGTGGAAGGCATTTAAGGCGAACTTTATGGGCTATATTTTGGAAAAGTTGCTGCCAAGGGAGCATTAATGGACCGGATTTGGGGGGAACGGTCAAATTCGAATTCAAAAGGTGCTATAATTTGCAAAGGGCTGCCCAACAAACAACACTTGGCCATTTTAGAATTGAGATATTGTGCGCCCAAAGATTCATGAACCCTGATTTGTTCGATATTTTGAAATCGAAGGCATTTTTTGAGCACTTATCTGAGCCGTTGAGAGAATTGTGGAACAACAGTATAGTCATGCCAAAGGAAGCCATGGATATTGGAGAGATGACCACTGAGGAGGCCACGCAAGCCATAACAGTAGGAGAAGCCCTTGAAAGCATTGGGATAGTTGTAGAAATCCCTAAATCGCCGTGCACACTGAGACCCAAGAAAGATAAGTAGCCTATGGTACCGGTGCGCGTGTCCCCCAGGAATCTGTTAAGGACGAGGCTCACCATGGAAGAAAAGGGGAAGGCAATCAATTTGGAAGCCAATGAGGAGGAAGCCTTTGAAGAAATCCTGGTAGAGGAGGAGGACGAAGAAATGGAGGAAGAAACCCATGGTGCGGACCCTCTGACCAGGCTGCCCGCATATGTTCCTTCGCAGAAGGGGAAAGCAAGGGTGCCCAAGGACCTAGATGAGAGCAAGAGCTCTCTGTAGACTCCACTACTCCCGATGACATCATTTTTTACGGAGCGCACTTGGGATGGGTGCTGGTTCTAAAATTTGAAGACTGGGATCTTGCGGACCACACGAAATTCCCACATTTGGCAACCACACAGCTAATGCGCCAGAAGAAAAACACACCGGAGTTGGAACCGCACAAGTGGTTGCGAGGAGTAGAGAAAGAAAGATTGTTAAACTTGCTCTGGGTGCCGTATTACCATCGTGCCCCAGTGACTATTTTTGTTATCAGGCAGCTGCTTTGCGTGGTGCATGATGTGTGTTTATGGCTAGAGGAGCCTATCCCCATCACAGATCATCTAATTCATAGAATTACCCAACTCCCTCGCAAGGGGGAGGACCCAACGAATATCTCGAAAGGTAAAAGTGACGATTTGGCCATTGCAGAGGGCATGCAGAAGAAATTAAAACTGGAGAAGAAGAAGAGAGGATACGCGATCTCCAACATAAAAAATGTTGTGGTCAGAGTCGCAACGTAGATACTGGCTGGGAAGGTTATGCAGAAGTGCCGCGCGGATTAGGTGCCCGTGCTAGTGGTTGCACTTGCCGCACAATGCACAGAGGGGGTCCAGTTTAACTGGGTGGATTACTTGTGCAGAGAGTTCCTGGAAAACTGTCGTGAGGCACAGGAGCAGGGGAAGACTTTCCACTATGCATGGCTTCTGCTGTCCATAGTGTTGGTGGCTTGGGAATTGCCCGAGGACAGCCAGTTCCCAACGATTGCATAAGATCTTTTGGAGGCAGCGAAGTACGCTTCATTGTGGGAAACTAAAGATGTGCAGAGGATCAGAGACAACAAAATATTCTGGGTGTTCATGGAGATGAACATCAAAATGGGGATTAACTGCAAGCCACAGTTATCGCCCATTGTCTATAACAGTCTGTAGAGCTTCGTAGAGTTCAAGGCGGACTTTCATCATGTGTATATCAGGGTGCACAAGGACCCCGTGAAGAAATGGAATGAGCTACCTTACTTGGTGACGGACGATGTCATATTCGCTGTGCTTGAGTCCTGGCCTCCGGAGTGGCACACTCCAGCTAGCTCCACGGTGGAAGTAGAGAAGTCTGCTATGCAGAGGAAGAAGGAGGAGGAAAAAATGTGGATGGAACAGTTGGTAGAGAAGCGATGGAACGAAGCAGCAGCAGCAGAGGTGCAGGAGGCGCCGGACGTTGCGAAAGCAAAAGAAGAAAAACAAAAGGCAGCAACTCTTACAGTAGTGCAGGCAGAGTTGGGAGGTCTTCATGCGAAGATCTCCGCACCAATAGAGTGACTCGAGGGTGAGTCATGATGTTTATGTTGGGGTCCTATTGGGCATGGGATCCCCCAAGGAAAGTTTTGGGGGCTTAAAGCCCAAATTTTGGTTAAAAATTGTAAATCCGATGTAAAGACTCCACATTTTTTGGGTGCGGAGCGAGCAGTTGTAAATGAGTCATAGGGTTGTCTGCCCTCAATTTTGTAATGTAATGTCAGCTTTAGAGATCTAGCCATGGTCCATGGATCATGGGATTGTATAAATAGAGCGAGGATCTAAGTAATTGAGAGATCTAATGGAAGTAACGATCGTGGAATAGAAGGATAGCAAAAGGTCTAAGCGAAAAGTTGAGTCTTTGGGTCATAGAGTAGGAGAAGGCTCTGCAGCTGAGTGCGTAGAGGCCTAGTAGTCCGCAGCTGAGCGCATGGACCCCTGTAGTTGAGTGCGCAGGGCGAGTCGAGTTTATAACCAGGGTAGCATTAATTAAGAGAAGTTTTCGTATCAATTATGTGTAATTATTTCGTGTTTTTTGGATTGAATATATTGGGTATAAATTGCATTTCTATTGTTTATATGATGTGCAAAGATACATAACTGTGTAGATTAAGGGAATGTTAGATAAAGTATCTATTTAAGCGAAGTTAACTAACATTTGTAAGAAGATAAGTAAGATACGCGATGTAACTTGGGGAAATAGTGCAGATCGCTACCTTAGTAGCGTGAAATCATCTCAACCCTAGTTAGGGCTGCGCAAAAGATGATCATGATAGATTGCCAGGGTCTCACATGTTAGAACAGTGCATGAAGTGACCTACGCGAAGGTAGGCACAGTTGGACTAAATTGACACATCAGACATCTCAAGGGTGCGGAAACTTGGTTCCAGCATCCCCCCATACTGCTTCGGATGAGATTTCAGTCCGCGCACCGCGGGCTGATACCGAAAGGTCCAGTAGTGTAGGTATTTGTTTGGCTAATTAACTCCGAACCTGGGTCAGGCCCCATCAAGGCAACACCCATACGCTATAAAACTAAGTATTATTGAACGAAGAATAAATTCTCATTTAACTTACCCTACTACATGTCTTTAAGGTTTTGAAAACTTGGAGTAAAATTTACATGGAAAAGTTAATAAAACACCATTGTTATTATAAATCTAACGCCTAATCTAACCACAAAACATAACAATAATTCAAATATAACTTCACACTTATTTTATGATTATTATATTTATTTTTTAATTATTATTAATATATAAAATTAGAGTTTATATTATAGACATTTTTATTATTAAATAAAAAATGATTTTTGTTTAATAAAATATTATTATTTAAATTGTGCAAAACTCCATTAAACTTCAATTATATTAAAGTCTTAATTTTTTTCTAAATAAAAATAACATAATTTCATTCATAAAATGATGAGATTACATTTTTGCATATAGACTTAAAAAGTGTATTCTAGAGAGGATCTCCACAATCAATAACAACATTATATAAGGACCAAAAAGG
This sequence comes from Pinus tabuliformis, assembly GCA_031772625.1. Classification (NCBI taxonomy): domain Eukaryota; kingdom Viridiplantae; phylum Streptophyta; class Pinopsida; order Pinales; family Pinaceae; genus Pinus; species Pinus tabuliformis. The sequence continues at coordinate 1,145,912,952 of CM062811.1, read as the reverse complement.
TAAAAAAAAAAGTATTATCTACTAGCATCTCCATAATGTAGAAATTATGGCGTATATTTACAATTGCTCATGAAATTTTAATCAAAATAACAAGACACAAACCTACTCTACTACTTTGCGGAATTCAATTCACAATTTAGAACATCAATCACAAACATGCAATGAGAAATAACACACATGCACACAATATTTTTCTAGGGGAAAGCAATCTGCTAAAAAATCCTATGCCTGCTTGCATTGATCTGATGAATAAATATGTATTACAATTGCTTTGCTCAAATGAGAACAACTTGCAAGTGAATAACCTATCTCTCTACTCACTGAGAAGCTCTAAGCCAGACTTACTCAATTTGTGTCTCTGCTTGAGCCCCTATTTCCTTGCGCAATTCCTTGAGAAATTAGGCCCCTATTATTGAGGAATTTTTCCAAAGTGGATTGCACAATTCTGAAGGTTGATCATCTAACTACATGCAACACCTGTACTCTCAGTACTAGTCTACAACTAATGTTACACTGCCTTGGAATATCCACCACAACTGGGGAAATCAAATTCTTTGCATGTGTTAGGGTCCAACCCTAACCCCTTTATTTATGTAATAAGCCCAAGGGGCTGAGTCAAAGTCATAGTTAGTTAAAGAGTCAATAAATCCCACATTAATAATTGTAAGTGGTTGACCCACATTATAGAAAAGGGACCATAATTAGTTGCAAATGGGCTATAGTTAATAAATAAAGTGGTTAACCCATGTTATGCAAGGGACCACTAGTAGTTAGTGTTTAAAGATCATCGAGTCTTATTGTAATTGAGCTCTGCTCTATTGTAGGTTGCCCCCTCGAAGAGGTAAGTGAACATTGAATTTTATTCTGAATAATAAAATACTTTGCAGTTTTTCTCATTTCATGTGATAATTTTGTGTTTTGGGCTATATTTCTTCATATCTCTAGTATTATGGATTTCTTGCAGGTCAAGAGTATAACAAGTGGTATTAGAGCACTTTCTAGGGCCAATGGTACCTACAATTTTCACATTTTTTTTAGGATAGAGACATGTTTCGACATCTTTAAACCACAGGATCTATCGTTGAGCGCATATACCTGCGGATTTGGGGAGGAATAAATGCAGGAACTACAAGAGGTGGTCACACTTATTGGACTCCCTTATAACTCATGGGCGTACCCCTTCGAGTAGTAGCACATTAGGCATAACCGCGCACAAACTGCACTTCCACTCACCCTTGGGTATATCAGAAGCCCCCTAGGATCACTTGGAACCTAACCTTAGATAATCTATCGACCATCTTGCTGCTACAATATAATGAGAAGAACACTGAGGGAGATTACTCACATGTACAATAGGGTAGTCAGGCAATATGACTAAGGGTACGGTCGATACTCCTTAGTTAGCACCCTGAAATATTGGGCCAAATACTATTGTTTGAACGCTGCGTATATTGCGATCTGTAGGACATGACACTCCTTTGTGACCATAGTTCCCTCCATTATCTGAATATCACCCTCTACCTTGTCTTCCAAATTAGATCCAATAGTTGTGATTCTATGGCCTTTGTACAACTCAGATCTAGTAGTTGGGGTTTTCACAACGTAGATCAGACTCTTTGTACAATGATGGTTTTGGACACCATAGTCCAGATCAGATTGTGACAACACATTCTACAGTACCAAGACCTTGGGGTTTCTATTACTACATTCCAGGCCCGATTTTCACTGGACATTGGGTAGTATCAAGATTTCTAGAATTTGGCCACTACAGTATTGATCAAAAGGGAGTAAAATTCCTTTCGGAGTTAAAAAAAAGAAGAAGTTTTGAGAACATCCTAGGACACTTTCAAGAGACTTAGCCCATAAGCTTTGGGACGATGAACTGGTCGTAGTGGTACTATTCACTTGTAAGCCCCCAATTTTTCAGCGGTCCCAAATTTTTTCTGGATGCAGCTTCAAGTGACCATGCCATTAGACTCCTGAGATTTCCCTCTCTCCAAGAAGACTACTCTTAAGTAAGCTCCAAAATTTGATCGGGTTGGTGTATGCTAGGTACCATATCTCAATTTATGTATGCAGAAAGGGCAGCCGAGAGGGTCGACAACCTTGAGAAAAAATTCAATGCTTTCGAGGATAATATTACCAAATATATCTCACAACTAGCAGCCCTTATAAAAACGTCTCATAGGGAGGAGCCTAGTGTTGACACACACATAGAAGGAGAATCCAGTGATCACATTCACTTCCATGGAAATCACTACTCTTCTAACCACTAGACACCCAAGTTGGACATGTAAAAATTTGATGGCTATAACCTTGCAATATGGGTAGCACAAATGGAATAATATTTCTCCCTTAATGATATAGGCAAAGATGGAACTAAACTACATGTGGGAGCCCTTTACTTGGACTAAGAGAGTTGGTAGTGGCACCAAAAATGTTATTAGGGAGAGCAACTTGGAACATGTTTTCAAAAGCCATATGTGATCGCCTTAACCGAGAATCTATTTTTTTGGGTTGTCTCACTAAACTTTGGAAAACAGGTACAGTAAAGGACCACATTGTAGCCTTTGAACAATTGGCCATCAAAATTGATGGTTTAGGAGATGACTTCTACTTGGAATGTTTCATTAATGGCCTAAAAGAAGCCATCCAAGCCCATTTCTGGATGCACCACCCAACTACTTGGTTGTACGCATGTCGTAAGGCCTTAGATGTTGAAATCACCTTAAATGGCCAATCCAATCATCCAAATTTCATCGCCAAAGCACGTCCCACCCAGGTTCAAGGCCCCACCCAAACACCTAAGGTTCAAAAGGTGTTATTGATGGAAATGGATGAAATAAGGAAACAAGGATTGTGCTACTACTGTGATGGCAAGTACTTGCCTAGACATAAATGCAAGGAACCAAAATTATTTCAAAGTGATGCTATTGATAACAGCTCAGTAGAGGAAGATCCATCCCTTGAGGTGTTCAAGGAAGAAGAGGGGGAAACCCAAACTAACAATGATCTCACAGCTATGCCCGATGATCCTATTATATCACTACATGCCATGGCTGGCATTTCTTCATCTCAGACTCTTAAAATCTGAGGCTTTATTAAACATCGACCAATAGTGGTATTGATTGATAGTGGAAACACATAAATTTATCCATAAGAGAGTCACAGAAGCTGTTCATTGCTTTGTATGGGCAGTATCTAATTTCCAAGTCCTTATCGCTGATGGGGGGACCATGAAATGTCAAGGTCGTTGTGAAAATATTAAGCTTTAGATGGGAGAATACCACCTAAAGATCCACATGTTTTCCATTGAAATGGGTGGTTGCGAAATTTTCCTGAGGGTTGAATGGATTTGTACACTGGGCCCTATCAAAATGGATTTCCAGGAGTTATATATGAGCTTTAAGCAGAATGATTACATTCATACATTAAGGGGACTCCAGGAAGGTGCTCCTACTATCATCAAATCACATCGAATGGACAAGCTTTTAAAAAAGGGCCATCATGGAGTAGTCACCTAATTTAATTCCATCCAAGCCATTGAATCCACTACTTATCATATTCATCCTAAGATGCAACATGTATTAGATCACCACCAGTGGGTCTTTAATAAACCTAAAGAGATTCCACCCTCTAGGGGTGAACATGATCATAACATCCCTTTGGTCCTAGGTTCCCAATCACCTAATGTCCTCCCATATCAATATCCTTTTTCCCTGTTGGCTTGATGGGGCCTGACCCAGGTTCAGAAGTGTTTTAGCCAAACAAATATCGCACTACCGGCCCTTTCGGCAACAGTCCGCGGAGCGTGGATTGAAGTCTCACCCGAGGTAGTAGGGGAGGGTGTTGGAACTAGGTTTCCGCACCCTAGGGATGTCTTGATGGGGACTGGAAGGATTGTGAACAGATCTGTGCACTTGCTCTACTCTGCTAAGCTGTCAGGACTTCGCGTAGCTCGGCTATGAGGCACTTCTTTGATTCTTAGTATTAAGGGGGTTATTATAGATCAGATCTAATTCTTCAAGTCTTTAAGCAAGCATTTAACAGTTATAACCGGTGCGCACACCCATAAATATTACAGATTTGCATAAACTCAGAACATAAGCATACACGTATAGATCTGCGATAAAGCACACAACAATTTAGAAATACTTAGCTTTTATTAATCTTCTATTCATTACAACCATATCCACCCTGCGCACTCAGCTGCAGGGGTTTGCGCACACAGTTGCGGACTCTACCAGGCCTCTGCACACACAACTGTAGAGCCTACTCTACTACTATCACCCACAACTCAGACTTACAAACTCAGAGCGACTATCGCCTTCAAAAACCCATAACATTCAAGATCCAAAATCCCCAAAAAAACTAACTTCTAACCTTAGAACCCTGCTCTATTTATACATTCCCATGGTCCGCGAACCATGGGTAGGCCGAATTGCTTTCTATTATCTTACATTATTCTCGGGCGGACAACCCTTTGACTTGACTCATTACAATTCGCGCTTCGCGCACTTCGTGGAACCTTTACCATACTTTTACCCAAAATTGTGGGCTTTAAGCCCCAAAACCATTATGCGGGGGATCCACTGCCCAACAGGCCCCCAACACAATCATTGTGACTTGTCCCGAGTCACTCGGCTGGTGCAGCAATCTTCGCGCGGAGGTCATCCAAAAATTTTTGTGCTTCGCTTACGCTCGTAACAAATTCTTTCGCCATCTGCTATACCCGTTGTACACGAACCATTAATGCATCAGTATCAGTTTCAGTTGCTTGTCCGGGTTCATATACTGCCTGCATGTGTGCTAACTTTCCCTCGATGTTGGCAGAGACCGCGAATGCCTCATCAAGCCAAGGCTGGATGCGTTCTTTAAGCACTGCTTCCTTCTGCCGAGCAGCGTCAACTTGTGCCTTGAGAACCTGGGCCTCCCTCATCTTGGCCAATCGCTGCATAATAGCAACCATCTGCGTGGTCCCCTTGACATTATCATAGGCTTGTTGCAACTCCCAGGCTTCTATCTCCAACTGCTGTAAGGTGGGGTCTTCCTATAGTGAAGTGACCGTGATAAGTGACTGATCCAACAAGCCGGTGCACTCTTGCATGGCACATGCTATTGCTTCCCGCTTGGATTGAATGGTGCCTTTCCGCTGCTCTTTGACCTCCGGTGGTGTAGAAGGCTGCGATTTCAGTTTCAGTTCTATGATCTGCAAGTTGAGGTCTAACTGGATCCTTGCTTCTTCTTTCTTCACTTCGCGGAACCCACTAGCCAACTTGTGGATCCGTATGTGTACAAGTAAATCTTCTACAATCTCGAGTTCAGGGGCATGACAACACGCTTCTTCTACAATTTTCTCCAACTGTCGATTTTGTGCTATTGCTTCATCACGTTGGAGGCTCAATTTCTCGATGTTAATTCATTGCTCGTTGAGTATCTATACCGCACGTCCTTCCCTAGCATGGAGCTCCGTTGTTGTGCCATCTTGTAGCTAGTATAAGATTTCTCGTGGGAGGGCAGCCAAATTTAATCCAAGTCCCATAAGCCGGCTACCACAACTTTGTCCTCCACATCGTCTGTTGTCAATGCTCTTGCCGGGAGTGTGATAGTATTAGCCATTTTGGCCTGCAGCAGCTGCTTAGTTGCTGAAATACCTGTAGCTCCATGGGTAGCGACTACTCCCTGCTGTGGGGCCTGTGCTTCAAATTCCTGCAGTTGCACCCTGAGCGCCCCCAACACAGTCTGTTGCTCTGTCATGGCCTCGTCGAGCACCTCCTTGGTGACTTCATGAACTATATCCCCGATGTCACATAGGTCACCCTCAGTCAATGTGATAAGTTCCCCGTCCAATTTGGATGCCTTGGTCTTCTTCCATGACCTTGAGCGTTCTGTCGTGCGCGGTCATTTTAAGGGCGAACATGTGGTGGTTGGCGCCACACCTTCCATCACCGTATCCACTCCCGGCTCTGCGGCCACATTCGGGCCGCTTTCGTCCTCTGTTGTAGTAGCCTCTCCTACTGTTGCCTTATCTGTGGAAGCCTGCGCTGCCTACTGGGACGCCCGTACTTCTTCAGTGAGTTGTTCGTTTCGCTTCTGCTGTGCTAAGAACTTGGTTGCAGCCTTCTGTTTTTGGATTGCAGTCTCATCGCACCCTACCGCATCTGGTCCGTGCCACTCCAGTGGCCAGGTATCAAGCACCGCAAAAACAACGTCGTCGATGGCAATGAAGGGAAGCATGGTCCATGTCTTCTCTGGATCCTTGCACGCCTGGATATATACATGGTGCATATCCACCTTAAAATCGGCCACATTCTTCACACTGTCATATACCTTGGCAGATAGACGGGGTTGCTGGTTGATCCACTGTCGTATGCTCGCGTCCATCAGTATCCAGAAAATCTTGACTTCTCGGATTCTTGTGGCATCCTTTGTCACCCATAGCGACGTGTATTTTGCGGCCTCTGGCCAATCCTGGTCTAGGGAAGGAAACTGACTATCCTCGGGTAATTCACTTGTAACCAATAGGATGGATAAGAGAAACCATGCATAGTGGAAGGTCTTACCCTGCTCCTGGGCCTCCCTGTAGTTGGTTAGGAATTCGTCACGGAGGAACTGCACCCAATTGAACCGTTCCCCTTCTGCGCATTGCTCAGCTAATGTGACAACCGTTGCTGGGACCTCACTGCCTTGGCATTTTCTCATTACCTTTCCTTCCAGCAACTAGGTAGCAATGCGGACCCCTTTGTCCTGAATACTAGTAATAGCATACCCTCTCTGCTTTTTCTCCAACTTGTATTTCTTTTTCATGGCTTCTGCAATCGTCAAGTTGTCACTCATGCTAACTATTTCTGCGGGGTCCCTCCCTTCACAGGGAAGCTGAGAGATCCTATGAATGAGCTCCACCGTGATGGGGATGGGTTTGTCTAGCCATAAGTACCCATCGTGCACCAGGCAGAGCAGTTTCCTGATGACCAATATTGTAATGGGGGCCTGATGAAAATGTGGAATTGACAGGAGGTGGAGTAGCCTGGCCTCCTCCACCTTTCACAACCATTTCTGTGGCTGTAGTGTCGTAACGACCCCCTCTGTGCTTTGTTCCATTAGCTCACTAGTTTCCAAATGGGGAAACTTCTCAGTATCCGCAAGGTCCCAGTCTTCAAATTTCATAGTGGGGATGCGGCCAGTCGCCGTTCCTTCGAACAGAACCCCTTTGGGGAGGGACGGGGTTATAAGTGTGTTTTTGACGGCATCCAAATCTTTAGGTACCTTGACCCTCCCTTTCCGTGGAGGGACATACTTAGGCTGTTTTGCTGGAGCCCGTACTGGCTGGATATCTTCTTCCATCTCTTCTTCTGGTTCTATTTCTTCGACAAAGGTCGGAGGATCCTCTTCCTCTTCATCACTCTCAATAGTAATCATTTTTCCCTTTTCCTCAATCGACAATTTGCTGAATCGGGGATTTCACGAAGACATCCGGACCGGTCCTACTACCTGTGGATCCATCTTGGTCCACAATGTCCGGGGTGATTTAGGGATCTCGGTTATCCCCACCCCTGCGGTGTAGCATTCTATGTAACATCCTTGGATGTGGACATCATCCGAATTAGGGACTCCTGCATATCCTTCGGCAATGCTTGAAACCATGGACTTTCACTCAGTAGTGCCTCATTCATCATGCTCCTATCTCGTGGATAACGGGGTGACTTAATATGCAAAGTGCCAAGCGTTGGTTGGTAGCAGGCCGCCTGTGCTTTATATGTCTTTTTAACTTTAAATTCGACTGTTCCCCCCTTTCGTGGCTCATTAATGTGATTTTGGTGGTAGATCCGTTCAATCCTGTGTCTTAATTGCCCGTCGTCCACTCCTCGGTGTCTTAAATGGGACATCTTGTCATGAATAGTATGAGTAATAGTTACCTTCCAGCTAGCCCATGCAACAGTGCAACCTCCTCTGCGCGACTGTGACCCTAATGATCGACTGGTCTTGCGCAGAACCTCCTTTTCGCGCAGCTCTCCTGCAGACTTGTTTATAGTCCCACGCCTCCTTTCAATTGCTTGGAGCGCTGAGACTGTGTCTCCTACAAATAGTCAGGTGGTCGCACCCTTGGTGCGAAACTTCAATTTTCCCGCTAGCCCAGGCTGCAGGCACCTTTCGAGTACCTTGGTATACGGTAGCCCATCGCGTTCTACTGTATATGTTTCATGCCCTCGTTGGTTCAGTCGTAGCCATGATAGTAGGGTCGCGACTCATTCTAGTATCGTAGTAGGACCGACCAAGTCTGGTCCCCTTATTCTCAGATTCACGCGGCTCGCTCGCACGACTCCAATTTTTAGTTTGCGGATTTATGCGTCCAGCATCATGCTTTTCCTCCTCAACCATGCCCATTCTTCATTGAGCTTGCGAAGTCTCAAGCTGCCATGCCGAATGGCTTCCTGCAACTGCGAATTCCTTTGCCTGGGTCCTCACTTTTAGTTCGAACTGTAGGGGTGGTGGTTGGGGAAATTCTCTTCACCTTCTTGGTTTCATTGTGTCTGATCATGGATCGGGTTATCTTTGCAGACCCTGGCACATGCAGATTTAGTTGGGGTAGTGGTTGTGCAGTACAGCTACACCCTTCGTCGTAGGCGGTTGCCTGAACCGCTCTGTCCTGGTTGCCCAGGCTGTGTTTGATGTTGATGGCCTCCCACTCATACACGCAATCGCCTTCTCCATTCATGCCCATTCCACCTACTCTTCCAAGGTGCACCCCACCCTGCGCACAACGCCCCATTTTGTACACCGTGCTGCTCTTGCTCCATGATTATAGTTCCACAGTGGTCTATGAATTCTTCCTTGCTTGTTGCGCCGTCGTCATCTGATGGCAGTTTCCTTGCTTCGGTTGTCACGCGTCGCAATGATCTAATCATCATATTACAATTTAGCGTTGTTACTTCATGCAAAGGTTCTGCCATCGTTCTATCTCTTCATTTGAGTCCGACGTGCAGGAACTGTTGCGCTCCCATGAGATTCTCCCATCCGCTGTTGGATTCACCCGATCCTAGTCTTGCGCCGTTATCTCGTAGATGTAGTCTAGTTCATCGTCACTGTCCTCATCGCGCACATGTTCAGTGTAGCATGCTATGTCGGCTGGTCTAGCGGAACTATTACACGGAGCGATTTTTTCTCGAATATCATCTTCTTTTTTTATAAATTGATGACCCCATTCATGTCCGTGGCCCAATCTATTTCTAGCAATGCAGGGTACGGATTACTGTTATCAACAATTTGTATTACCTCAAATTCCGTTTGAGTACTTATGCCTTCAATGTCCACTGTCATGCCTTGCAATCTTCCCATCGGTAAGATCTTTTGTTGGTTGGCCATCCATAATTGAATAGGAGACCACTGCAGCGTGGGCCTGCCCATGCGTTCTAACTCTATTTTGGCAATACATTCGCATCTGACCCCAAATCCAGGATGACCTGATCCATCTCATACTCACCAATTTGCGCCGTCATTCGCGTTTCCTGCCCGGTGTGCAAAGCATGTTTTCCAAGTTTCCAAACCACGCATGGCTCTCCTGACCCTGCACACCTAGTGTAGAAATTTTGAATAATATGACACTTATTTATAGAGATTATCCCAATTATACACTATTTGTGGAATGCATGCATAATACATAACCTCCTCTACGTTGATCATCAATTTTGCGGAATTAAAAACAATGAAACATCAATCGCATGCGCACATTAACACAGTGTGTATTGGGAAAGCATATAGCTGAAAACCCCCAACTATCTGTATATTATAATGATAGAGAACATGTAACATTACATAGTACAATACTCCTCACAAGTACTCAGTACTATCTCCACCTGCTACACACAAACTAGCTCAGATCTGAATCAAGTCACAGGTTCAAATCTCCTCCGCTGTCTACCTGCCTCTACTGTGCAATCCAATTTGAGAATAGGAATTATCCAAGCTCATTTTCCTTGGCTTGTACTACGCAATCCTCATTGGCAATCTCCATCAATGCATGTGCAAATCTCATGCACAGCTATAGTCACAACTGATAGCAGTCTCACTCTTTCACCCACCTCTAACACTTGTCTCCACTGAACTGTCCATGCACTGAGTTAACTGATGTATTCTTTAGTTGCTTTATGAGTTAATAATTAGTGAATTAATTAAAAATTCATTCACATCACTCATCACTAGTGTATTCTGCAGTTAGACTAAATACAACTAGTGCAACTAAGTCAAACTGAACACAGCTCCATCAACTCCTCAATCAACTCTTCCAAACTCAATCACTTGAGTTCTAACTGAAGTACATCATGCAATAGCTCAACTAACCCATAAGAAAAGCATATTTCCTTCTGACAGTTGCATGTGTCACATCCGTAGCTCGAACTGAAGTGCTGCAAGAGGATAAGATAATGTTTATAGTCCAAATATTATTAAGAGCTAATAATATTCGACTGTTCTATTTTTGGCCTGACAGTCTAAAAATAAACTCCGCCCATATGTCTAAAAATAGAAGTCCATCTATTTTTACCAACATGACCAATAATCCACAAATAGCATCCCGCAACTCATAGACCATGATCCATATGTCTAAAAATAGACTTTGCGCCAAAAATAGCCTACGGGCCCACTTAGTGAAGGCGACTCCTTTCCACTAAGCTCCATCATCTTGTTGCATTTTCAACACTCCCTCTCAACAAGATATAGATTATTTGTAACCCCTATTCTGCAACTTTGGAATGTTCTGCATGCAACACATTTGCCCGGTCCACTTGCTCCAACAACACTTGGAACAAAAACACTCCCAACTAACCACTCTGTTGGGCTAGGAACATACTCTGATGCTGAAGCTCTACCTGCTGCTGACAAGTGCTCCATCTCTAACATCTGCGCTACTGCAACATCTCCATGCATCTCGCACCATTGCACACCTCTCTGTGCCACCTAGCACTGTGCAAAACACTTGTGCCTCTCGCATTGCTGCAACCTGCTAGCTATGCGCTGTCCTGGGATTCCCTGCACTGTCACTCTCTCTGCCACTCCATCCGCATCTGTCTCTACCCAATTAGTCAGTTCCTGCTACTCCACATCGGGGCTCCCGTAGCAAGGTCTCATCCAAGAGGTTGGGTACCTCAAGGATCCTGCCCCTCCTCCTTGGGACGATCACTCTATATCGCCCCACCTCCTACCTGGAGGTATGGCTGCATGTGATCCCTCAGCCCACCTGGCTCGAAGTTACCCCCTAATGGAGGTCTCTGCATGAGTAGCTGTCTCTACTCGATCTCCTCTTATCTTCCCTTGTTGTGGCTGCTCCACAAGCTCCGGAAGCTGCTGCACCAATCGTGGCTCCTCCACAATCGTCTGAGACTTCTTCTGGCTCTGCATGTTGAGAGGTAATATACGCTCCCTCTCAACCACCAAGTCTCCATCATTTGCCTCATTGCTCAAGGCTTTGCATGCATCTTTAACCTCAAGAGCATACAGGTTCTTGACTTGTGAACTAATCTGCTTCACCTGTCTAGTGATGATGTGTCCAAGGAAAACCTTTCCCTTACTGAAGACTACATCATAGCCTCTGTCTTCCAGCATCGTGATCGACACCAAGTTTCTCTTCAGTCCTGGTACATACTTGACATCGGTCAAGGTAAGGCGAGCTCCATTCTCCCTCTGAAAAATAACCGTGCCTACACTTGAGACACTATACTTCTCATCATCACCCATCGCTATGAGTATCTGGAGATTTTTCTCCTCCAAAGTACTGAACAAACTCTTGTCACCGGTCATGTGGAAAGAAGCTCCACTGTCAAGAAACCAACCACTTCCCACCATGGATGAAACCATGCATGCGAAGAGTGTGAAATCCAACTCAAACTGTGAAGCAAGTGCCTCACCTTTAGATCCTTCCCCGGATCCCTTCTTGGATTTCCTCCGTGGACAATTTGCAGCATAATGGCCCACTTCATGACAACGAAAGCATCGCACTTTTGATTTGTCAACCTTCTTCCCATCATTGGAAGAACTGGATTCAGAAAGAGAACCCTTCTCCTTCCCCTTCTTTGCTTTGGCAGCCAAAGCGAAATCTTCTTCATCAGATGCCTTTGATGAAGATCCGTCCCTGGTATTTCACCTGATCTCCTATTGCACAAGATCTGACCAAAGTCTCTCCCATCCTGGAAATTTCTCCCAACCATTGACAGAGTCCTGATAGGAATGCCAAGTCTTCGGAAGACCAAGGAGAGCCAAGCTCACCAAGTCCTCATCATCGACAGTCACCCCCACACTTCCCAGCTCATCCCGGCATTAGGTGAAATTCGTGAGATACCTGGGCATACTGTCTCCATTCTCACACTTAATGTTTCTGAGTTTATCCTTGAGCGCCAACTTCCTGTGGTCACTCTTGCTTTGGAATAAATATGTCAACGCTTTCCACATCAAGTATGGATAGGCCTTTCCATGCAGGCTCGATACAATGTGATCCTTCACGCCCTCCAACAGAATCCTTCGACACTTTGCTATCTTCTTTCGCCAAACCTCAACGTGAGCAGCATCAGTAGGCTTTGGGACCTCAGCCTTTATGAACTCCTTCAACCCATTGTCATCTAACACCACCTCCATCCTGTCTTTCCATGCAATATAATTTGAGCTGCCCTGAAGAGCATACTCCAATCGCAATATGTTGAAAGACATTTCAACTTTGACACCAAGAAAACACTGCTGCAAATTCGAATTCCACCAGCTCAAAGCTCAACCGCTTCTGATCTAAAATTCGTGAGAACAAAGTATTTCTCATATAGATATTGACTGTATGGGCTTTTACCGGATATCTCACCTTCCAAAAGAAGGATGAATCCAGAGGCTACCTGGCCCGATTACAGACTCTTCCTGAAGGAATAAAATGTAATCACTTTATGAATAATAGATCTGATGATCAACTCTGCTCTGATACCATGTAGAAATTTTGAATAATATGACACTTATTCACAGAGATTATCTCGATTATACACTATTTGCGGAATGCATGCATAATACATAACCTCCTCTACGTTGATCATCAATTTTGCGGAATTAAAAACAATGAAACATCAATCGCATGCGCACATTAACACAGTATGTACTGGGGAAAGCATACAGCTGAAAACCCCCAACTATCTGTATATTATAATGATAAATAACATGTAACAATACATAGTACAATACTCCTCACAAGTACTCAGTACTATCTCCACCTGCTACACACAAACTAGCTCAGATCTGAATCAAGTCACAGGTTCAAATCTCCTCTGCTGTCTGCCTGCCTCTACTGCGCAATCCAATGTGAGAATAGGAATGATCCAAGCTCGTTTTCCTTGGCTTGTACTACGCAATCCTCATTGGCAATCTCCATCAATGCATGTGCAAATCTCATGCACAGCTATAGTCACAACTGATAGCAGTCTCACTCTTTCACCCACCTCTAACACTTGTCTCCACTGAACTGTCCATGCACTGAGTTAACTGATGTATTCTTTAGTTGCTTTGTGAGTTAATAATTAGTGAATTAATTAATAACTAATTCACATCACTCATCACTAGTGTATTCTGCGGTTAGACTAAATACAACTAGTTCAACTAAGTCAAACTGAACACAACTCCATCAACTCCTCAATCAACTCTTCCAAACTCAATCACTTGAGTTCTAACTGAAGTCCATCATGCAATAGCTCAACTAACCCATAAAAAAAGCGTATTTCCTTCTGACAGTTGCATGTGCCACATCTGTAGCTCGAATTGAAGTGCTCCAAGAAAATAAGATAATGTTTATAGTCCACATATTATTAAGATCTAATAATATTCGACTGTTCTATTTTTAGCCTGGCAGTCTAAAAATAGACTCCGCCCATATGTCTAAAAATATAAGTCCATCTATTTTTACCAACATGACCAATCATCCATAAATAGCATCCTGCAACTCATAGACCATGATCCATATGTCTAAAAATAGACATAGTCTAAAAATAGACTCTCTGCCAAAAATAGCCTGCGGGCCCACTTAGTGAAGGCGCCTCCTTTCCACTAAGCTCCATCATCTTGTTGCATTTTCAACACCTAGTGGTCAGCTCTTGTAGTCCCTTAACTGCCTTATATGCACATAGCAGCTTCATACATATCTCTAAAAAGGTAGTAAGCATCGAAGGACCCATTCCCAGCTCAAGTGAATCCTTACTACCTGAAGTAGAGGCTTTCGTGAATTTCTTCTTAGCTTCCTTAGATGTTCCCTTCACGTGTTCCATCTCAAAGTCAGGTCGCTTTGTAGGAGCATCGCGAACCTTCGCATCTTCTCTGGGTCTTTTCCTCGTATCTTCCCCTGTAGTTGCACCGCTTCTGAGTACCATGTTTACGTTGGGGTTATCTTCGCATGGTTTAGACCTCATCATTTGGATATTTTGAGTTGGATTAGGCTGTAGTACCCCCTTTTCACACATTTGGGTAATTAGCGTCGGACAATCTACCATTTCATGGTCAAATTGCTCGCAGTACGGACAAGATATTCTCGTCGGGTTAGTACAATCACGAGCGTAGTGCCCCGACCCTCTGCAATTATAACAGATCAACTGTCTGTGCCCTCGTCCAGGTCCCATTCCTCTTCTCCCTCATCTGCGTCCTTGGAATCCACCGTGTGGCCCTGTGGCTAGATCGAAACCTCGCATTTCAGTTTGCATTCGATAGGCTGGGGTCCTATCCATCATTAGCTCATAGCTTCGACACGTTCACTCGTCGTGACCCACTGATCTATAGAAGTTGCAATACAGTTGCTGCAGAGTCTGGGTATACTTCTGCAATAGGTGACAGTTGTCTGTTGCATGCTTTCGTCCTACTTGACAATTCATGCACCAGAGTGTGGGCGCCGCACTAGGCCTTGCTTGTACCTCCAGCCTCAATGGCATTGGTCCTCCTCCCGCTAAATAGTTCGCAAATATAGGGCAGTGATCCTTGTCATGACCCTGGCCTTTGCATTTGATACACCACACTTCCTCAAGCGCCTCTGGTCGGGGCACCCTATCTTGCGTTAAGCTTTGCATCTCCAAGCATAGGTTTTGTAGTTGCATGTGGATTTACTGAACTCCCAACCCAAGATCCTGTATTGGAGTTTCATGCAACCTCATCGCTATCTCTAATGCTTCATCCTGGGTTGAGATCTTTTTCTGTGATAGTGCCATCCTTAGATGTGGTGTTAAAGACGCCACAAACCACGTGCGGTGTTGTGCATTCGTCAGCGTCATGTTAGCCTCATGGATTGTACTCTTTAGTCTTTGATCTAGATCCCAAGGGGTTTCACTTGGCAACATCACGATCTCCTTGAACTCGATGATCGACTGCGTCTTTGATTTTGGCCAGCTAAATTATTTGTTCAATGCATCTTGGATCTCCGCTATTCCCGCATTTGGATGATCGCTAGAATGCTTTATATACCACGTCAATGCGCGATCCTACAGCACGCTCACCAAAGTAGCCTTTTTAATGTTATCATCCGTAACACCTTGGGCTTCCCATACTGCCTTTACCATGAACTAGAACTGATCTGGTTCCTCATTTCCTATGCCTCTAAATATGGGCAACTTGATTGCACTTGCCATTCCAACCCTCGGTGGTGGCAGAGGAGGGGTAGGTGAAGATGGGGTTGATGTAGGTGAAGTGGGTGATGGCATGGATGGCGGTGGTAATAATGGAATGTGTTGCTTTATCAACTAGACCATGCTTCTCGGAGAGAACCCAGTGAGCTCCTCCTTGCTTCCTCGTGACAGTGAAATTAGGGGACTGTTCTCTATTCCTTTGATCCCTTGGTAGCCTCTTCCACTCCGCATTACCCTAGACATCAATGGATTCACATAACCCATTTTTCACATAACAACATTTTAATCCAGGTATTCAGCGATTTGATGTACTTACCCTGTGGTCCCTTGAGAAAGTGTCTTTCTGCTTCGCTATAACTCACAGTTGTGTTTATCGTGAACTCAATGATAAACCTTCCTATTACCCGATCCAACCAGTGATTTACTGCCTGTGCGATTTTATCTTCCGATGCCTCTAGCCTGCACACCAACTCTGGATTCCACACGATGGGCTGATCAACTTTGCACCTTCCCTTAATGTCAGCTAGCCTCGCAATCCACTCATACAGTTTTGTCAAGAAGGATGCAAAACGATCTCGTGGATTTCCATGTATATGTAGTGATCCAGCCACCTCTTTTCAGATATCTGTGGAGTTTTGTTTTCCTATACCATGAACTCATGAAGCTTCTAAAACAACAAATCTTCAATCTCTTTCTTCATAGGGTTCCAGCGTTCTGACATCAGACATCCCTTAGGCAAATCCCGGTCCCGACAACAAAACCATTTGTTGGCTTGATGGGGCCTGACCCAGGTTCGGAAGTGTTTTAGCCAAACAAATCCCACACTACCGGCCCTTTCGGCAACAGTCCGCGGAGCGCGGACTGAAGTCTCACTCGAGGTAGTAGGGGAGGGTGCTGGAACCAGGTTTCTACACCCTAGGGATGTCTTGATGGGGACTGGAAGGATCGCGAACTGATCTGCGCACTCACTCTACTCTGCTCAACTGTTAAGCCTTCGCATAGCTCGACTATGAGGCACTTCTTTGATTCTTAGTATTAAGGGGGTTATTATAGATCAGATCTAATTCTTCAGTTCTTTAAGCAAGCATTTAAAAGTTATAACCAGTGCGCGCACCCATAAATGTTACAGATTTGCATAAACTAAGAACATAAGCATACACGTATAGATCTACGATAAAACACACAACAATTTAGAAATACTTAGCTTTTATTAATCCACTGTTCATTACAACCATATCCACCATGCACACTCAGCTGCAGGGGTCTGTGCACATAGTTGCAGACTCTACCAGGCCTCTTTGCACACAGCTGTAGAGCCTACTCTACTACTATCACCCACGACTCAGACTTACAAACTCAGAGTGACTATCGCCTTCAAAAACCCATAACATTCAAGATCCAAAATCCCCAAAAAAACTGACTTCTAACCTTAGAGCCCTGCTCTATTTATACATTCCCATGGTCCGTGGACCATGGGCAGGCCGTCTTGCTTTCTATTATCTTACATTATTCTCGGGCGGACAACCCTTTGACTTGACTCATTACAATTCACGCTTCGCGCACTTCGTGGAACCTTTACCATAATTTTACCCAAAATTGTGGGCTTTAAGCCCCAAAATTGTTACGCAGGGGATCCGCTGCCCAACATTCCCAAAAGAATAAAATTGAGAAAATCATCAAGGAACTCCTCAAAGTCGGTGTTATTCATCCCAGCATTAGCCCTTATTCATCTCCAGTGGTCATGGTTTTAAATAAATATGGAGAATGGCGCACGTGTCCAAACTTTCGGGCCCTTAACAAGCTCACTATCAAGGAAAAATTTCCTATTCTGGTTGTTGACGATGTGCTTGAAGAATCGCATGGTGCAAAATTCTTTACCAAGCTAGACCTTTGCTCGGGCTATCACCAAATACCATGAAGGAAGTAGAAATTCCCAAGACCGCCTTCCAAACTCATGAAGGCCATTATGAATTCTTGGTCAAGCCATTTGGTCTCTGTAATGCTCCATCTACTTTTCAAAGCCTCATGAACACCTTCTGAAACCATATCTCCAAAAATTTATCCTGGTCTTCTTCGATGACATTCTCATCTACAACATAACTTGGGACACACATCTTCAACATGTAGACTAGATATTGCAACTGCTCCGAGATCACAAATTATTTGTCAAATTATCCAAGTGCTCCTTTGGTGTGGAAGCAGTATAGTATTTGGGGCACATTGTGGGTGGTGAAGGAGTGAGGGTTGATTTGAAAAAAATTCAGGCAATGCAATATTATCCCCAACCAAAAACCTTGAAGAGTTTGTGGGGATTTTTGGGTCTCACTGGATACTATCACAAATTTGTCTGCAATTATGGACACATTACTAGACCCCTCACTAAGCTTCTCAAGAAACATTCATTTCTCTAGACTGATGCAGCTCAGTAGACCTTCTTGGATCTAAAACAGGCCATGTGCTCCACTCTGGTATTGGACCTATCCAAATTCACCAAATCTTTTGTGATTGAATATGATGCTTCAAGTACGAGTATTGGCATTGCATTAATGCAGGGAGGTAGACCATTGGCTTTCACCAGTCAACAACTTAGTGACAAACATATGGGCCAATCTACTTATGAGAAAGAAATGATGGTCATCTTACATGCAGTAGACACCTAGCGGCCATACTTATTG
This sequence comes from Pinus tabuliformis, assembly GCA_031772625.1. Lineage (NCBI taxonomy): Eukaryota > Viridiplantae > Streptophyta > Pinopsida > Pinales > Pinaceae > Pinus > Pinus tabuliformis. Next base: position 1,145,894,657 of record CM062811.1, on the reverse strand, counting down.
GGGCATCATTTCCAAATTTTCATAGACCATCACAACCTAAAATATTTTCTAGAGCAACATCTATCATCACCACAACAAAATAAATGGCTTACCAAAATGCTAGGATATGATTATGAGATAATTTACAAGAAGGGGCATGACAATGTAGCGGCTCATGCTTTATCGTGCCAATTTGAGGATGAGAGCACCCTTCTATCCATCTCTCTACCCATACTAGATTGGATTGAAGAGGCTTGCAAGGATTGGTTCTCCGGACCCTCCCTTTCCCAACTCATTAATAACTTAAGAGAAGATCTTAATTCCTCAGGAGACTACTCTTGGAAGGATGAGATTCCTCGCTACAAGGATCGAGTAGTGATATTCCCAACATCCACCCTCAAAACTCGCATCTTGGACAAGCTGCACTCATCTCCAATTGCAGGAAGTTCGTGATTTTAGAAGACTTATGCTTGCACACGTTGTTCTTTCTTTTGGACTAGCATGAAAAACAACATTACTACTTTTGTATCCAAATGTGATGTGTGCCAACGCAACAAAGGGAAAAAATCAAGTTATTGGGAACATTACAACCATTGCCACTCCCTGCTTATGTCTGGATGAATGTTTCCATGGATTTCATCACTAGTCTCCCAAAGTTAGACAATAAATCAGTCATCATGGTGGTTGTTGATAGACTTTCTAAATATGCTCATTTTTGTGCTTTACCACACCCATTTACCCCCACTTTGGTGGCTCAAGTTTTCTTGGACCAGATCTTCAAACTGCATGGCATGCCAAATTCCGTTGTGTCTAATTGCGACCCCACTTTCACCAACAAATTTTGGCAGGAAATTTTCAATCTGTACGGCATGGAAATCCAACTAAGTACCGCATATCATCCCCAAACCGATGGTCAAATGGAAGCAGTCAAAAAGTGTTTGGAGACCTATCTGAGGTGCTTCACTTCAGAAAAGTGGCGTCAATGGGTACAGTGGCTTCCTTTAGTTGAATGGTGGTATAATACTAACTATCTTGAAGCCACCAAGATGACTCCATATGAGGTAGTGTATGGACAACTACCACCGTCACCTATTTCTTATATCCTTGCACGTTCTAAAGTATTGGCAATTGATCAACTCCTACAGAACCGTGCCGCCATGATCACTCATCTCAAAGATAATCTACATCAAACTCAAAACTAAATGAAGCAACAGGTTGACCAACATTGTTCTGAGCGCTCATTTCAAGTAGGGTATCAGGTATGATGACCGAACTTACAGGCCAGCTTGGTTTGCGTCATGATAGTTCAACCCCTTATTATCCACAAGCTAATGGTCTGGTTGAATCCATCAACAAAGTCTTATTCATCATGATCCGACGAATCATTGGGATTCATCGGTCGAATTGGCATAACATGCTATTTTCAGCGCTTTGGGCGTACCGAACTTCAGTAAAAACATCAACAGGGTTCACTCCTTTCCAACTAGTCTATGGTCTGGAAGTTGTGTTACCCATTGAATGCGAAATCCTGTCACTGAAAATGGCCATCGAGTTGCTTCCAGCCACTTCCGAAGAGGAAAAGCATTTGTTATACTTGGCTCAATTAGATGAGAATGGACGTGATGCTACATTGGCGATCGAGACTCACGGAAAACGTATGAAAGCTTAGTATGATCAAAATGTGACCCCTCGAAATTTTTCGGAAGGAGATCTAGTCTTAGTTTACGATCAAGCTAATGATAAATTAGGCGCTGGAAAATTCATTCCTATGTGGCATGATCCCTATGTTGTCAAGCGAAAGCTAGCAAAAGGGGCCTATGAATTGGTAGACTTTGACAGGGACTCTTTAGGTAAACCCAGAAATGGTCTTTACTTGAAGAGGTATTATGCTTAAAGAATGGGTATGGAGATTTTTAGTTAGGATAGTTTTTCTTTCTAGCTGGTGTGTTTTAGTTTAAACAGTGTGCTTAGCTTAGAGAGTGTTTTTTCGTCATTATTCCTGCTTATCTTGGTTTTACTCTTGATATTGCAGATGTCGATGCCTCTCCAAACATATATTGGTTTCGCTGATGGTGCTTGTCGTAATACACGAAACATTTCTTCCGCAGCTTGGGTTATCTATTCGCCCTCTGACGAGTTAGTATCTATGCATGGGGTAAGCCTCGGTCAAACAACAAACAACATTGCCGAGTATAGTGCAGTGATTGAGCTATTATCTGAATCTATTTCATTTGGGATTCAGAGTTTGATAGTGAGGTTAGATTCTGAACTCGTTGTATTACAGCTTAATAGAGTGTATGCCATTAGAAATCCAGTGTTATTAAGATTATTTTTGAGAGTGCGTCTCTTGGAACGTGAATTTGATTATATTGAATATCAACATATTCCAAGATCTTTAAATACATTAGCAGATGCAATTGCTTCTCGAATGTTAAGTAGACATTTGCAATAATCATACATGTAAATTTAAAACCATTCCATAACATGATTTACAAGATAAGCCAGTAATAGTGATATATATATATATATATATATATAGGAGTGTGTCAAAAAATACATCGTCCTCGATCATAGGTTGAAAAACACCTTATGATCGGCAAAAATGATAAGTACAAAAAACCAAAATGTCATATGTGCCCACAATAGGTGATCATCCTATCACTGGTGATGATCCCGATAAGAAACCACTGCATGGGCCACCTTGAAAAGGAACCTCCTAAAAGGTCCTGGGACCCCAATCACATAGCGTTGAAGTCGACGAGGAATGTCATCTATAGTGGTCTCCGGAATATCTCCTGTCAAGCGCTCGAGATGACCCTCCAACTCGGCCAAAACCTCTGCTGATTCGTCCTGTGGGGTTGGCGCGGCTGCAACTGGTTGTTTCCTCTCGTAAGGCTGGAGAGCGGCTGGTCGCTGTGGACCCACATCTGCATTTGAAACTTTTACTATTAGTTTTGGGACGATGGAAAAATAATAAAAAAATTAAAATAGGAAAAATGTTGAAAATAATTTTACCTGAGTCATCCCACTGCTCTCCTGGTGGAAGAGCCATGTCTGGGTCACCACGAAAATCTACCCCAGCGTAAGGGAAGTCCTGAATAGAAAAAACCTGGTTTTCCAACCATTGGAAATACTCAGGTTTGAATCGAACAACCTCTGTCCCCTCGTCCGGATGACGGGCCATAACTGCGACCCATCGCATCAGTTTGGGCTCTCGAGGAAGCCCAGCTCCAACAGCAAGGTGCTGCGGGATCAACATGGGAACCCTCTCTAGACCAAATCTCACAACCAAAGCCCCATAACCAAAGGTCTTTAGTTGTTCGTTCTTGGCTCTGGTCAGTTGGCTTTTCACGTTGGCCAACACAGCATCGCACTAGTTGAAGATGGTGCCTCGAAAGCAATCAACTGCCATATGCATCTGGGATCCGGTGGCAACATGTAAGGCGGCACGCCCGCAAAGTCTGGTGACAGTAAATGCGATCACCATGACTTCAGGAAGGGATATGGTTTTTATGTCTATCCCTTTGTCTCTAGCCTAGCTATTGCAGAACTCTAGCCGGAGGCTATCGACAGACTAGCCACCTGGCCTAGCCCCGAATAGAGTCAAGTCTTCGCCTCTCTTAGGCAAACCAGTCAAGAAATACATATCTGCTGGCTCGATTTCGAGCTGGTGGCCGCCAATGAAGAAGCACTGGTCTTGTATGCTCCATCTGTCAACCAGCCACTGTAAGAAATCCACCTGGGCCCTCATGCCAGGTATAGCCTAGAATTTGTACAAGCCGCACACCTTCAAAGTATCAAGCGAAGGTTGATGATTCCATGTGGCAGCATCCATGTCCTCATGCTCTCATTCACGCCAATCTAGCATGATGTACTCTCTGCATCAAGTAAAAAGATAAATTAGAATGCTAGAAATTATTTTGTTTGGGCTAATTTTGAGAAATTTTGGGTTAAAAACCCTTGCGGCGGGGACCGCACCCTCCGGGTTAGACACAGTGCGTGGGTCCGCACCTTTCCTACATGGAAGGTGCGGACCCCTGACTTTTTCCCCATTGAGAAAAAGTCGGGGTCCGCGGGCTGGCAATGGTACACCTGCGGGCCCCTGCGCGCGGGTTTTAAGCCTAAAAACCCTCCAAAAAATGAAATGAAAGCCTAAAACAAGAAATGAAACGGTTAAAAATGAAAAGTAGGATAATGTGGATTACCTGGAGAAGACGACGTTCGATTCCGACGGTTGGATTTTCCGCAATCTTCACGGGAAGTTTTCTGAACAAAAGCACTATTTTCTCACCCAAAACTCAAACGATAAAAATGAATTGACGAAAGCCCTTTTTATAAGTTTTTTGAGTAAATAAATTGCAAATTTGTTTATGTTTCACTTTGGAGAGGTATTTTTGCAACATTTTTATCCATTTCAAACAGGTATGAGTAATGTTTGCATTTTTGTTTAGGATAACGGATTATTCAGGCGAAATCTATCATTTTCGACGAAAAAACATTTAGAGTCACCTTTAAGCTCTTTTCTGACTCCTGAAACATGAAAATATTGTCGAGTTTTTCTTTTAAACTCGTTAAAACGAAACTAAAAGATGATCCACTTACAGCTCTTATCCGACCGTAAAAACATGAAAAGATTGCCGGATTTTTGTCGTTTCAAATTAGATATTGGTTATAAAACGATGTGTCGTTGATCGCTTTTTTACTTTTTCGGATTAAGGGCATTAATTACGAAAAGTACTCCTTGGTCGTAAAGATCAAGCGGTTCTCTCAAGTATTATTTTATACTTTTTCGGGCTTGGGAGACACAAACTTACGAAAAAGGTCAACCCTGGAGTCTTCTTAAGTTTTTTCAGACTCTCTAAAATTGAAAAACGCCAAGTTTCTCCTATACTGGACTCGTTAAAATTTCACAGTAAAGGACCTGTTCAATTACAAACAGGAACAAACCACTTCTTCTTAGGGTTCGAATTTAAACTAAGTTGGACTCATCCGAAGGATGAGCTTATAATCAAGCAAATGTTATCCTCCTCAAGCTTGTCAAAAATAAAGAGGTACTTGCTAGAAATGGTGGGGGAAAAGAGAGAAAAATGAGCCTGTTTGTCATACTTTGTAAACACTCTTGAACATGACACTGTTATTCACCTGCGTTGGGAAATCCTTTGCATAACAGTTGATCAAACCACATTGAAAGTCTTCAGCCAGTTTCTGGGTATTAACTTTGGGTCAATTGTCACCAAGCCATCTGTTGTGTCGTTATGTGTTCAAGAGATCACTACCAATAAGCCATTCATCTGCAAAATATCTGTCATCCATCTTGAACATCCCTGAGTCAGTCCTTGCAACTAAATTTCTTCAACTTGATCTATGATTTCGTGTTGTGGGCTTGCTTGCGACGAATCGCTTTCTATCGACTTCGCTTTCTATCGACTTCAGCTCATTATCTAGAAATATGATCTAGAAATCATCAGTACCTTGGGATCTGCATGCATCAATGGTAGGTTTCTCGCCTTTGATGACAGGTTGCATCATTAACCTTCGATCAAAGGATTCCGTGACATGTTCGACATCAACACATTTATTCACATCTCATGGATTGTACTGGGTACTTTGAGAGCCATTGACATCACTGGTGGTTTCTCTCACACTTGTTAACAATTTACATCATTGACTGGTAATCAAGTGGTTTCTACCATGTTCGACTTCAACACATTCATTCGCATGCATAGAATCGTACTGTTTCAGGAAGTAGAAATGAAGACCCTGGATCTAGTTTCCACAATCTAGGCTGCGACGAATTTTGTATTTATTATATAATGGACTATTCATAAACAGATGGCTGCGCCCATACTGTGTCCACATGAGTCTATACTTGTGATGTATTACAAGATCATTCCTGTATCAGAGCAGTAGTTAGTTTTCTAAGTCAGTTTTGATCTGAGTATGGGAATGCCTACCTCAGCGATGATATGATCTCATATATATATCTTGCGTTGAATGTTTTTTACAGGTTCCAACTGGGCTCTCCACAAGATGATCCTCGAAATGATAAAGTACTTCACTCTTCCTAAATGATAAATGAAATCCTCATCTACTACAGACTTCACACTTTAGGGAGCAATCTGTTACACAAAAATATCGTCGCCATGATTATTTGCAGTCAGTATGGGTCTATCATCACTTGTACTGTCCTCCTAAGCAAGTCTCAGACCTCAGCTCTTCAAGTCAAGCTTTGAAATTGAGAGAAAGACATTGAAAATCAATAAAACTCTGGTTCTGCACTTTCTCTCACTATTACCTGTGGTCCCGCACCTTCTGTTTAAAAACTGTGGACTTGCCTGCTCTGTCCCTAAAGGTGTGAGTGCGGACCCCTGTGAAAGTCAAAAAGGTGCAAGTTTATTCTAAAAAACTCACTTTGGGTAAATTCTAGATGATTCTAGAAGGAATTTTGACGTGGATTGGCCGCTCTTAGGTGGTTCATGCATCCCAAAAGGGAAGGAGCCAATCCCTTGATGAGAGGAGCTATCCCTTTGAAGGAGGCTTTATCCCTTTGAAGGAGGACCTAGTAACTTCCCTCCATTGCACTATAAATTCAGGCATTGGGCTGGTTGCTAAGGAGGTTAGAAGCTGAACATTTTTAAGGGTAAATGCTGGTGAAATTAAGACTTCCTAGTTGAGCTTAAGAGGAGAGATCACATACCTTTTTGGCTTCATTGGGAAGAGAGTGAAACTTGTCAAAGTAGAGGAGACTTCTTGCTGGACCCTGGGAAGAGCTTGTATAGCGTCAAGGCACAGGTTGTAAAGTTCTTCTTGATTTGAATTAATACAATCAAAATCATTTTTCTCAACAAGTTGTCTCATGTCATTTGTTTCATGAATTCCTTGACTTTCATGTTAAATATGTTTTATGATATTGGCTTTTCAGGTGCTATTTAATTTGTTTGCTTGTTTGTGTTTGCAGATTTGCGACAAAGGAGCTCATTTGGATCGAAGGAGCGAAGGCTTCCATAAACTTGCGTTGGACCTAAGGTAGGCCTAAAACACTTGTTTGCCTTTGTTTATAAAAGCATATTTAGAGAAAGATAGCGTGTGATTGGTTTGCTTGTCATTAGGTCTTCTTTAGATTCTAGGAAGGTCTATCTTGTCCGCAAGATCGACTTATTCCATGTGACAGGGATGATAGGAAGGCTAGAATCATTGGTCGCGGAAAAGTAAAGTTGAAGTTACAAGGTGGAAGGGTTAGAACACTTCCGGGAGTTCTTCATATTCCTGCGTTGCCCAGAAATCTGATTTCTGTAAGCAAGCTGGATGATGCAGGTGTAAAAACAGTGTTCGAGAAGGATACTTGCAAAATGGTTTGGGGAGCACTGGTATTGATGCGAGGAGTTCAGATTAGAACTCTGTACAAGCTGCAAGGTAGCACTGTTATTAATGGGTGCAATAGTTCTATGGTTCCTGAAAGTGGAGCAGAAAATCTAGTGGTCTCTAGAGAGAAGACCATGCTGTGGCATCAAAGGCTTGGACATATTGGAGAGAAGGGCCTTCGAATACTTCATGGAAAAGGTATGGTAGAAGGTATGAGTAATAGCTCTCTGGATTTTTATTTCTGTGAAAATTGTGTATATGGGAAGCAGAATCAGGTGAGTTTCCCCTCTGGTGGTAAGAGGGTGAAACAGATATTAGAGCTTGTGCACAGTGATTTGTTTGGACCTGTGAAGGTTCCATCACTGGGTAAGTCTGTGTACTATGTATCGTTTATAGATGACTTCTCAAGGAATACATGGATATATTTCCTTAAGAAGAAATCTGAAGTCTTTGACAACTTTAAAGAATTTAAGGCTCTGGTGGAAAACCAGACAGAGAAGAAGATAAAGGTGCTGAGGACAGATAACGGTGGAGAGTTTTGCAGCAAGGAATTCGAAGAATTCTGTAAGAAGTGTGGTATATCACGGCAGAAGACTACTCCATATACACCTTAGCAAAATGGAGTTGTAGAAAGAATGAACAAGACATTGATGGAAAGGGCAAGAAGCATGCTAAGTGGTGCCAGGTTAGGATAGGAATTATGGGCAGAGGCGGTGGATACTGCATGTTACCTGGTCAATAGGTCACCTTCATCAGCGTTGGAGGATAAGACTCCACAAGAGGTATGGACTGGTAAGAAACCCTCTCTTTCACATATGAGGGTATTTGGATGTGATGCATATGTACATGTTCAAAAGGAGAAACTAACCAAGTTGGATAGTAAATCTAAAAAGTGCATCTTTATTGTGTATAAGGATTGTTTAAAGGGTTATAAGCTTTAGAACCCAGTCACATGGAAGGTTGTGTACAACCGAGATGTGGTGTTCAGAGAGGTAAAATATGTTATTAAACATGAAGTCCAACCAAAGGAACCTGAGAAGATAGAGTTTGAGCTAAAGGAGGAAGAAACAGAATCTACAGCAGAGGAGGAATCAGAAGATGAAGAGCCACAAACTCCGGCTGTGAGAAGATTAGTTCGAGAAAGAAGGCAGCCAGAAAGGTATAGTCCATCTTCTTTTTGTTCAATTTTTTTTTTGTCTATTACTGATGATGATCCTAGAACTATGAAGGAAGCAGTGGATTCAGAGGATGGAAAACTCTGGAAAGAGGCCATGGTTGATGAAATGGCATCTTTGCACAAAAATGAGGCTTGGGATCTGGTAGTGTTGCCGACTGGAAGGAAACCCATTGGCAGCAAATGGGTGTTCAAAAAGAAGACAAATGTAGAAGGAAAAGTGGAGAAATACAAAGCTCGGTTGGTAGAAAAAGGTTATTCCTAGGTGTCGGGAATTGATTTTGGTGATATTTTTTCTCCTGTTGCCAAGGTAACCTCAATTATATTACTTTTATATGTTGTTGCTATTTTTGAATTTGAGGTAGAACAAATGGATGTGAAGACAACATTTCTTCACGGGGATTTGGAAGAGGAAATCTACATGAAGCAACCTGAAGGCTTTGCGGTGAAGGGTAAGAAAGAACTAGTATGGAAGTTAAAGAAGTCTCTGTATGGGTTAAAATAGTCACCAAGGATGTGGTATCAGAAATTTGATACATTTATACGGGGACTTGGCTTCACCAGAAGTAAAGCATATCACTGTGTGTATTTTAAATTAATTGGTGACCGTGTTATTTATCTAGTATTGTATGTGGATGATATGTTGCTGGTTGGAAATGACAAAGAAATTATCCAGTATTTGAAGACCCAATTGTCCTCCAAATTCAACATGAAATATCTTGGTGCTACAAACTATATTTTGGGCATGGAAATTAAAAGAGATTGGGCAAAGAGGAAGCTCTGGTTAAACCAGAGGAAGTATGTCGAGACAATACTACAAAGGTTTAATATGTAGGATAGTAAACCGGTGAAGGTTCCTATTCCTGTAGGTGTGAGGTTATCTATTGAACAGTGTCCCAAGACACAAGAAGAGGAAGAGGACATGTCTCGTGTTCCATATGCAAGTGCAGTCGGTAGCTTGATGTATGCAATGGTCTGTACTAGACCAGACATTGCACATGCAGTGGGAGTATTGAGCAGGTTTATGTTAAACCAGGAAAGGAGCATTGGACAACAGTGAAGCAGGTTTTCAGGTATTTACATGGCACTAGTGATTATGGTTTGTGCTACCAAGGAAGACCAGGATTGGACAGAATGTTGGATATTCGTGGCTTTGTTGATGCAGATTGGGCTGGAGATCTAGATCAGAGAAGATCTACAAGTGGGTATGTGTTTAACCTATTTGGAGGTGCAGTCAATTGGATGAGTAAGAAACAATCTATAGTGCCACTATCAACTACAGAGGCAGAATACATGGCAGCCACTCATGCAAGAAAGGAAGCAGTTTGGTTGCAAAGATTGTGTTCAAGTATGGGGTTAGTACAGGGAGCTATAAGGATAGACTGTGACAGCCAAAGTGCAATTTTCTTGGCAAAGAACCCCGCATATCATTCAAAGACAAAGCACATTGATGTTCAATATCACTTTGTGAGGGATATGATAGAAGACAAAAAGGTGTTGCTGGTAAAGGTGGACACTTTGAAGAATACTGCAGATGACAAAATCTGTGAGCTTTGAGAAGTTCTCTTGGTGTAGAGAGACAATGGGCGTTTCAGGGCTGGAAAAATGACTAAGCTCTCTTGTGGCCCCCTGTGGAAAGAAAACAATAAGTGGGAGAATGTTGGGTTGTGTTATATTCTTTCCACGACTAGCCCACATAGTTAATCGGGGGGTTAGAGGGGGGGCAGAGCCCCCCTTCATTGCGCTGATTGTGTAGCGGGGGGGGGGGGGGGGGTCACAAGGGGTTTGAGGTGTACCTGTAAGCCCACTTTATGGGGTCCGAGGTAGCGCCCTAGAAAATTTTGGTTTTGGACCCTATGTTAGGTTGGGCAGACCCACCTATGGTTTTGTGCATGATTTTCGCACATGTTTTTTGGACATGATGGTTTTCGGTCCATGGTATTGGACGCGATGGTTTTTGGTCCATGGTATTGGATGCTTCGGCATGTATAAATATGTATTATAACATTGAAAGGATAATAATGAAAAATCAAGCTAGTAGTCCTGGTTTTGGGATCTAGGGGAAATCTCTGTGTATATGTGTTTTATGTGTTGAAAATAGCAACAAGAAATGCTAAAAATAGAAATGCTAAAAATAGCATTGCTATATATAGCATTTCAGGATATACTCCCACTCTGTTGGAAATAGCAAAAAAATAGAAATGCTAAAAATAGAATTGCTATAAATAGCATTTCGGGATATATTCCAATTTTAATTTGTCCTTGAATTAAAATTTGAATTTAGTCTCACTAGCTGTTTGAAAAATAATTAATTAATTCATTTTGAGTTAATTAGTTGGAGAAAATCAAACATGAAGTCTTTGTGAAGACATGCAACGGTTATCCCTTTGAGTGAGGAAGTTATCCCTTAATTAAGGAGATAAGGATGAGTTGTATTTGAGTTGTAATTAGTTAGCTCAGTTAACTGAGTTAAGTCCAGTTAAATTAGTTCCAAACAGTTGGAGGAACTAATTGTGAGTTCAGTCAATTAATGCATGCAACTAGTGTACTCCAGATAACTGAATATTCTCTCATAAATAACCAATGCATGTCAGTTCAGACAGAGACCCAGTTGAGATTAAAGACAAGGACATTGTACTATCAGTTGGAGGAATTTTCCTATAAAGGAAACTCATCCATGCAGTAGGAATTAACTCCTTCAGGATTACGCAGTTATTTCAGAGGTCCGTGTTGTGTGTGAGGTGAGAATCACACAGGTGGTAGCTGGAGGACCCAGGAGAAACTGCGCAAGGAAATAGGAGGCTTGGAGGATTGAAGGAAGGTAGATGTGTTGTCTATTATGTATATGAGCAACAATGAGGAATTGTACTGAGAGCTGGATATTTTGAGAGCTAAATCTTTGTGTAATCCTGAGATATTTCCACTTGTATGATAATACATATAGCGGGGTTTTTAACTGAGGCTTTCCCCAGAGTATTCTTCTGTGTTTCATGTGTATGATTTCTTCTTCTCTGTTATATGTGTTCCGATTGATTTTTCTCAAATTGATTAAGATTTCGCAAAGTTTGATAGTAGAAGTAGATCAAGTATTTTTCTTTAGTTACATTGCATTATCAGGTGATCTACAGTGAGAATTTCTACATGGTATCAGAGGTAGCTGATCCATAGAGAAATTTGTACAAAAATAAATGCTTCCAGGCCTTGAACTGGGTACTGCATGCTACGCCCGCGATGTTGTGGGGTATGCACAAAGGAAGCTTTGACGATTGGCGTGAATGTAGAAGAATGATGCACATACAGTTTGGGAAACCTAGAGTGTGATTGACAGATAAATATAATGGGCATGATGGTCTGCGCGCACATCCAGCCAGGTGGGTGCAGGAATATGAAAAACAACCTACGCGGATGCACATGAACCCCGTACTGAGAGGTATGGTCAATAATCATGTGTTGGTCGGCATATGTGCAAATGGCTCTTCAGGCTGGAAAAACAATATGTAGGAAGAACGATTGTGCAGAAGGTTATCCACGCAGAAGCGTTCAATAAGGTATGCAAGGTGATGAACAAGGTATGTAACGCACAACGAAATGATTAGGACCTGTGCGTACTCCCAGTATTATGGGCTTATAGGACGACATGCAAGAAAATGATGGGACAAACACCTTTTAGTCTCGTATATGGAGTGGAATCCATAATGCTGATGGAATATATCATGCCTAGTCTGCGCATAACAGCGCTGACAAGTATGACGGATCGCGAAGCCCTGGAGGAGAGGCTCGTGTAGTTGGAAGAGCTCGAAGAAGAATGGTTGGGGCTCGATGAAGATATCCAGCAGGGTGATCTTAGGCTCCAAGAACTCATGGATGAAAGAGTTCGGTTGAGGGAGAAAAGCACCATGGCGGAAGCAAAAGTCAAGAAACTTGAGGAAGGAATAAAGAAAGACTTTCTTGGTAGAAAGAATGTGGTGATAGAGTAGGATGAGCTCAATTACATTAACAGACTTGGGGACTACTGCCAAGTGTTTACCAGTTTGATGCATTGGATGGGACTGTATGTTATTAAGGAGATCACAGAGGGTCGCGCGGTGCAGTTGGTGAAACTGAATGGCGAACTCTTCACAGGAAAAGTAAATGGTAGTTGTTTGAAGCCATACACAGGTGGCTCGACCATCTGAATAGTCGAGGGAAGCATAGTCTTAGCGCTCCAGGCATCTAAAAGGAGGCGCGGAACTATAAACTACTATGCCTGGGAGTTGTGCAATGTCAGAACTACGCACAGTAGCAAGGAGTCACAAGGTCTGCGACAACGCGAGGGTAGCTGCGCTGCCGTGCGGGTTGGCTAGAAAGTGATCGTTATAGTCACTATTCACAATGTGATGCTTGGTTTGAGACCAAATGGAGTGGGCGGAAGGCATTTAAGGCGAACTTTATGGGCTAGATTTTGGAAAAGTTGCTGCCAAGGGAGCATTAATGGACCGGATTTGGGGGGAACGGTCAAACTCGAATTCAAAAGGTGCTATAATTTGCAAAGGGCTACCCAAAAAACAACACTTGGCCATTTGAGAATTGAGATATTGTGCGCCCAAAGATTCATGAACCCTGATTTGTTCGATATTTTGAAATCGAAGGCATTTTTTGAGCACTTACCTGAGCCGTTGAGAGAATTGTGGAACAACAGTATAGTCATGCCAAAGGAAGCCATGGATATTGGAGAGATGACCACTGAGGAGGCCGCGCAGGCCATAAGAGTAGGAGAAGCCCTTGAAAGCATTGGGATAGTTGTAGAAATCCCTAAATCGCCTTGCACACTGAGACCCAAGAAAGATAAGCAGCCTATGGTACCGGTGCGCATGTCCCCCAGGAATCCGTTAAGGAAGTGGCTCTCCATGGAAGAAAAGGGGAAGGCAATCAATTTTGAAGCCAATGAGGAGGAAGCCTTTGAAGAAATCCTGGTAGAGGAGGAGGACGAAGAAATGGAGGAAGAAACCCATGGTGCAGACCCTCTGACCAGCCTGCCCGCATATGTTCCTTCGCAGAAGGGGAAAGCAAGGGTGCCCAAGGACCTAGATGAGAGAAAGAGCTCTCTGTAGACTCCACTACTCCCTGATGACATCATTTTTTACGAAGCGCACTTGGGATGGGTGCTGGTTCTAAAATTTGAAGACTGGGATCTTGCGGACCACACGAAATTCCCACATTTGGCAACCACACAGCTAATGCGCCAGAAGAAAAACACACCGGAGTTGGAACCGCACAAGTGGTTGCGAGGAGTAGAGAAAGAAAGATTGTTAAACTTGCTCTGGGTGCCGTATTACCATCGTGCCCCAGTGACTATTTTTGTCATCAGGCAGCTGCTTTGCGTGGTGCATGATGTGTGTTTATGGCTAGAGGAGCCTATCCCCATCACAGATCATCTAATTCATAGAATTACCCAACTCCCTCGCAAGGGGGAGGACCCAACGAATATCTCGAAAGGTAAAAGTGACGATTTGGCCATTGCAGAGGGCATGAAGAAGAAATTCAAACTGGAGAAGAAGAAGAGAGGATACCTGATCTCCAGCATAAACAATGTTGTGGTCAGAGTCGCAACGCAGAGACTGGTTGGGAAGGTTATGCAGAAGTGCCGCGTGGATGAGGTGCCCGTGCTAGTGGTTGCACTTGCCGCACAATGCACAGAGGGGGTCCAGTTTAACTGGGTGGATTACTTGTGTAGAGAGTTCCTGGAAAACTGTCGTGAGGCGCAAGAGCAGGGGAAGACTTTCCACTATGCATGGCTTCTGCTGTCCATAGTGTTGATGGCTTGGGAATTGCCCGAGGACAGCCAGTTCCCAACGATTGCATAAGATATTTTGGAGGCAGCGAAGTACGCTTCGTTGTGGGAAACTAAAGATGTGCAGAGGATCAGAGACAACAAAATATTCTGGGTGTTCATGGAGATGAACATCAAAATGGGGATTAACTGCAAGCCACAGTTATCTCTCATTGTCTATAACAGTCTGTAGAGCTTCGTAGAGTTCAAAGCGGACTTTCATCATGTGTATATCAGGGTGCACAAGGACCCCATGAAGAAATGGAATGAGCTACCTTACTTGGTGACGGACGATGTCATATTCACTGTGCTTGAGTCCTGGCCTCTGGAGTGGCACACTCCAGCTACCTCCACGGTGGAAGTAGAGAAGTCTACTATGCAGAGGAAGAAGGAGGAGGAAAAAATGTGGATGGCACAGTTGGTAGAGAAGCGATGGAATGAAGCAGCAGTAGCAGATGCGCAGGAAGCGCCGGACATTGCGAAAGCAACAGAAGAAAAACAAAAGGCAGCAACTCTTGCAGTAGTGCAGGCAGAGTTGGGAGGTCTTCGTGCGAAGATCTCTGCACCAATAGAGTGACTCGAGGGTGAGTCATGATGTTTATGTTGGGGGCCTATTAGGCATGGGATCCCCCAAGGAAAGTTTTGGGGGCTTAAAGCCCAAATTTTGGCTAAAAATTGTAAATCCGATGTAAAGACTCCACATTTTGTGGGTGCGGAGCGCACAGTTGTAAATGAGTCATAGGGTTGTCTGCCCTCAATTTTGTAATGTAATGTCGGCTTTAGAGATCTACCCATGGTCCACGGACCATGGGATTGTATAAATAGAGCAAGGATCTAAGTAATTGAGAGATCTAATGGAAGTAACGATCATGGAATAGAAGGATAGCAAAAGGTCTAAGTGAAAAGTTGAGTCTTTGGGTCATAGAGTAGGAGAAGGCTCTGCAGCTGAGTGCGCAGGGCGAGTCGAGTCTATAACCAGTGGAGCATTAATAAAGAGAAGTTTTCGTATCAATTATGTGTAATTATTTCCTGTTTTTTGCATTGAATATATTGGGTATAAATTGCATTTCTGTTGTTTATATGATGTGCAAACATACATAACTGTGTAGATTAAGGGAATGTGAGATAAAGTATCTGTTTACGCGAAGTTAACTAACATTTGTAAGAAGATAAGTAAGATACGCGATGTAACTTGGGGAAATAGTGCAGATCGCTACCTTAGTAGCGCGAAAGCATCTCAACCCTAGTTAGGGCTGCGCAAAAGACGATCATAACAGATTGCGAGGGTCTCGCAGGTTAGAACAGTGCATGAAGTGACCTACGCGAAGGTAGGCACAGTTGGACTAAATTGACACATCAGACATCTCAAGGGTGCGGAAACTTGGTTCCAGCATTCCCCCATACTTCTTCGGGTGAGACTTCAGTCCGCGCACCGCGGGCTGATACCGAAAGGTCTAGTAGTGTATGTATTTGTTTGGCTAATTAACTCCGAACCTGGGTCAGGCCCCATCAAGGCAACACCCATACGCTATAAAACTAAGTATTATTGAACGTAGAATAAATTCTCATTTAACTTACCCTACTACATGTCTTTAAGGTTTTGAAAACTTGGAGTAAAATTTACATGGAAAAGTTAATAAAACACCATTGTTATTATAAATCTAACGCCTAATCTAACCACAAAACATAACAATAATTCAAATATAACTTCACACTTATTTTATGATTATTATATTTATTTTATAATTATTATTAATACATAAAATTAGAGTTTATATTATAGACATTTTTACTATTAAATAAAAAATGATTTTTTTTTAGTAAAATATTATTATTGAAATTGTGCAAAACTCCATTAAACTTCAATTATATTAAAGTCTTAATTTTTTTCTAAATAAAAATAACATAATTTCATTCATAAAATGATGAGATTACATTTTTGCATATAGACTTAAAAAGTGTATTCTAGAGAGGATCTCCACAATCAATAACAACATTATATAAGGACCAAAAAGGTCAAAAAAAAAGTATTATCTACTAGCATCTCCATAATGTAGAAATTATGGCGTATATTTACAACTGCTCATGAAATTTTAATCAAAATAAAAAGACACAAACCTACTCTACTACTTTGCGGAATTCAATTCACAATTTAGAACATCAATCACAAACATGCAATGAGAAATAACACACATGCACACAATACTTTTCTAGGGGAAAGCAATCTGCTAAAAAATCCTATGCCTGCTTGCATTGATCTGATGAATAAATATGTATTACAATTGCTTTGCTCAAATGAGAACAACTTGAAAGTGAATAACCTATCTCTCTACTCACTGAGAAGCTCTAAGCCAGACTTACTCAATTTGTGTCTCTGCTTGAGCCCCTATTTCCTTGCGCAATTCCTTGAGAAATTAGGCCCCTATTATTTAGGAAGTTTTCCAAAGTGGATTGCACAATTCTGAAGGTTGATCATCTAACTACATGCAACACCTATACTCTCAGTACTAGTCTACAACTAATGTTACACTGCCTTGGAATATCCACCACAACTGGGGAAATCGAATTCTTTGCATGTGTTAGGGTCCAACCCTAACCCCTTTATTTATGTAATAAGCCCAATGGGTTGAGTCAAAGTCATAGTTAGTTAAAGAGTCAATAAATCCCACATTAATAATTGTAAGTGGTTGACCCACATTATAGAAAAGGGACCATAATTAGTTGTAAATGGGCTATAGTTAATAAATAAAGTGGTTAACCCATGTTATGCAAGGGACCACTAGTAGTTAGTGTTTAAAGATCATCGAGTCTTATTGTAATTGAGCTCTGCTCTATTGGAGGTTGCCCCCTCGAAGAGGTAAGTGAACATTGAATTTTATTCTGAATAATAAAATACTTTGCAGTTTTTCTCATTTCATGTGATAATTTTGTGTTTTGGGCTATATTTCTTCATATCTCTAGTATTATGGATTTCTTGCAGGTCAAGAGTATAACAAGTGGTATTAGAGCACTTTCTAGGGCCAACGGTACCTACAATTTTCACATTTTTTTTAGGATAGAGATGTGTTTCGACATCTTTAAACCACAGGATCTATCGTTGAGCGCATATACCTGCGGATTTGGGGAGGAATAAATGCAAGAACTACAAGAGGTGGTCACACTTATTGGACTCCCTTATAACTCATGTGCGTACCCCTTCGAGTAGTAGCACTTTAGGTATAACCGCACACAAACTGCACTTCCACGC
Organism: Pinus tabuliformis; assembly: GCA_031772625.1. Classification (NCBI taxonomy): domain Eukaryota; kingdom Viridiplantae; phylum Streptophyta; class Pinopsida; order Pinales; family Pinaceae; genus Pinus; species Pinus tabuliformis. The sequence continues at coordinate 1,145,877,086 of CM062811.1, read as the reverse complement.
ACCCTTGGGTATATCGGAAGCCCCCTAGGATCACTTGGAACCTAACCTTAGATAATCTATCGACCGTCTTGCTGCTACAATAGAATGAGAAGAACACTGAGGGAGATTACTCACATGTACAATAGGGTAGTCAGGCAATATGACTAAGGGTACGGTCGATCCTCCATAGTTAGCACCCTGAAATACTGGGCCAAATACTATTGTTTGAACGCTTCGTATATTGCGATCTGTAGGACATGACATTCCTTTGTGACCATATTTCCCTCCATTATCTGAATATCACCCTCTACCTTGTCTTCCAAATTAGATCCAATAGTTGTGATTCTATGGCCTTTGTACAACTCAGATCTAGTAGTTGGGGTTTTCACAACGTAGATCAGACTCTTTGTGCAATGATGGTTTTGGACACCATAGTCCAGATCAGATTGTCACAACACATTCTACAGTACCAAGACCTTGGGGTTTCTATTACTACATTCCAGGCCCGATTTTCACTGGACATTGGGTAGTATCAAGCTTTCTATAATTTGGCCACTACAGTATTGATCAAAAGGGAGTAAAATTCCTTTCGGAGTTAAAAAAAGAAGATGTTTTGAGAACATCCTAGGACACTTTCAAGAGACTTAGCCCATAAGCTTTGGGACGATGAACTGGTCGCAGTGGTACCATTCACTTGTAAGCCCCCAATTTTTCGGCGGTCCCAAATTTTTTCTGGATGCAGCTTCAAGTGACACATGCCATTAGACTCCTGAGATTTCCCTCTCTCCAAGAACACTACTCTTAAGTAAGCTCCAAAATTTGATCGGGTTGGTGTATGCTAGGTACCAGATCTCAATTTATGTATGCAGAAAGGGCAACCGAGAGGGTCGACAACCTTGAGAAAAAATTCAATGCTTTCGAGGATAATATTACCAAATATATCTCACAACTAGCAGCCCTTATAAAAACGTCTCATAGGGAGGAGCCTAGTGTTGACACACACATAGAAGGAGAATCCAGTGATCACATTCACTTCCATGGAAATCACCACTCTTCTAACCACTAGACACCCAAGTTGGACATGTAAAAATTTGATGGCTATAACCTTGCAATATGGGTAGCACAAATGGAATAATATTTCTCCCTTAATGATATAGGCAAAGATGGAACTAAACTACATGTGGGAGCCCTTTACTTGGACTAAGAGAGTTGGTAGTGGCACCAGAACTGTTATCAGGGAGAGCAACTTGGAACATGTTTTCAAAAGCCATATGTGATCGCCTTAACCGAGAATCTAATTTTTTGGGTTGTCTCACTAAACTTCGGAAAACAGGTACAATAAAGGACCACATTGTAGCCTTTGAACAATTGGCCATCAAAATTGATGGTTTAGGAGATGACTTCTACTTGGAATGTTTCATCAATGGCCTAAAAGAAGCCATCCAAGCCCATTTCCGGATGCACCACCCAACTACTTGGTTGTACGCATGTCGTAAGGCCTTAGATGTTGAAATCACCTTAAATGGCCAATCCAATCATCCAAATTTCATCGCCAAAGCACGTCCCACCCAGGTTCAAGGCCCCACCCAAACACATAAGGTTCAAAAGGTGTTATTGATGGAAATGGATGAAATAAGGAAACAAGGATTGTGCTACTACTGTGATGGCAAGTACTTGCCTAGACATAAATGCAAGGAACCAAAATTATTTCAAAGTGATGCTATTGATAACAGCTCAGTAGAGGAAGATCCATCCCTTGAGGTGTTCGAGGAAGAAGAGGGGGAAACCCAAACTAACAATGATCTCACAGCTATGCTCGATGATCCTATTATATCACTACATGCCATGGCTGGCATTTCTTCATCTCAGACTCTTAAAATCTGAGGCTTTATTAAACATCGACCAATAGTGGTATTGATTGATAGTGGAAACACATAAATTTATCCATAAGAGAGTCACAGAAGCTGTTCATTACTTTGTATGGGCAGTATCTAATTTCCAAGTCCTTATCGCTGATGGGGGGACCATGAAATGTCAAGGCCGTTGTGAAAATATTAAGCTTTAGATGGGAGAATACCACCTAAAGATCCACATGTTTTCCATTGAAATGGGTGGTTGCGATATTTTCCTGAGGGTTGAATGGATTTGTACACTGGGCCCTATCAAAATGGATTTCCAGGAGTTATATATGAGCTTTAAGCAAAATGATTACATTCATACATTAAGGGGACTCCAGGAAGGTGCTCCTACTATCATCAAATCACATCGAATGGACAAGCTTTTAAAAAAGGGCCATCATGGAGTAGTCACCTAATTTAATTCCATCCAAGCCATTGAATCCACTACTTATCATATTCATCCTAAGATGCAACATGTATTAGATCACCACTAGCGAGTCTTTAAATAACCTAAAGAGATTCCACCCTCTAGGGGTGAACATGATCATAACATCCCTTTGGTCCTAGGTTCCCAATCACCTAATGTCCTCCCATATCAATATCCTTTTTCCCTGTTGGCTTGATGGGGCTTGACCCAGGTTCAGAAGTGTTTTAGCCAAACAAATATCGCACTACCGGCCCTTTCGGCAACAGTCCGCGGAGCGTGGATTGAAGTCTCACCCGAGGTAGTAGGGGAGGGTGTTGGAACTAGGTTTCCGCACCCTAGGGATGTCTTGATGGGGACTGGAAGGATTGTGAACCGATCTGTGCACTCGCTCTACTCTGCTAAGCTGTCAGGACTTCGCGTAGATCGGCTATGAGGCACTTCTTTGATTCTTAGTATTAAGGGGGTTATTATAGATCAGATCTAATTCTTCAAGTCTTTAAGCAAGCATTTAACAGTTATAACTGGTGCGCACACCCATAAATATTACAGATTTGCATAAACTCAGAACATAAGCATACACGTATAGATCTGCGATAAAACACACAACAATTTAGAAATACTTAGCTTTTATTAATCTTCTATTCATTACAACCATATCCACCCTGCGCAGTCAGCTGCAGGGGTCTGCGCACACAGTTGCGGACTCTACCAGGCCTCTGTGCACATAGCTGTAGAGCCTACTCAACTACTATCACCCACAACTCGGACTTACAAACTCAGAGCGACTATCGCCTTCAAAAACCCATAACATTCAAGATCCAAAACCCAAAAACTAACTTCTAACCTTAGAACCCTGCTCTATTTATACATTCCCATGGTCCGCTAACCATGGGTAGGCCGAATTGCTTTCTATTATCTTACATTATTCTCGGGCGGACAACCCTTTGACTTGACTCATTATAATTCGCGCTTCACGCACTTCGTGGAACCTTTACCATACTTTTACCCAAAATTGTGGGCTTTAAGCCCCAAAACCGTTACGCGGGGGATCGGCTGCCCAACAAGCCCCCAACACAATCAATGTGACTTGTCCCGAGTCACTCTGCTGGTGCAGCAATCTTCTCGCGGAGGTCATCCAACAATTTTTGTGCTTCGCTTATGCTCGTAACAAATTCTTTCACCATCTGCTATACCCATTGTACACGAGCCACTGATGCATCATTATCAGTTTTAGTTGCTTGTCCGGGTTCATATACTGCCTGCATGTGTGCTAACTTTCCCTCGATGTTGGCAGAGACCGCGAATGCCTCATCAAGCCAAGGCTGGATGCGTTCTTTAAGCACTAATTCCTTCTGCCGAGCAGCGTCAACTTGTGCCTTGAGAACTTGGGCCTCCCTCATCTTGGCCATTCGGTGCGTAATAACAACCATCTGTGCGGTCCACTTGACATTATCATAGGCTTGTTGTAACTCCCGGGCTTCTATCTCCAACTGCTGTAAGGTGGGGTCTTCCTATAGTGAAGTGATCGTGCTAAGTGATTGATCCAACAAGCCGGTGCACTCTTGCATGGCACATGCTATTGCTTCCCGCTTGGATTGAATGGTGCTTTCTGCTGCTCTCTGACCTCCGGTGGTGTAGAAGGCTGCAATTTCAGTTTCAGTTCTATGATCTGCAAGTTGAGGTCTAACTGGATCCTTTCTTCTTCTTTCTTCACTTCGCGGAACCCACTAGCCAACTTGTGGATCTGTATGTCTACAAGTAAATCTTCCGCAATCTCGAGTTCAGGGGCATGACAACACGCTTCTTCTACAATTTGCTCCAAATTTTGATTTTGTGCTATTGCTTCATCACGTTGGAGGCTCAATTTCTCGATGTTAATTCATTGCTTGTTGAGTATCTATACCGCACGTCCTTCCCTAGCATGGAGCTCCGTCGTTGTGCCATCCTGTAGCTAGTATAAGATTTCTCGTGGGAGGGCAGGCAAATCTAATCCAAGTCCCGTAAGCCGGCTACCACAACTTTGTCCTCCACATCGTCTGTTGTCAATGCTCCTGCCGGGAGTGTGATAGTATTAGCCATTTTGGCCTGCAGCAGCTGCTTAGTTGCTGAAATACCTATAGCTCCATGGGTAGCGACTACTCCCGGCTGTGGGGCCCATGCTTCAAGTTCCTGCAGTTGCACCCTGAGCGCCCCCAACACAGTCTGTTGCTCTGTCATGGCCTCGTCGAGCACCTCCTTGGTGACTTCATGAACTGTATCCCTGATGTCACATAGGTCACCCTCAGTCAATGTGATAAGTTCCCCGTCCAACTTGGATGCCTTGGTCTTCTTCCATGACCTTGAGCATTCTGTCGTGCGCGGTCATTTTAAGGGCGAACAGGTGGTGGTTGGCGCCACACCTTCCATCACCGTATCCACTTCCGGCTCTGTGGTCACATTCGGGCCGCTTTCGTCCTCTGTTGTAGTAGCCCCTCCTACTGTTGCCTTATCTGTGGAAGCCTGCACTGCCTCTTGGGACGCCCGTACTTCCTCAGTGAGCTGTTCGTTTCACTTCTGCTGTGCTAAGAACTTGGTTGCAGCCTTCTGTTTTTGGATTGCGGTCTCATCGCACCCTACCGCATCTGGTCCGTGCCACTCCAGTGGCCAGGTATCAAGCACCGCAAAAACAACGTCGTTGATGGAAATGAAAGGAAGCATGGTCCACGTCTTCTCTGGATCCTTGCACGCCTGGATATATACATGGTGCATATTCACCTTAAAATCGGCCACATTCTTCACACTGTCATATACCTTGGCAGATAGATGGGGTTGCATGTTGATTCACTGGCGTATGCTCGCGTCCATCAGTATCCAGAAAATCTTGACTTCTCGGATTCTTGTGGCATCCTTTGTCGCCCATAGCGACATGTATTTTGTGGCCTCTGGCCAATCCTAGTCTAGGGAAGGAAACTGACTATCCTCGGGTAATTCACTTGTAACCAATAGGATGGATAAGAGAAACCATGCATAGTGGAAGGTCTTACCCTGCTCCTGGGCCTCCCTGTAGTTGGTTAGGAATTCGTCGCGGAGGAACTGCACCCAATTGAACCGTTCCCCTTCTGCGCATTGCTCAGCTAATGTGACAACCGTTGCTGGGACCTCACTGCCTTGGCATTTTCTCATTACCTTTCCTGCCAGCAACTAGGTAGCAATGCGGACCCCTTTGTCCTGAATACTAGTAATAGCATACCCTCTCTGCTTTTTCTCCAACTTGTATTTCTTTTTCATGGATTCTGCAATCGTCAAGTTGTCACTCATGCTAACTATTTCTGCGGGGTCCCTTCCTTCACAGGGAAGCTGAGAGATCCTATGAATGAGCTCCACCATGATGGGGATGGGTTTGTCTAGCCATAAGTACCCATCGTGCACCAGGCAGAGCAGTTGCCTGATGACCAATATTGTAATGGGGGCCTGATGAAAATGTGGAATTGATAGGAGGTGGAGTAGCCTGGCCTCCTCCACCTTTCACAACCATTTCTGTGGCTGTAGTGTCGTAACGGCCCCCTCTGTGCTTTGTTCCATTAGCTCACTAGTTTCCAAATGGGGAAACTTCTCAGTATCCACAAGGTCCCAATCTTCAAATTTCATAGTGGGGATGTGGCCAGTCGTCGTTCCTTCTAACATAACCCCTTTGTGGAGGGCCGGGGTTATAAGTGTGTTTTTTACGACATCCAAATCTTTAGGTACCTTGACCCTCCCTTTCCGTGGAGGGACATACTTAGGCTGTTTTGCTGGAGCCCGTACTGGCTGGATATCTTCTTCCATCTCTTCTTCTGGTTCTATTTCTTCGACAAAGGTCGGAGGATCCTCTTCCTCTTCATCACTCTCAATAGTAACCATTTTTCCCTTTTCCTCCATCGACAATTTGCTGAATCAGGGATTTCACGAAGACATCCAGACCGATCCTACTACCTGTGGGTCCTTCTTGGTCCACAGCGTCCGGGGTGATTTAGGGATCTCGGTTATCCCCACCCCTGCGGTGTAGCGTTCTATGTAACATCCTTGGATGTGGACATCATCCGAATTAGGGACTCCTGCATATCCTTCGGCAATGCTTGAAACCATGGACTTTCACTCAGTAGTGCCTCATTCATCATGCTCCTATCTCGTGGATAACGGGGTGACTTAATATGCAAAGTGCCAAGCGTTGGTTGGTAGTAGGCCGCCTGTGCTTTATATGTCTTTTTAACTTTAAATTTGATTGTTCCCCCCTTTCATGGCTCATTACTGCGATTTTGGTGGTAGATCCATTCAATCCTGTGTCTTAATTGCCCGTCGTCCGCTGCTCGGTGTCCTAAATGGGACATCTTGTCATGAACAGTATCAGTAACAGTTACCTTCTAGCTAGCCCATGCAGCAGTGCAACCTCCTCTGCGCGACTGTGACCCTAATGATCGACTGGTCTTGCGCAGAACCTCCTTTTCGCGCAGATCTCCTGCATACTTGTTTATAGTCCCACGCCTCCTTTCAACTGCTTGGAGCGCTGAGACTGTGTCTCCTACAAATAGGCAGGTGGTCGCACCCTTGGTGCGAAACTTCAATTTTCCCGCTAGCCCAGGCTGCAGGCACCTTTCGAGTACCTTGGTATACGATAGCCCATCGCGTTCTACTGTATATGTTTCACGCCCTCGTTGGTTCAGTCGCAGCCATGATAGCAGGGTCGCGGCTCATTCTATTATCGTAGTAGGACCGGCCAAGTCTGGTCCCCTTATTCTCAGATTCACGCGGCTCGCTCACACGACTCCAATTTTTAGTTTGCGGATTTATGCGTCCAGCATCATGCTTTTCCTCCTCAACCATGCCCATTCTTCATTGAGCTTGCGAAGTCTCAAGCTGCCATGCCGAATGGCTTCCTGCAACTGCGAATTCCTTTGCCCGGGTCCTCACTTTTAGTTCGAACTGTAGGGGCGGTGGTTGGGGAAATTCTCTTCACCTTCCTGGTTTCATTGTGTCTGATCATGGATAGGGTTATCTTTGCACACCCTGGCACATGCAGATTTAGTTGGGGTAGTGGTTGTGCAGTACAACTGCACCCTTCATCGTAGGCGGTTGCCTGAACCGCTCTGTCCTGGTTGCCCAGGCCGTGTTTGATGCTGATGGCCTCCCACCCATACACGCAATCGCCTTCTCCATTCATGCCCATTCCACCTACTCTTCCACGCTGTACCCCACCCTGTGCACAACGCCCCATTTTGTACCCCGTGCTGCTCTTGCTCCATGATTATAGTTCCACAGTGGTCTATGAATTCCTCCTTGCTTGTTGCGCCGTCGTCATCTGCTGGCAGTTTCCTTGCTTCGGTTGTCACGCGTCGCAATGATCTAATCATCATATTACAATTTAGCGTTGTTACTTCATGCAAAGGTTTCGCCATCGTTCTATCTCTTCATTTGAGTCCGACGTGCAGGAACTGTCGCGTTCCCATGAGATTCTCCCGTCCGTTGTTGGATTCACCCGATCCTAGTCTTGCGCCGTTATCTGGTAGATGCAGTCTAGTTCATCGTCACTGTCCTCATCGCGCACATGTTTAGTGTAGCATGCTATGTCGGCTGGTCTAGCGGAACTATTACACGGAGCGAATTTTTCTCGAATATCATCTTCTGTTTTTATAAATTGATGACCCCATTCATGTCTGTGGCCCAATCTATTCCTAGCAACGCAGGGTACGGATTACTGTCATCAACAATTTCTATTACCTCAAATTCCGTTTGAGTACTTACGCCTTCAATGTCCACTGTCACGCCTTGCAATCTTCCCATCGGTAAGATCTTTTGTTGGTTGGCCATCCATAATTGAATAGGAGACCACTGCAGCGTGGGCCTGCCCATGCGTTCCAACTCTGTTTTGGCAATACATTCGCATCTGACCCCAAATCCAGGATGACCTGATCCATCTCATACTCACCAATTTGCGCCGTCATTCGCGTTTCCTTCCCGGTGTGCAAAGCATGTTTTCCAAGTTTCCAAACCACGCATGGCTCTCCTGACCCTGCACACCTAGTGTACAAATTTTGAATAATATGACACTTATTTACAGAGATTATCCCAATTATACACTATTTGCGGAATGCATGCATAATACATAACCTCCTCTACGTTGATCATCAATTTTGCGGAATTAAAAACAATGAAACATCAATCGCATGCGCACATTAACATAGTGTGTATTGGGAAAGCATATAGCTGAAAACCCCCAACTATCTGTATATTATAATGATAGAGAACATGTAACAATACATAGTACAATACTCCTCACAAGTACTCAGTACTATCTCCACCTGCTACACACAAACTAGCTCAGATCTGAATCAAGTCACAGGTTCAAATATCCTCCGCTGTCTGCCTGCCTCTACTGTGCAATCCAATTTGAGAATAGGAATTATCCAAGCTCATTTTCCTTGGCTTGTACTACGCTTATTGGCAATCTCCATCAATGCATGTGCAAATCTCATGCACAGCTATAGTCACAACTGATAGCAGTCTCACTCTTTCACCCACCTCTAACACTTGTCTCCACTGAACTATCCATGCACTGAGTTAACTGATGTATTCTTTAGTTGCTTTATGAGTTAATAATTAGTGAATTAATTAATAATTCATTCACATCACTCATCACTAGTGTATTCTGCAGTTAGACTAAATACAACTAGTTCAACTAAGTCAAACTGAACACAGCTCCATCAACTCCTCAATCAACTCTTCCAAACTCAATCACTTGAGTTCTAACTGAAGTACATCATGCAATAGCTCAACTAACCCATAAGAAAAGCGTATTTCCTTCTGACAGTTGCATGTGCCACATCCATAGCTCGAACTGAAGTGCTCCAAGAGGATAAGATAATGTTTATAGTCCAAATATTATTAAGAGCTAATAATATTCGACTGTTCTATTTTTAACCTAGCAGTCTAAAAATAAACTCTGCCCATATGTCTCAAAATAGAAGTCCATATATTTTTACCAACATGACCAATAATCCACAAATAGCATCCCGCAACTCATAGACCATGATCCATATGTCTAAAAATAGACTTTGCGCCAAACATAGCCTACGGGCCCACTTAGTGAAGGCGACTCCTTTCCACTAAGCTCCATCATCTTGTTGCATTTTCAACACTCCCTCTCAACAAGATATGGATTATTTGCAACCCCTATCCTACAACTTTGGAACGTTCTGCATGCAACACATTTTCCCGATCCACTTGCTCCTACAACACTTGGAACAAAAACACTCCTAACTGACCACTCTGATGGGCTAGGAACATACTCTGATGCTGAAGCTCTACCTGCTGCTGACAAGTGCTCCCTCTCTAACATCTGCGCTACTGCGACATCTCCATGCATCTCACACCCTTGCACACCTCTCTGTGCCTCCTAGCACTGTGCAAAACACTTGTGCCTCTCGCATTGCTGCAGCCTGCTAGCTATGTGCTGTCCTGGGATTCCCTACACTGTCACTCTCTCTGCCACTCCATCCGCATCTGTCTCTTCTCAATTAGTCAGTTCCTGCTACTCCACATCGGGGCTCCCATAGCAAGGTCTCATCCAAGAGTTTGGGTACCTCAAGGATCCTGCCCCTCCTCCTTGGGACGATCACTCTATATCGCCCCACCTCCTACCTGGAGGTATGGCTGCATGTGATCCCTCAGCCCACCTGGCTCGAAGTTACCCCCTACTGGAGGTCTCTGCATGAGTAGATGTCTCTACTCGATCTCCTCTTATCTTCCCTTGTTGTGGCTGCTCCACAAGCTCCTGAAGCTGCTGCACCAATCGTGGCTCCTCCACAATCGTCTGAGACTTCTTCTGGCTCTGCATGTTGAGAGGTAATATACGCTCCCTCTCAACCACCAAGTCTCCATCAATTGCCTCATTGCTCAAGGCTTTGCATGCATCTTTAACCTCAAGAGCATACAGGTTCTTGACTCGTGAACTAATCTGCTTCACCTGTCTAGTGATGATGTGTCCAAGGAAAACCTTTCCCTTACTGAAGACTACATCATAGCCTCTATCTTCCAACATCGTGATCGACACCAAGTTTCTCTTCAGTCCTGGTATATACTTGACATCGGTCAAGGTAAGGCGAGCTCCATGCTCCCTCTGAAAAATAACTGTGCCTACACTTGAGACACTATACTTCTCATCATCACCCATCGCTATGAGTATCTGGAGATTTTTCTCCTCCAAAGTACTGAACAAACTCTTGTCACCGGTCATGTGGAAAGAAGCTCCACTGTCAAGAAACCAACCACTTCCCACCATGGATGAAACCATGCATGCGAAGAGTGTGAAATCGAACTCAAACTGTGAAGCAAGTGCCTCACCTTTAGATCCTTCCCCGGATCCCTTCTTGGATTTCCTCCGTGGACAATTTGCAGCATAATGGCCCACTTCATGACAATGAAAGCATCGCACTTTCGATTTGTCAACCTTCTTCCCATCATTGGAAGAACTGGATTCAGAAAGAGAACCCTTCTCCTTCCCCTTCTTTGCTTTGGCAGCCAAAGCGAAATCTTCTTCATCAGATGCCTTTGATGAAGATCCGTCCCTGGTATTTCGCCTGATCTCCTCTTGCACAAGATCTGACCAAAGTCTCTCCCATCCTAGAAATTTCTCCCGACCATTGACAGAGTCCTGATAGGAATGCCAACTCTTCGGAAGACCAAGGAGAGCCAAGCTCACCAAGTCCTCATCATCGACAGTCACCCCCACACTTCCCAGCTCATCCCATCATTGGGTGAAATTTGTGAGATACCTGGGCATACTGTCTCCATTCTCACACTTAATGTTTCTGAGTTTATCCTTGAGCGCCAACTTCCTCTGGTCGCTCTTGCTTTGGAATAAATCTGTCAACACTTTCCACATCAAGTATGGAGAAGCCTTTCCATGTAGGCTGGATACAATGTGATCCTTCACGCCCTCCAACAGAATCCTTCGACGCTTTGCTATCTTCTTTCGCCAAACCTCAACGTGAGCAGCATCAGTAGGCTTTGGGACCTCAGCCTTTATGAACTCCTTCAACCCATTGTCATCTAACACCACCTCCATCCTATCTTTCCATGCAATATAATTTGAGTTGCCCTGAAGAGCATACTCCAATCGCAATCCGTTGAAAGACATTTCAACTTTGACACCAAGAAAACACTGTTGCAAATTCGAATTCCACCAGCTCAAAACTCAACCGCTTCTGATCTAAAATTCGTGAGAACAAAGTATTTCTCGTATAGAGATTGACTGTATGGGATTTTACCAGATATCTCACCTTCCAAAAGAAGGATGAATCCAGAGGCTACCTGGCCCGATTACAGACTCTGCCTGAAGAAATAAAATGTAATCACTTTCTGAATAATAGATCTGATGATCAACTCTGCTCTGATACCATGTAGAAATTTTGAATAATATGACACTTATTCACAGATATTATCTCGATTGTACACTATTTGCGGAATGCATGCATAATACATAACCTCCTCTACGTTGATCATCAATTTTGCGGAATTAAAAACAATGAAACATCAATCGCATGCGCACATTAACACAGTATGTACTGGGGAAAGCATACAGCTGAAAACCCCCAACTATCTGTATATTATAATGATAGAGAACATGTAACAATACATAGTACAATACTCCTCACAAGTACTCAGTACTATCTCCACCTGCTACACACAAACTAGCTCAGATCTGAATCAAGTCACAGGTTCAAATCTCCTCCGCTGTCTGCCTGCCTCTACTGCGTAATCCAATGTGAGAATAGGAATGATCCAAGCTCGTTTTCCTTGGCTTGTACTACGCAATCCTCATTGGAAATCTCCATCAATGCATGTGCAAATCTCATGCACAGCTATAGTCACAACTGATAGCAGTCTCACTCTTTCACCCACCTCTAACACTTGTCTCCACTGAACTGTCCATGCACTGAGTTAACTGATGTATTCTTTAGTTGCTTTATGAGTTAATAATTAGTGAATTAATTAATAACTAATTCACATCACTCATCACTAGTGTATTATGCGGTTAGACTAAATACAACTAGTTCAACTAAGTCAAACTGAACACAACTCCATCAACTCCTCAATCAACTCTTCCAAACTCAATCACTTGAGTTCTAACTGAAGTCCATCATGCAATAGCTCAACTAACCCATAAGAAAAGCGTATTTCCTTCTGACAGTTGCATGTGCCACATCTGTAGCTCGAACTGAAGTGCTCCAAGAGGATAAGATAATGTTTATAGTCCAAATATTATTAAGATCTAATAATATTCGACTGTTCTATTTTTAGCCTGGCAGTCTAAAAATAGACTCCGCCCATATGTCTAAAAATAGAAGTCCATCTATTTTTACCAACATGACCAATCATCCACAAATAGCATCCTGCAACTCATAGACCATGATCCATATGTCTAAAAATAGACATAGTCTAAAAATAGACTCTCTGCCAAAAATAGCCTACGGGCCCACTTAGTGAAGGCGCCTCCTTTCCACTAAGCTCCATCATCTTGTTGCATTTTCAACACCTAGTGATCAGCTCTTGTAGTCCCTTAACTGCCTTATATGCACATAGCAGCTTCATACATATCTCTAAAAAGGTAGTAAGCATCGAAGGACCCATTCCCAGCTCAAGTGAATCCTTACTACCTGAAGTAGAGGCTTTCGTGAAGTTCTTCTTAGCTTCCTTAGATGTTCCCTTCATGTGTTCCATCTCAAAGTCAGGTTCCTTTGTAGGAGCATCACGAACCTTCACATCTTCTCTGGGTCTTTTCCTCATATCTTCCCCTGTAGTTGCACCGCTTTTGAGTACCATGTTTACGTTGGGGTTATCTTCGCATGGTTCAGACCTCATCATTTGGATATTTTGAGTTGGATTAGGCTGTAGTACCCCCTTTTCACAAATTTGGGTAGTTAGCGTCGGACAATCTACCATTTCATGGTCAAATTGCTCACAGTACGGACAAGATATTCTCGTCGGGTTAGTACAATCACGAGCGTAGTGCCCCGACCCTCCGCAATTATAACAGATCAACTGTCTGTGCCCTCGTCCAGGTCCCATTCCTCCTCTCCCTCATCTGCGTCCTTGGAATCCACCGTGTGGCCCTGTGGCTGGATCGAAACCTCGCGTTTCAGTTTGCATTCGATAGGCTGGGGTCCTATCCATCATTAGCTCATAGCTTCGACACGTTCGCTCGTTGTGACCCACTGATCTATAGAAGTTGCAATACAGTTGCTGCAGAGTCTGGGTATACTTCTGCAATAGGTGACAGTTGTTCGTTGCATGCTTTCGTCCTACTTGACAATTCATGCACCAGAGTGTGGGCACCGCACTAGGCCTTGCTTGTACCTCCAGCCTCAATGGCATTGGTCCTCCTCCCGCTAAATAGTTCGCAAATATAGGGCAGTGATCCTTGTCATGACCCTGGCCTTTGCATTTGATACACCACACTTCCTCACGCGCCTCTGGTTGGGGCACCATATCTTGCGTCAAGCTTTGCATGTCCAAGCATAGGTTTTGTAGTTGCACGTGGATTTACTGAACTCCCAACTGAAGATCCTGTATTGGAGTTTCATGCAACCTCATCGCTATCTCTAATGCTTTAGCCTGGGTTGAGATCTTTTTCTGTGATAGTGCCATCCTCAGATGTGGTGTTAAAGACGCCACAAACCACGCGCAGTGTTGTGCATTCGTCAGCGTCGTGTTAGCCTCATGGATCGTACTCTTTAGTCTTTGATCTAGATCCCAAGGGGTTTCACTTGGCAACATCACGATCTCCTTGAACTCGATGATCGACTGCGTCTTTGATTTTGGCTAGCTAAATTATTTGTTCAATGCATCTTGGATCTTCGCTATTCCTGCATTTGGATGATCGCTAGAATGCTTTATATACCACGTCAATGCGCGATCCTACAGCACGCTCACCAAAGTAGCCTTTTTAATGTTATCATCCGTAACACCTTGGGCTTCCCATACTGCCTTTACCACGAAATAGAACTGATCCGGTTCCTCATTTCCTATGCCTCTAAATATGGGCAACTTGATTGCACTTGCCATTCCAACCCTCGGAGGTGGCAGAGGAGGGGTAGGTGAAGATGGGGTTGATGTAGGTGAAGTGGGTGATGGCATGGATGGCGGTGGTAACAATGGAATGTGTTGCTTTATCAACTAGACCATGCTTCTGGGAGAGAACCCAGTGAACTCCTCCTTGCTTCCTCGTGACAGTGAAATTAGGGGACTGTTCTTTGTTCCTTTGATCCCTTGGTAGCCTCTTCCACTCCGCATTACCCTAGACATCAATGGATTCGCATAACCCATTTTTCACATAACAACATTTTAATCCAGGTATTCAGCGATTTGATGTACTTACCCTGCGGTCCCTTGAGAAAGTGTCTTTCTGCTTCGCTATAACTCATAGTTGTGTTTATCGTGAACTCAGTGATAAACCTTCCTATTACCCGATACAACCAGTGATTTACTGCCTTTGCGATTTTATCTTCAGATGCCTCTAGCCTGCGCACCAACTCTGGATTCCACACGATGGGCTGATCAAGTTTGCACCTTCCCTTAATGTCAGCTAGCCTCGCAATCCACTCATACAGTTTTGTCGAGAAGGATGCAAAACGATCTCGGGGATTTCCATGTATATGTAGTGATCCAGCCACCTCTTTTCAGATATCTGTGGAGTTTTGTTTTCCTGTACCATGAACTCATGAAGCTTCTAAAACAACAAATCTTCAATCTCTTTCTTCGTAGGGTTCCAGCGTTCTGACATCAGACATCCCTTAGGCAAATCCCGGTCCCGACAACGAAACCATTTGTTGGCTTGATGGGGCCTGACCCAGGTTCGGAAGTTTTTTAGCCAAACAAATCCCACACTACCGGCCCTTTCGGCAACAGTCCGCAGAGCGCGGACTGAAGTCGCACTCGAGGTAGTAGGGGAGGGTGCTAGAACCAGGTTTCTGCACCCTAGGGATGTCTTGATGGGGACTGGAAGGATCGCGAACTGATCTGCGCACTCACTCTACTCCGCTCAACTGTTAAGCCTTCGCATAGCTCGACTATGAGGCACTTCTTTGATTCTTAGTATTAAGGGGGTTATTATAGATCAGATCTAATTCTTCAGTTATTTAAGCAAGCATTTAAAAGTTATAACCAGTGCGCGCACCCATAAATGTTACAGATTTGCATAAACTCAGAACATAAGCATACACGTATAGATCTGCGATAAAACACACAACAATTTAGAAATACTTAGCTTTTATTAATCTTCTGTTCATTACAACCATATCCACCATGCACACTCAGCTGCAGGGGTTTGTGCACATAGTTGCAGACTCTACCAGGCCTCTGTGCACACAGCTGTAGAGCCTACTCTACTACTATCACCCACGACTCAGACTTACAAACTCAGAGTGACTATCGCCTTCAAAAACCCATAACATTCAAGATCCAAAATCCCCAAAAAAACTGACTTCTAACCTTAGAGCCCTGCTCTATTTATACATTCCCATGGTCCGTGGACCATGGGCAGGCCGTCTTGCTTTCTATTATCTTACATTATTCTCAGACGGACAACCCTTTGACTTGACTCATTACAATTCACGCTTCGCGCACTTCGTGGAACCTTTACCATACTTTTACCCAAAATTGTGGGCTTTAAGCCCCAAAATTGTTACGCAGGGGATCCGCTGCCCAACATTCCCAAAAGAATAAAATTGAGAAAATCATCAAGGAACTCCTCAAAGTCGGTGTTATTCATCCCAGCATTAGCCCTTATTCATCTCCAGTGGTCATGGTTCTAAATAAATATGGAGAATGGCGCACGTGTCCAAACTTTCGGGCCCTTAACAAGCTCACTATCAAGGAAAAATTTCCTATTCTGGTTGTTGACGATGTGCTTGAAGAATCGCATGGTGCAAAATTCTTTACCAAGATAGACCTTCGCTCGGGCTATCACCAAATATGCATGAAGGAAGTAGAAATTCCCAAGACCGCCTTCCAAACTCATGAAGGCCATTATGAATTCTTGGTCATGCCATTTGGTCTCTGTAATGCTCCATCTACTTTTCAAAGCCTCATGAACCACCTTCTGAAACCATATCTCCAAAAATTTGTCCTGGTCTTCTTCGATGACATTCTCATCTACAACATAACTTGGGACAAACATCTTCAACATGTAGACTAGATATTGCAACTGCTCCGAGATCACAAATTATTTGTCAAATTATCCAAGTGCTCCTTTGGTGTGGAAGAAGTATAGTATTTGGGACACATTGTGGGTCGTGAAGGAGTGAGGGTTGATTTGAAAAAAATTCAGGCAATGCAATATTATCCCCAACCAAAAACCTTGAAGAGTTTGTGGGGATTTTTGGGTCTCACTGGATACTATCACAAATTTGTCTGCAATTATGGACACATTACTAGACCCCTCACTAAGCTTCTCAAGAAACATTCATTTCTCTAGACTGATGCAGCTCAGTAGACCTTCTTGGATCTAAAACAAGCCATGTGCTCCACTCTGGTATTGGACCTATCCAAATTCACCAAATCTTTTGTGATTGAATATGATGCTTCAAGTACGAGTATTGGCATTGCATTAATGCAGGGAGGTAGACCATTGGCTTTCACCAGTCAACAACTCAGTGACAAACATATGGGCCAATCTACTTATGAGAAAGAAATGATGGTCATCTTACATGCAGTAGACACCTAGTGGCCATACTTATTGGGGCATCATTTCCAAATTTGCATAGACCATCACAACCTAAAATATTTTCTAGAGCAACATCTATCATCGCCACAACAAAATAAATGGCTTGCCAAAATGCTAGGATATGATTATGAGATAATTTACAAGAAGGGGCATGACAATGTAGTGGCTCATGCTTTATCGTGCCAATTTGAGGATGAGAGCACCCTTCTATCCATCTCTCTACCCATACTAGATTGGATTGAAGAGGCTTGCAAGGATTGGTTCTCCGGTCCCTCCCTTTCCCAACTCATTAATAACTTAAGAGAAGCCACAGATCTCTTAAATCCAAAAAACTTAAGAGAAGATCTTAATTCCTCAGGAGACTATTCTTTGAAGGATGAGATTCCTCACTACAAGGATTGAGTAGTGATATTCCCAACATCCACCCTCAAAACTCGCATCTTGGACAAGCTGCACTCATCTCCAATTGCAGGAAATTCATGATTTTAGAAGACTTATGCTTGCACACGTTGTTCTTTCTTTTGGAC
Source organism: Pinus tabuliformis (assembly GCA_031772625.1). Lineage (NCBI taxonomy): Eukaryota > Viridiplantae > Streptophyta > Pinopsida > Pinales > Pinaceae > Pinus > Pinus tabuliformis. The sequence continues at coordinate 1,145,859,518 of CM062811.1, read as the reverse complement.
TAGCATGAAAAACAACATTATTACTTTTGTATCCAAATGTGATGTGTGCCAACGCAACAAAGGGAAAAAATCAAGTTATTGGGAACATTACAACCATTGCCACTCCCTGCTTATGTCTGGACGAATGTTTCCATGGATTTCATCACTAGTCTCCCAAAGTTAGACAATAAATTAGTCATCATGGTGGTTGTTGATAGACTTTCTAAATATGCTCATTTTTGTGCTTTACCACACCCATTTACCCCCACTTTGGTGGCTCAAGTTTTCTTGGACCAGATCTTCAAACTGCATGGCATGCCAAATTCCGTTGTGTCTAATTGTGACCCCACTTTCACCAACAAATTTTGGCAGGAACTTTTCAATCTATAGGGCATGGAAATCCAACTAAGTACCGCATATCATCCCCAAACCGATGGTCAAACGGAAGCAGTCAAAAAGTGTTTGGAGACCTATCTGAGGTGCTTCACTTCAGAAAAGTGGCGTCAATGGGTACAATGGCTTCCTTTAGTTGAATGGTGGTATAATACTAACTATCTTGAAGCCACCAAGATGACTCCATATGAGGTAGTGTATGGCCAACTACCACTGTCACCTATTTCTTATATCCTTGCACGTTCTAAAGTATTGGAAATTGATCAACTCCTACAGAACCGTGCCGCCATGATCACTCATCTCAAAGATAATATACATCAAACTCAAAACTAAATGAAGCAACAGGTTGACCAACATTGTTCTGAGCGCTCATTTCAAGTAGGGGATCAGGTATTCCTGTGACTCCAACCATATAAGAAAATGTATCTTAAAGAAAAGGGATACCATAAATTAGCCCCAAAATTCCATGGGCCTTATTAGATACTTCAGGGTATAGGAGAAGTTTCCTACAAACTGGCCTTGCCACCTACTTCAAAAATCCATTTTTTCTTCCATGTATAATGTCTCAAGAAAGTGGTGGGGAACAATTCCAAAGTTCAAACAATTATACTTGAATTGGATGAGGAAGGCTCACTTTGGCTCCGACCAAAAAAGGCCCTTGATACTCGCGAAAGACATCTCCACATACGCACGATCAAGAAATTCCTCATGAAGTGGAACTCCAGAAGATGTGACCTGGGAAGTAGCCATTGTTCTTCAGCAGTTTCCGTAGCTTCAACCTTGAGGAAAAGGATGCTTTTGATGGGGGAGGGCATGTTAGGGTCCAACCCTGACCCCTTTATTTATGTAATAAGCCTAAGGGGTCGAGTCAGAGTCATAGTTGGTTAAAGATTCAATAAATCCCACACTAATAATTGTAAGTGGTTGACTGACATTATAGAAAAAGGACCACAATTAGTTGTAAACGGGCCTTAGTTAATAAATAAAGTGGTTAACCCGTGTTATGCAAGGGACCACTAGTAGTTAGTGTTTTGGATGTCATTTAGCTACAAATAGTCTTAGTTAGTAAGGTAAAATATCATCGAGGCTTATTTTAATTGAACTCCACTTTATTGGAGGTTTCCCCCTTGAAGAGACAAGTGAACATTGAATCTGCTTCTAAATAATAAAATACTTTGCATTTTTTCTCATTTCATGTGATAATTCTGTGTTTTGGTCTTTATTTCTTCGCATTTCTTGTATTATGGATTTCTCGCAGGTCAAGAGTATAACATGATGCACTAGATATTTTGGTTTGATTGATCAGTTAATTGGATGATCACCGAGTTAGATTGAAATCCCATTGCACAACTGATCTTCCATTAGTTCTTCCAACAGTTGGAACTTGTTTAACTGAAAACAACTTGAAATAAATGACCTTGATTACTACAAATTAGCAATCAAACATGCTTAATGAAACTCTTACTCCTCCAACTCGAATTTACTGAGTAAACCGAGTGACACAATCCATGTCATACAAGTTAAATGCATCCAAGTTGTTTGCTAATGTGGAAATTCAAATTTTCTCAATTTAATCAAGGCAAAATCAAATTGAGAATTTCTTGCTGCATTTTTCAACACTCCCTCTCAGTGAGAAAGGGATTATCAACCACCCCTATCCTGCAATCGTGGAACTTGAACTTCCATCTTGATAAGGCCTTTGTCAAAATTTCAACATCTTGTTCCTATGTCAGAATGTATTGTAGCAACATTATCCACCTCTTCACACAGTCCTTTAAATGGTGACACCAGATATCTATACGATTGAATCGATTGTGAAATACAAGATTATCAGAGAGCTTAATGAAACTCTAATTATCACAATAGATCATAGTTGGATCCATCATCTAATGAAACAATCCCACAATATCTTTCTCATTTAGATCACCTCACATGTTGCTTGGCTTGCAACCATGTATTATGCTTCTTTCGAGTTGAGCACCACATATATTTGATTCTTGTTGTACTAGGAAACAACTACGGACCCAACACTAAAAATTACACCTGATGTACTCTTTTGGTTTGATGGACTCCCTACCTAACCTGCATCTGTGAAGCCACACATCTTCACTCCCTCTGTACATATTTACCATAGTCCAAACTAGGTAGTGCCTCTGAGATATCGCAAAACATGCATAGCTTCCTTCCAAAACAATTTGGTCAACCTAACCATAGCTTAGATCAATTGGTTGACTGCATAGCACATATATGGTTGTGTGTTCACAAGATACATTAGTGAACCCACTAACTACCGATAAATGGTAGCATCCACTTCCTCACCTGAAGTGGCATCCTCCTTCCTCCAGTTGGTCACTAGAGGTGTATCTATGTGTTTGCAACTATTCGTGCAGAACCTCTGTAGTATCTCATTTGCATACTTGACTTGAGACACAAACCTTTCCCCATCGCCTTGCCAGAATTCCAACCCGAGGAAGTAGTGCACGAGACCCATGTATTTCACTTCAAATTCCCTTGCAAGATCCTCCTTGCAAGATATGATCAACTTCTCATCACCAATTAAAATTAAATAATCAACATATAAGACAATACTAAGAAATTTACCTTATACCAAGATGTGATAGAGGTTTTAATTTGCTTCATTTTTTGTGAATCCCAAAATAATGAGATAACTATCGATCCTAGAGTACCAAGCATGGGGTGCTTGTTTGAGAATGTATAATGCTTAATTGAGTCTGCACACATGAGGCTCTCGACCAAATATCTCAAAACCTTATGGTTGTTTTGTAAGGATTCTCTGGACACCACATATCCCCACAATGGTATGATATTGTCCACTTTGGGCCTAAGCCCTCATGGATTTGTTTTTGGGCTTTACCCCAAAAGGCCTCATACTAATGGAGATATTTGTCCATCCTTATATACCCATGATCCTCCCCACTTATAGTCAATGTGGGACTTTGGTCGTATACCCAACAATCCTCCCCTCGAACAAAGGACCATCGAGCCTCCCCTCGAATGATTATCCATCCGTCCACTCTCTACCAACCAGGATTCTCCGCTCCAATGCGTTGGAAGCACACGCCTTACATGGAAGCACCACCTTCCTCGAGAGCTTGCTTTATCCCAGGTCAACTCCTCTTCACCGTGTTGGGACCAGGACACGTCCATGAAGAATCCGGAGCACACCGCCTGTATTACCGGGGCCCACCACCTTCGTTCGGCATTCCGAGGATTCATCCACTTGGCTAACTTAGAACTTGGCTCTGATACCACTTGTAAGGACTCTAGACACCACATATCTCCACAATGGTATGATATTGTCCACTTTGGGCCTAAGCCCTCATGGATTTGTTTTTGGGCTTTACCCCAAAAGGCCTCATACTAATGGAGATATTTGTCCATCCTTATATACCCATGATCCTCCCCACTTATAGTCAATGTGGGACTTTGGTCGTATACCCAACATGTTTGATGTAAACCTCCTCCTTAAAAACCCCATTGAGAAATGTTATTTTTACATCCATTTGGTGGATCTTCCACCCTATCTACGCGGCCAATGCAATAATTGATCTAATGGATTAATACCTTGCTACAGGAGCAAAGGTATCCTCATAGTCAATTCCCTCAACTTGAGAGTACCCCTTGGCCACAAATATGGCCTTATACTACTCTATGTTTCCATCTGTTTCATTCTTAACCTTGAAGATCCATCTCGAACCCACAACTAATTTATCTACTGGCCTTGGGACCAATTCCCAAGAGCTGTTATTTACAATGGATTTGTATTCCTCTGCCATTGCATAAACCCATATAGGTTTCTCTATTGCTTCCTCGAAAGAGGATGGATTTGTCTCTATAAGCTCATTCATTAGAGCCATGTAGCTAGTGCACTGATTAGGTGACCTCCTCTACCTACGCAAATTTGAAGGAGCTCCCACATTTTCCCTCGCATCTTGCATAAGTCTATCAGTTTCCATGGTCCTTTTCCTGCCTTCTCTAGATGGTTATGCTTGAGTGGATCTCTCCACTCTATGCTCCTCTACTTGTGGCTACTCGAAAACTTCTCGAGGCTCCTCGTTCGGAGCTAAAATCTCCTCTTCTAGTGGGATCTGAAGCTCCCTCTCAAGAGAGCATCACATCGCTTTCTCCTTATCAAATTTCACATCCCTTCACACAATTTTCAATTTGAGGGATGGAAAGTACACACAATAGTTGTGACGAGTTTCTGTGTAACCCAAAAATACCCCCAACTCTAATGTCGGCTCAAGATTCTTCCTTTATTATTTGGAGGCATGGTAGTAAACAAAGGCTCCAAAAGTCCTGAAGTGTGACACATCCTACTTTCTCCCCAAGAAAGCCTCCTCCGTGTAAACATACCAAGAATTTGATGAGGACTTCGGTTCTGCAAGTAGACTGTTGTGTTGCATGCCTCTTCCCACAAATGCAGTGGTTAACCTTGGTCATGCAACATATCCCTCATAGATCCCATAATGCTATTGTTCTTTCTCTTAACCACCCCATTCCGCTGTAGATTGTGGGGTGATATCAACTCTCGTCGAATGCCTTCTTTTGCACAATTTTTTTTTTGAATTAATTCAACACGTACTCACCTCCATTATCGCTCATGAGGGCCTTCACCTTATTGTCGATTTATTTCTCAACCAGTGCCTTGAATTCTACGAACTTGGAGAATGTCTCATCTTTCTTCCAGATTAAGAAGATCCAACCATTCCGTGAGTCATTAATAAAAATGACAATATATATATATATATATATATATATATATATATATATATATATATATATATATATATATATATATTTTTTTTTTTTTTTTTTTTTTTTTTTTTTTTCTGGCAGTGAAGGTTGCTAAGAAGGGTCCACAAACATCAGAGTGGATCCTTTCTAAGACTACATGTGCTTTTTTTCCCGATCATGGAATGTGGATTTTGTGTACTTCCCCAAGGTACATCCTTTGCATACATCCAGCTGCTTAATTGCTCCTTTAGGGAGTCAAGTGGTTATTCGCTTTATAATATTCAAGGCGCCATGATGCAAATGGCCAATTCTTTTGTGCCAAATTTCGCTGACATCGCGACCCTACACTTTCTCTGCCTTAGTTCTTAATGCAACATAGTCTTCCACATCTAGCTTATATAGGTTCTTCACACAAACCGCGATTTGCTTCACCTGTCTTGTGGCTATATGTCTTAGGAATTCTTTTCCTCTACTGAAGATCACATCGTAACCACGGTCTTCCAAAACTGTAACAAAGATGAGATTTTTCTTTGGGACTGGAATGAACGTGACATCTTTGATTCTGAGAGGGGAGCTCGACTCGATCTGAAAGGTGATTGTATCAATCCCGTTCACGCTGTACCTTTCATATTCCCCCAACTTGATGTGTAGGTTTTGAAAATATTTCTCCTCCAGGTCATTGAAAAACTCTCTACACCCTGTCATGTGGAACAATTGTTAGGAAGGGGTCCCTAGGGTCAGTTAAGTCAAGTTTTGAGTCAATTTTGAGCAAATTTTGTAATATCTTGTTAATGAATGTAAAGTCTTTGCGAAATGTGGAAGCGGAGCTTGAAGCTAGTAGAAGTCAAAGGGGCTTTTGTTCCTTAGCTAGGTAGGTGATAGAGTTGTTTTGAGACCCGCCCATGGTATTGTAAAGTAAATGCTATAAATAGATGAGTCATAGTGAGTCTCAGTATCAATGAATTTAGAAGAATCATTGTAAGGGAAAGGTGCTAAGGCAGGAAAGTTTTGTTTCCTGTACTTAGGTGAAAGGGGAAGGCTCCTACTGCTGAGTGCATAGAGACCTTGGTAAGTCCACACGCTGAGTGCATGAGCCCCTATAGCTGAGTGCCCAGGGAGAAGAAGTCTGTAATTGAATGCTTATACTAAGAAAGATTGTTTTGGGCCGAAATAGATGCATCCGTGTTTTGTTATTTAATTATGCTAAATTTATGTATCTTCGCTCTGTGATATGTGTTAGCCCCTTATTTTTCTCTCTTTTAGCCAGTTTTCCTGACCTAAATTATAACCATTTACTGCTGTTTTACCTCTCTTATACACCCTCATCTTGCACTAGTCCAAGAACGATGACATATTTCGTATGTCCTTTATATTTCATATTTTTAACTCAACTTAGCATTAATTAATTATTTATTACATGATTTCTTGCTTATAATCACTCTTGTAACTTATCAATATCTCCAATGTTTATTTGGTAGTCAAGTGCTTACTGTGATCGCTGATCGTAGTGCAGGATCAGATCTTGCATCGGTGCCAGCACAACAAATCTTTGCAGCAGATCCGAACCTCCTTGATCACCGCCTCGTTTGAGCAGCTTCAGCCATGACAGTAAGATAGATCTGAACACAACCAAGCTCCAACCATGACAAAAAGGTCAATCCAAAGGCATCGAAGATCGAGTTTATGAAGAACAAACAACTGGAGATTGGCTACGACCAGTTTTGTTAAATTGTCTAATTTTGAAGGTGGAGAAGCTAAATTTTGCATATCGGTTATGTAATTGGTTAAACGATCTTTTTGGCCTTCGACCAAAGATCTATATAATGAAGAATGTAAATAGGAAGATATTTTTTGATACAAGTTGTATAGAATAGAGACACAGCCAAAGAGGCGGTAACAAGGTTGTATTTTGTTATCGCCCGAATCTGGGCTGGACTATGTATTCATGCATGTATTTGCCTCAGTGAATTAATAAAAAGGGAGCTCCGCCTCATGTTTTATAAATCGTATTTTTGTGTTTGAAAGCTGATGAATTGATAAAGTACTGAGCAACATTTCTATTTGAAAGGGAAACGCGCTAGTTGGCTAGGGCCCAGCCAACCCAGCATGTTTACCCTATTTCCTGTTTCTTGTAATTTATGTTTATATTGTCAAGTGTGATTTAATTTCAAGCACATGTATTCCTGTTTGAGTGAAAGCGGATCCGCTGTGTGAAGTAGTTAAATTTCCTTTTCCTACACTTGATTTCGGATTGGTTTTCCTGCCTGGTCCAAGCAGGAGAAATAAACCTGCACCAGTGCACATTGGTGTGCTATTCCTTTTCCTGCACTTGATTTCAGATTGGTTTTCCTGCCTAGTCCAAGCAGGAGAAATAAACCTGCACCAGTGCACGTTGGTGTGCTATTCCTTTTTCTGCACCTGATTTCAGATTGGTTTTCCCACCTGGTCCAAGCAGGAGAAATAAACCTGCACCAGTGCATGTTGGTGTGCTATTCCTTTTTTGTAGTTTTGTTTGGTTGGTTTTCCCCGCCTGGTCCAAGCAGGAGAAATGAACCTACACCAGTGCACGTTGGTGTGATGCAACAAGCCTTTCTAGTTTACTTCTTGCAATTTTCTTGCTTTCATTAAATACTTTATGACAGGATAAATTATATGGATTGTTTCTTTATTTCTGCACTTTGTCAAAATCAAAAACATTCATTTTTATGTGTGCAATTTGATTTCACAATATAATAACACTTGCAGTAATTAAGCACTTATTTTAAGAATTAAATGCTAAGTGCAAGAAGCTCTGATCTGGTGCAAGAACTAGTTTCTTGCCACGGGATCTGAGTGCTCTGAACCTAAAAAAGTTCAAGCCCTTGCAGGAAGTAAAACACTTTTAGTAAAGACACCATTTATACCCTCTGCATAAATCTCTGTTCCTACACTAGTGCAGGACAGATTAGTGCAAGAAGGAAATCTCTACATAAGCATGTTTGAAGGGCCCATCTCATGAGACCGCTAAGTATCTCTACTAAAGAAAAACAAACACTCAGTAGTTAATCAATAGTTAGCTAGAGTGATTGCCCCTTTATTTCTAAACCCCTTTTGCAAATGCATTCTTCCTTGTTCCAGTCTTAGATTATTTTGATGGTTCAAGTTGCCTTTTTCTCTTTTTAGTTTGATTCTGAAATATTTTCTTTAAAGAAAGTAGGGATTGACATTAGAAATATTCATACCATCTCTGACATTTCTTGTGCTTCATATCTAAGTTTACAAATCCCCCGGGTTAACAATTTAAGTGTTGAGGAGTTTGCTTAAGTGTAATTCCTACACCCAACATTTTGGCGCTGTTGCCAGGGAGGCGATTTGATTTGGTAAGAATTTTTTGATTATACAATAGAGGTAATTTTTCCTTTATTTTTTTTGCAGGAAAAACTTCTTTGAAGGAATTTTACTGGTGTTGATTGATTTCTAACAACATTTTTTATTAGAAATTGTTTTGTTATTTTTCTTTCTTTTTTGAAATGAATGCCTAGAAAAGGTAGGGTTTCAAAGCCCACTAAGCGCCGAAAGAATTTTGAAAACAATCCTCATATTGGGTCTCCTTCTATGAGAAGGAAGCCCAATCCAATTAAAACCCATCACGCAAGAACAATCCACCTGGATTCTGGTGACAACAGCTTAGGTGTGGTTCAGTCTATTGGGAGCAAAAGGGAAACAATGGCAAACCATGAAGATCATGTGGAAGGGACTGGTGAAAACCAGGTAAGTAGGGAACAATCCACGTTTGTGTTTCCAATTGTGGACCCTGATTTTGTGGCGCAAATGAATAATATTCCACCATCAACTCTCCCTCATTGCCATGGTAAAGTTCATGAAGATCTTGACACTTTTTTATTCGAGTTTGATATTCTATGTAGAATTTATGATTATTCAACTGATGCTCAGAAGCTAAGATTATTTCCTGTTACTCTCAAGGACTCAGCTCTACGTTGGTTTATGGGGTTAGGACGAAACACTATAGCCTCTTGGGATCAGATGAAGAGAGTGTTTTTGGTTTGTAGATTTCTGTGGAGTGGTTTCTGAGAGGCTGAATTCAAATATTCCACAGTGTTCATCTTTTCATTAGTCGATGTTTCGAGCCTAGACCAAGACTCATCATCAGGACTGATTTACAGAGAAGAGAAAAGTGTGTGATAAATATGGAGCAGGTGGGCTAGTTAAGCTGTTAAGCCGACCAATTGATTATTTAGTAATATTTTAATCTTATTTTGATTAATTCCTGTAATATTATCATATTATGTTTATTGAATGTATTACTATCTATGCTCTATTTTTAATTTTTTTTAAAGAGATACTAATTAAATATAATTATTATTGTTACTAATTTTATTTTATTTATAATTTTTCAGGTTAATGTTTGTTGATTTTGTGCAATGTTAATTAGGTTTGATTTTTTTTTAACTGCTTAACCTAGTCTAATCTTTGTTAATGTACAAAGGTAATAGGATTTTGTTTTATATGTTAATAAGGTTTAAATTATTATTAATATAATAATTTTTTAATATTGTTACTTTATTAATTAAAATTAAAAATGTGAGATTAGTTTTATATTATTTTATTTAATTAATTTAATTAATTTATAAGCTCTATTTTAAACTAGATTCGAAGTTCTTTAAGAGTTTGAGTTTAAACTAGATTCAAAGTTCTTTAAGAGTTTGAGTTAAGGGATTAGGTTTGATTTGATCTTTATAATTGTATCAATTTATTTATTTATTTATTTTAAGTAAACAATTGCTCAACCTAGATTAATCTTTGTTAATGTACATAGGTTATAGGATTATGCTCTCTATGTTAATAAGGTTTTATTATTATCAATGTAATAAGTTTTTAATATTGATAAATTTAACCAATAAATTAAAATTAAAAATGTGAGATTAGTTATATATTGCTTATTTAATTAATCTAATTAATTTATAAGCTATATTTTAAACTAGATTCCAAGTTCTTAAGAGTTTGAGCTAAAGGATTATTGATGATGCATTATGAGAAGTTTTATCTTTATTTAAAGATAAGCTAGGATATATTAAGACACAAAGGCCCTATATCTTATAGTTCTATAGGAAGTTTTAGGTTAAGCAAGGGATTAGCTTTGACTGGGAAAGATGAGGGGAGGAAGGGGTACGAGGAAGGGAGGGATGACTTATTCATGGGGGGTGAGCAGGGAGTTCCAATTTTTACTAATTTCCAAGCCTCCATCCCTATTAAGGTTACGAGGGTGTTTTATGATTTCAATAGCCTCACGAACTTTCCGCTTGAAATGGTGTTTCTCATTAGCAATGACTTTAGTGTCTTCAAGGCATATATGATGGTTTGTTTTACCTGCATGCTCAGCTAAAGCTGAAGAGCGTGTTCTTTCTTTACGGATATCTGCACTATGCTCTTTGAGCCTAATCCTCACAGACCTGCCTGTTTCCCCTATATATTGTTCTCCACAAGAGCAGTTGATGATATAAACACCTTTCTGTTGTAGTTGTTCCTGGCTGTCCTTTACCGATTTCATTCTTTGTTTGATAGTTGACAAGGGTTTGAATGAAGTTTTGATATCTTTCTTTTTGAGAATTTTGGCTAGCTTGTCAGTGACACCTTGAATGTATGGAAGGTAGGCATTAGAAGTCATGGGGTTTTTTGATTTGTTTATATTGTTTCCAGATTTGGCCTTTTGAATGGCTTTGAAGATGCTTTTATTATTGTATCCTAAGTTGGCAAATGTTCTTTTTAAGTATGTAATCTCTTCTTCAGTGTGGTTTTCATCTGAAATTCTACAAGCTCTAGTGAAGAGGGTCTGCAGTACCCCCATCTTTTGAGCTGGGTGGTGATGTGAATCAGCATGGAGGTAGTTATCGGTATGAGCCTTCTTTCTGAATACTTTATGACCTATGGAACCATCCTTGTTTCTTATGAGGAGTATGTCCAAGAATGGTATGCAATTATTCTCCTCCATCTCCATAGTAAACTTGATGTCCTCAGATATGCTATTGAGATGGTTCAAAAAGTTTTTAAGTTCATTATCACCATGAGGCCAGTTGACACTGGTGTCATCCACAAACCTGACCCAAAATTTGGGTTTTAAAGGGTATGTATCAAGAGCCTTCTTTTCAAATTTTTCCATGAAGAGATTAGCTACAATTGGTGAAAGAGGTGAACCCATAGCAACACCTGAAGTTTGTTCAAATATTTCATCTTGGAAGGAGAAGAAGGTGGAGCGTAGACAAATTTCAGCTAACTTTGCAGTTTGGGGGTCTGCCACTTCTTTAACCATTTGTATAGCTTCATCTAGGGGGATTTTGTCTAAATATCAAGAATATTGCAAAACTCGGGACATGTAGGATGAGATTTTTACAATCATACAGGATGATGATGAAACTCTTGAAGATTACCTAGAAATATTTCTGTATATTTTACAAAGGTCGAAACTTAAACTTGATTCCAGTACTATTAGAACCTTGTTCTTAAGAGGACTTACTGATAATGCTAGAAATAATCTAAATCTTTTAGGACAAGGTGATATTTGTTAGCAAACTTTTGAACGAATTTGTGAATTATGTAGGAAATTTTCAAGAAATCAGTATAGATCCGGTAGAGGAACTCGAAACAGAAATAGAAAAACCGAATCTACTGATGCTATGATTATTGGACTAGAAAATAAAATGGAAAACATGAAAATTGATATAATGAATATTGTTACCAAAGAGTTGGATTCTTTAAAATTTCAGCAAAAACTCATTAAGGAACAAGAGTCATTAAGTATTTTCTGTCCTAAATGTAGAGACAAGCATCCTCCTAAAGAATGTCCTCTTAATTTGAAAGAAACTAATAAGTGTGCTATTTTTGCAAAAGACCATGTCACAGAAAAATGTCCCTCTATACCAGGACTTAAAGCTGTATTTATAGGGGGACAGCCTGAAGCTGAATACTTGTATGCTATGGGAGCAAAAATAAATTGGCCTCAGGTAGGTGCAGGTATGACTCCTGAATTTTCTCTACATTATTTGGGTTATAATTCACATGCATATTCTTATCCTAACACTAATCAACAGTGGCAGTATGGGAACCAATATCAACATGGGAAACCTTCTCAACCATGGCAACAAGGTTGGAGAGGGCCAACTCATTCTCCATATTCCTACCAGCCACCCATGCAGTCATATCCATCTACACATACACCTTATTCAATGCCTCAACCTCCGAGTCAGTCTACTCCACCATTACCTTTACCTCCACCTTTTCGACCTCCTCAGTTGCCTGCTCAACCTATGCCCAATCCTAACAATAATAAAGCAGTGCAAATGATCTATGTAACAAACCCACCTTTATTCGAGTACCAGTCTATTCCAGTTGGGGTTCATGATATTCAATTAAGATCAGGAAGGACTGTAACATCAGAAAATCAGAAGCAACCTAGAGTGATTGTTGAAGAGAAAGAAGAAGAGGAAACTCTTAATCATTCTCCGAAAGTTGTCACTAAGCAGCCCTTACCCTCTGAATCCTTGCCATATTCTTCCAACCAGCCTCCCTTCCCAGAGAGGCTAGTAATGGAAAGAAGTGAGCCTATTTTTGAGACTAGTTTGGCATTGGAGCTTCAGAATCTTTTCATTAAGATACCCCTGCTCCAAGCCATCAAAGAGATCCCCATTTGTACCAAGATTATTAAGGAAATTTGTCTCAAGAAACTCGAGAGGAAGAGATTGGAACCCGAAACCATTCAATTTGTTGGTAGAGAAGTAGAGTTGATGACAGGATGTGTGTCTATGGAAAAATATACTGATCCCGGAAACCCTATTGTCTCAGTTCAGATTGGTAATGTCCTTGTCTCTAATGTTCTTATAGACCTGGGAGTAGCCATTAATGTCATGACTAAGCAAACCATGGATCAACTTCGGTTATCTCATCTTCGCCCTACTCCCACTGTGCTTGAATTAGCAGATAGATCTAAAATTAAGCCAGAAGGAGTATTGGACGATGTGATCATCTCATTAGATTCTTGGGAATATCCTATTAATTTCATTGTGCTTCAGCCAAAGAACCCAATAGGAGGACATCCCTTGATCTTGGGTCAACCATGGCTTGCTACAGCTAATGCATATATTGGATGTCGCTCCAGTGATATGTATATTTCACATGGAGATTCTAGGAAGAAATTTACCTTATACTCCCCTGCCAGATCCATTCAGGACCTTTGAGATACTTTATGGTTGGATCAGAGCAGTGATGAGGAGACTCAGCCCATTTCCCTTATCCATCAACATACTGGGTCTTCACAAGAAGATGAGATTCAAGATTTCTTGAATAATCTAGACACTATGCCTAATTTTTAGCTATTGAGCCAGATTTTCAGCCTATATTTTCAAGATAACTATGATTCTCATTCTTCTGTACCGCTGCATTTGACCACCCCCTTGAGTACTGCTGAGCCTGATACTACTCTTATTGAGATTAGCCCCAGTAAATCCTTGTATATTAGTTCAGATTTGGACTCATCTCAGCAAGAGCAGCTTGTGAATTTGTTGCAAAACCATCTTAGTGCCTTTGCATGGGGCTACGAAGATATGAAAGGTATTCCCCTTGAAACTTGTACACATCATATCTATATTTAGGAAGGAGCCCAACCTGTTCGACAACCCCAAAGGCAAATGAATCAAGCTCTAAGAAATATTGTGAAGGAAGAAGTACATAAACTCTTGGATGCTGGTTTTATCTATCCTATTTCCGACATTCAGTGGGTCTCTCCATTAGTGCTAGTACCTAAGAAAGATGGAAGATGGTGTATTTGTATTGACTATCGAGAATTAAACAAATCCACTCTCAAATATTATTTCCCTCTCCCTTTCATTGACCAGGTGCTTGATACCCTTGTAGAAAAGAAATATTTTTCCTTTTTGGATGGCTTCAGTGGTTATAACCAGATACAAATTTGTTGTTGGGAAAAGTATCTATTCAGAACGCCCCTATCCCACTCTAAGGTGTGATAGTGCCTTAGCAACAAACAAGGAAAACTACTTGAGTATTCTTCTTTATGAAATGTAAATGAAGAGGAAGGATGTAACTAACCTGTGTCTTTCGCTAGTTTGTTGATCCAATCGCTCCTCTCTTCAATAGCTCCCAACTCCCGTCTCCCTCACCCGCCCAGCTTCACCGAATTCCTTCAAGATCGCAAGAGAGAGAAACTACACAAAGATATAGATATACATTCATAAAAAGCTCAGGATCAGATTAAGCTAAACATGCAAATATAACAAAACATCATTGATACACAGCATGTAGGAGAAACTCAAATAGTTTATTGATATGATCATAAAGTCCAAGAGGAGATACAACCAAGTGAGTCCCGATCCAGCATCTACCTCCCAGCAAAGGAATCCCTTCCTCTCCTCCAACAAAGCATAAATCACCCAATGTACTAATCTCAACCTCAAACCAACAACAATTCTCTGCAAAGTACCAAATTCCAGCCTCTGGATCTCTGGGATGAGGGATCCATATATAGATGTAAGTAGAGAGGATGAGTCAACTTATGTTTTGACTTGTGGCTTCTCTCTGTCAGTTCTTGCTTCCACTTGGAGACTGAGAGCCTCTTACTCATCACTTGGTCGAATTCAGTGAGGCAAGTGTCATTGGAGAAGATTCTGGAAGCTTCCATGGTCTTTCCACCTCGTTGAATGACTCTGCCACTTGTCATTTCCCGCTCAGCGCACCTGGGTAGTGTATCCAAGTGCGTTGCAACGCACCTAGCCAGTGCATTTGGGTGCTTTGCAACGCAGGCAGCTAGTGGAGCTTCTGAATTGATCCTGATTTGACTAGTTCTGAGTGGTTTTTGGTGGAGAACTTCTGGGAGAAGCTGTCATTGGTTGACCTTGTTCCTTTAGGAGCTGTAACAACATCTTTAGGGACTTTGGATCCCTTGGATTATGGACATTTCATGCTCAAAGCTGTAAGGCACAAAAATGTCTATAACAAAATTGCACCCGAAGATCAGGATAAAACTACTTTTACATGTCCATGGGGTACATTTGCTTATAGAGTGCTCCCCTTTGGTTTATGTAATGCCCCGGCTACCTTCCAAAGCGCAGTCCTGGCCATTTTTGCTGATTTAGAATTTGCAGAAATTTATATGGATGAATTTTCTGTGTTTGGTGATTCTTTTCAGAAAGCACTTGAAAATCTGGAAAAAGTACTTCTTCGTTGTAAGGAAGCCCATCTCACCTTCAGTGACAAGAAATGTAGATTAATGTGCAAAGCAGGAGTGGTACTAGTCCATTTGATTTCTGGTAAAGGTATCCAGGTTGATCCAGCAAAGATCGAAATCATTCTGCGTCTTCCTGCGCCCAAAATTCAAAGGGAAGGGGTTTTTTAGGACATGCTGGTTACTATAGGAGATTCATTGAAATTTTTTCTAAGATAGCCCCCTCTTTTCCGACTTCTAGCTAAGGATAGTGATTTTTCTTGGACCACAGCTTTCCAATAGTCTTTTGAAACATTGAAGGAAAAGTTAGTACATGCACCAATTTTAAGAGGTCCTAACTGGTCTTTGCCTTTTCACATTTCCTCTGATGCTTCAGATTTGGCTATTGGTGCAACTTTAGGACAAGAGGAAAATAAACAATCCTATGCTATTTAGTATATTAGTAAGAATTTATCTTCCGTTGAATTAAATTATACAGTTACAAAGAAAGAGTTTTTAGCTGTAATTTTTGCAATTAATAAGTTCAGACACTATATTACAAGATATGAAGTATTTGTACATACTGATCATTCTGCGATCAAATATTTGATGAACAAGCCATTAACTAGTGGTAGAGTGACTAGGTGGTTACTATTGTTGCAGGAATTTAATATTACTATTGTTGATAGACCAGGAAAATCTAATGTTGTAGCAGATTTTATTTCTAGATTAGATAATCTTGGTGAACCAACTCCTGTTAATGATGATTTTCTGGATGAACATATTTTTGCTATGTCAACAGATTCTCTATGGTTTGCTGACATTGCTAATTACTTGGTTACTGGGAAAACACCACCCCACTTGTCCTCTCGTGAAAAGAGGAGTATTGTTCAGAAAAGTGTTGCATATCCCTGGATTCAAGGAGATCTCTTTTACACTGGTCTAGATCTGATTATCCGTAGGTGTAAGAGAGGAGGAAGTGTTTGACATATTGAAATCTGCTCATGATGAACCTTGTGGAGGCCTCTTCGGTGATAAATGGACTGCATATAAAGTATTGCGTGCTGGTTACTTTTGGCCTTGTTTAAGGATGCCAAACAATATGTTAGGCATTGTGATAGCTATCAACGAATGGACCAGACTAATCAAACCAATGAAATGCCTTTATGCCCCCAAGTTATGATTGAGCCATTTGAAAAATGGGCTATTGATTTTATAGGCCTAGTAAATCCAACATCATTAAGTAAAAAGCATATCTTGGTTTATACAAATTTTGTTACGAAATGGGTAGTAACTAAAGCTGTTTCTTTTGCTATGGAAAAAGTTGTTGTTGATTTTCTTTTTACTGAAATCTTCACTAGATTTGCTGTGCCTGGAGAAATTGTTTCTGAAAATGGTTTGCAGTTGGTTGAAGGGAAAGTACCCCTAGGGTCCTTTGGGCTAAGACTCTACCAGACTGAAAATTGATTATTCAAAGAAACACACACACACAACCATCATTTTTACTTTTAAGCAAATTCTAATGTTTAGGGCACGTACCTAAGGTCCTACGTTCGAGAAGACCTTGAGGGTCCAAACCCTTCTTGGAGTTCCCTTCTTCTTTCTTCGACCTGCAAGACAAACAAATCAAAGAACACAACAGTACATGTATAGATACTTATGTATAAATCATCTTTATGCCATAAAGTTAGTTATAAAAAATCTTTAAGTAACCACTTGCATAAGAATTCAAGACAAGAATCTCATAAGCATAAAGAAAGATTGTTTCGGGAACAAAGACGTGTTTCTTTATAAATAAAGGCAAATAAAGTACATATATCGGAAAGATATCACCTGAACACCTTCAGCAGGCTCCAAGCAAAGCTTCCTCCCGGATTCGTTCCAGCCTCAAGCCTCCAACAAGAGCTCCTTCCAAGTCCTACTCAAATGATGATATCAAGGATGAATGATCACCAAGACACATGGAAACAAGGGTTTCCTATGCAAGATGGGGGAAGTGCAGAAAGCACCAAGGACTTCAGACCTGGTCTAAGGGAAAAATCTCAGCATAATGATCTTGCTCTCTTCTCTCCTTGGCCTTCCCTTTGATGTCTTTTTATACCCTCTCCAAAGTAGTTTTTTAGTTAGGAGTTAGTTGGGAACAGTTGGGCCACGGGCAATAACAGGTGATCCAGCAGGTAAAAACCCACGATCTCCGCCCGAAAAAGAGGAATTTATTATTTTTTAAGTGTTTTAATAGATACACGCGGGTTGGGTATAACAGACCCGCGTGTACACGCGTTTAACTCAGGGCAATGTTGCGTATAGGGAATAAAACACTGTTTTTTAAATTTTTGGACCAGGTCTGGAAGGAGGGGTTGCCCTAGGCCATGAGTGCAGCATCACAAACCATAAGAGTGAGATTTGGAGCTATAACAGATGCCCCCTAATGTATGAGGTCAGAAGGGGAACATGATGGCCGAAATATATTAAGTAAGTACAAGGAAAGGAACTCTGCCGAAAAACCGAGGAGGACTTCACCAGAATTCAGCCTGCCAAGCCACCGAAAGGAGATCAGAAAGAAACACTGTCTGAGGCAGGCATACCCATGCTCAGGAAAAGTAAAGCATGTCCGCATATCAAGTACAAGCGGATCCACTAAGTATACAAGTATAAATGACTGGAAAGTACATAATGGATCATCTGATCATAATGAGTAAGTACATGTCTGAATATCACATATAAGACTGTCAATGATGCTGAAAGATGCAACGGATCACTGAAATCAAAGACTGATCCCATAAGGTACCAACTGAACATGATGGAATAGGATGGTACTACACTGCAAACTCAGGTGCCAGCATATAGGATGTCGCCGTGACTGACTGCAACATATAAGGTGGAGTGGTATCAACTAGCAGCAACAGGAGCAACTGTCAAGTGAACCAATGAATGCTGATACAACCTAAGGTCTTCACCGACCGCCGTGGTACATTTCTACACCATGGGAATAAATGATCTGAAGTTGACCATGTGAGAAATCGTTTGATTACCGGTCATTGATGTATACCGTTAACAAACGCGAGACTACTCACCGATAATGATAATGAGCGTCAAGGTACCCAGTACAATCTAACAAGTGTGAATAGATGAGCTGAAGTCGAACACCTGTAAGAATCTATCAATCAGGAGACAATGATGGTTTCCCACTGTCGATAGCGAGGAATCTGCCACTAATGACTGCAAACCCCAAGGTACTGCCAAATGGACTCTAGATCTTTGCCCCAGAGCAATGAGTCGGAGTCGATAGGGAAAGACCCGCTAGAAGGAAGGCATTAAGGCATCCTCCATCAATCTAGCGCGAGTGTAACCCGTAGGCCAATAATGTGTAAGGAATCGGACGAAAAAGATGTAGTAACCCAACCGAAGTACGTTTCCGGCGTACACAAGATGTGGCTAGCGCACGGCAGAAACCCTCTGAACCAACCAATAATGAAAGCCGACACAGAGGCGAGGTATCCACAAATAGGGTCAAATGGAAACCAAGGTACTGCACGAATCCCAATGTGTGATAATGTATGCTGATGTCGAACACAAGGGAAACCACTCAGTCAAAGACCCATGATACTGATTGATGCTGAGCACAAGGTAACCTATCAATAATGAAAATAGGGCCAGGGTGCGGCTCTAGGCCTGTCCTCAGAGCAATGTGTCGTCGTCGATAAGGACAAGACCCGCCAGCAAGAAGTCAATGGGGACCTTCTCAAACCGGCACGAGTAAAGGACCAATATAACTGATGTGATGATAGACATGACACTGACAAGCAGGGATGGCCGACTGAAAAATGAGTCAAGAGACACCGCAGAAAGGCCGACTCAGGCTAACTTCCCTTGAACAAAAGCACGACTCAATGCGACTATGTGGCAGCATATGATGAATCTGTATAAGTTCGTCATGCAGGAGGCACAAACGAACCCTCCATATGATTGGAAGAGATAACCAATCGGGGGAGAACTGACTCGATAACAAGGTTATGGCATACCTAAGTCAAACTAAATCCCACCCATGCGGAGGAGACTTTGTTTTGAGTGCTTTGTTCAAGGGCGACATGACTGACTCTAGCTGCCAACAATAAATGGAAATAATGTCCCTGTTCCCGCTCTTTTTGGAATATTTAATTTTTTTGTCTTTTTCTGATAAGCCGGAAAAAGAATAAAAGAATGCTATAGTACAGTGGAAAGAACGAGTGTCGGTGAAACAGATGATCTAGTTCCTGGGAAAGGAACGTTCCTATGCTCAATGCAGGGAGGTGAAAAACTGGTCAGTGACACTCAGAGGTAAGTTCCTTCCACGGATCTGGGTATGTCAAGCTGCAGAAGTCAAGGGCATGCAAGGTTGATTTTGCAGACGTCATGGTCAAAAGTTGGCTTAAACACGAGTCCAAATGAAGCTGGCTATAGGCCACAAGGTGCAAATGGTCAACATGCAATGCAGAAGTACAACTCAACACACATAGGAGCCTCTAGGGTATAAGGCCAGAACGAAGCGAAGAAGCACAGAGGAATGAGTCTTCAACGCATAAGTCATGGTGGGACTACAGAGGACTCCCGAGCCTACTCAAAACGAAGCAGCATGGGCAACAAATGTCAGTGAGGTGCTAACTAGGATGCCCATGTAAAAGGATGGCTCTACCATCATGTCATGATTTAAAGAATCGGCGAGTGAAAATGGCTTACGAACCATAACATGATGGGGTCGACCCTACGACAGATGTATCGGTCAGATGGAGGCTAGTATGCATAATGCAACGGAAAAATGGTGTCCCTAACCTATATGCCAGTGAGAACACGATACCTGCCATGACGGGTCAGCAGTCATGGAACCGTCTCGAACCGTCAAAAATGTCCAAAATATCCTGAAAAAACAACTCAATCTCGACATTCCAAGCTCCCAAGTTAAAAGTGACATGAAACCAAACAAAATAAAATTTTGAAAAAATTTTGCATTTTCAAAACTTATAAAAAGAAATTTTGGACTTACCATTTTCACCGTTTGACTTGGAGAGCAAAAATTGTGGAGCAAAAGGAGCAAACTTCCCCGTGACTTATTCAACCGTTCAAACTTGCCGAAAACTTCCAGGTAAGCACTAAACTTGTCTTGCAATTGATTGTGATAGTTTTTAGGAAGTTTAATTAATGTTTCACCGTTAGACTTTTGCAAAAAATTTCTCTGCGGCGTACACGCGGGTTGGATGTATATAAATCGCGTATACGACGGCCCTACACGCGACTGTGTATAGGGTAAACCGCGTGTGCGCAACGAAATTTTTTTATACATAAAACTAAGATGAAAATGATTTTTTCTTCCAGGATGACTCTCACATGGCGTGAAAGAGAGAACTCAGCCGTAGATAATGAAGTTATGGACAATGATGAGGCATTAGCTGCCCTACGGGGATGCGGATTGCTAAAATTCTTCAAGTTGCCAAATATGAAAGCAAACGTGCGTCTGCTCGAGAGACTCATTGATTATTGGGATGTCGAGGAAGAAGCATTCATGATTGATCAGATGCCACTCAGGATAGAAGTAGAAGATATATATTTCATCACGGGCCTTTCTCGAAGGGGAGAGGTAGTGCACTCCCGGGGCAGGACACGGAATAGCCTCAGTGTGGACGACTATGTACAGATTTACTGCCCGGGTCATCGGAAGGTCGGGAGCCAGATCTCTATCCCACACGTGGAGAGTTTGTCACTGCGGATAATCTTGTTCACCATAGCTCGAGTGAACGGATCATCCTCACTACATCAGGCATCACGGGTCAACATGAGCGTAGCAGTGGACTGTCTCACCACGGTGTTTGACTGGTGCACTCCTCTACTTGCCAACATGAAGGAACAGCTTGCTTCTATCAGGAGGGGATAGACCAAGAACTTTGGGTACGGAACCATCTTATGCACTTTCTTCTTCGAGAAGGTTCCCGCACTCCGCCCTAGGGTAGCAGTTCCCATCAGTAGTCCACGTGATCCACGCATGGGCCGGTGGGCTGACTTGATGAAACATCTGGGGGGTGGGGAAGTGCTTAGGAATGCATTCGACGATGACTTTCTTGCTTGGTGGGAGCAACAGATCATCGCCATAGATGACTACCCCTATGCTGGCCTGGATTTCCGAGGAGATCCTGATCTAGTGTTACCACCAGATGCAGCATGGGGCGAGATTGGTAAGATTTTTGATTTTTATGATTTTATGATTTTTTTTGGATTTTTCAAATATAATGATAAATTTTGAAAAATATTTTTTGATGAGATTCAAATGACTAATATGATGATCATGTTCCAGACATTGGGCCTGTGCGACCAGATGGATTCCCACGGCATGGACGGCGTGGCCGAGGAGCCGAAGAGGCGGCTGCGGATACGGAGAGGACCCTCAACAACGTCCAGCGACACTTGACTAGACTGAGCTGCCAAGTACCAATGGCCGAGGTGGAGGACCTTCCTCCAGATATGCAGCGTCATTTGGTTGGGATGCCACGTGAGTGGGTTCGCGTCTTTCGGCGCGTGGCCAATGCTATAGTTACTTATTTAGCTGCTCATCCAGAGCCGAGGCGTTAGATATGCCTGACATGATTATGGGCATTTGAGTCCCAATTTTGTATATTTTTGGACACACATATGTACACTCGAGACGCTTTGCGATATATATATATATATATACAGTTTGACTTTTTGATGCATGATTTTATGATGATGAATGATTGATATGCCAGTCTAATGCTTGATTAGCGATAGAATCAGCTAACCAATTTTGAGATCTTGGAATGTGCAAATAATTAATGTAAATAAATGATCTTTGCAACAACCTCACTCTTAAATATTGGCGATATAATAATGGATCTCTAACCCGATAAATGTTATTTAACTGAGACACTATCAATTGAGAATCAAGATATACTACCAACGAGTCGATCCCATAAGAGATTGCCTCGGATAATAAATTGATAACAGCTGTATACTCGGCCATATTGTTTGAAGCAGGACCGATACACACGCCTCTCGATGTCATCAACTGACCAGTTGGGTAATAAAGTACCCAAGCTGCGGAAGCAAGATTCCGAGTGTGCCAACTAGCACCATCGGCGAATCCAAAATAAACCAAATCATCCATTAGCACGTGTCAAGGCAGACCAAAAAGTGCTGATATCAGAAAACGCTCGATAATATATGTACAAATACACATAAAATACAAAGAAGCCATTGCCTGGTAAAACTAAGCAAAATACTTCTTTAAATAGAGCCCATTTCGGGGCTCCGCCAGCTTGTTTCCTTCGAAATCAATTAACTCATACGATCCTTTTTCTAAGACTCGTTTGATAATGAAAGGACCGTACCACATGGGCTTGAATTTGCCTGCCCCCAAGGCGTCCTTATCTTGGTCATAGACCAAGACAAGGTCACCTTCAGAAAAGACACGAGGACGGACAGACTTATCATACTGAGTTTTGACCCTTTTCTTATGGGCCTCATTCATCGTGGCAGCATCTCGACGCTGCTCATCGAGATTTTCCAGGTGAACTAGGCGCTCCTCGAGACTCGAAGTCTCAGGAAGAAGCTCGACAGCCAATTTCAGAGATGGAATTTCACATTCGACTGGAAAGATAGATTCCATCCTGTAAACTAACTGAAAAGGAGTAAAACCAGTAGCCGTTTTGACGGAGGTTCGGTATGCCCAAAGAGCCGGGTACAACATAATGTGCCAATTGGACCGATTCTTATCGATTGTCCGTTGGAGTATCGTCTTAAGAGTTTTATTGACCGCCTCGACCTGTCCATTGGCCTGAGGATAGTAAGGGGACGAATGCTCCTGACGAAAACCTAATTTAAAATCCAATTCAGACATTAGCTGATTTTGGAAATGACTGCCATGGTCAGTGACAATCTCTCTTGGGATACCGAATCTTGAGATAACTTGATTGAAAAGAAACAAAGCTGCCGTGTCACTGTCCTTCTTATAAGTAGGCATGGCCTCCGCCCACTTCGTGAAGTAGTCTACGGCCACGATAATGTACTTGTGATTCACCGCTGAAGGCGGATTACAAGTTGTAAAATCAATACCCCACCTAGTGAAGGGACCGACGGTGACAACGGGAAAAAGGGGAGCTGGATGCGCGCGCATCTTGCGAGTAAAAATTTGACAAGGGTGACAGCGTTTTACCGCTTCCACACAGTCCTTAAAGAGTGAAGGCCAAAAGTAGCCGGCACGTAAGATGCGCTGGGCTGTAGCAAGCCCGGATAGATGACCACCACAAGCTCCACTGTGGCAATCATTAAGAACAGACTCTGCTTCCTCTAAGGTTAAACAACGTCGAAGAATTGAATCAACCCCTCGACGGTATAATGTGTCACCAATGATAACATAGTTTTTAGCCAGGTGACGTAACTTGCGACGTTCATCCTTGGAGAAAGTAGAGGGAAACTTCGAAGTCTAGAGATAAACAATGATATCTCCATACCAAGGGTCTTGTGAAGAGATGAGGAATATATGCTCGTCGGGTAAACTTTCCTCATAAACAATATCCTCTCCACAAGGAAGCTCAGAAATTAGCTCCGCGAAAACCATAGATTTCTTAGACTTGGCGGACAAGAACTCGAGATCGAATTCTTGTAAAATAACTATCCATCTATTATATTTGCCCCCAATCACTCGCCTACTGAGGACAAATTGGAATGGATTGACCGCCGCTAGGACAAAAGTTTTGCGTAGCAAAATATAATGACGGAGCCTCTGGACAGCATGGACAGCTTCCAAGGCTAACTTCTCAACCGGAGAATAGCGAAGTTCAGGGCCTATTAAGCCTCGGCTCAAATAATAAATCACGTGCTCGACAAGAGCATCGTCTTCCTGAACTAGAACCATACCAATGGTAGATTCTGCTGCGGCGAGATATAAAAGGAAGTCTCTACCATAATCCGGTGGACTCAAAAGCGGGGCAGAGACTAATGCCTTTTTCAAAGCATCAAACGACCGCTGCGCAAAGTCGTCCCATACAAATGGAACTCCTTTTCGTAACAAACGCATGAACCCTTTAGTGATCTCGGCGTAGTTTGCTATAAACCGTCTCAAGAAATTGGCCTTCCCTTGAAGACTTTGAAGTTGACGGATTGAGGACGGGGGAGGCAACTGAACTATTGCCTCAACCTTGAAGGGATGAACTCGAATCCCTTCATTGGACACTACAAACCCTAACAATCGACCGGATGTAACCGCGAAAACGCACTTATTGGGATTCAACCGGATTTTATAGAAACGACATCGCTCAAAGACCAATCGAAGATGACTAGGGTGATCTGTTCTCTTTCGAGAACGAGCAGCGAGATCATCTAAGTATGCTTCGATGACATGTTTGATGTCGTGGAAAGCGTAGGACATGGCCCGCTGAAACGTGGCTCCAGCGTTTTTAAGACCAAAGGGCATCTTTCGATATGCAAAGGTACCCCAGGGACATATGAAGGCAGTCTTATGCTGATCCTCAGGACGAATAGAGATTTGATTATAACTTGAGAAACCATCCATAAAGGAGAAAATCTCATTACCCGCACACTCGTCGATAATCTGATCAATGAATGGCGTGGGGTAATTGTCTTTTGGACAAGCCTTGTTTAAGTCCCTAAAATCGATGCATACACGGATTGTTCCTTGCTTTTTGTCCACAGGGACTGGATTTGAAACCCAATCCGTAAGAGGAACAGGGTATATAAAACCCGCCCTTAGCAGCTTCTCAACCTCAGCTTTGATAGTCGCTGCTTTCCTAGGGTTAACCGGCCGAAGCCTTTGACGAATTGGTTTTGCATTTTCGTACGTCTTGATCTCATGTTGGACGATAGAAGGATCAATGCCGGGCATTTCCTCATAAGACCAAGCAAATACATCCCGATATTCCTTGAATAGGTTGGTATAAATTTGAATTTCTTCAGGGGAACACTCAATTCCGATGAAGATATTCTCGACGATGTTAGGATTCTTAGAGATGTTTATAGGTATCGTTTTTGAGATTACCGACATATTACCTTCGGCACGTACGTGTGTTGGAGCCAAAGGGTTCGACACCATACAAACATCACTATCAATGAGCTCGGAGAATTTAGATTCCACTTCCTGCAATGGAGGAAGAAAATATGAACGATGGTGTAAGTCTTCCCAAGGTCGATCTATACCCATCATTACTTCGAGGATTGCTTCTTCAGAAGGTAGAACCGAATCTAAGCAGTCCAAGGCAGAGTTAGAATCAAAGCTCCAAGCGGGGGCCACATGACCATCTAATTCCTCTTCGGAAAAAGGAGTAGAATGGTTATCTGCAGAGTCTACGATAGACTGATATCTAAGCTCAGCTGCAGATATAGGAAACGCCATTCCATTCACTTGTCCTTCAACTAATGTGGTGGTAGGTGAAGGCAAGGTCCAAGGGTCGGAAAAATAATGAGTTCGGAAGAATTCTTCTCGAGAATACTCCTTGGATGATGAAATAGCATTGATTCTTGCAAAAGGAGAGGGAAGATCAAACGTACCCATCAATGAGGAATACATCCCTACTCCTAAATTCTCAGTCGGCGGGCGAGGGTTATCCACCAAAGGAATAGTAGAGTCGAAGGTTGCTTGAGGATCGATTGGAGCATAGTCCAATTGATCAACCTTAACGATTTTCCCCTCATGAGGAAAGCAAATGACACGAAACAGAGTCGATACAACGGCTTCCATCTCGTACACCCAGTTCCTTCCTAATAGGAGATTATAATCTAGGTTAGCATCTACGACTTCCACTTCGATATTAACGACCTTTCCTCCAACACATATAGGAAAGGTCGGGATAATCCCATGCGGCTTGTGAGAATGGCCATCAAATGCAGTTAAGACGGTTGGTGAAGGAACGGCCGAAGGTGAACCAATAGCCTTCCAACATGACATGGACATGACACATGTGGAAGCTCCTTCATCTATAACGGTGCGAAAAATATTGATTTTCCGGTATGTTGACTTTACCTGGAAAGCCATATGATGAGGGAGTCTCTTTTTGACATTTGACATGTCGAAAGAGAGCACTAACGAGTTACCTGGATCGACTGCTCCAATGGCGGAGAGTAAAGCACTTCTCTGAGACGGACACGATTGGAGAACTTCCAAAGCGGACATAGCACACGGGCTTTGAGCCAAATCCTCCACAATGGAGTAATTTTGGGCGGCCCTAGCGTTAGGGTTAATCGTCGCGCGTTTGGCGGAACCTTTCGGTATCCTAGGTATAGTCTCAACAAGAGGTCGCTCAATATGAAGGTCATTACTTCCGGGAGCCGTTTTATCCTTAGATGTTTCGGCTTCACCATAATCGCGTGACCGAGTAGTCACATTAACGTTTGAACCCATCATAAAAACATTTGATGCTTTTTCCCCTTCCTGGTTGCCCCCTGAGGAGGTCCCAGGATTCGAATTTGCGCCAGCAAGAAGTTGCTGCCCTTGGGGAATTGGGTTAGTTAACACAGCTTGCGAACTAGAAGTCCCTTGCTGTCCTAACAAGCGCTGAGCGTCTTCAATTCTAGGGCAAAGATGAGTTAGATGGTCCCCACTGCATAACTTGCAAGGGAACTTAACTTTCTTTCTCGACTCACCTTTACCACCACCAGCGTTGTTGCCAGATTTATTTGCATCGGGCTTCCCTTCCGAATTCTTCTTCTTACCACGTCCTTTCTTTTTCCCATTGGAATTTTGATTTCCTTTGGGGTTATCGGATTGGACGGCGTTAATGGAAGAATTTTGGGAAGCTTGAGGATTAGACATTGTGACTTGGTTGTTAGGAGCAGTTTGTAATGACAACTGCTGCAATTGATTCAACAAGTTCACTGTAGTCGAGTCTACTGACCCCACAATACCATCCGCGTGCGGACCTGGCTTCGGCTTAGCTAGATCAACCTTAGATCCAGGAGCATCTGACAAGTACTTTTGGAGGATCCCAGACTGAGAGTAAATCAATTCTAACTGCCGGGCCCTGAAAATGGCTTGCTCCTCAGAATAGACCCCAGACATGGAGACATCCTTGGAGATCTCGGGTTGCAAAGACTTCAAAAACCACTCTAGACGGTACTCCAGAGGGATTTCGGCTTTGATGAGCCTCTTTCTCCGTCTCCATTCCTGAATGTGATCAGAAATGTGGGTTGCCTTATCCTGACGAAAGGTAGCCAGAAGTTCAGTTCCGGCATCATAGCGGACAGGCAACTGGAAGTGATTCAAGAAGATATTAGCTAAGTCTGCGAACGATGTAAAGCTGCCCCCTGGCAACTCTATATACCATTTAGCCGCATTACCAGTCAAGGTGCGCTGAAAGAGTCTCAACCTAACCGAATCTTCGATGAGGGAGTTGGATGAGCACCACAAATGGAATGTGGTTACATGATCGCCCGGATCTTCACCACTCTTCCCTTCGAATTTTGGAATGTCCGAAGGGAGTTTGGTTGGGACCGGAGGCCAGGCCGGATTGTATCTGATAGGGTCGTTTGTTAGCTTAGTGAGGTCTGGCAAGTTTAACGTTGCCAGAAACGGAAGCCTAGGAGGACCTAGGGGATTCCACCCAGACTGGGCAGAACTCCCAAAGTTCTGAAAAGATTGTCCTGGGATTTGAGAGGCACCAGGCTGCCCGAAGTGACCATTAGAACCGGCTGAACCAAAAGGCAAACCTTGTGGCCCAGCAAAATTCGGAGTTTGACCAACTCCTGCCGTATAACCTCCATAGCCTGCAAAGTTTCCTCCTAAAGAATGGTAAGGAGTTGATAACCCCTGATATGGGTTCCAAGCCGAAGCAAGGGGAGGAATACTTTGAAACATGCTAACCGTGGAATACGGCCTACTTCCTTGTTGGCCGATGAATGGATTCGCAGTTCCTGCGTTACTAACCCCAGGGTTATTCCAACCTTGGAAAGGATTGCTGCTTTGTCCTATTGAAGAAAAAGGCATGGATCCTACCGTCGGGTTGGAATGTGGTATATGACCACTTCCAAAAGGAAAACCCTAGAATGAAGCCGATCCGCCCATCATGGATGTAGCGGCACTGAACGGAACCGATGGAATACCCTGTGATTGGGTGCCAAAAAGGAAGGAACCAGTACTAAAAGCATTGGTTTGGGCATTTCCACTCGTGGACGGAATGGAGGTAGACCCCACCAAAGATGTGCTAGCAAACGATCCGAACAAGGAAGTAGAGGGGATGGAAATGGTTCCTCCCCCTTGCACCGATGTTGGGGTTTGCATAGTCGCAGCACTCGTAGAAGCCATGCTTCCAGTAGTGATTATAAATGGTAAGCGCGTAGTGTAACCTGGACTCGCTGGTCTATGCGACGGAGTCCCAACGTATTGCAATACGTCCGGATAACTAGATGGTAGTGGAGAATTTGGAATCACTAATGATTCTGAAAGTTCTTCTACCTCTACGTTATTCTCTGCTTGAAAGCGAACTCGAGAAGGGACTGAAGTGTCCCTCTCTTGCTCAGAAGTACCAGGCCTTGCTTGGCCGCTAATATCCCCGAGAGGAGGATCAATCCCCGATGCGTCAACCGGCGTGGGACGGGCCCTACCGGTAGTATCCCCTCTGCGCCTTCTAGGAGAAGGCTCTAAACTAGGTGGCGAGAGACCACGAAGTCTTCGAGACCGTCTTGGAGACCGGTCAGCCACTTTGAATTTTTTGTTATGATCTAACTAAAGACTCAAAAAATTAAAAGCTAAGCCGACTAGGAGCACAGAGCACACACTATAAAGTTCCTAAAGAAACAGCCAGTCAAACAACTTTCAAGTATTTCCGCTCCGGGTGATTAGGACCGGACACCAAAATACGAGAAAGTGAATCAAAGGGCCTTCCGAAGATAGTCTGGGATGATGAGGGCCCAGTCCTATCAGCGAAGGTATCAGAGGAAGTTACGCTGACCTCCTAACAACAGCCTGCACCAGTGCAAGCCCCCAAGCTTCGCAAGGGTGCCCTCCAGTAGTACTGTTGAGAGTGATACAACGTCGACCTCAGGTGCCACGGGATTCCCCTCCGCAGCCACCTATGCAGATCCCTAGGAGAGGCAACTATGGGTACCAACTCGTCGCAGAAGCCAGGCGGAACAGTCGTGAGGTAAGTTCGGACAAGTAGGAGAGGGGGTATCTCTCTTCCCTGTCTTCACAGACCCTCGTGCTTAACTCCCAGATCCGGAGCTTTCCTGGTCTTCCTAACGCTATTGGATTTACTCTCGTTAATCAGACTCTTATGTTTGACGTTTTATGTGGCCTTGGAGAGTTAACTCTCCACTCGCCTATTCCAAGGCCCTAAAATCCTAAACTTGTTGGTGTAATAACTAAAACAAAAAGTTCTAGTGGATTTTAATTAAGCGCTTGATTTTATTAGGCTGTTCTTTAAGTCACAGGGTTATGGAGATGAAACTTGTGGTGTTTTTATGGACGCAAAAGAAATTAATAAAACTTAGCTACATGCACATGCACTTTTGTTTTCGATGAAAAGCAATTTCTATGAGGTTCAGAGGTACTTCTAATATAAACAAATTTTTTTTTTCTTTTTCTTTTCAGACTCCACACTCACAAAAACTAACAAAACTAATTATGCCTAAAAAGAGA
The DNA here is from genome assembly GCA_031772625.1 of Pinus tabuliformis. NCBI lineage: Eukaryota > Viridiplantae > Streptophyta > Pinopsida > Pinales > Pinaceae > Pinus > Pinus tabuliformis. Next base: position 1,145,829,549 of record CM062811.1, on the reverse strand, counting down.
TGCAAATCTTACCCTAATGCAAGAACTATATGTGAATGCAAGATTCAAAGACTACTCTAAAAACAAAGAAGGGAAGTTGCTGCTTTACCAAATTTTGTCTTGCCACTAAAATGCTTAGATAGAAGATGATGTGTTACCAATCATTTCATCCAAACAATAAAAACAAGTTCTAAGATAAAAAAACAAAGCACTTTCACTTCGCAAAAAAGGAAATCAAATGAGAAGCAAGTTTAAGAAAGCGAAACTCAAAAATTTTCAAAAGATTTTCTTTCAATCAAACCAAAAAGTCTTTTTCAAGGGAAAGCTCTCAAAAACTGACACCAATGATTGATAAACAAGCAACCAAACACTTTTGTAAATAGACACCTTTCAAATGATGAAAACTCAACAAAAATAAAATGTGTTCGAAATCGCTTTTGACAATCAAAAGCAGCAATGAAAGTCCAAAATATCAAAAGACAAGTTTCAAGAAAATGGTAACAAACAAATTTCCCGAAACGAAGGAGCAAATGGTCATAAAAATGATTTCGTTAAGCAAACAAAAAGTGTCATGAAAGCAAAAATGGACACAAAGATTGAACCCAATCTTCCCACTCTGCCGAAACAGAGCAATCAAGATTCTTAAACAGAAATCTTGTGTGTCAAAAATCAATGACGCTTGCAATCAACGAAAATAAGACTAATACTCCTTATGACTAGAGAGAGTTCAAACAAGATGCCCCCTGTCAAACAGAGAACTGTTACTGGAGAAATAACTGCTTGACACTGACCCAAACCACCAGACAAACATTCAGCAAAAAGAAAATTTATCAATCTTGAAATTTATGTAATATACGCGCCTGCAATTAAGTGCAGAATGCGTGTATACGCGACTGAAACTAAGGAAACCTGCGTATACGCGGGTTCACTTAGTGCAACTAGCGTATATACGCTTCTGTAATCCAGAAAAAGAGCGTATCTGAAGTCTTTCAAGAAAAATAAAAAAACACAGACTGAAACTGGAAAAGTTTGGAATTCAAGAAAAGATCAGACAGTCAGAGCCAACAAACAGAGGGGCTGAGCCTTGATTGGCTTGAAGACTACCCAAACTAGGAACAACAAGAGTGTTGTCCCCAGTGGAGTCGCCAATTCTGGTTGAAGGGAAAGTACCCCTAGGGTCCTTTGGGCTAAGACTCTACCAGACTGAAAATTGCTTATTCAAAGAAACACACACACACAGCCATCATTTTTACTTTTAAGCAAATTCTAATGTTTAGGGCACGTACCTAAGGTCCTACGTTCGAGAAGACCTTGAGGGTCCAAACCCTTCTTGGAGTTCCCTTCTTCTTTCTTCGACCTGCAAGACAAACAAATCAAAGAACACAACAGTACATGTATAGATACTTATGTATAAATCATCTTTATGCCATAAAGTTAGTTATAAAAAATCTTTAAGTAACCACTTGCATAAGAATTCAAGACAAGAATCTCATAAGCATAAAGAAAGATTGTTTCGGGAACAAAGACGTGTTTCTTTATAAATAAAGGCAAATAAAGTACATATATCGGAAAGATATCACCTGAACACCTTCAGCAGGCTCCAAGCAAAGCTTCCTCCCGGATTCGTTCCAGCCTCAAGCCTCCAACAAGAGCTCCTTCCAAGTCCTACTCAAATGATGATATCAAGGATGAATGATCACCAAGACACATGGAAACAAGGGTTTCCTATGCAAGATGGGGGAAGTGCAGAAAGCACCAAGGACTTCAGACCTGGTCTAAGGGAAAAATCTCAGCATAATGATCTTGCTCTCTTCTCTCCTTGGCCTTCCCTTTGATGTCTTTTTATACCCTCTCCAAAGTAGTTTTTTAGTTAGGAGTTAGTTGGGAACAGTTGGGCCACGGGCAATAACAGGTGATCCAGTAGGTAAAAACCCGCGATCTCCGCCCGAAAAAGAGGAATTTATTATTTTTTAAGTGTTTTAATAGATACACGCGGGTTGGGTATAACAGACCCGCGTGTACATGCGTTTAACTCAGGGCAATGTTGCGTATAGGGAATAAAACACTGTTTTTTAAATTTTTGGACCAGGTCTGGAAGGAGGGGTTGCCCTAGGCCATGAGTGCAGCATCACAAACCATAAGAGTGAGATTTGGAGCTATAACAGCAGTTTATTTCTAATTTGGTACAACGTGTGATGGAGCAATACAAGATCCGGCACAGGAAATCCACATCGTACCACCCACAAGCGAATGGCTAGGTGGAATCCATGAACAAAGTGATCAAGTCCATTCTGACAAAGACAATAAATATGCATTGGAAGGACTGGGCTGAAAGATTACCAAAGGTTTTGTGGGTATATAGAACCACTTGGAGAAATAGCACGTGACATACACCATATGAGCTGGTATATGGCAAACAGGTTCTATTACCAATTGAATTCTAGATCAAAACTTTCAGAACTGCAGTTTAGTTAGGACTAGATCTCTCTGAGGCACAACAACAACTTTGTCTCCAATTAAATGAGTTAGATGAATTTCGTAGGGATGCTGTTCAGTAGAACATACTAATTCAGCATCAACGTAAAAGGTGGCATGATAAGTCTATTTAGAAAAAGCAATTCCAACCAGGTGATTGGGTGCTCCTTTATGGTTCTAGATTTAAAATCTTTAAAGGGAAATTCCATACATGTTGGATGGGACCTTATGAAGTGATCCGAATATTCGAGAATGGAGCAATAGAAGTTAAAACTATGGATGGAAAAAATTCAGTATTCTTGGTAAATGGACACAGGTTAAAGAAGTATTTTCAGCTGCCTACCAGGATAGATTTTACACAACAAGTCCAAAAGCAATTTGGGACGGTAGTGGTGAATGGTAATACCAACCTTTTGAAAACATGAATTCTCTTTCTTCTTAAAAAAATTTAAAAAAAGAAGAGAAAAGTAAAGAAAAAATATTTTCCTGTAATTATGAAAATCAGTTCACTGACTTGATTGCAAAAGGATCAACTTGAAAACTAGCTTGCTGGCAGGAAGACAAAAAATTTCTAATAAAAAGAAAATGTTGGTTGATCTTTAGATATGGTAGCAACCACCAAGTAAAAGCAGGTTCAGCAAAACCAACCTTTATACAATTGGGGTAATTAGCATGGATATTTTTACTCAAGTAATGCTTAATTTTCACTGCAGTTATTTTTTCTTGCACCAATGCAAGCAAACCTTCCAGAATTTTTTTTGCCTTTCTTCATATTCCACTTCCATAATATTCCCTCAGTTTTCTTCTTCAATCCCAGAATGATTAACCTTCCCACATTCTTCTAAATTTACCCTGTCCGCTTCGAAAAAAATCCCACTTTACCCTTGAATTTTTTTCCCTATCCCACTTCTGTTTATTCCCTCTTTTGGTACTATTCCTGGAATCCCTGTAACAAAATTCCTTCCCATTCTGAAATTTCCCTTTTCCCACTTCTTTATTCCCTCATGAATTCATTGCAGGATCTCGCACACAAAGAGCAAAAGGATATGCTTTGAAGTATCAGGGAAGGGTGAAGCAAATTTCCAGTATAAGTTGAGGAAGTCATGTGGAAGTGTTGTCCTATGTGATAAAGCAAGTAGAATGGTACCATCAGAATAGTATAATTTAAGCGGTGCAAGCATGCACCCTGTCAGAAACATAGTACAAGTTATTCTTTTCATAGCATACGGCATAGGAAAGTGGTCATCATGAAAATTTATATGAAGTCCTTTCACTTAGCCGACGAGTACTTATGCTATCATACTAACTAGGAGAAAATTATTTAAAGTACAAGGTGTTTTTAAGTTAGAAGTCATGATCCTTTTTTAATGAATGCTAAGTTCTTTTTTTGAATTATGAAGGAATGCAAAAATGTTTTAACCGTTGCTTGGACATAATTACCCCTCTCCGCCATAATCCTAGATGTCCTTCACTCATAATGATTACCTCACCTAGTCGTTAAAATTCCGCCGCAAGTACCAATCCGGCCTGATCTCAAAGTTGCCGTGCATCTATGACGAATGAACGGGTGATAAGATGGAAAGGATGGTGGACAGTTGGATCTCTATTTATAAGAGCCAATTTCCCCGGTATTGCATGTAAAATTCTCAACTATTCATAGCCGTTAAGCAGCGATGCCGCCTGTTCGGAATGAACCCTCGTCTCTCAGTAAGGTAGAGCAGACTGCCGAGTATCGCAATAGTCTTGCACTATTGCGAGACTCAGGCTTTCTTCAGTTCTTGCAAAAGTTTGACAGGCACGATAAAGAAGTGGCTTTACAATTTTCCAGGAGTTTCGGAAATGGTCGAGTGAAAATTGAGCCTCTCAAATTTAAAGTCACAAAAGAATTTATAGTAACTGTGACAGGCTTGGAGAACATTGGTGAACAGTGGTTTAAAAATCAGAAGCTAGAAAGGAAGCAATGGCAACATTTCTTCGTCGACAAAAAGATAGAGGTACACTGGAAGGTAGGAGTTCTGCGCAGTGCCCTGCTAGGTCAGTGGAAAGACCTCCTTTTCATCCTACAGAAGTTTGTAACTTGTGAGGGAAGATACACCCGCACTTTAGTATATCATTTTAGAATACTGCAACATTTTGAAGCCAGCAAGCACATCCGGTGGAGGATGAATTTCCCCTATTTCCTGCTTAAGAGCTTGGAAAAAATGGCTAAAAGTGTGCAGGACGGACGAGTAGACCAGGACGAAACGAGGCTATATCACCATGACCTGATAAAAATTTTGGTCCTAAAACAGCTCAAAGTTAAAGGTATGAAATGGGAGGCGCTGTTAAAACAGCTGCACAAAGGGACAACCACCGGAAAGGAGACAGAGGACCCCGCCAGCACAAGTAAGGGCCCGAGTAAAAATGAAAAGGGGAGTCCTTCTTGCACTAGTGCAAAAAGGAAATGATCTGAAACATAAGAAAAGGCTCCATATTCAAATAAGAACACAGCTAGCACACCTGCTGAAGAGACTCCTTCTATGCCACTAGTACAGACACAGATCCCCGAAAATGACAATCTGTCAGTCCTTGCGGACGTAGCCAAATTTGTAGAGGTCGAAGATGATGCTCTGTTGGCCGATTTCATTAAAAAGCCCCAGAAAAAGAATAAAGTATATGATGTAGGCAAAGAATCACAATCTCCACAGGGCGTTGAATCCCCTCCTGCACCAGTACAAGAAGAAGCACTAGTCCGAGAAGAAGAACTGGAAAAAGAAGCAGAAAACGAAGAAGAAGAAGAAGAAGAGATAGGAGGAGAAGAACCAAATGACGAAGAAGATAAAGAAGAAGAAGCAAGAGGAGAAGAATCCAAAGAAGAAGAGGCAGAATCCAAAGAAGAAGAGGCAGAACCCACAGAAGAAGAAGAAAAAGAAGAAGAAGAAGCAAAAGAAGGAGAAGCAGTAGAAGAAGAACCAGAGGAGGAAGAACCAGAAGAAGAAGAACCAGAGGAGGAAGAACCAGAAGAAGAGGGACCAGAGGAAGAAGAGTTTCCTAATGTAACCATGATAGATATTGAGGTACCTAAGGAAGACACAACTTCTGCCGAAACAGAAAAGGAAAAAGATTTGGTAACTCTTTTTGCTCAGGTAGTTGAACTAGAGCTTCAAGTGCAGAACTTAGAAGAGCTTGTAGCCAAAGCGCATGAGGATAAAGAACAAAGTAAAGAAGAATTGATGGCGGAGATCTAGAAAAAGAAAAGAGAAGTTAAAATCTGGAAGTATCGAGCTACGTAATGTTTCAAGCGACTTAAAAAGGTGACAAAGAAACTAAGGAACATCAGAAAGAAGAAGTCTAAAATAGTGCAGGCTGATGATAGTATGCCAGAGCAGGATTGAGCTAGAATGCTCAAAGTTTTGAAGTTTTTTGCAGAGGTAAAGAGTTGTGTGAGGACACACAATAGTTTAAGGATGGGAGGATGTTAGCCCCCTAATTTTCTCTATTTTGGCCATTTTCCCCTTCCTAAATTATAACCATTTACTGTTGTTTTACTGCTCTTATACACCCTCATCTTGCACTAGTCCAAGAACGATGACATATTTCGTATGTACTTTATATTTCATATTTTAAACTCAACTTAGAATTAATTAATTATTTATTACATGATTTCTTGCTTATAATCACTCTTGTAACTTATCGATATCTCCAATGTTTATTTGGTAGTCAAGTGCTTACCGTGACCGCTGATCCTAGTGCAGGATCAGATCTTGCACCGGTGCCAGCACAACAAATCCTTGCAGCAGATCCGAACCTCCTTGATCACCGCCTCATTTTGAGTAGCTTCAGCCATGACAACAAGATAGATCTGAAGGCAGTCGAGCTCCAGCCACGACAGCAAGGTCAATCCAAAGGCAGCCAAGATCGAGTTTATGAAGAACGAACAACTGGAGATTGGCTACGGCCAATTTTGTTGAACTATCTAATTTTGAAGGCCGAGAAGCTAAATTCTGCATATCGGTTATGTAATTGGTTAAACGATCTTTTTGGCCTTCGTCCAAAGATCTATATAATGAAGAATGTAAATAGGACGAGATAGTTTTTGATAGAAGTTGTATAGAATAGAGACACAGCCAGAGAGGCGGTAACAAGCTTGTATTATTTATCGCCCGAATCTGGGTTGGAATATGTATTCATGCATGTATTTGCCTCAGTGAATTAATAAGAAGGGAGCTCCGCCTCATGTTTTATAAATCGTATTTCCGTGTTTGAAAGCTGATGAATTGATAAAGTACTAAGAAACGTTTCTATTTGAAAGGGAAACGTGCTGGTTGGCTAGGGCCCAACCAACCCAGCATGTTTACCCTATTTCCTGTTTCTTGTAATTTATGTTTATATTTTCAAGTGTGATTTAATTTCAAGCACATGTATTCCTGTTTGAGTGAAAGCGGATCCACTGTGTGAAGTAGTTAAATTCCCTTTCCTGCACTTGGTTTCAGATTGGTTTTCCTGCTTGGTCCAAGCAGGAGAAATAAATTTGCACCAATGCACATTAGTGTGCTATTCCTTTTCCTGCACTTGATTTCGGATTGGTTTTCCATCCTGGTCCAAGCAGGAGAAATAAACCTGCACCAATGCATGTTGGTGTGCTATTCCTTTTTATGCACTTGATTTCGGATTGGTTTTCCTGCCTGGTCCAAGCAGGAGAAATAAACCTGCACCAGTGCATGTTGGTGTGCTATTCATTTTTTGTAGTTTTGTTTGGTTGGATTTCCCCGCCTAGTCCAAGCAGGAGAAATGAACTTGCACCAGTGCACGTTGGTGTGATGCAACAAGCCTTTCTAGTTTACTTCCCGCAATTTTCTTGCTTTCATTAAATACTTTATGACAAGATAAATTATATGGATTGTTTCTTTATTTCTGCACTTTGTCAAAATTAGAAACATTCATTTTTATGTGTGAAATTTGATTTCACAGTATAATAACACTTGCAGTAATTAAGAACTTATTTTAAGAATTAAATGCTAAGTGCAAGAAGCTCTGATCTGGTGCAAGAACTAGTTTCTTGTCATGGGATCTGAGTGCTCTGAACCTAAAAAAGTTCAAGCCCTTGTAGGAAGTAAAACACTTTTAGTAAAGACACCATTTATACCCTTTGCATAAATCTCTCTTCCTACACTAGTGCAAGCAGATTGCGATAGTGCAGGACAGATTAGTGCAAGAAGGAAATCTCTACATAAGCAGGTTTGAAGGGCCCATCTGATGAGACTGCTAAGTGTCTCTACTAAAGAAAAACACACACTCAGTAGTTAATCAATAGTTAGCTAGAGTGATTGCCCCTTTATTTCTAAATCCCTTTTGCAAATGCATTCTTCCTTGTTCCAATCTTAGATTATTTTGATGGTTCAAGTTGCCTTTTTCTCTTTTTAGTTTGATTATGCAATCTTTCCTTTAAAGAAAGTAGGGATTGACATTAGAAATATTCATACCATCTCTGGCATTGCCTGTGCTTCGTCTCTGTTATCACTCAGATTTTCCTTAGAAGTTATTTGAAAGAAGGAAAGGATCCAAGGTAACTACAAACCAATATTTAAAGTATAGATCCTAGCCAATCTACGCTCAGAGAGGGCTCTCTCTTTATGATTTATCGTTGTTTTGATATGATATTAGGCTAGCTATTAATGCTTAAGGGATTTGTTTTGATTTGTTTGGTGGAATTAAGGAAACAGATGGGCAGAGTAGGTATTCAGGCCATTGGGCTATGGAGTCAAGTTGGAAAAGTTTAACAGGATTTGATTAATCACTAAGGTAAGAGTTCACAAGGAAAGCTAGCACAGCAAGGACAAATCTAAAAGTCTTAATGAATGAAATCTTAACTAGGGCCAAGGGAAATGAAGAATCCTTAGCAGGGATCAAGATGAAGAAGGGAAGTTTGGCAAATAGCAAGGGCAATTAAGAATCCTGTACTAGGGGCCAATAGAAGGAATGAATTACAGAAGTGAGGGAGCAATTAAGAATTCCCAAACTTAAGCAATTTAGTAGAAAACATTAAATAAGCAAACAGTTAAAACAGAGAGCACTTAAGCTAATTCTGATAATATTATTCCTCGTTTGCTTTTAAGAATTATAAGAAAACACATATGATATTTCATAACATAAAGGAAAACAATATTCAAAATTAGAGAAATGATACTTATTTGTTCCCCATAGTGCACATGAATCGAGTGAAATGTCCTCAACTTTATTTAATCCAGTAAACTAGTCTAGCCTTGATTACAATAGCTCCTTTAGCTCAAAACAAAAGTCTACAGAAATGCTTTTTAATCCACCCTAATTACTTCATTTTGTGAAGTATTTATACAAAAACTATTACAAAATATCTCATAACTATATGAGAATTTTTCTAGGAAATAAAAGTTATCTTCCACATGAAGATAGAGACAGATGGAAAATAGATTGTTTGTTGTACCTTTATTTATGAATGTGCTGGATACTGGAACTTGGATTTGCCTCTTGCAGTTGCCTTGGTAGTTATGTGCTGGATTTCACTCTTATCTTCACCTACTGATACTCTTTACCTGTGCTGATACTCTTTACCTGTATTGTTTCATCCTTTCATCCTGTATTACCAAAATTGCCATGGTAAATATTTTTTACTTCAAAGATTTACTATAGTAACTTTATAGTAAATCAGTCACACTAGTCCACCATTCGTTATCTGGTAATTTTATCCTGATCATCTTCCTGTAAACTTCATCGGCTTCTGTGTACTTAGAAAAATTGGGTTTGCTGGTGAATAGATGTTTTACTTCATGTTCTATGTAAAATAGATTCTCCAGGCCATCATAAAGTACCTTTCCTGTGGGTAATGCTTTTACTCCTAAAGAACTTTCTTGACTCCTGGCTTGTTTATTTAGCCTTTCAATATAATCTTCATGTGTCATTAATTTATCATGTATAACCCGTGGACTAGGAAGGCCTTTCTCTCTCAAAATGCCATACTTCAACATGAAGCTATCTATATTTGCTTGAATAATCTGACACCTTTTCTCTAAGTTAAGCATCAAGTTCCTTTTAGTAAGAACTTTATTTATTTCAATGATAGTAGCTATTTTGTCTTGAATCTCCAACTCATCTAGTTGGTACCTGTTCCTGCTGTTCAAAAAATCAATTAACTAATTCGCATCTTCGGGCTTATCTCCCAGTTCTTCTTTAGTCTTCTGTATAGCTTCTACAACTATTTTAATTAATTCAGTCTATTCAAAAATTACCTGGATAGAAGACCAAATATCATTGATCGAATCAATGATATTGGCCCATAATATATTTCTCATGTCTCTTAGTGGTTTTTCTAATGTCAAGTCCTTCTCCAGGACTCTAATTCTTTCCTCCATCCTTTTGTTTTTCCTTTCTTCTTCTTTGTTTTGAATCCGTGCTAGCTCGTAGTTTGTTTCCAAACTTGACATTTGTTCCTTGAGCTTTTTCAGTTTTATAGCCTGGATGCTCATTTGTTCCATGGATTTGATCACTTCATCTGTTTTTTCTGCTGTTGTCCCTGCACTGATTGATGTACCTGTAGTTGGAATAGTCTCTGCTACTGGCAATGCTGTCACTGGTGGAAGTGTTGGTGCCAAAGAAGCTGCCAGAGTGGAGGGTACTGTTGTAGAAACTGTGGGTATGACAGTCTGAGGAGTGGTGGCCAGCTCACTCTGCTTAGACTATATTGCTTTTTCCAATTCCTTTTCAGTTTCTTTCAACTGATCATTTAACTTAAGGACTAGGTCCATAAGTTCTTCCTCCTTTTGTTTCTCTATGACTTCTGCAGTTTGAGGATGGTGGAGAGGAGGGATCTTAAGCTGCTTCTTCAGTGCAGCTATATCATCATTTTTCTTTTTAATCAGTTGTTCTTCTGCTTTGACATCTTTGGGATCATGTCCCAATTCTATCACCAAGTCTTCTAGAGTTTTTATCCTGGTGTCTTTAGCCTGAGAGGAGGCCTTTTCCAGTTGTAGCTGTGCTATGGTGTTGTGCAATGAATTTTGCAATTGGTGTGTTGTGATGGCCTTATTAGTCAATGTAGAATAGACCATTTCACCAGTCTGCTTGTGTAGTTCTATTTGGTCAATAGGATGGATATCCTTTGCCAAAACTTCAAAGTCAGTCTTTAAATAATCAGCCATGGATCTTGGCTATTGCACAGTTGGCTTGAGGAAGCTCATCTGCATTTTTCCTTCCTTTATGTCAAAAGTTGACATAAGCCTGGTTTGGTTAGTTGGAGCCATTTTGAGGTAGTGAGCATAGGTTTGAGCTTTTAGTTTCTCATTCCTCGCTTTAATTTCTTTATACTTTCCTTTAATGTCCAGGCTCTGTTCAGAGGGAGCCTTGAAAGAAGATACCTCTATGCTTTGCTACCTTTCCAATGCTTGTATCTGTGAAGTGGATGGTGTCCCACCAGTTGGAATAGTCTGCATACTATCTATCCTTTCTGCCACTGTGTTGCCTGTGGTCTCCTCAGTATACTCTTCTTCTGCAAAGGGGTTTAAACTTTGCCTTTTAACAAAAGTTTAATCAATAGGCATAGTAGAAGGAGTGGCTTCATCTCGGCTTCTCTTTAAATTTTTCTCCTCATTTAGAGGAGTCTACAAAACAGGAGGTTTGCTCATGATTTGTTCAAGTTGAGCAAGCTCCTCTGAGATTTCAGGCTGCTCGGACTCTTCTTGTTGTTCTGAATCTTCTGCCTGTTTTGAGGTTCCTTGTTGCTATGATGGTTGTGTGTTGTGTTCTTGTGATTACTTTCGTGATGAAGTTTATACAAACACCTGTACAAACGAATCTTTATTAAACCTTCTTTATAATTCCACCATTACATTGTCAACTTCAACTTGTGTGCTATCTTGATCTATCAGAGTGCCTTCCACCCATTCTGATTGATTAGCATATTGTTCAATTTCTGGGATCTTATGGTGGATATAAGGAGATAGCTTATGTTTCTGCCTTCTGTTACAAATGAATCCATGGGGGTCATAGGCCCATATGAAACTTTTTTTTAACTTCAATCTTTGGAGGATTTCATTTGCCTCCTTTCCTGCTTCTCTGTTATTGCAAATAAATGGGCCTAGATGATCCTTTATTCTTAGCTAGGCCTTCTTCTTGGTTTTGACAAAGTGAATCTCATCAGAATTGATCATTTGCTTGTAGTACTCCAGAGCAAATAATCACATGGGGAGATATCTAGGTAACTTGTAAGGAGGAAGCTCACACCCATAAATTCTGATTTCAGTATGGTTTTGGTACAAGTACCAATCCCCTACTTTGTATTGTTTGGACAGTTGGAGAACCCTCTTAATGTTTGCATTAATTCTGAGAAGGGGACTTCCTAATAAAATTGTAGTCACTGGATGTACAAATAGGTCAATAAAATATTTGTATGGATGGTGAGAATAACAAGACCTGTGGAATAGAGTAGTCCAAAAGATGACAGATCTAGGATTCCCTCTAGTATCAAGCTTTTGGACAAAGAAGGGAAACTTATCAGTTTGGTAGTAGAGAAACAAATGATACAGGACTGATGAATACTTGAACACCCTCTCATTTTCAAGTCTCATAAACTGATCATGCATTTTATCTGCGATGAATTTTGCATAATCAAACTTGACTGTAGGAGGTTGACTGGGGGTAAAAATAGACATGCCAACAAAAATAGTCTCATCTACATACTCATTAGTGGTAGAACCTAAAATGCATGATAGCATTGTTGTGATATCTTTGCCTAGATCAGAAAAGAAGGCTGACATGTAAGGAGGAGGGTCCTTTGGCATGTGTTTTTCTTCAGAAATGAAAGTCTGGAGGATTTGAGTACTTCTGGAACTAGACAGCTTGGAGAATCTTTCAAGCAAATCAACAATGGACAGGGGGGTGAGGTCTTGACCAAGCTGCAACTGTAACATCTCGTTTATGGACTCAGCTGTAATGGTGAATAGGATTTTCTGGTCTGGGGACATTACAGCTTTCATAATAGGGTCATAGTTTGCATGGCAGTAATGAATAATTTCCGGGAAGACATGAACATTGGGGAATTGATACTTGGGTAGGTTTGATTCCTAGAGACCTATCTTATCTGCATGGTTCAAGTAGATATCTCGGTATTTGAAATGCAATTTCAAAGGGGTTTCATCAAAGGTGAGGTCTTTTATCTGGAAGTCTTTGTCGGCCAGGGGAAGATGGTCTAAATCTCTGTGAGGAGTGGTAACTGGCATGACATTTAAGGCGACTGGGGCATCCATCCTTGGTTCTTGTGGATTCAAGGACGAGGGCAGGGAATTTTTGGGGAATTATGGAAAAATGGGTCATCTCAGAGAGTGTCAAGACTGTCAAACGGCTTAATTTCACTAAATTACTTAATTCTTACAGCAATTTAGTTCAGGTTCAGTATGGAAAACAGGGTTTCTTAGTTGAAACGGGGTAAATACCTGGTTATGGTTGCATGGAGAGAAAAATGGCTCTGGTGCACTATTTGCATGGAGCGCACGAGTCTGCAATGGAAATCTGGAGTTCAGCGGCTTCTGGAGGTTGATGGTTGGAAGCAGGGTGACGGCTCAAACGTACTCTGAGTGTGCATGGAGAACAAAAGGTTCTTTTCTTGGTAAAACAAAAATAATGAATATTTTTGGGTTTATTGGCAAAGTCAATGCTTTTGGCGCGTATAATGGAAATGTGACAGTTGGCGCTGGAAAGTGACAGTTGGCACCAATTGATGGAAGTGATGTTTTGTCGTTTAGCGAAGGTGGTAAGCGGAATCTATCACACTGCTTATGAGGGTATGGCGGTATTGGGAGAGGTCCGCCCAATGCCATTCATCGAGCGACACATAGCGGCAGGGTGTACAGTAAAACCGCTCACATTGGGCGGGTAAAGTTCGGCATCGGAGGCCGCCCGATATGAGCGTCAACCGTCAGATCTGAAGGGGTTAGATCGTACGGTGGTCGGGGAAGGGACTTGCTTGGGATTTAATGGAGGGGCCCGATGGGATAATAACTGCAGATTTAGGGAGATTAATAATGTCGGGGCCGATGTGATTGGAGGAAGACTCTTAATTAATCATAGGTTGATTAATTAATTCCTTTTTAATGCAGCAGAGGGTTATAAGTCTTAATTGATTGTAGATAGATTAATTAATCTATCGATTAATTAATCTATCTAATTATTTCATTATTAAGGTTTATATTTCAAACCGGGGTGGGATATTAATATAAGGGATTTTAATAATATATACGGGGATGGGGTGTATTTTCCGGGAGTTAACTATAATAAATTAATGTTAATATGAAATGGAAACGGGGATAAGAATGTGCTAAGTAAAATGTTTCGAAATATATTCACATTTTCGCATTTAAACATTATAACTTAGGCTTAGGTGCATTTTGTGGGTTTTTTGTGAGAAGGAGTTTTGTATGAGGATAATTACTTTTCCTAAGCAAATAGTGATTTTACTCTAGGAAAAGGGGTTTTTAGGGGAAATGAGTGAATGATGAAGGGGGTTAATGTTGATGAGGGGGTTTTAGCACTTGGAACCTGTAAGTCATTGGGCCGAGGGTCCGGTCCCTCCAAAAGTCAGAGAAATGCTCTGAGCCCCTTTGACTTAAGGTTTTAGGTGCTTAGATTGTTATTTGTGGGAAATTAGTGAAATTAGGGGTAAAAGGAATGAGGAAATTAATAACTTGACTTTGTAAATGTCTCATTGTTATCCATACTTTTAAAGTAATATGATGATGAAAGTAAATGATATGAGTTTCAACTAATCATTCATCATACACCATTCTGCAACCATTCATCTACTTACCCACCTACACATCCTACCATTTTTTCTACTTTTTATTAGGGTGCACTTAAACTGGCAAACCCTTATCAAACTTTTCTTTTCTTTTACAATAGAAATCTATCTAAACCTAACCTTATTACATCCAAGGGCTCAAATTAAATAGTTGAGCTCCTTTTATTCACTCTGCCTAATCTAATTATCTACCAAGATTACATTGTTTGGTCAGATTTTATTTTCTATCTATAGACATGGAAATTGAAAACATGAAATAGCCAAGTTTACACTTTTTGACCATTCATGGATTGTGGCATAAGTGACAAGCTGCACACAACCTTTTATTTTTTATCAAAGTAAATAGTAGTGGCATTTGGACTTGCACACTTTCATGGTCTTATTTTCCTTGGGGTTCATTTTTCATCTTTTTTGACCTTTTCTTTTTTATTCTTTTTATCCTTTGATTTTCTTTTAGGATATACCCTCTTTACATTTTTTAATTTTTTTTTGAATTTTTGAATATGGAAAACATTTGCAGAAAGCAAAGGTATGTACATATTACAGAGATAAACTAAGTCAATCATAAATTATGACACCTATTGGTATAGGAACATAACAGTGGCTCCACTTGGGGATGGCTTTCCCTAGTGGAAGTCAAAACTATAGATCAATGGCCCTTTGGAAGACTGTGATTTTATTCTGCAATTTTCCCTTTATTCTACTGGTTTATTGATATTTATGACAATGACACTTTTGAAGCTTAGGGCCTTCTCTTCGGGCTTGAACTTCAAAACTTTACCATCCAATCCACTCTAAACAATATAAAGGATATAGTATGTACAACTAAAACTGATAAAATTAGTAACTTGGATCAATATAGTGCTTCAACATTCGACCATTTACTGGTCCTCCTTCTACCTCTGCACCATTCAATTCTTTGAGAAAGTAAGCATTATTACCTCTGAAGGCATATATAATGTATGGACCTTTCCACAGGAAGTCAAACTTCCCATGCTTCCATTTATCTTCCCTTCTGGAGTCCCACTTCAAAACTTTATCACCAAGATAGAAGTCTTCTGCCTTGGTTCTTTTATCAAAAAATTTCTTGAGTTTCTCTTGAAGTACTTAGGCTCTGATGTATACTTCCTCCCTGGTTTGCTACAAATGAATGGTTTGATTGATTCTCCTCTAAATATCATTGGGCTTGACTTGGGATTCCTGGAGTAGTTTCATCACTGGGATTCCTAATGATGAAGGGAAAACTGCTTCCATCCCATAGACTAACTGATAGGGACTGGTACCAATAGATTTCTTAGTTGTAAGCCTGTCTGCCCACAAAGCATTGATCAGTTTCTTGTTCCACATTTTCTTATTGTCTTCCAGTAATTTTTTAATAATATTCATTAGGCTTTTGTTGGAGGATTCTGCAAGTCCATTCCCTTGTGGATAGTAGGTTGTAGAGTGACCAAGGGTTATATGGTATTTATGGCAGAAATCAATCATCCTCTTTGATTTAAATGCTGTAGCATTGTCTGTGATAATTTTATTGGGGCAACCAAATTTGGACAGAATATTGGCCTCTAGAAAACCTATGATGACAGTATCAGTGGCTTGTCTGGAGGGAATGGCTTCTATCCACTTTGTAAAGTAATCTGCGGCAATCAAGATCCACTTACGTTGAGCAGAAGAGGGGGGGGGTGAGTTTCACCAATGAAGGCTAGACTGTACTGTTGAAAAGGTTTTTCAGTAGAAATGGGTTTCAAAGGTAAAGGCAGAAGTTTTCTTTTCCCTTCAGAGATCTAACACTTGTGGCAAGAGGTTACAAATTTTTTCACATCAGAAAACAAGGTTGGCCAGTAAAATCTAGCTCTAAGGATTTTAT
The DNA here is from genome assembly GCA_031772625.1 of Pinus tabuliformis. Lineage (NCBI taxonomy): Eukaryota > Viridiplantae > Streptophyta > Pinopsida > Pinales > Pinaceae > Pinus > Pinus tabuliformis. The sequence goes on along the minus strand of CM062811.1, from coordinate 1,145,813,428 downwards.
CAGATGTTGTCTTCCAGTAGAGGTGTCCTCCATAATCACCTGCATGAAATTCTTGGAGTACTTTGTCAAATTCCTCCTTTAATAAACAATTCAATAGAATGCCTTCATGATTTTTCCAAAATAAAGTATTATCAATTATGCAGAATTTCAAAGATTTCATTTTCAAAAACCTACTCTTGGTTTTGGACAACCCTGGAGGAGCTTGTAAATTTTGTAGAACGTATATTATATCAGCATACCAAGGTGAATCTAAAAAGGCCTGGCTGATCTGTGGAGTCGCCATCTCCTCTTCGTTATCCAGTTCTGCAATAAAATTTATACCTAGGGCTTGGCAATTTGTTTCAGCCATAAGTTTGGCCAATCCCTAGCCTTTGATTAGTTTTGTAGGTTTGATCTCTATGTCATACTCTAATATGGTAGCTATCCACTTTCCCCTTTTGCCATCAACTCCATTTTGTGTTAGAATGTCTTTGACTACAACATTGGGAACATAAGCTACTATGTGAGAGTACAAGATATAGACTCTGAAATCTTTGATAGCTTTTACCAAAGCAAAAGCTTGTTTTTCCATTATGTTATACTTTAAGGATGCATCTCTTAAAGCTTTACTAAAGAAGGCTATTGGTTGTTCAAATCCTTGATCATTCTTCTGTAGTAAAACTGCAACAATACTATGTTCAGATGCAAAAGAAAAAATGATAAATTCTTTGTCAAACATTGGACTTATGAGGACTGGTGTTTGAGTCAAGGCTAATTTTATATCTTCAAATGATTTCTTAGCCTCTACTGTCCATTTAATAGCCGAATCTTTTTTCAACATGTTATTTAGCAGTCTAATTAGTTCAGCTAGGTTAGAGATAAATCTTCTTAAAAAAATTATTTTTCCTAAAAATGCCTGAAGTTCTTTGATGTTTCTGGGGTGAGGTATTTGCAAAATAGCTTCAATCCTGGTTGGGTCAATCCTGATACCATCTTTAGAGATAATGTGGCCTAATAATTTTCCTTCTTCCAAACCAAATAAAGACTTTTTTGGATTCAGAGAGATGCCATATTTCCTGCATTTAATAAAGACCTGCCTAAGATGATCCAGGTGCTGTTGATCTGATCTGGAAAACACTGTGATATCATCAAGGTATATAACTAGGAAATCATGGATTTCCTTAGCAAAGGCAATATCCATTGCCCTTTGAAAGGTGGCCCCTGCATTTTTAAGTCCAAAAGGCATTTTAACATACATAAAGGTACCCCATGGGGTAGTGAAAGCAGTCTTTGCTTGATCATCAGGATGGACTAGGATTTGGTTGTAACCAGAGAAACCATCTAACAATGAGATCCTTGTGGAACCTACTACCCTTTGCAATATGTGATCCATTTTCGGTAGGGGATAGTTATCTTTGAGTGAAACTTTGTTTAAATTCCTAAGGTCAACACACAGTCTTATTTCTCCAGTTTTCTTTCTTGTAGGGACAAGATTAGATACCCAATCTGAAAACCTAATGGGTGCAATAATTCCTGCTTCATACATTCGTTTGATTTCCTTTTCAATAGAAGGTAGTAGAACAGGGTTAATTCTTCTAAGCTTTTGTCTAAAGGGCTTCTGATATTCTTTTAAAGGGATAGTGTGTTGTATAATGCCAGTATCATAGGATTTTAGATCCTCATAACTCCAGGCAAAAACATCCTGGAATTCCTTCATAAGTTCCATATATTTTAGTTTTTCATTGGGAGGTAATGTTTTAGACAGTTTTATTAGCTTGGGATTCTCTTCAGATCCTATATTACATTCCTCAATGTCTGATTTCAAAGGTTCCATTTTAGGCTTTTTAGGAATATCATTTGAGTCGAATAAGTCCTCCAAAGGAGTTAATCCTTTGGGCAAGAAATTATCTTTGAGGTTTATGACTTCGGTTTCATCATCAATTACTTCATCAATTTCCATTTGTTTTAAATCTTGAATATCTGTTTTTGTGAATTCTGTAGGATGAAGTCTATCTATTTGATCTTCTTCTAGTTTATTAATTTCTACTTCATTAGAGAAATCAAAATCTATTGCTATGTCAGTGTCTATGTTGGTATTTACAAATTCATGATCTAAAGTTAAAAAAATGTTAATCTGTTTATCATTTTCAAACACTTGCCAGTTCTTTAAGTTGTCAGGAATAACTGGTCTGTGCCTAACCTCAGTAGTGTACTGATGGTTGGGCTGGAAGGGCAACTTACAGGTACTAGCAAACATGGCCAAACTGTGAGCTTGCATGTTATGTTTTCTGGGGATAGTAGCAAGCTTGGTTTCTAAAAAAGTGTTAAGAATTTCTACAACTGTACCTCTGTAAAATCCTAGTCTTGGGTCTCTAGTCAAGTAAACACCATTAATCTGTTTAACTATCAATTCAGAATCCCCCATAATTGATACCCTTATACCTCCTAATCCTTTAACCAGTTTAAGACCTAACAGGAGTGCTTCATATTCTGCCATATTGTTTGTGCATTTGAAGTTTAACCTGTAGGCATGACCTTCTGCATGATCATTTTCTAAGTTATAAATCCATACACCTGCTCCTACACCTAGCTTGTTTACCGAACCATCAAATTCCAGATGCCATAAGATTTCATGTTCATAATTTTCATCTGGGGTAGTGGAATCCTTCTTAACTAGGGCATCTAGATTTTCTTTGTTATCTGATATCTCATGAATTTGGACATTTGAATTTTCTTTTGCAATTTCTTTTGGTTCTGTTGTTATATCACTTGGAGTATCTTCTCGATTAGTTTCAGCATTGTAAAGAATAAAAGAATCCATGTCAGAATGTATTGAATATATAGGAAAGTTCTGAGGCTTCTCCTGACTACTCACTACATACTTCATCAAAGTTTCTCTATACAATTTCTTGGGATGTCCAAAGACTGAAATGGTAGCATAAGACATATCCAATTGCAGAGATCCTTGGAGTTTAGCACCCCAGGATCTAGATAACAGCATGCCATACTTGGGTGGTATATCAGCAACAACAATGTCCATGAGTATAGTTTTGGCAGGGTACTGAACTAGGGAGACACACAAATATTTTATGAGACCTAAGCATTTAACCTAGCTTGAATCAAAGGAGAATAGATCTTTATAAGGTCTAGTGATATCCAAGTTAAGATTTTCCATTACAGACTTAGGCATAAGATTGTGTGAGGCTCCAGAGTCCAGCATGGCATTGTGTAGGATTTTGTCGTGGATGTTAAGGCTGATGTAGAAAGGTGGTATCCCTCCTTCAACTGGCTTTCCATTAACATCTGGTCCGAAAAGTAACTCAGGTTGGTCATCAAATAGATTCACAGAATCTTCATTTTCAACACAGTTAAGAGATTTACTAATTTGAGATCTGTAGGTTTCATGTTTGACCAATTTTGTCAAAGGCACTGAAATTTTGAGCTTGGCCACCTCTGCTCCCAAAGGCAGAGGGGATTTATCTGTTTGAATTTTCTAATATGATTTATGGGGGCTATTTCACTGTTCCTTTGAGGGGGACTGAAGTGGAAGGTTACTCATTAATAGGCTAGTTATCTGTTACATCTTCAATGGTGGGGCTAGGAGGATTTTGATGTGGTCTAGAAAGGATTTGTAAGGTTTTTGTAACTTGAGGATTCTGATTTGTAGCTTTTCCTTTCTTAGGCTGGCTAGGCATTGCTTTTTTATTCTGATCGGGAACATCAAGGTTCTTCTTGCTCCTTAAGTTATACTATTTATGAACCTCGAAAATAGCAGAGTCATACCCTTGCTTATAGTCGAAAGATTCTCCTATTTGAGTTTGTAACTGTTGAAGCATGTATAATTCTTGATCATCCTGAGTTAGAAAAACAGTTTCTTCATCATCTAGGCCCATCAAATTTATCTGAGTGTCTTGTTCAGGGTCTTCTAGGTGTGAGGTCTCTGCATAGTTTTCTTGGAAAGGTGGTCTAATGTTCTGATCAGGACCATTCTTGCCAGTGTTTTGGTTCTGGTTTTTCCTAAAATTTGGATTTCTCACTGGATTAGCCTGTTGGTTATCCCAGTGAGGTTTCCTTTCAATAACTTCTATTCTGTCCATCAACCTTTCCATCCCTTTGGCCAAAGCATCCATTTTTTGGTCAAAGGGTGAAGTTTCATCTTTCAAGGGTATTCTTCTCTCACTTCTAGTTTTGGCTCTTTTGGCAAGCAGATTAGCTTCAACGCTTACTGCCACACTCTGCATTTCTTCCAGAGTGCCATATCTGTATCAAATCCATCCAGAAATTTGATCAGGGCTAAGCCAGGTGGAGGTCTAAGGTCAAGTGGAATGGCATTATATACATTATTAAACCTGGTGCAATAGTCCTGAACAGTTTCATTTGGCCCCCTTTTAAGGTTTTCATATTCAGATAAAATTTGAAGGGGGTCTTTCTTCTTTTCCCACCTATTCAAGAATTGTTGGTAAAGGACTCTTAGACTATCTATGCTTTGAGGGGTTAAATATCTAAACCATGTTCTCACTTCCCCAACCAGAATTTGGATGAAAATTCTCATTTGGACATCTGCTGTGTCAATCTCATGAAGTTCAAAGTAGTCTGTCATTTTCCTAGTGTGTTGTTGTGTTGTGTATGTTCCAGTGCCATCAAAAGTAACAATTTTACTCTGATAGTCCTGTGGCATAGCACCTTGGGGAGCAGGCATCACAAGGGGAGCATATCTATTGGCCATGATTCTAGGTTGGGTAGGAGTGTGAACTAGAGTTGGGGTAACAGGGGGTGTTTGGGTTGAGGAGGAAGAACTAGAGGTAGTGGTGGGATGTTGAGTGGTGATTGGTTGAAGAGGAAGTGAAGGAATGAATGGAGGGGTGGACTGGACTTCAGAAAAGTGAGGGAATAATGATGAACCAACAGAAAGTGAAGCTGTTTTAGAAAGTTCAGGGGTTCTATCAGTGGTAAGGGATGACTAAGGGGAGTTCTGTAGATGTCGATCAATTGACAAATTGGCTCATTGGATTTCAAGTTCTCTGATGAATTCTGGATCTTGGACTAAGTCCAATAGTTCACTATCAGATGTGGTTCTAAACAGAGAAGTTTCAAAATATTCGTCAAAAGGAAGATCTTCCAAGAACAGCCACTCAACAGGGCAGGAATGTGATCTGAACAAAGGTTTAGGGCTGACTGAACTCTCTTGTCTTCTAATGATTCTTGGAATCAAGTTGGGATTTTCAAACATAGGGGGAGGATTTGGATCAGGGTTAGTGTTATAGACAATTTTGTGCCTTGCAGCATTAGGCATGAATTGTCAATAATCCAAGGGATCCAAAGTCCCTAAACATGATGTTCCTACCCCTAGAGGAACAAGGTCAGCAAACCAACAGCTCTCAGATCAGTTCTCCACCTGAAAACACTCAAAAACAAGCAATCCTGAAATCAAAGCAGGTGCTCCACTAGGCTTCTGCGCTGAAACTCAACTCCTCCATGGTGTACCTGCGTTGCAAAGCAGGTAGAACAAAGGCCACCTGCGCTGAGCGAGATGGGACAAGTGGCACACTGAGTCATTGCTCTGGAATCTTCCAAAAATGACACTTGGATCAAGGATTTCGCCTTGTGATGAGTCAGAGGCTCTGTTTCTCCAAGTGGAAGCAAGGTTCTCCAAGTGGACTCAAGAACTGAAGATCAACTGAAGAGAGAGAGGACACAAGGCAGCTACACACTAGTTGCAAGCTGACTCATCCTTTCTCAATTCATCTATATATTGAGCTCTCTCCTATGAGCTCAGGAGGCTGGAATTTTGTGCAAAGTAATGATATGCTGTTGGTTTCACTATAGAACTATTGGGTGATTGCTTGAAGGAGGTGAAGAGGGGAAATTCTTTCTGCTGGGAGGTGTTGCTGGATTGGGGCCTTCAATGGTTGTAACCTTCTCAGAACTTTACTTCTTCCATTAATAAAAGCTATTGAGGTTCTTCTATATGCATTTGTTTCAATGATGTATTGTGATGATTGTATATTTGATTTATGCTAATCCTTGAATCAGTTATGAATGCATGCTTCTTGTAGTTTCCTTCTTTGTTATTTTGCAGGATCTCATTGTAGTTGGGCCAGCAAAAGAGCAAAGAGCTAGGAGCAAGTAGCAAAGAGAAGAGATTGGAGCAAATATTAAGCGCAAGGCAACGGTTAGTGCATTTCTTCATTCTCTCTTGCTTTCATAAAGAAGTAAATCTTAAGTAGTTTTATTTACAGTTGTTGCTGAGGTACTATCACCCTTAGAGTGGGATAGGGTCATCCGAATCGGATACTTTTCCCTACAACAAACTGGCGACTCCGCTGGGGATCGTATCTGTTTGATTGTTTGTAGTATTTTGCTATTCATTTCCTGAACAAAAGAGTACCAAATCGAAAAGCTTTTGACTATATCAAAAGCGAAGTAGAGGGCAGCTACTCTAGCTCATTTCTGAGCATGTTCATGATTTGAAGAGATGATCTACAAGGATCCTTGTAAGCTCTTAGTGATAGCTTTTCATCTTCCTTGTCATCCCTTAGTGTGTGCTTGACTGATAGCTTCTGATTTGAGCAAAAACTGTGAATTTTTTAGAAAATTGTGACCCGGAAACTGAGAAAACGCAACTTTCGTTTTCCAAAGCAGGTAGTACACAGGCTACCTGCTTTGCAACGTAGGTCCCGAAGGGGCTACCTGCGCTGAGAGCCAGACTGGCTGTGCAGCACCTGCGTTGGCCCAATTTTGCCTTGTGCATTTGGGGTTTCCTCCCTTTTTCTTGCCTGTTTTCACTATAGATTTTGCAGCCAGTTACCAGTCTTGTACCTGTTCTGAAACCAACCTTACTTGCCATCATTCCGCCTCTGTTATATAACGAAATTGTACTTGTTCTTTTGTATTTCTTACATCATTTACAATTTCCCATAACGAAAGTGAACTAGTCTTGCTTTGGCCTCTTAGATCTGAACCTGTGTTAGGCATTTTGCTGGTCTAAAGAGTTAGCTTGTTTGTTGTCCATAGCTGATTAGTCTTTTTACTTTCGTCATTATGGTTTGATTTCATGCATTTCCAGTGTTTAAACAAGTAAATCTTAAGGTGTCTTTTGATTTTGGACTAGCTTGTTTACTTTCGCTTGAAATCGAAATCAAAGTTATATAACAACTTTCTTTTTGTAATACATCAACATTAAGAAAGGGAAAAGAAAATACATGCATTGTGCATTTTGCATTTGAAAAAAGTTTGCATGATGATTTAGGAGAAAGTGCATTAGTTTGTGCTGTATGAACTGTGTGAAAAGATATGCCTTTCTTCTCCCTCAGTAGTTAAGATTTTCATCAGTCAAAAAGATTTGAAAAAGCTTGCTTCTCATCTTAGGCTGCATTTAGGAATTTGTCATATACATCTCGTGGTGAACCTTGAAAGGCAAACTTTAAAAAGATCAACTTAAAATATACTGAATGAACCTAACAACGCATTGAAACATAACGCAAACACATAGAGGTCTAAGCTAGAGACGTGTTCCGGCGTCGTTAAACGTAGTGACTGTCGATCTCGAAGAAGGTGGGTGATTCCTCCTGAGAGTCGGTGGCACTAATACGGACTTGTGCTCCCACGTACCATCGAGTATATATTGGGAGACCCCTATAGGCATATATCCTTTATCCTTAGGAAACCGTGTCGGCCGCCCTACTGATCGCAATGCAGTGAACACAGCATTCACGAAGATTGACCACACGTACCGTAAAACGTATTCCGTGGTTTTGCGAAAGGTTTGGCACACCCTCTGCCTAGATCTCCAGAGCAGTTTCTTTTGGCCCTTTTCAAACTCTATAACTGAAAAGGTCCAACCGAGCATTTGTCACTTCGGGCTCGTTAAAACATCGAAGGAGACTAGAGTCATCTTTAGCTTTTTCTCGACTCTTTAAAACTGAAAAAGCAAGTTGTGTCTAAAGCGTCGTTATAAAATTTATTTTAAGCGGAATAATCATCACCCTTCCCTCGTTGATCTTCGAAGTTAGTCCACCACAAGTGGAAGTTCCTGTAGAATCGCTAAGAAATCTTTTGGATAGACTAGATATGTCTGAACAACCGTCGACATCCAGGACTGTGTCATCCGACACAGCAACGGCAGAGCCTCCTGCTGCTATCCCAACAATGTTCGATGGTATACCATCTGTCCCGGCAAGTTATCAACAACAAGCCGGAGTCCCATCTGGGACGACGACATGGTTAGTTCCTATTTCTTCGTCCGGATTATCATCTGGTATTTCTTATGTTGAAACTCAACAAATCAATCCAACGTGCCTTCAAAGGCCAATCTACCCTTTAAGTACTGGATTGCCACCATATGGAGGACAGTATGCCTTTTCATTGTTCCCCCCTGGAGAGCAACCATATGGGAGTTTACAACAAAATTCAGGTCAAACTGGAATTACATCCAGTGGTTGGATACCAATACTGCCTCAGCAACCAAGAGTTGCATATTCAATGCAACCAGTCCACCCTGTGTCGAATGTTGCCACTATACCTGGTATGGTGATTGCGTCGCAAGTACAAGGGCTGCCTACTATATGTCAACCCCAAGTTTCTCAGGTTGCCATACAACAGCCTCTTGTCTCGACATCTCAATCGGAACCTCAGGTCAGTGCCTCCTTATCTGGAGCGACTCAGGATCAAACAAGTACTGTGACTCCTCATCTTGGTCAATCATATAGTATTGGGCATCAGCAAATGGTCCAACAACCAGAGCTGGTTCGAACTCAACAACCGCCATTCCAGCAATCATGTCAAGGACCTGAGCAACAAGTCTTTGTAAGTAATGGGCAACCATACTATAATGGTTATGCCCATCAACCTTGTCAAAGTTGCCAACATTATGCTGGTATGCAAAGACCCACTGCTCAGGCGATTCCATCTTATCCTGTATATGCTTCGCCTAACCTGAATCAACAGTTGCCCTTTGTAGCAACTCTAGAATTACCAGATCTAAACCGACTGACGAATGATCCAATTGCTTATGCCCCTTGGTGGCCAGCGATTCCGCATAAACTTCCATCAGACATTCCTAAATTTAATGGAAATCCGGGTGAAGATCCGTCAAATCATGTGATGACATTCCATCTATGGTGTTCATCGAACACCCTGAATGATGATTCGATAAGACTTCACCTCTTTCAGAGGACGTTAACGGGTCCAGCGGCAAAATGGTACATTGAATTGCCTAGAGCTTCGTTCGACAACTTCAGTACCTTAGCCACAACCTTTTTAACCCATTTTCAATTACCGATAAGGTATGAAATGGGAACAGAACTCCTTACCAACTTCAAACAGACGACTGCCACCCACATATCTGATCATATATATGAGTGGCGTCGTCGTCGTAGGATGGTGAAAACATATGTTCCCGATCAGCTGTTAGCTGAATGGTTTATAAAGTCGTTACTTCCTGCTATAACGGAAGATGTGGCCAAGGGGGGAGTCATAACAGAGGAGCAAGTTATTGCTCGTGCACAGTATTTGGACTTAGTTTATACTCAGTCCGGCACGCTCTACGACAAAATACCCAATGCTCCTAGACCGGCATTTTCAATTCCTCCTCCTCCTAAATCAAACAATGACTCTCACGCTGGAGATGGCGTGATTGGAAAGCACAAAATTTCTAGTCAAAATGCAAATGAAGAACTTCTTGCCTCGGAAGTAAATGCCATGTCGACTGACAAGGGCAAAAAACTGAAGCAACCAGGGGGCAAGAAGAAAAAGATAGGGAGAAAAAGGAAACCCCCAGCAGGGTGTCATATATGCGATGAGGATCATTGGACGAAATATTGTCCACATATAGCTGAAGTTAAGAAACTCTTCAAGAGTTCAAAAACCCCAGCAGTATTGACTGATCCGTTTCCTAATCCAAGTCAAAATCTGGTTGCTAATCAAAATGCTTTCGGATCCCAAGTGCTTATGTTGTCTACCTCAAAGCAACAGAATAATGCTTTGACAAGGAGTAAAGATTACGGGAATCCAAAGCTGTCGAACAACAAGGTTAATGAACGACCTAGTAGTTCAACAACAACTTTGACCAAAGTTGTGCCACCCATCATTCCTGAGCCAATGATAAAGTCGCCAAAGGGAGTAGTACACAAATCGACATTTAATCCTCGTGCCAAAGGAGCACGGAATTATAATATAGTAAAGGACCTGGCCCAATCGCCGTCCACTATGTCGACACTTGAGGTACCACAAAATTGCCCCTCCCAAGAGCAAGCTTTATTATCAGCAATAGGTGGGCTTGGCCCAATGGATTCCAATCTTGTGGCCTTTGATCATAAAGGATATGACCCTCAGTTACCAGCTCAACTAGCTTTCCTTATTCAAGTGAAAGCCCTCAACAAAACTGTTCATCGAACAATTATTGATGAGGGGGCATCTACATGTCTTATGTCGATGAGTTGCTGGAAAGATTTAGGCTCACCACCCTTGTCGAAATCGTCAACGACGTTAAAAGCATTTGATGGACGATCATACACTCCATACGGGATTTTAAGTAACTTGCAAGTTGAACTGGGGGGAAAAACAGTAGGAATTGATGTTGAAGTAATTGATGGAAACCTCGATTACAACATCCTACTAGGAAGGCCCTGGATCTATGCCATGGCCGTGGTTGTGTCGACCTACTTCAGGAAGATTGCATTTCCCTTCCAAGAAGGAATTACAATCGTCGACCAACAAACTTTTCTCCCCAACAGTTCACAAGTTACAGGAAGCATTCCAATGATCCATGGAAGGAATCATTTGCTCCAAAATATCGGAGTAGGTCTCCTAAAAGACCCTGCCTTAATGGGTACTTTCGCCCTACCGCCTCCAAGTAATCGGGCGGGAGTGGCCACGGTGGAAACCTACAAAATGAAATCTAATCCAATCTTCTGGTTGGATTCGGAAGATTCCTGAATATTTTGTCGGCATGGATCATCGCCCTAAAAGAAATACTGTAAATACAGTGGGCTCCGAGGACGGTTCTTATCTTGTGTCAACCTCGTTAAAAAATGAAACAAGGAGTCGAGGATAGTTCCTATCTTGTGTCAACCTCATTAAAAAATGAAACAAATCCCCGAGGTAAACCTTCATTCCAACCACCGAGTTGGATGCAATAAAGCTTGGGGGGCATGCACCTCGATTTGCATTATTATGCTGGGGGCATGCAAACTTATCTCCGAGCAGTTTTAGCACATAGTTCATGCTCGTTAAAAAATAAACATAAGTTCGAGCAGTTTTAGCACACAGTTCATGCTCGTTAAAAAATAAACGCAAGATCCGAGCAGTTTTAGCCCATAGTTCATGCTCGTTAAAAAATAAACATAAGTTGTGAGCAATCTTCCCCTAGAGTTCAAGCTCACCCAGAAAAAATGAACCGGTAAATAACCTTGGTAAATGTAACCTTTGACAGCCATATTAAAGCCCTTGGTCGTGTTCTTGCAGTCTCACCTCCATCCATTCATTTGGCCAATCGTTCATCTCCATATGTTTGTTTACCCATTTTGAGGAACAGCTGCGAAGAGTGATTTCACTTAGCCATCCTTGTGACACTGCCGTGATTGGAAAATTCCAACCTGTACCTGGAATCTGCTGCTATCCCTGTTTATCACTCGTTCCTCAAAAGACGAGTCTTCTTTGAGCTCTTTTCTCCTGACTCGTAAAATATGAAAAGTTTGCCGAGTTTTGGCCTTCCAGCTCGTTAAATGACCGGAAGAGCTATCCCTCCTCTAGATTTTAATCTTTTTGGACCTGAGGGATTATTGCACAAAAAGATCGAGTGCTTGTTTTGTTCGGCTCGTTAAAGCAATCGAAAATTCATCCCTTCTGTATTGTTTTATACTTTTTCGGACTTAAGGGATTAGATGACAAAAAAGGAATTCTGGAGTTGACTTTATGTACCTTTTCAGACTCTCTAAAAATGAAAAGGACCGAGTTATCCTTGTCGTTAGACTCGTTAAATTCATTAAATAGCGACAAACTTGTCTTTAGACGAGAACGAGTTTCCCTATCGCTAGGCTCGTTAAAACATAGCGATGGGCTTGCCCGAAGGGCAGGTTATAGAACAAGCATATGTTATCCTCCTCAAGCTTGATAAAAATAAAGAGGTACTGGTCAGCAATGACTGGGGAAAAATTGGGAGAACCTCACAGCTTTAATGGTGGCAAGTCGCTCTTGAACATGACACTTTGTCCTCCGTATCACATCGGGTTGGGTTGTTTCATTCACCGGTCTCATCACCATGGTCCTCGCCACACCATCCACATTTGGGGATGCTACCAATCCATCACATCAGTGTCGTTATATGTTCAAGAGATGTTGTTCTGCAAAGAGTCAACCGTGTCCCATCCACTGCCATACATTGTCCTTCATCCATTTCATGACCGCCACCCTGAATCATACATCACAGTTTGTTTTCACCTCATCACAATCACTAGCTCCGTTCCGTGTCACTGATGTGGGATTCATTAAGGCCCTCCTTTGACGGATCGCTCCTTGTCGACATCAGCTCATTATCCAAGGAGTTGATCTAGGAACAACCCCTTCAGTACTTTGAAGCTTGCATGCCTCAATGGCAAGTTTCTCACTTCCGGCGACAGGTATACATCAATGACCTTCGACCAGAAGATTTTGCATGGTGGTCGACGCCAAGTCCTTTATTCCCACCATGTGAATTGTACTGCCGTACCTTGAGGGTCATCATCCTTATCGGTGATTCCTCTCGCGCTTGTTAACGGTTTACATCATTGACGGGTAATCAAGCGATGTCTTTCCATGTTCGACTTCAAGAAATTCTCACATGGATCGACTTGTACATCGAGTGAAGATCGGAAGAGATTGAAGACCCCGGATCTAGTTTCATCCATCCGGGCTGCGATATATATTCAGGATATAAAGACATTTGATATGTACATCATTGCAGCAGATGATCATCCTTCTCAAAGGATGATAATTTCAGCAGAGAATTATCAGTCTATCATCAGACGATCGTCTGTGCTATGTACCAAAATGAATTTATAAAGCTGAGCATGGGAATGCCCGCCTCAGCTAGATCATGAAAAAGTATGAAAAATAATGTATTGTATCGTATCTTATTACAGGACACTTCTCAGCAGATTGAATGAACTTCGGATCCTCCTAATAAAGCATTTCACCCGATAAACGACCTCATACTTTAGGGGGCATCTGTTATAGACAATTTTGTGCCTTGCAGCATCAGGCATGAATTGTCAATAATCCAAGGGATCCAAAGTCCCTAAACATGATGTTCCTACCCCTAGAGGAACAAGGTCAGCAAACCAACAGCTCTCAGATCAGTTCTCCACCTGAAAACACTCAAAAACAAGCAATCCTGAAATCAAAGCAGGTGCTCCACTAGGCTTCTGCGCTGAAACTCAACTCCTCCATGGTGTACCTGCGTTGCAAAGCAGGTAGAACAAAGGCCACCTGCGCTGAGCGAGATGGGACAAGTGGCACACTGAGTCATTGCTCTGGAATCTTCCAAAAATGACACTTGGATCAGGGATTTCGCCTTGTGATGAGTCAGAGGCTCTGTTTCTCCAAGTGGAAGCAAGGTTCTCCAAGTGGACTCAAGAACTGAAGATCAACTGAAGAGAGAGAGGACACAAGGCAGCTACACACCAGTTGCAAGCTGACTCATCCTTTCTCAATTCATCTATATATTGAGCTCTCTCCTATGAGCTCAGGAGGCTGGAATTTTGTGCAAAGTAATGATATGCTGTTGGTTTCACTATAGAACTATTGGGTGATTGCTTGAAGGAGGTGAAGAGGGGAAATTCTTTCTGCTGGGAGGTGTTGCTGGATTGGGGCCTTCAATGGTTGTAACCTTCTCAGAACTTTACTTCTTCCATTAATAAAAGCTATTGAGGTTCTTCTATATGCATTTGTTTCAATGATGTATTGTGATGATTGTATATTTGATTTATGCTAATCCTTGAATCAGTTATGAATGCATGCTTCTTGTAGTTTCCTTCTTTGTTATTTTGCAGGATCTCATTGTAGTTGGGCCAGCAAAAGAGCAAAGAGCTAGGAGCAAGCAGCAAAGAGAAGAGATTGGAGCAAATATTAAGCGCAAGGCAACGGTTAGTGCATTTCTTCATTCTCTCTTGCTTTCATAAAGAAGTAAATCTTAAGTAGTTTTATTTACAGTTGTTGCTGAGGTACTATCACCCTTAGAGTGGGATAGGGTCATCCGAATCGGATACTTTTCCCTACAACAGTTAGCTCTGGTGTAATGAGTTCTCCCTGAAGCTAGATTTCAAGTCTTTTAAATGCTTTTCTTTTATGAATGTTCACAATAACTTCTAACAATCCTTTAAGATGCTTTAAATTAAACTTTTAGGTTTCTCAAAGGTTTATTTTGACTGAGGATTTGTTCATCCCCAGTATGGTCGCCACTATGTTATCACTTAGATTTTCCTTAGAAGTTATTTGAAAGAAGGAAAGGATCCAAGGTAACTACAAACCAATCTTTTAAGTATAGATCCTAGCTAATCTACACTCAGAGAGGGCTCTCTCTTTATGATTTAGCGTTGTTTTGATATGATATTAGGCTAGCTATTAATGCTTAAGGGATTTGTTTTGATTTGTTTGGTGGAATTAAGGAAACAGATGGGCAGAGTAGGTATTCAGGCCATTGGGCTATGGAGTCAAGTTGGAAAATTCTAATAGGATTTGATTAATCACTGAGGTAAGAGTTCACAAGGCAAGCTAGCACAGCAAGGAAAAATCTGAAAGTCTTAATGAATGAAATCTTAACCAGGGCCAAGGGCAATGAAGAATCCTTAACAGGGATCAAGATGAAGAAGGGGAGTTTGGAAAATAGCAAGGGCAATTAAGAAACCTGTACTAGGGGCCAATAAAAGGAATTAATTACAGAAGTGAGGGAGCAATTAAGAATTCCTGGAATTAAGCAATTTAATAGAAAACATTAAATAAGTAAACAGTTAAAACATAGAGCACTTAAGCTAATTTTGATGATATTATTCCTCGTTTGATTTTAATAATTATAAGAAAACACATATGATATTTCATAACATAAAGGAAAACAATATTCAAACTTAGAGAAATGATACTTATTTGTTTCCCATAGTGCACATGAATCGAGTGAAATGTCCTCAACTTTATTTAATCTAGTAAACTAGTCCAGCCTTGATTACAGTAGCTCCTTTAGCTCAAAACAAAAGTCTACAGAAATGCTTTTTAATCCACCCTAATTACTTCATTTTGTGAAGTATTTATACAAAAACTATTACAAAATATCTCATAACTATATGAGATTTTTTCTAGGAAACAAAAGTTATCTTCCACACGAAGATAGAGATAGATGGAAAACAGATTGTTTGTTGTCCCTTTATTTATGAATGTGCTGGATACTGGAACTCGGATTTGCCTCTTGCAGTTGCCTTGGTAGTTATGTGCTGGATTTCACTCTTATCTTCACCTACTGATACTCTTTACCTATGTTGATACTCTTTACCTGTACTGTTTCATCCTTTCATCCTGTATTACCAAAATTGCCATGGTAAATATTTTTTACTTCACAGATTTACTATAGTAACTTTATAGTAAATCAGTCACACTGGTCCACCATTCGTTATCTGGTAATTTTATCCTGATCATCTTCCTGTAAACTTCATCGGCTTCTGTGTACTTACCAAAATTGGGTTTGCTGGTGAATAGATGTTTTACTTCATGTTCTATGTAAAATAGATTCTCCAGGCCATCATAAAGTACCTTTCCTGTGGGTAATGATTTTACTCCTGAAGAACTTGCTTGACTCCTGGCCTGTTTATTTAGCCTTTCAATATAATCTTCCTGTGTCATTAACTTATCATGTATAACCAGTGGACTAGGAAGGCCTTTCTCTCTCAAAATGCCATACTTCAACATGAAGCTATCTATATCTGCCTGAATACTCTGACACCTTTTCTCTAAGTTAAGCATCAAGTTCCTTTTAGTAAGAACTTTCTTTATTTCAATGATAGTAGTTGTTCTGTCTTCAATCTCCAACTCATCTAGTTGGTACCTGTTCCTGCTGTTCAAAAAATCAATTAACTGATTTGCCTCTTCGGGCTTATCTCCCAGTTCTTCTTTAGTCTTTTGTATAGCTTCTACAACTATTTTTATTAATTCAGTCTGTTCAAAAATTACCTGGATAGAAGGCCAAATATCATTGATGGAATCAATGATATTGGCCCACAATATATTTCTCATGTCTCCTAGTGGTTTTTCTAATGTCAAGTCCTTCTCCAGGACTCTGATTCTTTCCTCCATCCTTTTGTTTTTCCTTTCTTCTTCTTTGTTTTGAATCTGTGCTAGCTCGTAGTTTGTTTCCAAACTTGACATTTGTTCCTTGAGCTTTTTCAGTTCTGTAGCCTAGATACTCATTTGTTCCATGGCTTTGATCACTTCATCTGTTTTTTCTACTGTTGTCCCTACACTAATTGATGTACCTGTAGTTGGAATAGTCTCTACTACTGGCAATGTTGTCACTGGTGGAAGTGTTGGTGCCAAAGAAGTTGCCAGAGTGGAGGGTACTGCTGTAGAAACTGTGGGTATGACAGTCTGAGGAGCGGTGGCCAGCTCACTCTGCTTAGACTGTATTTCTTTTTCCAATTCCTTTTCAGTTTCTTTCAACTGATCATTTAACTTAAGGACTAGGTCCATAAGTTCTTCCTCCTTTTGTTTCTCTATGACTTCTGCAATTTGAGGATGGTGGAGAGGAGGGATCTTAAGCTGCTTCTTCAGTGCAGCTATATCATCATTTTTCTTTTTAATCAGTTTTTCTGCTACTTTGACATCTTTGGGATCATGTCCCAATTCTATCACCAAGTCTTCTAGAGTTTTTATCCTGGTGTCTTTAGCCTGAGAGGAGGCCTTTTCCAGTTGCAGCTGTGCTGTGGTGTTGTGCAATGAATTTTGCAATTGGTGTGCTGTGATGACCTTATTAGTCAATGTAGAATAGACCATTTCACTAGTCTTCTTGTGCAGTTCTATTTGGTCAATAGGATGGATATCCTTTGACAAAACTTCAGAGTTAGTATTTAAATAATCAGCCATGGATCTTGGCTGTTGCACAGTTGGATTGAGGAATCTCATCTACATTTTTCCTTCCTTTATGTCAAAAGCTGAAATAAGCCTGGTTTGGTTAGTTGGAGCCATTTTGAGGTAGTGAGCATAGGTTTGAGCTTTTAGTTTCTCATTTCTCGCTTTAATTTCTTTGTACTTTCCTTTAATGTCCAGGCTCTGTTCAGAGGGAGCCCTAAAAGAATATACCTCTATGATTTGCTGCATTTCCAATGCTTGTATCTGTGAAGTGGATGGTGTCCCACCAGTTGGAATAGTCTGCATACTATTTGTCCTTTCTGCCACTACGTTGCCTGTGGTCTCCTTAGTATACTCTTCTTCTGCATAGGGGTTTAACCTTTGCCTTTTAACAAAAGTTTGATCAATAGGCATAGTAGAAGGAGTGGCTTCATCTCGGCTTCTCTTTAAATTTTTCTCCTCATTTAGAGGAGTCTGCAAAATAGGAGGTTTGCTCATGATTTGTTCAGGTTGAGAAAGCTCCTTTGAGATTTTAGGCTGCTCTGACTCTTCTTGTTGTTCTAAATCTTCTACCTGTTCTGAGGTTCCTTGTTGCTCTGATGGTTGTGTGTTGTGTTCCTGTGACTGCTTTCATGATGAAGTTTCTCCAAACACCTGTACAAATGAATCTTCATCAAACCTTCTTTCTAAGTCCACCATTACATTGTCAACTTCAACTTGTGTGCTATCTTGATCTATCAGAGTGCCTTCCACCCATTCTGATTGATTGGCATATTGTTCAATTTCTGGGATCCTATGGTGGATATAAGGAGATAGCTTATGTTTCTGCCTTCTGTTACAAATGAATCCATGGGGGTCATAGGCCCATATGAAACTTTGTTTTAACTTCAATCTTTGGAGGATTTCATTTGCCTCCTTTCCTGCTTCTCTGTTATTGCAAATAAATGGGCCTAGATGATCCTTTATTCTTAGCTGGGCCTTCTTCTTGGTTTTGACAAAGTGAATCTCATCAGAATTGATCATTTTCCTGTAGTACTCCAGAGCAAATAATCGCATGGGGAGATATCTAGGTAACTTGTAAGGAGGAAGCTCACACCCATAAATTTTGATTTCAGTATGGTTTTGGTACAAGTACCAATCCCCTACTTTGTATTGTTTGGACAACTAGAGAACCCTCTTAATGTCTGCACTAATTCTAGGAGGGGGACTTCCTAATAACATTGTAGTCACTGGATGTACAAATAGGTCAATAAAATTTGTGTATGGATGGTGAGAATAACAAGACCTGTGGAATAGAGTAGTCTAGAAGATGACAGATCTAGGATTCCCTCTAGTATCAAGCTTTTGGACAGAGAAGGGAAACTTATCAGTTTGGTAGTAGAGAAACAAATGATACAGGACTGATGAATACTTGAACACCCTCTCATTTTCAAGTCTCATAAACTGATCATGCATTTTATCTGTGATGAATTTTGCATAATCAAACTTGACTGCAGGAGGTTGACCAGGGGTAAAAATAGACATGCCAGCAAAAATAGTCTCATCTACATACTCATTAGTGGTAGAACCTAAAATGCATGATAGCATTGTTGTGATATCTTTGCCTAGATCAAAAAAGAAGGCTGACATGTAAGGAGGAGGGTCCTTTGGCATGTGTTTTTCTTCAGAAATGAAAGTCTAGAGGATTTGAGTACTTCTGGAACTAGACAGCTTGGAGAATATTTCAAGCAAATCAACAATGGACAAGGGGGTGAGGTCTTGACTAGGCTGCAACTGTAACATCTTGTTTATGGACTCAACTGTAATGGTGAATAGGATTTTCTGGTCTGGGGACATTACAGCTTTCATAATAGGGTCATAGTTTGCATGGCAGTAATGAATAATTTCCGGGAAGACATGAACACTGGGGAATTGATACTTGGGTAGGTTTGATTCCCAGAGACCTATCTTATCTGCATGGTTCAAGTAGATATCTCAGTATTTGCAATGCAATTTCAAAGGGGTTTCATCAAAGGTGAGGTCTTTTATCTAGAAGTCTTTGTCGGCCAGGGGAAGATGGTCTAAATCTCTGTGAGGAGTGGTAACTGGCATGACATTTAAGGCGATTGGGGCGTCCATCCTTGGTTCTTGTGGATTCAAGGATGAGGGTAGGGAATTTTTGGGGAATTATGGAAAAATGGGTCGTCTCAGAGAGTGTCAAGACTATCAAACGGCTTAATTTCACTAAATTACTTAATTCTTATAGCAATTTAGTTCAGGTTTAGTATGGAAAACAAGGTTTCTTAGTTGAAACGGGGTAAATACCTGGTTATGGTTGCATGGAGAGACAAATGGCTCTGGTGCACTGTTTGCATGGAGCGCATGGGTCTGCAATGGCAATCTGGAGTTCAGCAGCTTCTGGAGGTTGACGGTTGGAAGCAGGGTGATGACTCGAACGTACTCTGAGTGTGCATGGAGAATAAAAGGTTCTTTTCTTGGTAAAACAAAAATAATGAACATTTTTGGGTTTACTGGCAAATTCAATGCTCTTGGTGCGTATAATGGAAACGCAACAATTGGTGCTGGAAAGTGACATTTGGCTCCAATTGATGGAAGTGATGTTTTGTCGTTTAGCGGAGGTGGTAAGCGTAGGCGGTAAGCGGAATCTATCGCACTGCTTATGAGGGTATGGTAGTATTGGGAGAGGTCCACACATAGCGGCAGGGTGTACAGTAAAACCGCTCACATCGGGTGAGTAAATTTCAGCATCGAAGTCCCCCTGATATGAGCGTTAGCCGTCAGATCTAAAGGGGTCAGATCGTACGGTGGTCAGGGAAGGGACTTGCTCGGGATTTAATGGAGTGGCTCGACACGATAATAACTGTGGATTTAGGGAGATTAATGACATCGGGGGCGATGTGATTGGAGGAAGACTCTTCATTAATCACAGGTTGATTAATTAATTCCTTTTTAATGCAGTGGAGGGTTATTCCAATTTCTATCGATTAATTAATCTATCTAATTATTTCATTATTAAGGTTTATATTTCAAACCGCGGCGAGATATTAATATAAGGGATTTTGATAATATATACGGGGACGGAGTGTATTTTCCGGGAGTTAACTATAATAAATTAATGTTAATATGAAATGGAAACGGGGATAAGAATGTGCTAAGTAAAATGTTTCGAAATATATTCACATTTTCGCATTTAAACATTATAACTTAGGTTTAGGTGCATTTTGTGGGTTTTTTGTGAGAAGGAGTTTTGTATCAGGATAATTACTTTTCCTAAGCAAATAGTGATTTTACTCTAGGAAAAGGGGTTTTTAGGGGAAATGAGTGAATGATGAAGGGGGTTAATGTTGATGAGGGGGTTTTAGCACTTGGAACCTGTAAGTCATTGGGCCGAGGGTTCGGTCCCTCCAAAAGTCATAGAAATGCTCTAAGCCCCTTTGACTTAAGGTTTTAGGCACTTAAATTGTTATTTGTTAGCAATTAGTGAAATTAGGGGTAAAAGGCATGAGGAAATTAATAACTTGACTTTGTAAATGTCTCATTGTTATCCATACTTTTAAAGTAATATGATGATGAAAGTAAATGATATGAGTTTCAAATAATCATTCATCATACACCATTCTGCAACCATTCATCTACTTACCCACCTACACATCCTACCATTTTTTCTACTTTTTATTAGGGTGCACTTAAACTGGCAAACCCTTATCAAACTTTTCTTTTCTTTTACAATAGAAATCTATCTAAACCTAACCTTATTACATCCAAGGGCTCAGATTAAACAGTTGAGCTCCTTTTATTCACTCTGCCTAATCTAATTATCTGCCAAGATTACACTGTTTGGTCAGATTTTATTTTCTATCTATAGACATGGAAATTGAAAACATGAAATAGCCAAGTTTACACTATTTGACCATTCATGGATTGTGGCATAAGTGACAAGCTGCACACAACCTTTTATTTTTTATCAAAGTAAATAGTAGTGGCATTTGGACTTGCACACTTTCATGGTCTTCTTTTCCTTGGGGTTCATTTTTCATCTTTTTTGACCTTTTCTTTTTTATTCTTTTTATCCTTTGATTTTCTTTTAGGATATACCCTCTTTACATTTTTTTTTTTTAATTTTTTAATATGGAAAACACTTGCAGAAAGAAAAGGTATGTACATATTACAGAGATAAAACTAAGTCAATCGTAAATTATGACACCTATTGGTATAGGAACATAACAGTCTCTAAGTTTACGAATCCCCCGGGTTGACAATTTAAGTGTTGATGAGTTTGCTTAAGTGTAATTCCTACACACAAAAATATGTTTTATATGAGTTAATGCTCGTTTACTATGTGAAACTAGTGGATCTGTAATCTTTTTGCATGTTAAGAGTAGTTAGATACCTTCGCGAAGATCTGAAAGTTGTTTAGATAGATTTACAGTAGTTATCTGTTCGGAAGTGTTAGAGTTGCACGAAGGTAGATCTAAGCCATAGGAACTTCAGGAAACCATCACATAGGCCTTTGGATGCAGAAACCTGGTTTTAGCATCCCCCAATACTGCTTTGGGTGAGACTGTAGCCTACGCTATGCAAGTTGTTGCCGAAAGGGCCATCAGTTAGGGTTTTGTTGGTTGGCGCAGATAACGCTGAACCTGGGTCAAGCCCCATCAAGCCAAAAAATGGTTTCATTGCCGAGACCGAGATCTATCTGAGGAATGTGTGATGTCGAATAAGTGGTTTCCTACTAAGAAGGAAATTGAAAAGTGGATTGATCGGAAGTTGCACGCGTTTGCAGCTCAGGAGAACAAAAATCCATGGTTATCCAAGGAGTAGTGGTTGAATAGATACCTATACACGGATGAAACCGAAGCCTTTTTCTGTTTCTTCCCTTGTGAATTGCATGAGTGGCTATCTAAATTAGCGGACAGTCAGGGTACGTGGAGGCTTGATGACCCTATTATGTGGAATCTAGAGCTGGTGAAGCACCTGGAAGCTTCAGAAAATAACATCACACGGGTCGTTGATCATTGGATTGATTGTATCTTAGGAGGATTCGTCACTAAACTTGCGATTGATATGACCATCAACTATAGCGAAGTAGAGTGCAAGCTCTTCAAGGGACCGCGAGGTAAGTACTTAAAATCTTTGAAAACTTGGATTAAGATGCTATTGTGTGAAAAATGAGTTATGCCATTACCTTGATGTTTGGGACTATGCGAAGTAGAAAACCCTTCAAAGAGAACGAAGAATCAGGCTCTGAATATAGTATGATGTTAGGATCCTCTTCTAGCGACGATGAAGGGACTATTCTAAGTACACCACAAAGCATGCTACAGATATTAAGTCAAGGTATCTTGAGGATACCTCTTCCATCCACTCCACCTCCACCTCCACCTCCGCTGCATACACCTACACCTTCACCTCCACATCCACCTCTACACCAACCATTCAACATGACAAGCATGATGAAGATGCCAATATTTAAAGGGGTAGGGAGCAAAGACCCCGAACAATTCTGGTTCGTTGCGGATGCTGTGTGGACAATGCAACAGATTCTTGATGATCATATAAATAAAGCATAGTTGGTCACAACGCTATAGGATAGGGCACTGACCTGGTATATCAAGTTCTATTAGGATAGACCTAGCGCGATGATGGCAGAGACTCAACAGGCGTTGAACAGTGAGTTCAAGAAGCCTAAGTCTCAGGCACAGTCTGTAACTAAGTTTAAGGAAATACAATAGAGGGTAAATGAGTCCTCATGGGATTTTGATCAGAGGCTAAAATGCCTGATCCGGTAGGCTAATATGAAGATCACGGATGATCAACACAGAGATTGGTACATTGCTTCGCTATTGCCTCATATGAGATTATCATTATCACAACAGAAGATAGGAATGCAAGTAGAGGCTTTGGAGATCTCGATGAGGTTGGAAGCCTCACCAGTATAGGATATGAATGTAGGTGTGCAATAGATTCAGTCACAGCTGGCAAGTCTGCACATGGAGTTTCAGAGTTTGAAGACAGGAAAGGATGCTCAGTTTGAGGCGCGCACTGAATTTTGGTGCATAAAATGTAAAGATAAGGGACATGATAAGGATCATTGCCCTATCTATCATAACTACTTGATTGGAGGAGGGTTAGTTCCATTGAAGTCAAAAAACATTGCGGGACCGAGCACGGGAGTACCATTATGGTGTGCTATCTGTCAGATAGTTGGGAAGCATGTGAATGATAACTGTCACCTCTTGCAAAAGTTTGTTCAGACATCGCATTAATTATTTTGTACTTTATGTAAATCGGTTGGAAATGATGAGAAAAAAATGCCGAAGTTACGAAATGTTGATGGAAAGGACCCCTACCTATCAAATGTAGGCGAAAAATCAGCCTCAAGATCAGGGTTCGGGTGTAGTAAACCAAGGATTTCAAGGCTGCGGAAGAGGAAGAGGAGGAGGGGCTGGCAAAAGTTGTGGACAAATCATTTGTTACAACTGTGGTGAAGCAGGTCATTTCGCATGCGACTGTCAGAACCCAACACATCCATCTTGTCAATATTGCAAATAGTTTGATCATGTGATAGAAGATTGCCCAATGTTGATAGCTAATATGCAGGAGAAAAATATGCAACAACCTACGCAGAACATCTAGATGATGAGGGCGGAGCCTTGTGAAGAAGATCACAATATTAATATCATAACGCGCAGTGGTATGGCCACAAGAGAAGATAAAGGAAAGCAGCCAGAGACCAAAGGATGGGTGTGCAAGGCTGCTGAAAAGGAAGTCGGGTTTGACCTCAACCAAGCTAGAGAAACTTTTATGGAGGCCAAGAAGAATTTTGCTGAAGCTTCTACATTAGGGAGTCAAGAGAAATCAGCTGGAAATAGTGAAGTGCAGGACATGGATCCCTCGCTATTAGCCACTTTTCTGAAAACTTGTATGAAGTTGTTGAGGGATAAGAAGGTAGTGGAAGGGCTCTAGGAGCTAATCGACAATTTTACAGGAAAAATTAAGATTCCTTCAGAACAATGCATTATGAGGAAACTGGGTAAACATAAGAAGCGAACAGGGTGCGAGATGAGGCTGACCGCATAGATTGGGGAATATGAAATGGATCAAGTTATCTTAGATTTGGGATTTGATGCAAACGTACTACCAAATTAGACATGGGAAAGGATGGGGAGACCTACGCTGCAATGGTATCCTATATAGCTACGCATGGCCAATCAGCAGAAGGTCATTCCTATGGGGCGCCTGTATGGGGTAATAGTAAACATTGAAGGAGCAAGTGCTCTGGCCGATTTTGAAGTAATTGAAATAGTGGATGAAAACAATCGTCACCCAGTGCTACTAGGAATTGATTAGGCCTTTGATATGGATGTAGTAATTAGTCTAAAGAAGCGAAGAATTACATTTGAGAAGAAGGCACTTAGGGTTATTATGCAATTGGATCCTGCTGAAGGAGTGCGGTACACTGAACCGGTCCACGACTATGTGGAGGAAGATGACTTGGATCAAATATACAAGATTACTGCGCGTGATGAAGATTGGATCAATCCCACTGCAGATGGGTGGATCACGTGGGATAGAGACAACTCCTGTACCTCAGATTCAGATGAAGAGCTTGAACACTAGAAGAATAGATTGCATGAAGTATCTATGCTACGTTGCAATATGATGACAAAATCGTTGCGATGTGTATCAACAGAGGTAAGGAATCTCCCACATTATGATGGCTTAAATGATGTTAATTTATTTTTGGATGAGTTTGAAAGGGAGGTGCCTGAGGAACATCGATTCCAGGCACTTGATCTAGCACTGCACGCTACACCTGCCCATTGGTGGGGTATGCATAAGGATAGCTTCGCTGACTGGAAGGAATACAAGCGAATGATGAAGCTAAGGTTTCGATATGCTACCCATATGACTGAAAAATACATCGGAAAGGATGATCCACATGAGCACTTGGCACGGTGGACTAAATCTTGGAGAGAAGAGCCACAACCGGAATGGGTGCATATCTCCGGTCACACCTTAGATACTATTCCAATGAATTGATACTTGGAAATGGAGCTATGCCATGGGATAACCGAATGGGATATCTTGAGGGAGAGTTTCTTATTAGCCTTTAGCTTTGAGGATGGATTTGAGTGCATTGATGAAGTGCCCCAGGAAATTAAGGCCTTTATCTTTAGAACACCTGAAGAGCCGATAGAATGGATTCAATCGGATTGGAGTACACAACTGCGCCATGCACTGGAATGCTACAACGTAACTGCAGAAGAAAAAGAAGATGATCTGCGGAAAATCAACATTCCAGAGAATGAGGGATAGCGCGAGGTCAAAGGACTTAATGCAATGAACCCTGATATAACAGAACCCCTGAAGACTAGGCAAGTAAATATTGGATACGATGCGCAACCTAAGTTTGCAAAGATATGTGATTATTGGGATGAAGATACAATTGATAAAGTGGTGGAGGTTCTGTGCAAGTACCAGGACTTGTTTCCCACCAAGTTCTCAGACCTGAAAGGAATAGTAGGGGATCTAGGAGTTATGAAGATCACTTTAAAGCTCGATGCAAAGCCTGTGAAACAGAGACCCTACCACTTGAATCCGACGTATAAGGAGAAGGTGCGCAAAGAACTAGACAAAATGCTTGAAGCTAGAATTATTGAGCCAGTAGAAGAATCTGATTGGGTGATCCCTATGGTTGTTAAATAGAAGAAGCAGTAGGGTGAAATTAGAATATGCTTAGACCTAAGAAAGCTCAATGATGCATGCATTCATGACCCATTTCCAACACCATTTATGGATGAAGTTTTGGATAATGTTGGAGGAAATGAAGCTTATTCGTTCACTGATGGGTTCTTAGGGTACCATCAGATTAAGATCGTTCCGGAGGATCGGAACAAGATGACCTACGTGATGGAGTTATGCTTCTAGTACACAGTGATTCCATTTGGACTAAAAAATGCGCTCGCGATATTTTCAAGGGTTGTAATTGTAGCGTTCAAAGAATTCATCCATAAATTCCTAGAAGTGTATTTTGATGACTGGACTGTGTTTGGATTGGTAGAGTGCCACGTTGCAAGTTTGTGCCTTATGTTGGATACTTGTCGTAGATACCAAATTTCTCTAAAATTGAAGAAATGTATCTTTTCCGTGCCTTATGGGATATTGCTAGGCCATGTGGTATGTAAGCAAGGACTGATGGTAGACCCTGTGAAGATAATAGTGATTGTCAATTTAGAAGCTCCAAATAATGTAAAGTAGTTGCGCACAATGTTGGGCCACACCGACTATTATAGAAAGTTTATCAAGGCTTATGCACAAGTAACTGCACCAATGGAGAGATTACTGGAAAAAAAAACGTAACTTTCTGTTGGGATGAAGAGTGTCAAAGCAGTATGGATATATTAAAGGAAAAGATGGTGACTGTGCCAATTTTGGTATTCCCAGATTGGAAGAAAGAATTTCATGTTCATGTGTATGTCTCTTGTATTGCGTTGGGTGCAGTATTGACCTAGCTGGGCAAAGGCGAGATAGATCACCCTATAACCTTCGCGAGAAGAAAACTGTTAAAGGTCGAGAAGAACTATTCAATTATAGAGCGAGAAGGCTTAGCAATGGTCTACGCACTGCAGAAGTTTCGACATTACCTGTTAGGCGTGCATTTCAAAATGTATACAGATCACTCCACTCTCAAGTACCTAGTCAACAAGCCTGTGTTGGGGGGAAAGATCTATAGGTGGTTATTGTTGTTTCAGGAATATGACTTTGAGGTGATTGTGAAGCCTGGGCGGTTGAATGTGGGACTGGATCATCTATCCAGAATTGAGACAGGCAAAGAACCTACTAATTTGGAGGAAGGGTTGCCGGATGCGCAACTCTTCACTGTACGCATCACAGATGATCATTTTGTTGATATAATCCAGTTTTTGACTATTGGAACAACCCTGGAAGGATACTCTACACAGCAGAAAAAGGAGTTGGTGGTTCGCGCAACTGACTTTTCTGTGATTGTGGGACACTTATATAAGATGGGCACTGATGAAATATTGTGCCGATATGTTTTGGAATTTGAATGATCGAGCATCCCTCACCGAAGCACATGGAGGCGTGGTGGGAGGACACTATGCAAGCAAAGCAACTACACAGAAGATGTTGCGTATAGGATTATGGTGGCCAATGATGCATAAAGATTCTAAGGCATATTGTAGGGCATGCGATGCATGTCAAACGATGGGAAAGCCATTGTGAAGGGACAAATTGCCCTTAAATCCTCAGATTTCATTACAAGTCTTTGAAAAATGGGAGATTGACTTTGTAGGTCCGATACAACCACTAAGGAAAAGGACGAGGGTGTGGTATATTATTACTGTGACTGAGTATTTGACACAGTGGGTAGAAGCGCAACTGGTGAAGGACTGTAGCACTCCTACATCTATGAAGTTCATGTTTGCGTATGTCTTGACAAGGTTTGGGTGTGCTAAGATACTGATGAGTGATAGGGGTATGCACTTTATAAATGAAACTATTGTCATGATGCTTGAAGAATTTCAGGTTTATCATCAAAAGAGTATGCCCTATCATCCTCAGGAAAATGGTATGGTGGAAGCATTCAATAAAATTTTGGAAAACACATTGACGAAGGTCTGTAACACACAAAGGAACAATTTGGATGTGCGCATACCAGCGGTCCTATGGGCATATAGGATGACGTGTAAGAAGTTGATAGGACAAACCCTGTTCAGGCTGGTTTAAGGGATAAGGTTATGATGCCCATGGAATATATTGTGCCGAGTTTGTGGATTGCAGCATTGAATGATATGACGGACTATGAGACTATGGAGGAGTGCCTCGCGCAGTTGATGGAATTAGAAGAAGACCAATTTCTAGCAGGATTTCACCAACAGGTGTAGAAGGAGCATGAGAAGGCCTGACATGATCAACATATTAAGCTACGCACCTTTAAGATGAATGATCTAGTGCTACTATATGATAGCAAGTTCATGAAGTTCCTTGGGAAGTTTCAAATGCACTGGTTGGGACCCTATGTAGTCAAGGAAATTACAGATGGTGGCGCAGTTCAGTTCTCAAAGCTGAATGGGGAATTATTTCCGGGAAAATTCAATGGAATTCGATTGAAATTGTATCATTGGGATCCTGCCCCTGCGCAGTGACTACATGATGGCGAGACAGTATTAATACTTCGACAACTGCAAGGAAGTACGAGATTATAAACTACACTACCCAAAGACTGGGAAAACAAAGTAAGGGGGTTGCGCGAGGGAAGCAATAAGTGTGCCAGAAGGAGTTGCGTCAGGAGGGCTATGCCATGGAGGATGGTTCCACGTAGCAGTGTCCAAAAATAGTCGTTGGATGCACTATAACTGATTGGATGGTGAAAATCCCATTAGGAGGAGTGAGTAGGCTACATTTATGGCGCAAATCTGGTAATCTATCGATAAATATGCATTTATGATCAGAAATTGGAGGGAACGGTCAGATTTGAATTTGAAATCACCTATAACTTTGGCATGCTGGCCTGCATTACAACGCTTTTCTTTCAGAGAATTTGCTGCTAAAAATATTCTTTTCTTTCTAAGAAGGATTGGGAGGAACTTCTTTCACAATAGGAGTTCGAAAACTTGCCTGATTGGAACCATAATATCATCCTTGAGAAAATGATTTATTCCACAGAGGACGCAAGTTCTGAAGCCGTTGTCTCTGAAGCCACAACCCCTGAAATTGCGTCAGCAATTGAAGCTACATCGTCTGTGCCTACGGCATCGAGGTTGCCTAAGACTAAACCATTCGTTGCTAAGGAGAAATAGAAGAAACCACAGGCTATTCCGGTGAGGCAGTCGTCGAGGAAGAACCCTATGAAGGTTCGATAGAAAGGGAAGATGGACAAGTCGAAACAACCACACGAACCCATGGATCTTGACAAAGAGGAGCATCATGAAGGGGTTGAAGAGTTTGATGCTGAGGAGGGAGCGCCTATCACTAGGCTCCCAAAGTATATCCCTTCGTGAAAGGGAAAAGCAAAGGTACCCAAGGATCCCAATAACAATAAATTCATAGTCTCTACACTGCAATTGCTAGAGAAAATGCCATTTGAAGGTGCGCTCTTAGGGAATAATCCCAAACTCAAAATGGAGGATTGAGATCTAGCTGATCACGAGAAATTCCTGCATTTGGCGAAGATATACTATGAGGAAACTAGAGTCACGCGACTGGAGTCTATGAAGTGGGTCACGGGGGTTGAAAAGTCTGGGTTGGTAAATATGCTATGTGTACCACATTTTAGCAGAACAACTTTCAACATGGTTTAGGGTGTATCTGGAAGGGAGATCCCATCCCCATCACATATATTCTAGTCCATCGCATCACAAGGTTTCCCTATCAGGGGGTGGATCCAGCTAAGGAGTTTGGAGGCAAGAGTAAGGAAAATAATCTCGCTGATAGAATGAAGAACGAGTTTGGATTAATAAAGAAGTTATGCATATACTCCATCCGCTCCATCACAGACAAGGTGGTGCAGTTTGCCACCCATAATTTGGCCTGCAAGGTCATGAGAAAGTGCCGCGTGAATGAGGTGTCGGCACTAGTAATTTCATTGGATGAACAATGCGCGAAGGGGGCGCAATACAACTAGGCATAATATCTGTGTAAGGAGTTTTTGTTGAATTGTCGTGAAGCACAGGGCAACGAAAATGCATTCCACTATGCCTGGTTGCTATTGTTAATTTCCCTAGTTGCGTGGAGACTGCCAGAAGATAGTCAGTTCACTCCACATGATGTTGATTTACTAGAGGCCACGCATTTCACTTCGTTGTGGGCAACACAGGATCCGGAGAAGGTAATGGAAACAAAGATATTCTGGGTGCTGGTCTAGATGAACCTTTGCACAGTGATCAGCCAGAGGCCTACGCTGTCACCAACCATGCTTGAGCAGTTGGATGCATACGCAGAGTACAAGGTAGATTTTCACAACGTATCCATCTACACTAGACAAGATCCTAAGAAAGTATGGTATAAGTTCCATATCTAGTCATTGATGTAGATTACAAGAATTCATGGGAAAATGGCCAGGGGAGTGGCTACACCCCATAGATCTCAGCGCTAGAAAAAGCAAGGTCAGGGAAAGTTCTTCCATGTAGGACACAACAACGCTGAAGAAAAAGGAAGCTGAGTAGGTTGCCGCTCGAGAGAATGCATCACAAAAAAAGAAGGAAGTTGATGCTAAGGTAGCTGCTGACAAGGAACGTGCCGCGAAGGAGGCCACATTGGAGGTTGAGGAGTTTGCTTCTCAACATACTGCAGACAAGGAAGGGTCCGAGGAGAAAGGAGGTGGTGGTGAGGAGCATAACACTCCTTTCAGAATCACTAAGTTCCATAAGGAGACGACTTCCGGACCTAGGAAGAAGCAGAAATCAAACAAGCACGTACATGTAGATCCAATGGTCCTCACTGAGGGGGACTTGGATGTGATTGGAGACAAGGTCTGCAATACAATAACTAAATTATGGTAACAGTTTGAACAACAGTTCCAACAAGCACTGTTGGACCTCATAATTACTCTCTCTTTGACAACTTTTCTCACTTATTTCACTTGTTTTTCCATAAAAGACAAATCCCCATCACTGATAAATGATAGATTTTGTCTCAAGGAAGACATTAAATGATTGACATGTTATACTTATATGTTTTTTCTATTTGAAATAAGTTTTTGCAAGTTAGCTACGAAACGGAGCCTATTCTGCAACTAACCGTGTGTTCCGTAGTTACTTCCATGGTTGAACATGTTACAGGTGTCAAACGAAGAAACTGGCCACATGGGCATCTCTGGAATTGTCTCGACATGGATCCTATCCTAGTCACCTAGCCTAGATCGACAAAAAAACCAGCTCAAGACCATAGTCAAAGGTGGAGTCAAACGAAGAAACCCGGGAGCAATAGGACTCTGTGTCCACTCTTCGTGGCTAATTAATAAATCCGACAATTTTGTTGCAACATTAACTCGAACTAGCCACCGGTGATAACAGTTTCATGCAACCATCTTGCTGACTTAAAGTCACCTGTAGCTGATCAACCATTTATGCAGATCTGTTGTAATACATGGAGACCAACTGTAGCTAAATTCTCTTGAAAGATAGTTAGGAATGTTTCTTTAAATATCAATTGCACAGAACTGAGAAGGAGTTCGAATTTTTGTATGTATTAAGCTCAGACTTACAACTCTATAATTTTGGAACTTATTTTCCTGTTAATAATATGAAGCCATGTTTGACCAAGTGATCATTTGAAAGAGTATCTTCAACTAGTTAGCAGCTCAACTTAGTCAGTTGCAGAGGTCCCTGCACTAAAGGAGGTTTTTTTTTTTTTTTTTTTTTTTTTTTACTGTTCAACTTAGTTTTATTATTTACTTTTAGTAGTATTTGTAGTTTAGTTTGATTCCCTGTAGTTTGTTTTCTTTTAATTCTGTTCAGTAGCATAATGTTAGAATTCAATGGTGCAGTCTTGTTTCTCCTATCTATTTCATAAATGAAACTTGTTTTGTTTTAACAGGGTAAGGTGGAAAAGTAACAAGGATGCATTGTTTATTAGTTTACTTACTGGTTGTTTCCTTTGTTATTTATTTCCTAGTTCATATTGCCAATGCACTGTGTGAATAAATGTTTTTGGTCACCATTTCAAGCTGATATCCATCCTGAACTAAATGGTTAAACATCCACTTCACACGAGGATTAAAATCAATTAGTTACTCTCTACATATTCGATTTAGTTCTTTGGACTATAAAGTACAGTAAGTTGCTTGTATGCCATCTCAAGAAAGTTATCTTTCAAAATTGAAGGCTTGGACAACTAAAAGTGCTTTAGTCAGTTTCATTCTCTGTAATTATTTCAATTTGCCTTACAACTTCACCTTTTAATTTTTGACTTAGGATTAAATGACAAGATAGGATAGATGCTCTGTTTTTCCTTCCTTTAACTTAGATTTTGATTAGTTCACCTTTAGGAAATTTAGACTCAGTTTCTCATAATTCAGACTGTACATCATTAGGAATCAAGGAAACCCCCAAAACAAAACAATATAAAAATACAAAACAATGAAGTAAGAAGGGTTAACTAGCACATATAGTGTGTTACACTTCATCAACTTACGAGCCTCGGTTGATAATTTATGAAAAGAAATTTAGGAAACTAAATTGAATAAACATTTTGGCATTGTTGTCGGGGAAGTGTAACTAGGTAACTTTATCTCTTACATTCAAAAAAAAAAAAATGATATGCATAGAGAAAGAGACTCTAGGGGTAGATTTATAGCTAGAGGCAAGAGTTCAATTCCTACAACACCACCTACTCCACCAAGAACAAGAAAAGATACACCTCCATCCCAAACTCATACTCCCAGCCATAGAACTCTTGAAATTCCAAGGGCAGAAATCCAATCAAAAGAATCTCCTACTTCATCTACCAAGTCAGTCCTAGAGGAGAAAAATATTGAATATCCAACAGCATGAGTAGCCTTTTTCACCTCTACAGGGGAGCACATTTTAGTTGAAGAATTAGGAATACCTGGTGAGGAAGAAGAAGTAGAACCTCTCTCCCATATCCCATTAATAGAAGAACCAGAGGAGGAGAAAGTAAACTTGCAGGTTGAACCCTATATTGACCCTGAAGAAACTATAATGGCAGAAGAAGGAGAGGATGGAAAATTCACACTATTTGGAGGAGGGGGTAGAGGAAGAGGTAGAGGAAATAATGGAGGAGGCAGAGGAAATAGGGAAATAGTTAATTCTTTTGGATTCCCTATAGTGGATGAAGAAACAAATGCCACAATGAAAAATTTCTCACCTTATGTCCTCCCAAACTTCCATGGGTTAAAAAGTGAGGATCCTAAAACATTTTTATTTGAGTTTGAAGTCTTGTGCATAACCTATGATTATCTATAAGACTCTAAAAAACTTAAGTTGTTCCCTTCAACATTGAAAGGAGCTGCTTTGAAGTGGTTCATGGGGTTAGTCACTCAATCCATTAGAACATGGAATGACATGAAAAAAGTGTTTCTGGATAGGTATTTGGATTATTGCATGCCTACCAATCACAAAGATGAAGTGTTCAAAATGATGCAAAGAGAGGATGAAAATTTAGAGGATTTGATTGAGAGATTCAACTAAGCAAAGATGGACAATTTAGATGAAGATACCTTAAAATCTCCTTTATTAAAATCCATTAGAGATGAGTGGATAGGTATCCTTAACATGATGGGGAAGGGAGATATCTCTCAACTCCCATTAAATGATATAGGAGAACTATGTGTTCATCTCAAAACAGATATTCTAGGGAGTATTAGTCAGCAAATAGACACCCTTAAGTTTCAAAACAAGCAGAAAACCGATGCTGATGCTTTAGCTATTTTTTGTCAAAATGTAGAAAAAAACATGCTCTAAGAGAATTCCCTTTAGATGAAAAAATTATAGAGACTTGTATGATTTGCTTAGAGAATCATGAAACCAAGGGTTGTCCTTCGATTCCAGGTCTTAAGGCTGTTTTTCAAGAAGAAACAGTTCCAAATTCAGCAGAACCTCTTTGCTTTGTCTCTAGAAAACCTTGGCAGGGGCCACAAAATCAAGGATTTAACAATCAGATGTATCTTCATCCCCCACCATATTCGAATTCTTGGCAGCAACCTTGGCCTCAACCTCAATCTCAATCTCAACCTTGGGCACAAGGAGTACAAAATCCTTATGGGAGATTTTCTCAATATTATCAATATCCTCCATCATATCAGAATTATCCTCCCCCACACATTCCACAACAAAATCAGCAACCACAACTTCAAAATTAGAACCCTCAACTTTCATTACCATTTCCACAAAAAAATCCACAACAAAATCAGCAGCCACAACTTCAAAATCAAAACCCTCAACTTTCATTACCATTTCCACAACAAAATCCACAACAAAACCAAAGTCCTCAACTCTTACTGCCATTTCAGCAGAGACCAAATCAGCTACCTACCCAACCATTACCAAACCCCAACAATAAAAATCCTCAAAATACTTACATGGTGGAAGGACAACAATTTCCAACTTATATGATCACTTCTCTAGATCTCAATATTGTTCAACTAAGATCTGGAAGGATATTAGAAAAGGAAAAACCTTCTGTAGTTATTTAGGAACAAGACAATTCTGAGGAAGATTCTCTACAGCCCAATAAAAATATTTAGGGAACATCTCTCCAAAACCAGAATACTGAAAATGAAAAACAGAAAGAAACAGTGAACTCAACTCCTATCATTTAGCAGCTAGTATCTACTTCTGCACCTCCTTTTCCTGAAAGACTACAAGTTGATAGAGGAGTAGAAAAGCAGATCATGTTGCCCAATTATGATTTTCTAGATGAATTGAAAAATGTCTGTATCAAAATTCCTTTGTTACAAGCCATTAAGGAGATTCCAATCCTAGCTAAAACAATAAAGGAGTTGAGCATAAAGAAACCAGGAAGAAAAGCAAAAGAAACAAAAAGAATTCACCTGGTAGGAAAAATAGCAGATATAATGATGGGAAAAATTGCCATACAAAAATATGTAGATCCAGGAAGTCCAATTGTGAAAACACATATCAATGGAGTTGAAATTCCAAATACATTGATTGATTTAGGGGCAACAATAAACATCATGAGCAAACAAACCATGGAACAACTCAAGCTTCCTAATCTTCTTTACACACCTACATTACTGCAATTAGCGGACAAATTTGTAATCAAACCAGATGGAGTGTTAGAATATATTTCAGTATCCTTAGATTCTTGGGAATATCCTATTTATTTTATGATCTTAACCCCCAAGAACAATCTAGGAGGACATCCACTCATATTAGGAAGACCTTGGCTGGCCACAACTGATGCTTTCATTAGCTGTAGATTTGGTGATATGTATATTTCTGATGGGAATTCAACAAAGAAATTCACTCTATATCCTCCAGCAAGAAAAATCACAAAAATAGATGACAAAGAATGGATTGATGATGAAAATGACATTCATCCTCTCTTTACTATTTCATATATTAGTGAAGATAGTCAAAACTTAAATACAATGGAAAATTTTGAATCATCTCCAGAATATGAACATGATCAATTTCAAGAAAAATCTAATATTGAATATTTGTCATCTAGGAGAATGTCTCTTTATTCTATGGAAGAATTTGGTAGCTCTACAATTGAAATCTTTCCAGGGAGAACATTGAACATAAACAATAACTTGGAGAAATTACAACAGGAAAAGCTAATCAAGACATTACAACAACATTCTGCTGCATATGCATGGGAATATACTGACATGAAAGGAATTAGTCCTAAGACTTGTATACATCACATCTACATTGAGGAAAATTGTAGACCTATCAGACAACCTCAGAGAAGAATGAATCCAAATCTTAGGGAAATTGTGAAAGAAGAGCTGCAAAAACTGTTGAATGTAAACTTCATTTACCCAATTTCAGACAGCCAATGGGTTTCCCCTTTAGTAATTGTGCCTAAAAATAATGGTAAATGGAGGGTGTGCATCGATTACTGAGAATTGAATAAAGCTACCCTTAAAGATCATTTTCCTTTGCCCTTTATAGATCAAGTGTTAGATACATTAGCAAGTAAGAAGTATTTCTCATTCTTGGATGGTTTTAGTGGTTATAATCAGATTCAGGTGGCACCTGAAGATCAAGATAAAACCACATTTACTTGTCCATGGGGAACTTATGCCTACCGAGTACTTCCTTTTGGGTTATGTAATGCACCTGCAACATTCCAAAGAGCAGTACTAGGAATTTTTTCTGATCTAATACATGATTGTGTAGAGGTATATATGGATGATTTTGCTATGGGAATACATTTGAAGAAGCTTTGGAAAATTTGGAAAGAGTTCTTAAAAGATGTAAGGAAGCAAACCTTTCACTAAGCCATGAAAAATGTTTTATGATGTTTACAAAAGGTATTGTTTTAGGGCATCACATTTCAGGAGATGGGATTAAAGTTGATAAATCTAAGGTTGAAGTCATCTCTAAATTATCAATTCCAAATTGCCAAAAGGATTTTTGAAGTTTTCTAGGATTCACAGGATACTATAGACTATTTATAGAAAATTTCACTAAAATATCATCCCCACTCTTCAAATTACTCACCAAGGATTGCAAATTCATTTGGAATCATGATTGCCTGCTAGCATTTGAGACTTTAAAAACAAAAAAAATTTAAGCACCCATCTTGAGAGGTCCAAATTGGAAACTACCTTTTCACATTTCAACAAATGCTTCAGATACAGCTCTGGGAGCTATATTAGGACAAAAATACTTGATTCCCTATGCCATCTACTATACAAGTAAGAATTTGACTCCCACTAAGTTGAACTATACTGTAACTGAAAATGAATTTTTAGTTGTTGTTCATGCAATCAACAAGTTCGGACATCATATAACAGGCTATGAAACCTTTGTTCATACAGATCACTCTGTAATTAGATATTTAATGAATAAACCTATTACTAATGGCAGAGTTACAAGATGGTTTTTAGTCTTGCGAGAATTTAATATTACTGTGCTAGATAGACCTGGAAAACAAAACACAGTTGTTGATTTCTTGTCTAGAATTCAAAATATCAAAGATGACACTTTGGTTGAAGATAAGTTTCCTAATGAATATATTTTTGCAGTGACTACTCAAACTCCTTGGTTTGCAGATATTGCTAATTACTTAGTCACAAGGAAATTGCCTTCACATTTGTTTCCTAGAGAAAAAAGAAAAATCATTTAGATAAGTGCAAGATACTCATGGATCACTAATGAATTGTATAAAACAGGCCCAGATCTTATGATCAGAAGATGTGTTAGGGAAGATGAAATGCCTGAGATTCTTAAGGCATGTCATGATGAGCCGTGTGGTGGACACTTTGCTGACAAGAGGACAACCTATAAAATCCTTTCTTTAGGATATTATATGCCATCCATCTTCAAAGATTCCAAAGAATATGTCAGGAGGTGTGACAACTGTTAGAGGGTAGGGAAACCTGCTCCTTCAAATGAAATGCCACTACAAATTTAGGTACTCATTGAACTTTTTGAAAAATGGGCCTTAGATTTTGTTGGCCAATTAATCCTTCATCTAAGAAAAAGAAGTATATATTGTTATGCACTGATTATGTCACTAAATGGGTAGAGGCCAAAGCATTACCTTTTGCTAATGAAAAATTTGTAGTTAATTTTCTTTTTGAGGACATCTTCACTCGTTTTGGTGTTCCAAAAGAAATTGTGACAGATGAGGGATCTCAATTTACATCTAAAATGGTGAAGGGTCTTGTGGAAAATCACAAGATCAAACATAGGAAATCTACTCCATATCTTCCACAAGAAAATGGTCAAGTTGAATCTACAAATAAGGTGATTGAAGGAATTCTAACTAAGACTATGCATCTACATATAAGAGATTGGGCAGAAAGGTTTCCTGAAGCCTTATGGGCCTATAGAACTACATTGAGGAACACAACGGGACATACGCCCTATGAACTTGTTTATGGGAAACAAGCCCTGTTCCATATGGAGTTCCAAATCAAAACCTTCAAGATGGCAGTCCAATTGGGATTGGATTTATCAGAGGCACAGAAACATAGATTGGAGCAACTCAATGAACTTGATGAAATCAAGCAAGATGCAGTCCAAAGAACCAGTATAGTCCAACATTAGAGGGCTAAATGGCATGATAAATTTATTAATGAGAAGAAATTTCAAGCAGGAGATTGGGCATTGTTGTTCGATTCAAAGTTCAAAGATTTTCAAGGGAAGTTTCAAACTCATTGGCTTGGGCCATATGAGATTGAAGAAGTCTTTAACAATGGAGCGATGAGAATAAGAACAATATATGGAAGTAAAATACCTCTTCTTGTGAATGGTCATCGGTTGAAGATATATCAAAAGCTAGTTTCAAGAGAGGAGTTCATTAGGATTTTCCAAGATAACTCTGAAATGAAGCTAGTGAAGAAGAATCCTTCTCCACTAACTTAGTCTTTATTTTTCCTATAAAAAAATGATAAAAAAAAATGATAATAAATTGTATAAGGTTGAAAACCAATCATTGATTGTCATACTTATACAGAAAATACAGGGTGAAAATCAGAGATTTCTGACATCCTATATTTTCCATTTCCTTTCTGTAATAAGTAGTGAAAAAAAGATACATTTATTTGCAGTATAGAGTCTGAAATTTCATAGTCTCATTCCATCT
Source organism: Pinus tabuliformis (assembly GCA_031772625.1). Lineage (NCBI taxonomy): Eukaryota > Viridiplantae > Streptophyta > Pinopsida > Pinales > Pinaceae > Pinus > Pinus tabuliformis. The sequence continues at coordinate 1,145,775,094 of CM062811.1, read as the reverse complement.
CATTCTGTTTTCATTATGTTTTATAGTTCCACTTCATCTCACTGTCATCTTTCATTTACATTTTATTTTTACAGTTTTACTCCATTTCACCCTATTTCTCATTTTATCTTACATCTCATTCCATCTCACTGTCATAACTCATTTCCATTTTATTTTTACATCCATATTTCATAAGCCATATTTCACTTTTCCTTCTTTTCACATTCTGTAGCTGATTCCATTCTGCAACTAATCTGATTCTGCAGCTACAACTTACTTATCAGCTCTGGCACAATTGTTGTTGTAGATCTAACCCAGAAATACTATAGATCTGATATGAAAATATAAGACAATGCTCTGATACCACTTGTTGTAGCTCTGATACCACTTGTTGTAGATCCAACCCGGAAATATTATAGATCTGATATAAAAATATAAGATAATGCAAATAAACCCAGAAATAATATGAAATGATTCTTTATTGATCAAAACCCTTATGGTAGGGCAACACCATACATTCAATCCTTAAGGAAGGAGAACACTCCACAAGCCATATGCCTGTTCATACAATAATCCTTGACTACCTTGATGTTGAGTCTTTAGCCTCTATATAGGCCTCATACATACAATACCATGGTTCCCTCATACCATCAACTAATACCATGGGCCGATTATATTATTACTAACTACTTGTGGTCCCTTACATGATATGGGTTAACCACCTTATTTATTACTATGGCCCATCCCATTATTACATTATTACCTTGGGTACCTCCCTTGGTACCCCATATTATCCCCCCTAGGTATATAACAATTGTACAGCTTACAAATAAATCATGAATGTAGGGAAATTGAAGAATCAAGTTTTGGAGATCAACCATGCTTAAAGTACCTATGGATCAACACCAAAATAATTATCAAGCAAAAGATTAAGTTTTAAAGGTAAAATGCAAATTTATTTCAAACAACAAGTCATAAACATAAGTCATGTATAATATGAATGATCATATGTCTCCTTAAAAATTCGTCATTTGATTTGACTGCCACTTCATGATACCACATCTCCGCCACATCTTCCACATTCGATACCAAACAGTCTATAATGATTTCATCATACCACACCTCCTCTACGTTCTCCATACTCTGTACTTAAACGGTCTTTAATAACTCCATCTGTTAATGGTCAAAACTGCGATGTGACCAACGTATTCACGTCTCTCCAAACCCTCACCGTTTACTTATTCCATGCAAACTCATAGTTCTTTTTCACCATACTCGTAGACAGTCCATTTCATAGACTAGGAGAGTAATTCTGAAGGTTAGAAAATTCTACGAAATAGAGACCATGGGACTCATTATCAGGGCAAAGCCCGTAGAGGCAAAGTTTATGGAAGGGTACCCACAACTCAAGGAGATGCTACAGAAGACTGGATGGCTCAAATTCATTGAAAAATTTGATGGATATCACAAGGAGATCACAAAATCTTTTGCTAGATCATTCGATGGTACAAAAGTAGAGATTGGAGACATTAAGTTTGCAGTAATAGAATCTTATATAGCAGAGGCTACAGAACTACCAAGACTTGGTGAGAGATGGTTCAAAAACAAAGAATTTCACAATAAATCACGGAAGGTAATCCTCAGGAACCCAGGTATGGATGTCACTGTGTTTAGAAAATAAATTCCTGTTTCAGCACTCAAAAATAAATGGAGAAGCATGCTTTTGATATTACAAAAATTTATTACCTGTGAGGGAAGATTCGGATGCATGTATGTTTATCATATACGTTTATTGATGAAATTTCTAGAAAATGGAAACATCAACCTCCCTTTCTTCCTTCTAAATAGTCTAAGGAGGATGGATTCAAATGTACAGAAGAAAATAGAATCCCTGGAGACAACCATGTACCATCATGGTTTGGTCAAAATACTGGTTGAGTATCATCTAAAAAGAATAGGAGATACCTGGGAAAATTTTCTGATAAGAAACCATTTCCAAGGGGCACTAGAATCTCCTGAAGAAGATAATATCAGAAAGAGTAGGAGAAAGAAGGCTAATCTAACCATTCAAAGCAACCCTGAACCCTCAGTACAGAAAAATGATGAAGAACCAATCTCTGAAAAATTAACAGAGATCAGGGCGCAAATCAAGCAGAAGAGGAAGATAAAAAAGAAAGCTGGTGGAATTACTGAGAACAAACCTGAATCTTCATTACAACAAGATGATGAACAACTAATCTCTGAAAAATTGATAGAGATTAGGAAAAAAATCAAGAGGAAGGAAAATATAGGAAAGGATAAAAAGGGTACAAAGGAGGAGAACATAAACCCCCTACAACTTAGAAGGAGCTCTAGACTCTGAGGTATGGTAAAGAAGGTATCATCAAAGGGAACAAAGTTCATAAATCTAGAAGAAGAAACCCTAGTACCATCTCCTGAAAATGTTCCATTTACATACAGTCCTCAAAACTCTCCTAAACAATATTTTGAAGGCAGCCCCAGTAGAGGATCCCCAGGCATAGACCCAGTGTAGCAACAAATTTATGATTACATAGAATCACTGGAAAAGAAAAGTGCCTCAATGGATCCAGGATCCTCAGCCAATCTAGAACAACCTGTCAACCCACAAGAACCTTTGAATGACTCTCTCAAATAGGAAACATACAATATTACACCTAGGGCTATGGTACAAGAAGAATATGAAGTTGAAGAGGAAGAATAGAAACTTGAACAAAACAGTCATCAACCTTAAATATAGACTTCTCATGAAGAAACCCAGGATGGCAGTCACTTCAAAGAGGAGCAAGAGAAGAAAGTTAGATGTACTAGCAGAGGTATCTGAGCAGATGCAATAGGAAAGAAGAGTTCACAGTTTTGGAAAAATTGCATGGGGACATGCAATGATTTTGTAGTGGGGGTATGTTGGACCTCAAAATTACTCTCTCTTTGACAACTTTTCTCACTTCTTTCTCTTATTTTTCCATAAAAGACAGATCCCCATCACTGATAAATGATAGATTTTGTCTCAAGGAAGACATTAAATGATTGACATGTTATACTTTTATGTTTTTGCTATTTGAAATAAGTTTTTGCAAATTAGCTACAGAATGCAGCCTATTCTGCATCTAACCATGTGTTCCGTAGCTACGTCCATGGTTGAACAGGTTACAGGTTTCAAAAAAAGAAACCACCACATGGGCATCTCTGGAATTGTCTCGACATGGATCCTATCCTAGTCACCCAGTGTAGATCAACAAAAAAACCAGCTCAAGACCACAGTCAAAGGTGGAGTCAAACGAAGAAATCGGGGAGCAATAGGACTATGTGTCCACTCTTTGTGGCTAATTAATAAATCTCATAGTTTTGTTGTAGCATTAACTCGAACCAGCCACCGGTGATAAAAGTTTCATGCAACCATATTGCTGACATAAAGTCACTTGTAGCTGATCAACCATTTACACAGATCTGTTGTAATACGTGGAGACCACCTATAGCTAAATTCTCTCAAAAGACAGTTAGGAATGTTTCTTTAAATATTAGTTGCACAGAACTGAGAAGGAGCTTGAATTTTTGTATGTATTAAGTGTTAGCCTTCTGTTGCAACAGGTGTTCATTTTTCATGATTGACATTATTACAGGCCAAATATGTCATACTTTGCAAGCTGCAGTGTTCCATATTTCCAGAAGAGACCAAAGAAGAAAGCCATGAAATATGCTTAGTCCAAATGCACTGCTGTATTCCAATTTTGATGAGTTGTTCCAGTTTTGAAGAGTTTTCATTTAAGGGAGGTCCAAACAGTCTAATCTTGGTCTCCCTAGGTTTCAATTTCCTGTTTTAGAATATAGAGAATGATATCTGTCCAAACAGTGTAATCTTGGCAGATTTGTAGATAGGTAGAGAATCAAAGGGACCCAACTGTTTAATATGGGCCCTTGGTAGAAATAAGTGTAGACCTAGATAGGAAACATTCAAAAGAAAAATTGTAAATCAGGGTCTGCAAGTCTAAGTGCACCCAACTCAAAAGAAGAAAAAATGTTAGGTGAGTAGGCTGGGTAGGTAGTCCTGATGGTTGCAGAATGATGATTTATGATCAATTTTGTGTTACAAAGTGTTTTATCTTTCCAGATCACAGTTATCAGGCAATTTTCATCCTGGAGGAGCTCAAGCTGGACATCACTAATTCCCCCTTCCTCTTATTCCCCAAGTCACTTACTAATTCCCCCAAAGAGGTCAAGATCTGCTTGATTCCTCTTAAGTTTCATCATTTTCCATGTCATTTGCCTTAGTGGAGATCTACTTCGCTCAAGGATTTCATTTTTTTACAAGTTCTTTTCCCCAAAATTAGCCTAAGGCCCACACCTTAGCGCCTGCTTATCATCTCCATATTAACTACTAACTCTAGTATATAACTCCCTTTCAGTTTTCCCCTTCCCCTACTAAAACTATGTATATAAATCTCCCCTCCCTGGCAATATAGCCATACTTCTTCTAAGTCAGGGAAAAAATGGTCCATCAGGGGTTGTTTTTAGCCCATCCGAGTCATAGCAGGAGTTAGATGACACCTGGTCATGCTAACAACCTCTCCCCTAGCCCTAAAACCCTCAAAAAACCCTCATTTCCGCCCTTATCCTAAGTTTTTGTGCACAAATCGCTAAACCCCCGCTCATAAACCCTCAAAAACCCATGTTTTACCCCTTATGCTAAAGTCTCGAGCATAAATACATTAACCCGCCCATTTATAACCCCCCATAACCCACATAAACTATAGTTTTACCCCCCCACCGCGCCGTATTAAAATCGAAATATTCTGCGCATATTCCCACCCCTTATCCCTCCGCCACCTCACTTCCGCCGCCAACCGTTAGATCACCCGCCCCACAGATCTACGGTGGGCGGGCCTTCCTATCCCCCAACATGGCCGAAGGTTAGCGTCTGGGAGATGGGCGGTATTGCGGCCGTACTCCCACCACGCGTCGCCTTCTGGGCTGTGGCGGAGCCCCCTCTCCCTAAACCACCTATGCCCAAAGGCGGTGCGCCCAGAAACCGCTTACCGCCCTCCCCCTGTGACGTAAGCCCCACGTCACCTGCCGCATCATCCGCCTGCGTGGCCTCCTGCCATTGTACTGCCACGCCTCCTGCTACCGTGTCCCCTGTCGTACTGCCACGTCACCTCCGTACGTGATGACGTCATCATGCTGACGTCATCCTGCCACGTCAACATGCTGACATCATCGTTGACGTCACCCGCCGTACAAAGTCACGTCATGCTGACATCATCAGCAATTTTAGCGCGAAGGACGAAAATCGCACTCCGGAGCCCCGGAATCAGTTTCTGAGGCAGTTTTTGATGAGCGATTTGCGCCTGGATAAATTAGGCCAGAATGGGGAATCTTTAGGGAATCTTTTCATCATGCAGCCCCCAGCAAGCCTGAAAGGCGCCGAATGGCCCATTTTTCTTCGCGAAGCACTCAGGAAGGAGCAGAAAACAGTTTTGAAGGAAGTAGAGAGCCGAATAGAGGCCATTAATTTATGATTAGACCCACAACAAAGGAGAAAAGCGACCCAAGTCATTTGTTAGAGAGTATCAAAGAAAGAAGGAGAGCCAAAGAGTATCAGCCGAAGATTTTTTAGGGGCTCGAAGCACCTGTACATTAATGAGTCCCTCAGAAAAGTCAAGTCAGGAGGCGTAAGCCCATCCTTGCCCTCAAATCACAATTAAGGCATTCAAAGCCACCGGACAGCAAAGAAGAAAAAACCCATGCACATTTATTTCAGAAAACACTGCACCAAGCCACCGAGGACAACATCATTTATTCAGTTTTGATACGGCAGCCCTCAGCGCAGCCAAAGATATTTTCATGCATTTATTTTAGATAGGGTTAGGTAAAATTAATCATTCTTTTAGACCTGATTAGGTCAAGATGTAATAAAAGCAGTTGTAGAGATTTTTTCCCTATTTATACCGCCCTCAGCATTGCTTCAAGGGTTGTTCAATTGAGAATTTTCACTGGAGACTCGCATTGTATACCTGAGTTTTTCTATAATCAAAGATTGTTGAAAGCTTGGAGATCAAACTGTCTGTTGTAAATGAATGTTTTGGAGATATGAAGATGGAATTCTTGTGCTGCAGCCTGAAACAATAAGTGCATCTTACCTCTGTTTTACTGTTTACCACTATCTAAATAGCAGGAAGAAAGAATAGCTTAGAATTTGTTTAAATACGCTCTATGCTCAATTTCTGCTATTTCTTTATGTTTTCCTCTGAGTGAATTGGTTATGAATATGAATTCCTCCTGGCTCTTATTTACCCCGATTCGCCTGTGTTTGCCAATTATCTAGGGATTCTTTACTGCCCCTAGGTAGAGCTCTGTTACCTCCATCTGTTAAGATGATTGAGAGATTCTTAACTGCCTCTCATTAATTAGCATTCTTTCCATCATTAATACCTGAAACATTGTTTCATGCGCAGCTATCTTGCTCCATTTTCCCCCTACTATGACCAAGAAAACGCACCAGCAGTTTTCCTCCTCAACTCCACGCCCAATGGTTTGAAACTTTCAGACTATGCCTTGCCTCTCTATTTGAAAACATCAATTTTCCCACCAAAATCAAAACAAAACCCTCTGAACTCAATACCTAGCCTAACATCCCTTTTAAACAAAGCTAAATCTGAAAGAGAGAGCCCTCTCTGATTGCAGGTGGGCTAGAACCTGCAATCCAAAGTTGGTCTGTGGTTACCTCGGCCGTATCCTTTTCCGGAGCTTAAGGACAACCTGAGTGATAACATAATGGCGACTCCGCTGGGGAATTTCCTCAAATGATTTCACAAAGATAACATAATGGCGACTCAACTGGGGACTTTCCTCAGATGATAACACAAAGAAGGTAAGAAAGCTTCGCTGAGACCATAAATCAATCTTTCAAATTGCTGTTTATCTCTTAAAACTACAGATGAAGCCTAAATGTCAGCCAGGAAGCCTTTGAAACTGTTCTTTGCTTTGCATTAACAGGAGTAAATAAAAGCTTCTTCAGTCAATATTCATGCTAGTTTTAAGTTACAAATATATGTCCCAAATTTTGATCAGTCCTTTGCTATTTCTAAATATTCCCAGAAAAAAATACCAAAAACAGAATTCGGAAGCTGGCTCCAAAGAGGAAAACTTGGTATACAAGATCAAACCCCGATCCAGACCCTCCAGCTGCTTTTGAAAATCCGAACCTAATCCCAAAAATCCTTAGGAAGAAAGAAAGACAGGAAAATTTTGCTGATTTGATCCCTGAAACAGCGTACCCTAGCGGTATTCCGACTCCTGTCAAGGTTTTATTTCGTTCAACCCCTGTTTCCCCTAATTCATCATCTACAACTCAAAGTACTCCTTCCACACCTTCATTCACTCCACATACTACTACTACTATTGTTCCCACTGTTCCAGTTATCCCCGTTTTTCCCATTATCCCTGTTAATATGGCTAATAGATATGCACCCCTGCAATTGCCCGCTAATGCTGGGGCTTTACCTCAGGAGTACCAATCGAAGATCACATATTTTGATTCCACTGGTCCTTTCACTGCCATTCAGCATACCAAGAAGATGCAAGATTATTTTGAAAACTACGAGATAGACGATGATATCGTGAGAATGAGAATTTTTGTTCAGAGCTTAACAGGTGATGTAAGAACCTGGTTCAGATCACTTGCTGCAAACTCCATAACCACCCCAGATGAGCTTTACCAATCCTTTACCAACAGATGGGAGAAAAAGAAAGACCCCTTACACATACTAGCTGAATGTGATACAATTAAAAGAGGTCCTCAAGGGACTGTTTTGGAGTACTGTGCAAGATTCAATAATGTTTATAATGCAATACCATAGAACCTAAGGCCTCCCCCTGACCTGGCCTTGTATAAATTTCCTGATGGATTCGACTCGGATATGGCATACCAGTTAAAAGAAAGAGCTCCTCAGACCCTTGCAGACATGCAAAACGTTGCTGTCAGCATAGAAGCCAACTTGATTGCCAAGAGAAATAGAGCTAGAATGGAAAGAAGAACCACCTTTAAGTAAGAACCCTCAGCTTTTGATCAAAAGCTTGATGCTATTATTAGTGGCCTACAAAGGCTGGGAGAGAGAGTAGAAAATGTCGAAAGGAAAGCATCATGGGAAGGACAACAGTCTAATACCATAAGGAACCCAAATTTTAGGAAAACGCAGAACACAATTGCTGGTAGGTCTAACCAAGACCACGATATAAGACCCCCTTTTCAAGATAACTATGTTGAAGGATCTACTTCTAGTGAACCCATAGAGGACACTCACATGAACTTGATGGATCTAAAGGGTGAGCACCAAACTGTCCTGTCCCAAGAAGACCAAAATCAGCATGACTGTAATGAGTTTCAAACTAAACCTGGTGAGTCTTTTGATTTCAAACAAGGATATGATACTGCTGTGTATGAAGTACACAAACAATATAAGCTGAGAACTAGGACCATTGATATTCCCGAACCTAGCAAAACAAAGGATGGCAAACATCCCAACAAAACTAAGGGCAAGGCTGTCATAACAGAACCAGTTGATATACCTGTTCCAAACCCGCATCAAGTGACTGTTGAAGACATAACAGACCTACAGCCTTCCAAAGATCAACCTTTGCCACCTCCTACCTCGAAAGAAAGCTCGAACAGAGTTCCAAAAAACTTTCCTGAAGTTGAAAAACCGCAAGTAATCAACGCTGATAAACAAGAGCAAATCGCACATAATTCAGATGAAAAAGAAAAAACTGCCATTATCAACCCCAAGACTCCATTGGAAAAGCCATTTAATTTAGAGGCAGAAATAGCTAAGTTGAAGATATCCATTCCCCTCTCAGAACTTGCCAAACACGATGTATATAGGCAACAAATTCAAAGATCACTTCAAATGCCAGAGGTTAAGGACGATGTAAATGTTTTGGATGACACCCCAGAGCTGCTGTTTGGTCCAGAAGTTAATGGAAAATCAATACATGGACCTGTCCCACCCTTTTATGTCAGTTTGCATATACATGACAAGGTTTTGCACAATGCTATGTTTGACTCAGGGGCATCTCACAATCTTATGCCCAAAGCAGTTATGGAAAAACTGAACCTTGATATTACAAGACCTTACAAAGATTTATACTCATTTGACTCAAGTCAAGTGAAATGTCTAGGCCTCATCAAAGACTTGTGTGTCTCCTTAGTCCAATATCCCAACAAGACCATCCTCATGGATGTGGTGGTTGCTGACATTCCACCAAAGTACGGTATGCTCCTGTCAAGATCATGGGGAGAAAAGCTCCAAGGATCCCTTCAGTTAGACCTTTCCTATGCCACCATTTCAGTCTTTGGGCAACCAAAGAGACTGTATAGAGAAACGCTCATGAAATATGTGGTAAGTAGTGAGAGCAAGCCTGAAAATTTTCCCATTTATTCAATCCATTTTGATATGGATTCCTTTATTTTGTTTAATGATGATACAAATTCTCCAACTTCTGATGATCCCATGATTCTAGAACAACAAGCACACATCAACGAAGAATCGGCTGCACACACTGACGAAATTGTCGCAACAGTTAACAAAACCAGCATGTTAGAAAAACATCCCCAAATAGAAATTGCAAAACTGCCCAATCCTAACTTAGCTGAAACTCTTAGTACAAACCACAAGCAAGAAATCACTTGGTATTTAGAGTTTGATGGCTCTGTTAACAAGTCAGGAGCAGGGGCAGGTGTCTGGATTAACAACACATATAACAACCATGTAGAAGGTCATGCCTACAGAATAAATTTCAAATGCACAAATAACATGGCAGAGTATGAGGCTCTGTTGTTAGGCCTTAAACTACTCAAAGCTCTAGGAGCTGCAAAAGTGTCTGTCCTAGGAGATTCTGACTTAATCATACAATAGATGAAAGGTAATTTTGTTACCAATGACAACAGAATAAGAGCCTATAGGACTGCGGCAATTAATATACTCAAGGCATTCACTGAATTCAAGCTTGACAAGATTTCCAGAAATCACAATATTCATGCACACAGCCTAGCCACCTTTGCTAGTACATGCAAGCTTCCTTTTGACCCAAACCATCACTTCACAGCTGAAATAAAACATAGGCCCGCTGTCCCAAATAACATTAGAGATTGACAAGTGTTCGAAAATGATGCCCAGATTAATAATTTTCTTACCCTTGAGCATGAATTTTTAAATATTAACATTGATACGGATGCTATGATAGATCCGGAACAGCAAACAACTGAAAATCAGCAAGAAAAACAGCAAGATGTAACAGCTGCAACAGCCAAGCAAATCCTGAAACCAACTATTTTTTACTAAGAAAACATTGAACAACTGAAGCAAATGCGCTTGGAAGCGACAGACAAAACAGAGGCAAAGATCATTGACTTAAAGGATAATTTTTTACCTGCCGGCCTGACCCCACTAGAAGATATGTTTGATGCTAATGATGTTCCCAAAAAGCAAAAATTACAGCCCATTAACACTGATATAGAGGAACACAGCATTGGGACAAAAGAGAAGCCAAAAATGATCAAATTGTCCAGAAATCTACCACCTGATCAAAAGCCCAAGTACGTTGACTTATTCAAAGAGTTCCTAGATGTATTTGCTTGGAGCTACGAGGATTTGAAATCCTATGACACCTCGGTGATCCAACACACCATTCCTTTAAAACCAAACCAGCAACCCTTCAAACAGAAACTTAGAAGAATTAACCCTATGCTTCTTCCCCCGATTGAGAAAGAAGTAAAGAGGATGTTTGAAGTAGGCATCATAACACCCATCAGATTTTCTGAATGGGTGTCCAATCTTGTTCCTACAAGAAAAAAGACAGGTGAAATCAGACTTTGTGTAGATCTCAGAAATTTAAACCAAGTCTCCCTAAAAGACCATTACCCTTTGCCTAAAATGGACCACATCTTGCAGAGAGTAGTGGGGTCATCTAGAATCTCTTTGCTAGATGGTTTTTCAAGTTTCAACCAAATACTTGTTCACCCAGATGACCAAGACAAGACAGCCTTCACCACACCGTGGGGAACATTTAAGTATGTAAAGATGCCATTCGGTCTTAAAAACGCTGGTGCAACTTTTCAACGAGCAATGGATATTGCATTCGCTAAAGAAATACACGATTTCCTAGTTGTCTACCTTGATGACTTAACCCCATTCTCCAAATCTGATGAAGACCACCTCAAGCACCTTAGGCAAATTTTCATGACATGTAGGAAATATGTCATTTCCTTGAACCCCAAAAAGTCTCTCTTTGGCCTTGAAGAAGGCAAATTACTTGGCCATATCATATCAAAAGATGGGATCAGAATTGACCCTGAAAGAATCCAAGCCATCCTCCAAATCCCATTTCCAAGAAACATTAAAGAGCTGCAAGCATTCCTTGGGAAAGTCAACTTCTTAAGAAGATTTATTCCAAATCTAGCTGAATTGATAAGACTGTTAAGCAACATGTTAAAGAAGGATGCCAAGGTAAAATGGTCTCTTGAAACCAAGAAAGCATTTGAAAGTATCAAAACGGCCTTAACCCAAACCCCTATCCTAACCAGCCCACAGTTTGACAGAGATTTTATCATATTTTCGTTTGCATCTGATCACACAATAGCAGCTGTCCTTTTACAGAAGGATGAAAAGGGCGCTGAAAAGACAATTTCTTTTTTCAGCCGAGCCCTAAGAGACGCCCCTTTGAAGTACCCAATCATGGAAAAGTAGGCCTACGCACTTGTCAAGGCCATCAAGGATTTCAGAGTGTACATCTTATATTCACACGTGATTGCCTATGTCCCACACGCTGCTGTAAAAGACATATTGACCCAAGAGGGATTAGAAGGCAAAAGAGGCAAGTGGATTGCAAACATCCTTGAATATGACATAGAAATAAAACCAACCAAGCTGATAAAGGGACAAGGTTTAGCTAAACTGATGTCCGAAACAAACTTTCAAGCCTTAGACATAAACCAGCTGGACAATGAACCGGAGCTGGCGACTCCACAGATCAGTGAAATCTTTTTAGAATCTCCATGGTACGCTGATATTTGCTTTGTATTGTTAAACCTGTGTGCTCCCCCAGGATTGTCCAGGATCAAGAAAAGATTTTTGAAAATGAAGGCTTTAAAGTTTTGTGTTATAGATGGTGCATTATTTTGGAGAAATCATGAAGGTATATTTCTTAATTGTTTAACCATGAATGAAACTAACAAGGTCATGAAAGAATTCCATGCAGGTGACTGTGGAGGACATCTATATTGGAAGTCCACTACTGATAAAATTTTAAGGGCTGGTTTCTATTGGCCCTCTCTTTTTGCAGATGTAAAGAAGTTTGCCATGTCATGTCACAAATGCCAGATCTTTGAGGGCAAGAGAAAGCTATTACCCCTGCCCCTGAAACCCATCTGAACCGAACAACCTTTTCAACAATGGGGTCTTGACTTCATTGGAGAAATCCATCCCTCTTCCTCAGGCCAGCACAAATGGATCCTAACAGCCACTGACTATTTCACCAAGTGGGTTGAAGCCATTCCCTGTAGACAAGCCAATGACACCATCATTATCCAATTCCTTGAGTGCAATATCCTTTCTAGATTTGGCTTCCTTGAGAAAATCATCACTGACGATGCCGATGCCTTTAAGTCCAAAAAGATGATCAATTTTTGCCACAAATTTCATATTACCTTGGGCCACTCTACAGCCTATTACCCTCAAGGTAATGGCTTGGCCGAATCATCTAACAAAAGCCTCATCAACATCATAAAGAAAGTGTTGGAAGAAAACAAGAAGAACTGGCACAAAAAACTGGTAAATGCCCTATGGGCAGACAGACTTTCAAGTAAAAGATCAATTGGAATGAGCCCTTATGAGCTCATATGGCATGGAGGCAAGATTTCCTTCATCCTTGGGCATTCCTACCATCAAACTGTTACAAGAGATTCAGGCTGAACCAAATGACATTCAAAGAAGAATCAATCAGACCATTCATCTTCAGCAAACCAGAGAACAAGTTTATGGTAGAGCTCAAATTTTGCAAGAAAAGCTCAAAAAGATGTTTGATAAGAGAGCTAAGGCTGAAGATTTCAAAGTTGGTGACAAAGTTCTAAGATGGGACTCAAGAAGAGAAGACAAGGGAAAACATGCAAAGTTTGATTTTTTATGGAGAGGTCCATTGGTCGTTTCTGTTGTTCAGGGAAATAACACTTATTTTCTCAGATCTTTAGAGGAAGGCACTGCCGAAGAAGGCCTGGTTAATGGCTGTATGCTGAAACATTACCATGATCCCTTGTAAGGGACATAATGCAGCTGTGTATATATCTTTTGTACAGTCTTATTTGTATATATCAGCACTCTGTTTTTTATTTTCATAAGCAGGCCGATTGTTCAAGGAGCAGTAGTAAATTTTATGAAGACACAGCCAGAGCAAGTATTCCAGTCTCAGAAGCTCTGTTTCCACAAAGAGCAGTTACATTACAAACAAATCATGGTAGAAAAGAACTGTTTGCAGTCAAAGGTATCAAAAACAGAGTAGAATTTTCAGTCCATACCAGCAGATCTGCTCAAAGCAGAAATAAAGCAAACCCATCAGTTTTGACCCATGTTCTGAGACTGTTTTCAAAAGGCATGTTCCAGCAGCATTGTACATAGTTATCAAGCACGCAGAAGAAAGCAGGTGATGCTATACGGTTCACAGTAACTCAGTTGAGGAGAGAATGGTTCAGATTTCAAAGTTTCACATTTTTTAGCAGCCAGAACAAAGAAATGTTTCCAGTCTACAGCAACAAATAGAAAATCAAGGCAGTCTGACCTGCTGTTCTTGGCTTTTCACAAGGAAAAGCCATCCCCAAGTGGAGCCACTGTTAGCCTCCTGTTGCAACAGGTGTTCATTTTTCATGATTGACATTTTTACAGGCCAAATATGTCATACTTTGCAAGCTGCAGTGTTCCATATTTCCAGAAGAGACCAAAGAAGAAAGCCATGAAATATGCTTAGTCCAAATGCACTGCTGTATTCCAATTTTGATGAGTTGTTCCAGTTTTGAAGAGTTTTCATTTAAGGGAGGTCCAAATAGTCTAATCTTGGTCTCCCTAGGTTTCAATTTCCTGTTTTAGAATATAGAGAATGATATCTGTCCAAACAGTGTAATCTTGGCAGATTTGTAGATAGGTAGAGAATCAAAGGGACCCAACTGTTTAATCTGGGCCCTTGGCAGAAATAAGTGTAGACCTAGATAGGAAACATTCAAAAGAAAAATTGTAAATCAGGGTCTACAAGTCTAAGTGCACCCAACTCAAAAGAAGGAAAAATGCTAGGTGAGTAGGCTGGGTAGGTAGTCTTGATGGTTGCAGAATGATGATTTATGATCAATTTTGTGTTACAAAGTGTTTTATCTTTCCAGATCACAGTTATCATGCAATTTTCATCCTGGAGGAGCTCAAGCTGGACATCACTAATTCCCCCTTCCTCTTATTCCCCAAGTCACTTACTAATTCCCCCAAAGAGGTCAAGATCTGCTTGATTCCTCTTAAGTTTCATCATTTTCCATGTCATTTGCCTTAGTGGAGATCTGCTTCGCTCAAGGATTTCATTTCTTTACAAGTTCTTTTCCCCAAAATTAGCCTAAGGCCCCCACCTTAGCGCCTACTTATCATCTCCATATTAACTACTAACACTAGTATATAACTCCCTTTCAGTTTTCCCCTTCCCCTACTAAAAATATGTATATAAATCTCCCCTCCATGGCAATATAGCCATACTTCTTCTAAGTCAGGGAAAAAATGGTCCATCAAGGGCTGTTTTTAGCCCATCCGAGTCATAGCAGGAGTTAGATGACACCTGGTCATGCTAACAACCTCTCCCCTAGCCCTAAAACCCTCAAAAAACCCTCATTTCCGCCCTTATCCTAAGTTTTTGTGCACAAATCGCTAAACCCCCGCTCATAAACCCTCAAAAACCCATGTTTTACCCCTTATGCTAAATTCCCGAACATAAATACATTAACCCGCCAGTTTATAACCCCCCATAACCAACATAAACTATAGTTTTACCCCCCGACCGTGCCGTATTAAAATCAGAATATTCTACGCATATTCTCGCCCCTTATCCCTCCGCCACCTCACTTCCGCCGCCAACCGTTAGATCGCCCACCCCACAGATCTACGGTGGGCGGGCCTTCCTGTCCCCCAATGCGCCCGAAGTTTAGCGTCCGGGAGATGGGCGGTATTGCCGCCGTACTCCCACCACGCGTCGCCTTCTGGGCTGTGGCGGAGCCCCCTCTCCCTAAACCACCTATGCCCAAAGGCGGTGCGCCCAGAAACCACTTACTGCCCTCCCCCTGTGACGTAAGCCCCACGTCACCTGCCGCATCATCCGCCTGCGTGGCCTCCTACCACTCTACTGCCGAGTCACCCTACCACGCCTCCTGCCACCGTGTCCCCTGTTGTACTGCCACGTCACCTCCGTACGTGATGACGTCATCATGCTGACGTCATCCCGCCACGTCAACATGCTGACGTCATCGCTGACATCACCCACCGTACAAAGTCAAATCATGCTGATGTCATCAGCAATTTTAGCGCGAAGGCCGAAAATCGCACTCCGGAGCCCCGGAATCAGTTTCTGAGGCAGTTTTTGATGAGCGATTTGCGCCTGGATAAATTAGGCCAAAATGGGGAATCTTTAGGGAATCTTTTCATCATGCAGCCCCCAGCAAGCCCGAAAGGCGCCAAATGGCCCGTTTTTCTTCGCGAAGCACTCAGGAAGGAGCAGAAAACAGTTTTGAAGGAAGCAGAGAGTCGAACAGCGGCCATTAATTTATGATTAGACCCACAGCAAAGGAGAAAAGTGACCCAAGTCATTTGTCAGAGAGTATCAGAGAAAGAAGGAGAGCCAAAGAGTATCAGCCGAAGATTTTTTAGGGGCTCGAAGCACCTGTACATTAATGAGTCCCTCAGAAAAGTCAAGTCAGGAGGCGTAAGCCCATCCTTGCCCTCAAATCACAATTAAGGCATTCAAAGCCACTGGACAGCAAAGAAGCAGAAACCCATGCACATTTATTTCAGAAAACACTGCACCAAGCCACCGAGGACAACATCATTTATTCAGTTTTGATACGGCAGCCCTCAGCGCAGCCAAAGATATTTTCATGCATTTATTTCAGATAGGGTTAGGTAAAATTAATCATTCTTTTAGACCTGATTAGGTCAAGATGTAATAAAAGCAGTTGTAGAGAGTTTTTCCCTATTTATACGCCCTCAGCATTGCTTCAAGGGTTGCTCAATTGAGAATTTTCACTGGAGACTCGCATTGTATACCTGAGTTTTTCTATAATCAAAGATTGCTGAAAGCTTGGAGAGCAAACTGTTCGTTGTAAATGAATGTTTTGGAGATATGAAGATGGAATTCTTGTGCTGCAGCCTGAAACAATAAGTGCATCTTACCTCTGTTTTACTGTTTACCACTATCTAAATAGCAGGAAGAAAGAATAGCTTAGAATTTGTTTAAATACGCTCTATGCTCAATTTCTGCTATTTCTTTATGTTTTCCTCTGAGTGAATTGGTTATGAATATGAATTCCTCCTGGCTCTTATT
This sequence comes from Pinus tabuliformis, assembly GCA_031772625.1. NCBI lineage: Eukaryota > Viridiplantae > Streptophyta > Pinopsida > Pinales > Pinaceae > Pinus > Pinus tabuliformis. The sequence continues at coordinate 1,145,758,489 of CM062811.1, read as the reverse complement.
TACCCCGATTTGCCTGTGTTTGCCAATTATCTAGGGATTCTTTACTGCCCCTAGGTAGAGCTCTGTTACCTCCATCTGTTAAGCTGATTGAGAGATTCTTAACTGCCTCTCATTAATTAGCATTCTTTCCATCATTAATACCTGAAACATTGTTTCATGCGCAGCTCTCTTGCTCCATTTTCCCCCTACTATGACCAAGAAAATGCACCAGCAGTTTTCCTCCTCGACTCCACGCCCAATGGTTTGAAACTTTCAGACTATGCCTTGCCTCTCTATCTGAAAACATCAATTTTCCCACCAAAATCAAAACAAAACCCTCTGAACTCAATACCTAGCCTAACATCCCTTTTAAACAAAGCTAAATCTGAAAGAGAGAGCCCTCTCTGATTGCAGGTGGGCTAGAACCTGCGATCCAAAGTTGGTCTGTGGTTACCTCGGCCGTATCCTTTTCCGGAGCTTAAGGACAACCTGAGTGATAACATTAAGCTCAGACTTACAGCTCTGTAATTTTGGAACTTATTTTCCTGTTAATAATATGAAGCCATGTTTGACCAAGTGATCATTTGAAAGAGTATCTTTAGCTAGTTAGCAGCTCAACTCAGTCAGTTGCAGAGGGCCCCTACACTGAAGGAGGTTTTTTTTTTTTGTTAATACTGTTCAAATTAGTTTCATTATTTAGTTTTAGCAATATTTGTAGTTTAGGTTGATTCCCTGCGGTTTGTTTTCTTTTAATTCTGTTCAGTAGCATAATGTTAGAATTCAATGGTGCAGTCCTGTTTCTCCTATCTATTTCATAAATGAAACTTGTTTTGTTTTAATAGGGTAAGGTGGAAAAGTAGCAAGTATGCATTGTTGATTAGTTGACTTACTATTTGTTTCCTCTATTATTTATTTCCTAGTTCAGGTTTCCAATGCACTGTGTGAATAAATGTCTTTGGTCCCCATTTCAAGCTGATATCCATCCTAAACTAAATGGTTAAACATTCACTTCACACGAGGATGGAAATCAATTAGTTACTCTTTGCATATTCGATTTAGTTCTTTGGACTATAAAGTACAGTAAGTTGCTTGTATGCCATCTCAAGAAAGTTATCTTTCAAAATTGAAGGCTTGGACAACTAAAAGTGCTTTAGTCAGTTTCATTCTCTATAATTATTTCAATTTACCTTACAACTTCACCTTTTAATTTTTGACTTAGGATTGAATGATAAGATAGGATGGATGCTCTAGTTTTCCTTCCTTTAACTTAGATTTTGATTAGTTCACCTTTAGGAAATTTGGACTCACTTTCTCATAATTTAGACTGTACATCTTTAGGAATCAAGGAAACCCCTAAAGCAAAACAATATAAAAATACAAAACAACAAAGTAAGAAGGGTTAACTAGCACATACAGTGCACTACACTTCATCATCTTACGAGCCTCGATTGATAATTTATGCAAAGCAATTTAGGAAACTAAATTGACTAAACAGACACTGGGGAACGTTCAGAAGGATCTACAAGACTTTCAGATTCAAACAAGATGACTTCAGGCAAGCGCGGGACAGATGAGCAGGATTCAAGCAAGCCTGCAGCAAGCGAGCATGACTGTGTTGGAAAAAGATAGGACTCTGGACCTCAGAGTCATTCCATTACTAGAGGGATCACTATGCATGGAGGAAAATGAAGCAAACACCCATCTCGGACAGATCAAGGATGTGGGTGTCAACTTAGCGCGTTGCCTATTCAGACCCTCCACACACTTCATCAGGGTGTATCAGACAAGCTTAGGATCAGGGAGCAATGCGCTATCAATTATCAGCGAGGTAAAGATGAACAATGAGAAAAGCTTTGCCAAAAAGGCTTAGGCACTGAAGGAAAAGGAAGAACTGGCCGCGCGAAGCCAGAGCTTGGAGGCAGAAATTATAAAGGCATGTAAGACGCTGCCAAAATTTCACATTCCAGAAGATGTAGCAGCAGTAGCGAAGATTTGGAAGTTGGATGCCGCAGTCAGAGAATCAAAGGATGAGGTCGGCCAAGTAACATTTGAGTTCCAAATGAAGATCTCAGAGCTCGAGTTGAAATTTCATCCCCCCACTCTGCTAGAAGTCTGGGAGCAGTGTGGGGTAGCCATCAAGGAGAGCATGGCCACTTTGAATGAAATAATCACATGCTGCACAATGATCTTCGAGCAGGAAATGGAACTATGGAGGAATATGTAGGAGGACCCAAAACTGCAGAAACTTGGCACAAATATCTGAGAGATGCAACAAAACTTTGATGAACTCAGGGTTATTGTGTGCACTTTGGCACCAATCCAATGCTTCACTTGCTTGACAGAAGGAAAACAACTTCAACCGTAGATTGAGGAGTTGCAAATCAAAGAGGTCATCTTAAAGGCTAGAATACATCCATGGATAGAGGAAGCAAGCCAACTTACTCTATTAGTCCAAGAGAAGTTGAAGGTACTCCAGGAGACAAAAAGGACGATGCACCTCGTAATCGAAGGCCCAACTATAGAAAATATGGTAGAGGAAATGCAGCAGACAGCGGTGCAGGGTTCTGCTGACATAGAGTCATTGAAGGTGGAGTTCAACGACCTCCACAACAAGATAGATGTGCTAGCTGAGTGACTCGAGGGTGAGTCACCCAATTTGTGTTGGGGGCCTATTGGGAAGGGGTCCCTAGGGTCAGTTAAGTCAAGTTTTGAGTCAATTTTGAGAAAATTTTGTAATATCTTGTTAATGAATGTAAAGTCTCCACTAAATGTGGAAGCAGAGCGCGAAGCTTGTAGAAGTCAAATGGGCTTTAGTACCTTAGTTGGGTAGGTGTTAGAGTATTTTTTAGACCCACCCATGGTCCGCGGACCATGGTATTGTAAAGAAAATGCTATAAATAGATTAGTCATATCAAGTCTAAGTATCAATGAATTTAGAAGAATCATTGTAAGGGAAAGGTGCTAAGGCAGGAAAGGTTGATCCAGGTGGATATTGGTGGCCACCTACCAAGTCCACCTGGACCCCCACCATTGTTTCTCTCAGCGTTTTCAGTTTCCTTAATTGTAGCACAACTTACTATTTTTAGCAGTTCTTCGGGTCCTGAACTTCTGGAGCCGTTTTGAGGCCCTAAACGACGTTTTTTGGGAAATCTGGGGGCAACATGGGTCCATGGATCGATGTTGCCCTTCCCAAAGTGGTAGTGCTCAGATAGATCTTTCTAACGAGCTATTGTACGCATCAAACGGAGATCGTATGCTAAAGTTATGACCCCGAGAAGTTGATGTACCAATTTACCCAAACGGGGCCCACAGTTTGGCGTTTCATCTCCTAGGGTTAGGTTTTGGAATGTTAAGGGTTTTCCATTGTTTCTCAACAATAAATAGGCCTTCGAGCCTCATTGTAACACAGTTCAGAGGCATGTAGCCACCACATATCTTCTCAGAGATAAGCTACCATCGCCCTAGCTGGTTTATTTCCATTTCTGGTTGTAAGCATATTTCAGTATTTTCCATTAATGAAATGAAGTATTATGTCCGCTGCATCTTTGTGTATATGGTTATCTCTGTAATTTGTTGCGTTCCTGTTTAAATCCGGATCAGTGGTATCAGAGCGGTCTGCTTTTTCTCTGTTTTTCTTTGCATGTCCCCAATAAGGTCAGGATATAAGGAGTTAGGGCTTGAACTGGTTGAACCTTTGCAAGACCAGCCTCGCAAATCCCGACAGCCTCCCATGGCGGATGAGAAGAAAGACGACGGGGCAGGAGATCCCATCAAAATCTTGCTCGAAGAAGCTCTCGAGAGACAACGGAACGCGATGATGGACAACTTTGCCCAGATCCTTCAGCGGCTACCCAGAAGCGACGCATCGGCTTCCAGCAGCTACTCTGGAAACGCCACGCCCTTTAAGGTACAAGTTAATTTTGAAATCCCCATATTCGAGGGTCAGATAGACGCAGATGTCGTAGATAAATGGTTAAATCTGCTAGAGGGTTATTTTTCTGTTCATGAATTTTCGAGTCGGGAAAAGATTGTTTTCGCTCTTCTCAAAGCAGCCCCCCACGTCAAGGACTGGTGGGAAACCTACTGCGAGCAAAAGGATGAAAGCACTGGCTCACTATTTTCAGCCGCACCCACCTGGAATTCATTCCGGGATGCCATCAAGGAGCAGTACTACCCTGTCGGAAGCTATGAGGATGAATACATAAAGTGGACCACGCTGCGGCAGGGAAGGGACCAAGACGTGCCGGAGTTCACCAATCTTTTCCATACCCTTCGCACAAAGTTGGGTATCAAGGATTCAGAGCAACATTTGATACTCAAATACCGTGGCTGCCTGCACAAGTACATCCAGGAAGAAATACAATTCTTGAACATCTCCTCGCTCGGCGGAGCATACAGATATGCCGTCAAGGTCGAGCAGAAGTTTAAACAAAAGAAGCGAGACTTTGGATCTGTGAATCCAAAGCAGGGGAAAGGTGCCCCTAAACCACAGAACAAAGGACAAAGCCAAGGCGGGACAGCCCAAGACAACCCGCCAAAGCTACAAGCAAAGAACAGTGCCGCGAAGCCGAAAAAGGACACTGGAAAATGGTGTGAGTTCCATAAGAGCCCCACTCACAACACAAGTGAGTGTTGGGCCAAGCAGTCACTTGTGGCTGAGCTAAAGGTTTCAGAATCAGATGCATGTTCCAACTCCGAGTCAGAACCCGATAAGGGGAATGAAAAAGGGAAGCAGATCATTGATGTAGATCCCAACACAACTGTTGCTACCACCAAGATCCAGAAAAATGAACCCGAAGATCCAGAGGAGGAGGAGCGTCTCTTCCACTCCCAGATGTGGGTAAAGGGCTCCCCGATATAGTTCATTATTGATAGCGGGAGTCAAAAGAACCTCATTTCGGCAGAGGTCGTGAAGCGGTTGGGATTACCGACCACAGCACATCCACAACCATACACCATTGGGTGGCTTCACCAAGGACGAGATCTTCGCGTGAGCCAGCAGTGTCGCCTTCCATACAACATCAAGCCCTTCACGGATGAGGCATTGTGTGACATTGCTCCCCTTGAAGTTTGTGATGTATTATTAGGACAACCATACTTGTGGAAGCGACATGCTGTGTATGAATCAAGGCCCCGTGCTGTTATTATTACATTGGGAAATAAGTTGTACAGGATACTAGAGGTAGCACCACCTACCGCCATCTCTTTGATTACTGCAAAACAATGCAGTAAGATCATTTCCAAAACCAGGAAATTTGTTTTCCTAATGATACGCCCTCAAGGAAAGAAGAAGACAGTGGCCGCGGCCTCCAGACGGGGTCCCTCTGCACGACAACTACAGATGGACAAGGTTGTGGAGGAGTACGAGGACATCTTCACCTCCCCTGCAGGGGTTCCTCTGCACTGTCAGGTCAAGCACTCCATCGATCTGACCCCAGGTGCGTCGCTACCCAATGGACCAATTTATCGGCGCTCCGTTCGGGAGAACAATGAAATCAAGAGGCAGATTCAGGAGCTCCTGCAGAAAGGTCACATCCGTCCGAGTTCATCGCCTTGTGGGAGCCCGATCGTGTTGGTACAAAAGAAGGATGGGACGTGGAGACTCTGTATTGACTATCGGGCGCTGAACAAAATCACTGTCCGTAATAGGTACCCGATCCCGCGGATTGATGACCTCCTGGACCAACTAAAGGGGGCGAAATATTTCAGCAAGATCGATCTGAAGTTAGGATATCACCAGGTACCAATCGAACCCTCTGATGTGTGGAAAACTGCCTTCAAATCCAAGGAGGGCCTTTCGAATGGTTGGTTATGCCTTTCGGATTGACGAATGCTCCTGCAACCTTCATGAGGCTAATGGATGACATCTTGCGGCCATTCACCAACTCCTTTGTAGTAGTATACTTGGATGACATTCTGATCTTCAGCCAGAGTTGGGAAGAGCACCTCCACCACATCCGACAGGTTCTCCAAACACTGCGGCAACACAAGCTATGTGCCAATTTGGAGAAATGCACTTTTGGCATGATCGAGGTTCAGTATCTGGGATACATTATTGATGAACAGGGGGTGCATGTTGATCCAGCCAAGATCCAAGTCATTCGGGATTGGCCATCTCCAACCACTCTAATAGAACTCCACAGCTTTCTAGGTCTTTCCAACTTCTACCGCAGGTTCGTGTTGGGGTTTTCTCATATTACTTGGCCCTTGAGTCAAGTCACCAAGGGAGGGGCGAAAGAAAAATTCTTTTGGTCTGAATCTCAACAGAAGGCATTCATGGAGTTGAAGGATCGCCTCTGCACGGCACCAGTGCTCGCGTTACCATATTTACAACAACCATTTGAGGTCGAGACAGATGCCTCTGACTATGCTATTGGGGCAGTCCTTACTCAACATGGACATCCAGTGGCATATCACAGTGAAACACTTTCAGACACAGTTCGGAAGTTCCCCACTTATGATAAAGAGATGTATTCCATTGTACAGGCCTGCCGACAATGGAAGCATTACATTTTGGGGAAGGGAACGGTCATCCACACAGACCACCGACCCCTACAGTTCATACAGACCCAAGGGAAATTGCAGAATGATCGCCATCAGAAGTGGTCTACATACCTGCAACAGTTCCACTTGAATATCAAGTATAAGAAGGGCAGCACCAATAATGTTGCAGATTGCCTCAGTCGACCACCGATCATGGCGTTAACCACCGTGCTCAACTCTTGTGGGCACGAGACTTCTGATTGGCCACTTCTCTACAAAAGCGACCCAGAATTTGGCCACACATACCAGACACTCTTGGAGGGTCGGCATGTTCCAGATTTTCACCTCCAGGATGCCCTGTTATGCTACTTGGGTCACCTTTGTGTTCCTTCAAGCGAGCGTGCCAAGATGATTTGGGAAGCACACTACAGTCGGGCTGCTGGGCATTTCGGGGTCGAGAAAATAGTGGCAGTACTGCAAAATTATTTCTATTGGCCGAATCTTCGACAGGATGTTGGGAAGTACATCAGATCATGTACTGCCTGTGCCATTGCCAAACCGACCATTAAGAAGCACGGCCTCTATACCCTGTTGCCTACCCCTAGTCGACCTTGGGAATCCATCTCCATGGATTACATGTCAGGCCTTCCTTCCACTAAGCATGGAAATGACTGTGTGTTTTGTGGTCGTCAACAAGTTTTCGAAGATGGCCATTATGGCGGCCTGCAAGAAGAATATCACAGCAGAAGCCACTGCTAAACTCTTCTTTGAACGAGTGTGGGTGCACTTTGGGATCCCAAAGTCTATCATATCAGATCGGGACAGTCGGTTTCTCAGCACATTTTGGTCCAGTCTCTGGTCAATGCTGGACACCAAACTCACGAAGTCCACAGCCTTCCATCCTCAAACTGATGGCCAGACAGAGGTTGTCAATAGGATGATTGTGCACATTCTGCACATGTATAACTCAAGGCATCCACGCACATGGGACGAGAGCCTCCCCTATGTTCAGCACAGCTACAACCGAGCTCTTCACAGCTCCACTGGCCATAGCCCTTTTCAGGTGGGTTTGGGATTCCAACCACTATGCCCCATTGATGTGGCCATGCCACTTGCAACTACTCACATAAATTCAGCTCATGTCCAGTCCGAAACAGATAAGGCCACCAGCTTCATTGAGCGCATCCAACATATTCCCCAGTAGGTCCATGACATTCTTGAGAAATCAAATGCCAAGTACAAGCAGCGACATGATCAACATCGGGTGCCACACAAGTTTCAGGTGGGCGACAAAGTCTGGTTGCATTTGCAAAAGGAACGCCTTACTGGAGCCTATCGGAAATTGAGACCACTCCGATATGGTCCTTACACCATTACTAAGGCTATGGGAGACAATGCATTTGAGCTCAGCATTCCCCCATTCCTTGGCCTGCACCCGGTGTTCAATGTGGACCGCCTTCGGCCATACTTTCCACCATTGCTAGACACATCCGACATTGCAGAACAGCTCAAACCCACAGAATTAAATACAGATTGCATGGAACAAGCTGCAACTGATCGAATCATGGACACACAGATCAAGAACACTCACCAACAGAATATCCAACTGTATCGAGTTGTCAAAGCAGGCCAACTCCTTCAGCAAGGCAAGTGGCTCACCAGGGAACAAGTTCAGCAAAAGTTTCCTCATCTCATGGAGGAACTCAACGCAATGGGGACCATTGCTTCCTAAGGGGGGAGGAATGATCCAGGTGGATATTGGTGGCCACCTGCCAAGTCCACCTGGACCCCCACCATTGTTTCTCTCAGGGTTTTCAGTTTCCTTAATTGTAGCACAACTTACTATTTTTAGCAGTTTTTCGGGTCCTGAACTTCTGGAGCCGTTTTGAGGCCCTAAACGATGTTTTTTGGGAAATCTGGGGGCAACATGGGTCCATGGACCGATGTTTCCCTTCCCAAAGTGGTAGTGCTCAAATAGATCTTTCTAACGAGCTTTTGTACGCGTCAAACGGAGATCGTATGCTAAAGTTACGACCCCGGGAAGTTGATGTACCAATTTACCCAAACGGGGCCCACAGTTTGGCGTTTCATCTCCTAGGGTTAGGTTTTGGAATGTTAAGGGTTTTCCATTGTTTCTCAACAATAAATAGGCCTTCGAGCCTCATTGTAACACAGTTCAGAGGCATGTAGCCACCACATCTCTTCTCAGAGATAAGCTACCATCGCCCTAGCTGGTTTATTTCCATTTCTGGTTGTAAGCATATTTCAGTATTTTCCATTAATGAAATGAAGTATTATTTCCGCTGCATCTTTGTGTATATGGTTATCTCTGTAATTTGTTGCGTTCCTGTTTAAATCCGGATCAAAGGTCTATTTCCTGTACTTAGGCGAAAGGGAAAGGCTCCCGCTACTGAGTGCGCAAAGACCTTGGTAAGTCTGCAGGCTGAGTGTACGGGCCCCTGCAACTGAGTGCGCAGGGAGAAGAAGTCTGTAATTGAACGCTTATACTAAGAAAGACCGTTTTCGACCGAAATTGATGCATATGTGTCTTGTTATTTACTTTTACTAAATTTATGTATCTTTTCTTTGTGGTATGTTTTATATGAATTAATGCTCATTTACTGCACGAAACTAGTGGATCTGCAATCTTTTTGCATGTTAGAGTAGTTAGATACCTCAATGAAGATCTGCAAGTCGTTTAGATAGATTTACAATAGTTATCTGTTTGGAAGGGTTAGAGCTGCGCGAAGGTAGATCTAAGCCATAGGAACTTCAAGAAACCATCACATAGGCCTATGGATGCAGAAACCTGGTTCTAGCATCCCCCAATACTGCTTCGGGTGAGACTGCAGCCTCCACTATGCAGGTTGTTGTCGAAAGGGCCAACAATTAGGGTTTTGTTGGTTGGCACATATAACAGTAGGTCAGGCCCCATCAAGCCAACAATGATGCACCTGAGTCCAAGTACCACGTGCTCCCCATCATTGTGTTGGACATGAATATGATAAGGGTAAAGTCAAACTCAAATTGTGAAGCCAAGGCTTCACTTCCTACTCCTCCTGAGGTCTTCTTTCTTTCCTTTTTGTGTGGACAATTTGTGGCATAGTGTTCGAATTCATGACAATGGAAGCATTTAATTTTGGACAAATCTTTCTTCTTGCTGCCTTGGTTTTATTCTGGTTTGGTTTGATAATTCTTCACTTTTTCCTTCTTTCCCTTTCCAACTAATGCAAAATTTTCTTCATCCTCACCCTTGGATGAAGTCCAATCTCTGGTATTCCACCTTATTTCCTCCTGTATCAAATCAGACCATAAGCATTACCAATTTGGTAATTTCTTCCTCCTGTTCACTGAATCTTGGTAGTTATGCCAACTCTTGAGAAGACCTAGAAGGGCTAGGCTTACCAAATCATCATATGAAATAGTAACACCAAATCCTGCAAGCTAATCACAAACTTGTGTGAACCTGCTCAGATAATGCTAAATAATGTCATTTTTCTGCATCTTGATATTTTGAAGTTTATCCTCGAGTGCCAGTTTCCTATGGTCGTTGTTATTATGGAACAAATTTGTCAATGCCTTCCACATTTCATAAGGATTTTCTTTCCCATGGATATTCGTGACAATGTGGCCTCACACTCCCTCCAAGATTATTCTCCTTGCCTTGGCTACATCTTTCTTCCATTGGGCTAGGTTTTGTGTATGAGATGCTTGTGGTTTTGCAACATCTGTCTTGACGTATTCTAGAAATCCGTTGTCATCCAATACCACCTCCATGCGATCCTTCCATGTGATGAAATTAGAGTTTCCTTCCAAGGCATACTCTAGTCTCAACCCATTGAAGGTCATCTTCCTAACTCTAAAGATATCCTGCTGCACTGAACTTCAAATTTGAACCTCCTGAGAAACAACTTTAAAATTCTTTCTCTAATGTGAATCCTTCTCTGATACCTTCTAGAAATTATGGTGTAGATTTGCAACTGTTCATGAAATTTTAATCAAAATCATAAGACACAAACCTACTCTATTTCTTTGTGGAATTCAACTCACAATTTATAACATCAATCACAAACATGCAATGAGAAATAACACACATGCACACAAAATTCTTCTAGGGGAAAGAAATCTGCTAAAAAACCCTATGCTTTCTTGCATTAATATGATGAATAGAGGTGTATTATAATTTATGGTCATGTTCCTCAATCACCCAATGACCTTTTTCTATATGAAATCCATCCTTTGACAAGTTGTCTACATCATGGTTATTTTCCCTAAAAATAATTAAAAATAATATAAGAAACTTATTTAATAATGGCCAAAGAAATATGTTCCTACCAACAAACAATTAAAATTTAAACCTTTCACATGGTGGTGAAGCCCAAATCAGTGAGATAGCTATCGATCCCGGTGTACCAAGCACAGGGTGGTTGTTTGAGACCGTACAACACTTACTTGAGTCTGCACACATGAGACTCCCGATCAAATGGCTCAAAACCTTCTAGTTGCTTGATGTACACCTCCTCCTCAATAACCTCATTGAGAAATGTTGTTTTTACATCCATCTGGTGGATCTTCCACCCCATCTGCATAGCCAATGCAAGAATTGATCTAATGGATGAGTACCTTGCTACAAGAGAAAAGGTCTCCTCATAGTTAATTCCCTCAACTTGAGAGTACCCCTTGACCACAAATCTAGCCTTATACTTCTCTATGCTTCCATCTGCTGCATGCTTAACCTTGAAGATCCATATTGAACCCAAAACTGATTTATCTGCTAGTCTTGGGACCACTTCCCAAACATTGTTCTTTACAATGGATTCGTATTCCTCCACCATTGCATCAACACATACAAGTTTCTCTACTTCTTCCTCGAAAGAGGATGGCTTAGTCTCTATAAGCTAAGTCATTAGAGCCATGTATCTAGTGTACCGATAAGGTGACCTCCTCTGCATGCGCAAATTTGAAGGAGATCCCACATTCTCCCTCGCATCCTGCATAAGTCTATCAACTTCCTTGGTTCTTTTCATGCTTTCTCTGGATGGTTTTACTTGATTGGATGTCTCCACTCTCTACTCCTCTACTTGTGCCTACTCCACAACTTCTTGAGGCTCCTCCTTTGGAGCTAAAAGCTCATCTTCTGGTGGGATCTAAAGCTCCCTCTCAAGAGAGCACCACATCACTTTCTCCTCATCAATTTTACATCCCTTCACACAATTTGCATTCTAAGGGATGGAAAGTACACGCAGTATTTGTGATGAGTTTCTGTGTAACCCACAAATACCCCCAACTATGTTGTCGGCTCAAGCTTCTTCCTTGATTATTTGGAGACATGGTAATAAACAAAGGCTGCAAAAATCTTGAAGTACGACACATCTGTCTTTTTCTCGAGAAAGCCTCCTCTAGTGTAATTATACCAAGAATATGATGAGGATTCCAGTTCTACAAGTAGACTATTGTGTTACATGCCTCTTCCTGTAAATGTTGTGCTTGGCCTTGGTCATGCAACATATTCCTCACAGCTCACACAATGCTATGGTTCTTTCTCTCATCCACCCCATTCTGCTGTGGGTTGTGGGGTATTGTCAACTCTCGTCGAATGCCTTCTTTCGCACAAATTTTTTTGAATTCGTTCAACACATACTCACCTCCATTATCACTCTTGAGAACCTTCACCTTCTTGTCGGTTTCTTTCTCAACCAGTTCCTTGAATTCTACGAACTTGGAGAATCTCTCATCTTTCTTCTACATGAAGAAGATCCAACACTTCCGCGAGGAGTCATTAATAAAAATGACAAAATATTTGTGTCTGGCAATGGAGGTTGTCGAGAAGGGTCCATAGACATCAGAGTGGATCCTTTCTAAGACTGCATGTGCTTTGTCGGTCCGATCATGGAATGAAGATTTTGTGTACTTGCCCAAGGTACATCCTTTGCATATATCATGTTGCTCAACTACTCCTTTAGGGAGGCAAGTGATTATTTGCTTCATAATATTCAAGGCACCATCATGCAAATGACCAGTTCTTTTGTGCCAAAGTTCACCGAAATTGTGACCCTGCACTTTCTCCGCCTTAGTGCTTAATGAAACATAGTCTTCCACATCTAGCTTATACAAGTTCTTCACACAAACCCCGATGTGCTTCACATGTCCCATGGCTATGTGTCTCATGAATGTTTTTCCTTTGCTAAAGATCACATCATAACCACGGTCTTCCAAAACTATAGCAAAGATGAGATTTTTCTTTAGGACTAGAATGAACTTGACATCTTTGAGTCTGAGAGGGGAGCTTGACTCCATCTGAAAGGTGATTGTACCAATCCCAGTCACGTTGTACCTTTCGTCGTCCCTCAACTTCATGTGCATCTACAAATATTTCTCCTCCAGGTCACTGCAAAACTCTCTACACCCTGTCATGTGGAACGATGCAACTGAGTTCAAGTACCACACACTCCCCATCACTGTATTGGACATGAAGGCGATAAGGGTAAAGCCAATCTCAAATTGTGAAGCCAAGGCTTCACCTACTACTCCTCCTGAGGTCTTTTTGCTTTCCTTTTTGTGTGGACACTTTGCGGCATAATGCCCGAATTCATGATAATGGAAGCATTTAATTTTGGAAAAATCTTTCTTCTTGCCCTCTTGGCTGGATTCTGGTTTGGTTTGAGACTTCTTCCCTTTTCCCTTCTTTCCCTTTCCAACCAATGCAAAGTTTTTTTCATCCACACCTTGGATGAAGCCCCATCTCTGGTATTCCACCTTATTTCCTCCTATACCAAATCAGACCATAAGCGTTCATAATTTGGTAATTTATCCCTCTTATTCACTGAATCTTGGTAGTTATTCCAGCTCTTGAGAAGGCGTAGAAGGGATAGGCTTACCAAATCATCATTTGAAACAATAGAACCAACTCCTGCAAGTTCATCACGAACTTGTGTGAACCTGCTCAGATATTGCTAAATAGTGTCATTTTTCTGCATCTTGATATTTCTAAGTTTCTCCTTCAGTGTCAGTTTCATATGGTTGCTGCTATTCTGGAACAAATTTGTCAGTGCCTGCCACATTACATAAGGAGTTTCTTTCCCTTGGATATTGGTGACAATGTGGTCTCGCACTCCCTCCAAGATTATTCTCCTTGCCTTGGCTACATCTTTCTTCCATTGGGCTAGGTTTTGTGCATCAAATGTTTGTGGTTTTGAAACATCTGTCATGATGTATTCTAGCAATCCATTATCATCCAATACCGCCTCCATGCAATCCTTCCATGTGATGAAATTAGAGCTGCCTTTGAAGGCATACTCTAGTCTCAGCCCGTTGAAGGTCATCTTCCTAACTTTGAAGAGATCTTGCTGCACTGTAATGCAAATTCGAACCTCCTGAGAAACAACTTCAAAATTCTTGCTCTAATGTGAATCCTGCTCTGGTACCATGTAGAAATTATGGCGTATATTTGCAACTGTTCATGAAATTTTAATAAAAATAATAAGACACAAACCTACTCTATTGATGTGGAATTCAATTCACAATTTAGAACATTAATCACAAACATGCAAAGAGAAATAACACACATGCACACAATATTTTTCCATGGGAAAGCAATTTGCTAAAAACCCCTATGCTTGCTTGCATTAATATGATGAATAGAGTTGTATTACAATTGTTTTGATTAACTAAGCACAACCTACAAGTGAATAACTTATCTCTCTACCCACTGAGAAGATCTAACCCAAACTTAGGCAATTTATGCTTGTGCTTGAGCCCCTATTTCCTTGCGCAATTCTTTGAGAAATCACACCCCTATTATTTAGGAATTTCTCCAAAATGGATTGCAAAATTCCCAAGGTTGATCATTTGACTACATGCAACACCTATACACTCAAGACTAGTCTACAATTGATGTTATACTGCCTTGGAATCTCCACCATAGCTAGGGAACTCGAATTCTCTGCATGCACTAGCTATTTTGGGCTGATTGATAAGTTAACTGGATGATCACTAAGTTAGACCGAAGTCCCATTGCATAACTGACCTTTCACTAGTTCCTCCAACAATTGGAACTAGTTTAACTGAAAACAACTTGAAGTAACTAACATTGATTGCTACAAAATAGAAACCACAAATGTTTAACTGAACTCTAACTCCTCCAACTCGAGTTTACTGAGTAAACTGAGTGACACAAGCCATGTCACACAAGTTAACTCCATCCAAGTTGTCTACTAAGGTGGAAATTCAAATTTTCTCAATTTAATCAAGGAAAAATCAAATTGAGAATTTCTTGCTGCATTTTTCAACAGATAAGCTCAGGAGAAAGTATACAAATACTAACTACAACCAAAAGGCTTAAAAGAAGAAACACAATTCATTAAATATCAAAATATATAAACAACAATCTTACAACACCAAGGATATACATCAAAAAGACTGAATATAACTGCAGTAGACATGAAAACTTTTGTCATACCAAAGATCTGCAATATAAAAGATCACGAAGCAGAAACAAAAAGATGAGACTCCTCATGAAAATCATGGTCATGTTCCTCAATCACCCAATGATCTTTTTCCAGATGAAGGCCATCCTTTGATAAGTTGTCTGCATCATGGTTCCTTTCCCTAAAAATATGTCAACATGTGAAAGATGCATAAGATCCAATAATATAAGAAACCTCTTCAATAATGGCCAAAAAAGATGTTCCTACCAACAAACTATTAAAGTTTTAACCTTTCACACAGTGGGAAAACCTATCATAACTCAGTTGTCAAACCAGCAGTGAGGACAACCATCTCTGGTTGCTAACTGCGAATGCCGGATGACTCATCACCGTTATTCAAAGAAAACCACGCCACTTGGAATAACCCGATGGTGATCTGTAAAGGGGCAGAATTTCACTCTTGCCAAATACCTCTGGGTCTTGGGCCATTAACTTATTTCCTTACGTCTAAGGAAAGCGAGCTCTTAGCCAAACAAAAATAGTTTTAAGGACCGATCAATAAAATCACTATGAAAATTAAAAAAATATATATTTATTTATTTTGATAATTAAAACTTAAATTTTAATTATCAAAATAAATAAACAAATTTATGCCTTTATTTAATTTAATTTCCATAGCACCTTTAGTGACTATCAAATTCTAAAGAATATAAAAGCAATTATTTCATAATGCTTTCTCATGATTTCCGAGTTGCACAGATCAGGACAGCATTATAAAATATTAGAACAGAATTATGAATTCAATTTCCAAAGCTAGGAGTGACTGAGGATTGAAAATAAATACTTGCGATGACACCATGACAATATGATAAAATATCCCCCGTTGGAATGGAAGCCCATCATTATTGCAATGTGTTAAAATAACAACGCTTTAACCATACTCATTATAGGGATAAGTAATAATAATAGTCAGTCACATCGATATATAATAATAATTATAATTCAGAGAGGAAAGAAAGGTTTTAAAATTCTAAGTGGGTTTTTTTTTTAGAAAATTTGTATTTTATATATATATATATATATATATACTAAATTCATTTTTTTTAATGAGGCGTTCCAAATTTCAATTTTTTTAATATGAGTCTTTTTCTTCCAAAGAGATTACCTGGCTATACATCAAAATACATTGTATCATCCCTAGATCATACCCACTTATTATGAACAACATGCATCTTTCCTTTGGCAAAACACTCATTGAACATAAACAGGAACATGGATCTAGCAAGAAAGATTTATTTTTATATGAAATGTAACATATTAAAATTACATATAAAATTAAATAAATTTTAATAAAAAAAAATAAATTATAATTATTTAAATAAAAAATTGAATTATAATTGTAAATGTATTTGGTTTTATAGGAGAATTAAGATTAAATGTTATTAAAAAGTATGTAGTTTTATTAGAAGTAGTTTTCAAATGATTAGAAAGATTGTAAAAGTATAATTTGAAATTATTTCTAATTGAGTGAGAATATATATTTATTTTATGATTTGGTTATTAAAACTTACAAAAATATATGTTTTTATTTTATTTATTTATTTAAATTTATAAACATTTTATAAATAAGTATATATTTTTAATTATAAAACTTATTTATAATTATAAAGGAAAAAACATTTATGCACAAATGTATATATTTATTCTTAGGCTTGGAGTATGCTTTAAAATAACTTCTGTTTCCGCTGGTTTGAGAATTGAATTATGATAGATTTTCTCACTTATAAAATATATTTATTCTATATATCAAAATATTATAAGTAAAAATAATCACCCATATAAAATATATATTATAATAAATAATTTTAATATAAAATAAAACAATAAAGTGATATTATGTAAAATAAGAATTAATATCTTAACCCTATAATATTTACATTTTATTTAGTTATACAATAAACAAGTAAATTGGACAAATTAAATAATATTTTCATTATTATTTTTTTTAATTTTAATAAAATTATATTATTCTAAACCTTTTGTATCAAAATAGAGCTTTAACTTCTCCCAAAAAAACAAAGAAAACTTTAAAAATAAAATTTATGAACTTTTTATTTTACTCTATGACACAATCTTAAAATATATTATAGGGTTGTGTTGACAGGTTGACTTCATTACAAACATAAAATCCAACATGATGCAAGCACGTGTTCTGATGCAAGCACGTTAGAACACATGGACAATTCACTAAATAATATCATAAATGGACAACACACTAAATAATCGAAGGTAAACGCTCAATAATCATGACACGTCATTTTTTATTATTTTGTTTTTTTCTCTCAAATAAAAATAAAAATTATGAAATTTGTTTGAGTTTGCCCAAGTGAAAGTGGTCATGGAAATAAAGTCTTATTGAACCCTATATCTTGAATTAAAATCTTGTGCTACCCTCCTCTATAACAAAATAAATAATAAACATATAAACACAAAAATAAGAAAATCTTATCAAACTTTTTTCAGAACGAAAAAGCTGAATATTATTATATGAGAGATATAAAGTTCAAAAATTACATCATAAAAAACCCCATTTGAAAGTTTGTCAAGATGGAATCATCATGGGAGAATTCCGGCTAGCAGATAAGGTAAAATAAGCTGTGACCAAATGTTCTGGGGGATCTCCAAAAAAAACATGTGTTCATAGAGAAATAGGATACATAAGCTTGATCAGAAGCATCATATACACCATCCAAATACAGAAGATAAACAAAAGCAGCCACATAAAGATCAGAAAAGCGACCATGGAAACCTGTGAAGAAACAGAAATGAACCTAGAAATCCGGCATAATAAATTCTTGGATATGATAGCTTACTCCCTCAGTTAGAACCTACAAAAACCATAACCCTCTAGCATCATGAAGACCTATTTTAGACAGTGAGTCTGCTAGGAAATTTTTGTCCCTGCAGATATGGTGAATAGAACTTCCAACTATGGAATCCCAGAAGAAACTGATCCTCCCCATCCAGCCAATCAAGTGTGGTACTGTAATATGGTTCTTACCAGAGATGTAATCAACCATAACCTTCGAAACTCCAAAAATCGAAACATGCTAAAGATCAAGGAAGAGGCAAAATTTTAATAACCCGCGCGAGAGCCATGGCCTCTGCTTTACTATTAGAACCTCTCCCCCTGTTCCAGTGAATGGAGAACTGAGTGATTTCATTTACCATGATCAGGATGCCACAGTCGCATGTGCCTTGTTGTTCAGCACCGTCAAAATACGCCTTAGGGAAGGGAAAGTTCTCCAAAGATTGGTCAGAGGAGTCGCCCCTTCTTTGGTTGATAGATTTCTGTGGAAGGGCTTCATAAGCAGCAACAACTTTAAAAAAGATTTCTGAGCTGGACATTTTTGAATCATTGAAAATGATGTAGTTCCGCCATTTCCAGATGTTCCACAGGACAAGGATAAATATCCTTCTCCAAGTTAACTTCTGTACGCTGCACCAAAGGAGCATATCAAAAATTGAAGCATGCGCTTTGAGTTTGACTCCATAATTGCTCTCCAGAGACTGCCAAATTTGCTGAGATCGATAGCAGCTTAAGAACAGGTGATCATTATTTTCTCCTTCTGATCTGCATAAAGGACATATGCCTGGTCTGATCCATCCTTGCTTCCTCAAATTCTCCCAGGTTAAAATCTTATTATGAAAGGTAAGCCACGCAAAATGTATCATTTTCGATAGAAAACCATCCTTCCAAAAAATATGTGAAAATATTGGATTGTGCGGAGATCGTTTTGATTCAACAATGTACTGATATACTTTTTAACCCTTATAACAATCATCTCCTTTGAGTGGCTCCATATTAAATAATCAAATTCCACATTGCGAAATATTCCACAATTCCTAAAACAAAAAATAAAAACTACTAAATAATTCATGTTACCTTTCTAAAATCATTAAACTTTGATTAATAGTTGATACCTAGTATTCATATTTTGTCGTATAATTTCAAATAGTTTTTTTTCATCTCTACACTTTTTAAGCTTTTGTATCCTAACGTGGTTTAATTAATTATTTTGATGCTCTAGTCAGTAACATGTTTTGAGTTATTTTTATTTCCAATAATGTTGTCAAGTAATCTATTTTTCTTACTAATTTAATAATATTGCTTTTGTAAATGATATATATACTTATTTTTTAAGTATATCTTTTTCTACTATATATTTATATATAGTGTTACCTACCTATGTCTTATGCTTTTGGCTGTATCTATTTGGTTTTATTAGTTTGCAAAAGTGTCCTTTTAATTAGATAGTTCGCAGTGGTTTAGTTAGTTATCTTTTAGCTCTTACCTCGATACATATGGGGTATGTGATAGGGTGTTTGTGTAATAAATAATGTTTCTTTATAATTATTTATAGGATAAGGTTGTTTTTAATATATATATATATATATATATATATATATATATATATTTATATTTATATTTATATTTATATTTATATTTATATTTAGGAAGGTTCAACGTAGTTGCATTGCATATATTATTATTTTTGTTTTAAAGAGGTTAGTTGTATGATTTTTTTGAATATGCTATTCACATATATATGGGTTAAAATCAATGTGTTAGAGTCCTATGTATTAAGTTTCTTTTGTTTATAAAAAGTGTTTAAGTTTTATTATTATTTATATTAATTATATGATGGATATATATTTTTGTTTGATTTTATTAGTAGATTTTTTTAGGTTGATTGAATATATATAGATATATATTTTAAGAATATTTGTATTAAATTTTGTGATAATTGTTTAATTTAAGCATTAATATCAGATTGGAAATCTTTAACACATGTTGCACATTTCCATTAGTATAATCTCTTCACATTGATATTCAATATCTCCTCTTCAAGGATCACTTTTCAACTGCGGGTACATTAATGCTTAGTATGGAATCCACAACATGTAGCGCTTGACTCCTAAATATTTAGTAAAGTTGCACTTAATGGTTTTGTTGCCAATCTTTTTTCATTCACTTAAGGTACATGCATGTACACGACACACCCAAATAACCTCACATGTGAAACAATGGCTTCTCTCTGCTTGAAGCCTTTTCTAGTGTCTTGTCACCAAATATTGAACAAGGTGATCTATTGGTCAAATAGTTTGTCGAATCAACCACTTCAACCTGAAAGCTTTTTCTCAAACTAACTTCTACTTTCATGCTCTATGCTTTCTCCATCAAACTTAATTGATTCAACCTCTTAGCAACACCATTTTGATTAGGAGTATGTGGGGTAGTCTTACAATACCTTAATATTTGCAAGGAAAGTCTATCTCATTGGAATGATACTTACCACCATTGTTGCTTCTCAAATCCTTCACCTTCTTCCCACATTGTCTTTTAACTAAGGCAACAAAGGTCTGAAAAATTCATGCACACAACTTTTCTCATTTGTGAAGTAAAGACATGGATTTTGTCATAAGCCATTAATGAAAGTTATAGAATAATGAGATCTTCCTATGAAGACCACATCCATAGGCTTTCAAATATCAAAATATACTAACTCAAGCACCCTTTGAGCTTTGTGGTTACTCAAGGAAAAATGATTTTTGTTTTCTAAGTGCACGTGCCTCACAAAACACAAAAGAGTCCTTTAGATCATCAATTTCATGGACGATTGTCTTAGATCATAGTTCTCGTAGGTTCTTTTCCATAAGATGTCCCATCCAACAACAATACAACATTATGTAATTTGATGTCTTCAATGTTGTCACTGATTTTTCCTTTTATGTCTTGATGTTGTATTGCCATTACAAATGACTTGAGTAGTTGCATCCAATTTGTACAAAGCTCTAAGTTGAACATCGCAGGCCAAAACTATAGCCCCTTAAAACAATCTGCAATATCCTTTAGAGAAGATTGTTTACACCTGTGTTAGCTAAATGAAAGTAAGTTCCATTCCAATTTCAAGGCACATGTTATACATTAGGTATCTACTTCACAAATCCATTTCTATATTGGACTTTTACATTGCCATGTATATAACAATTTCATAACTAAAATTATCTTCATGAAATATTTTCCCTCCATGTGATTCTTCATCATCTTTAAACCATCCCATGCGAGGAGTTATTTGGAAGGAAGATCTTGAATCAATCAACCATGCCTCCTCATAGACATTGGTTATTGAACACGATTATGAGGAATACATGCTTCCCTCACAACTATAAATCTCAACAACTGAATTCTACTTATCACTTATTTTTTCCTTCCAAGGATCAACCTTGCATTCACCCTCCTTGTGCCCTCGTTGATGGGACCTCCAACAAATCAACTCTTGTTGCTTCCTACCTTCATTGGCATATCTTCCTCTGGATATAGATTTCCTCCCACTATATTTCTCATCATTTTTCTCCTTGTCACCAAAGCCTAAATTTAATGTTTATTTCATAAGTTATTTTCCTTGTCTCCTCTCACAACCATCAGCCCATGATCTCATCCAACTTGAGATTCTCTACCTTGTAGCTTTGTTGAATGAAACTATCAAATTATTTCATTAATTTGAAAGACTATAAAGAAAGGTTATGCATAACTCATCTTCTTTACTTAGTCACGAATGTCTTTCAGCTAATAATCAAGACATTAAATTCATTACGGTGTTTTGTCACCTTATTATCGTACTTCATATTTGGAGCATACAAATTCTTCCATACTAATATCAAATTCATGAGGGATTGACTAGTCAAGAAAATGACCTTATCATTTATCATTGTCCTAATCGTCTCACTTTGCAGTTTTTCCCTTCCTTCTTCTCTCTTTCAAAAAGTATATATTCCATGTTCAACTTCTAGAAATTGAAGCTATGGCCATTGAATTTCTCAACCTCTAAATTTCTAGAGGCCATTTTTGTTAGAACAACTTCCTAGCCTCTCATTGACTTTGGCGACCTCAAAAGCCATTGCTACAAAAATACTTGACATTGCTTAGTTTGATCCCCTTAACCTAGATAATCATATGTGTCTAGCTCTTTATCACAACCTCAAACTAAGGCCTCAAAGACCTATGATTCCATGAATTGAGTATGCTTAGATTGCCATCAAAGGTGTCCTCTTAAAGCCAAAAACAACTCTTATACGAATTGTTAAACCTTGAGAGAAACTTATAACAAATGGAGAAGAATCTACATCATAAAGATATTAAACATAAAACATCAAATTCCAAATAATAGATCAACCATAACAAAGAAACACACATAAGAAAAATGATGTTTTTCTCACCAACAAAAAATTATTGTTTGCCTTTTTTTTTTTTAAATATACAAACACAAAAACATCTATCTCTAAACACAAGAATATAGTTGAAAAGCAATGATTATGTATGTATTTTAAATCTTTCTTTACACATTTCATATACAAATAGAAACACAAGATTTACTAATAATATCATACATCAAATCACTGGGAGTACCACTGTTTTTTTTGTAGATAAATAAACACCTTATATTGCTTTACGAAAATAGAGTTACATTGTTACAAGAGAAACATGAGCATAGCCTGGGCTTGCTTGCTAATTGAAAACAACCATCAAAATTCCAGTACATAATTGCTCATACTACTTTATTTAGCCACTTGAAAGTAAAAGTTGGAGCCATTACAAAATTATATGACCATCCACAGATGAACCAAACAAAAAACCAGGACAATAATTGTGCATCCACCGACAACCGATGAGACTAAGCTTGCACAACGACCATCATCCTCTATTGAAAAAAGCTGAACATAAAACATCAACCAGAAACACATGAACCAATGACTACTACTCCCTATGCATTAGTGTTTCCAAAACCAACATAAGAAATAAGCCCGCATGCACTGTCATTACAACAAGAGATATTCAGCCATACATCAACTAATCTGACATAGGAATAGTGGGTTCCAGAGAGCTAGCAAAAGGTGTTGCAGCGAGATCTCCCGGAGGGTTCATAAGGTCCCCAGAATCAAAATCTGATAGAAAATCTCTCTCTACAGGAGACAAATGACCATCCAAGTAATTTACCTTAAACCTGCTATTTTTTAGAATCCTCTTGATGTCCTTTATGCCAAAGAACAAATTGTAGTTGGTTACCTAGTTATTCATCATAACCAAATGAAGCAAAGCATCCATTTGTAACCGTGCAACCAAGGAGTGTAGAAAACCCAACCTCTTTTTGTGCATCTTACTAGGGCTTGGAAACCCTTTTAAGTTCTCTTTGAGGATCTTTGAGTTTGAGTAATAGGAACATTCTTTGGATTCCATAGCTTCTAGGAATATAATGTCCTTCTGCACCTTGAGTGGAACTACATTGAAGAAGGACAAAAAGGAGCCACCTGCAGAACGACGACTCCCTTATCCCCCAATTGAACGACTACCACCCCGACGACTCATGACTTTAGACACCAACATGATCGATGAGAAATAAGCAAAAAAAATACTTTAAGATAGTGACCCAAGACTCCTTGAACAACTCCTCACAAGACAATAGTATCATCCCAACATACTATAGAAGGGCATTGTAAAAAAAATCCAACCACAAGTAGAGAAATTTAGGTATGTACGAAACCTAGTTGATAGTTGAAAGATGCCAAGAAAAAATAATTGAAAAAATTGAATAATACTGTTAATACCACCCACTTCATGTTACATTTTCCAACCCTCCATCCTCCCTCCACTAACACCTTAAAATCAGCTATCAAAACTAAATTTCATCCCCCCTTTACAGATAGGTCACCACTCATACCGACAACCCTGTTTGTGCTGCAAAAGAGGAGTCAATAAGATGGTGGAAACCTATGTACCATCAAGATTTGTGCGCATCAAGAAATATTCCTCCACTTTGAAACCATCGCCTTACAGGTCATCAATTATATTCCTTCTCGTTGAAATGGGTGCCTCTCACATCATCAAATTCAAACTTCATCTCTGTAAATTTAATAGTACAACTTAAAGGTCAAGTTCCTCTCTGTAAATTTAATAGTACAACTTAAAAGGTTAAGTTCCTGAACTTAAATATTTCAAGTGGTTGGGATTCTGATAATGTCACTGCTTTTGGGCTTCACATGTTATTCAAAATTTTATTCGGTAATCATATGATTTCAGTGTGTAGTTATAGTAGCATTTGGTGCGCACTTTCATGTGCTGCAGAAAGTCTCCATTCATCTCGTGAGTTGCTTAATTTTTGTGCTCAGCGTTGAAGTGTACACTGTCTGCCATAAAGTATAACAGCTAGATGTGAGTCTGTTGGTCTCTGCCAGTACCAAAAGTTGACAACATTATAAAATTGGGCAAATCTTGATACACTAAGTTTTGTGAAATTTCAGTAATGAGCTGTAATCAGTGTATGTGGTACCCTTTAGTCAAAAGAGAATCATTTCAATATTTTTAAATCTTCATTTTTTTTTCTAATGTGTATTTGTTTAATAGTATAGTAAGTTTATTTTAAAATAAAGGGTTTCATTTTGAAGTAAAAATAAATTTAAATTTAACAAATTTTAGGAATAGTTTAGATTTAATATAATCAAATTTTAGGTTAAAAAATTAAAATTATTACGAGATTAATTTCAATTACCTAATTTGTCAAGTTTCGTTAGCACAACTATTTGAGGATATGCTTCGTTAGCAAGGTGACCTAGGTTAGGATCAAAAGTCACCGGGTAGTTGTGTCATGTGCCAGGGGAGGAAACATGGTAAAACATCTACTCAACTAAGGGCTAGTGTGACCCAAGCCGGGTTCCATCCCAGGAGACTTTGACGATTTAGATACCCCTGGGTCACGACTCCTCAAGCCATAGGTCAAACCAATAAATCATATAAAAAAAATTCAATCACCCAATAATAATATTTTATTAAAATAAAGAAAAAATTACAAGATTAATTCTTTTAAAATTACAAAAATAATTTAGTTTATAAACCCAAAATAATATAATTCGATCATTATTTTTTTATGTTTATTTTTTTGTCGAAAATGTTGATTGCAATTATTGAGAACATTTTTAGTAATTATTTGGTGGTCGGTGTTGTCTATATTATGGTCATAACTTTATGCATCCATGGATGTCAACTTATGCTTCGCAGCTTTGTCCACTTTTGGTAGTCGGTGTTTTGTATATTTGTGTCAACTTATTCTTCTAGTTTTGTATATTTGTGTCAACTTATTCTTCTAGTTTTGTCCACTCTTGTTTTATGGGATTTGAGTAATAAGAGTTTTTGAAGTTATCTTTAACTATTTAAATTAGTATTTTTAATTTTAAAATATTTTTGGAAAAAGTGTAATAGGAACCATAAAATAATTGGTTGAAAATGTAAAATTGTGGTTATCAAGGAAATACTTTGATATTTTATTTCTTATAAAGTGGAATTGGTCATGTTTGAATGTTTAGATTTGATTATGGAAAGAAAGAATAATGAGATTTTGGATTTTGTAAGTAAAATATAAAAATGTAAATAAGATAAAATTAATTTGGAATTTCAGTTGTGTATTTGATAGGAAAATATTATAATATAATATTTTAATTAAAAATATTAAATTTCAAAAATTTCATAAATTAGTTTAATTTATTTTAATTTTGGATTATTATGTATTAAGGGGATCAAATTTTTTAATGTGTAATTTTTTTTAAGTGTAAAAATTGAGGAAAGATTTCCATTTGGAGAAATTTGAACTTTTTTGGCACTTATAGATAGAGAGCTACATGTATCTATGGTGATTTAATTATTAATAATCAATAATTATAATTATTAATTATATTACTTTATTTTATTTTATTTTTTAATTTTTATTTTAATTTATTTTTGTGTTTATGTAATTTTATGGAGTCAAAATGTTTTAATTAATAATTATAATTATTAATTCTATCATTTATTTTATTTTAAATTTGACTAGACACTTTAGCTCTCCACTCAATATGGAGAACACCTCTCAACTCGATAAAAAGAGGAAAATCATTGTTTATTAACTTTCTGCTAATATATTTTATTTAGAACTCACACATTAGATATTTATACTAATATTATAATTAAATTTGTTACTTTTAAGATAAATAGGATTTTCAAGGGCTTTATATTTTATTTGTAAAAGAAAATATTTTATATATTAATGTGAATATATAAAAGAAATTGTTCATAAATGTTGATAGGCATCAATTTATATAAGTATTTAAACACTTATTTCATATTACATGTCACATCGTGAAGATTAATTTTTCAAAACTAGAAAAACAAATTCTGATTATATATATGAATCACACTTTACATAAGTTTGAAATGATACTTATCGCAATAGATCATTAAATACATCAAATCAAAAAACAAGGACAAAAAACTACATCCTATTAAAAAGCACATCATCAAGACAAATATGTCATGGATACATTATGGAAGCAGAGGAACCATTGCTGAGATAACTGCTAGCATTGCATGCAAGATTTGAGTGCAACACACAAACATACACTACAAAATGCCCACGCCACATCAAGGAACAATATCAACAGTCACCCCATGGGTAAAAAACTAGATTCCAATAGATGTCCTAAACGAAAGGACTAAAATCTGATGCACAGAGGATCCATATTTAAACCATTATTGGACAAAACATCTACATCTTGGTTGAGCTCTCTAGGAACATGGGAGAAAGAAACCGATTGGAATAATCCCATAATCTTATGAATCTTTTGCATCCATTGTTTCATAAGGGGATGGGAAAAGGATGTTTGTTTGTTAATCCAATTAATCATAACTTGTGAATCACCAAAAATATGTATCTCATTAAGCTTCAACCACCTGACACATTATAGGGATCCTGAGAGGGCAATGACCTCTGCCCTATTGTTTGTACCACTCCCTACATTCCAAGAAAATTTCCAATTGATATATGTGTTTAGGTTGATGGACACTCCACAATTATAGATGGCATTTTGAGCCGCCCCATTAAAATGACCAGTTGGAAGAAAAGAAGAAAAAACCTTATTTGCAATAGCCCTTGGATTCTTAGGAGATGGGAGTTTCCTATATTCCACATAATAGCACAAATATGTGTTGCCACAAGATACTTTTGGTATAATAGCCACAAATATGTGTTGCCCTAAGATCCTTTTGGAAGGGCATGCTCTAAAAATTTTGATGTTATTACCCTTCCATATTACCCAACAAATGTAGAAGGGGAGAGGTATGTTATCTATGGGTCCCTCAATCCATTGCTTGAAAAATTATTCAATGGAGATTTAGTTCCGACCTATATTAATCCCCAAACTCCCAAATGTCCTTAGCCACTGGGCATTCATTGAAAAGGTGAAAGATACTCTCACCTATACAATGCCATAATGGACATCTCCTTAGACCCTTGAAACCTCTCTTACATAGATTGTCCCATGTCAAAATTTTATTTCTCCAAACAAACCGTCCAAACATCAAAAGTTTTATGGGTAAGCGTTGAAAATAGTAACAAGAAATGATAAAAATAGAAATGATAAAAATAACATTGCTATAGATAGCATTTCGTGATACATTCCAATTTTAATTAGTCCCTAAATTAAAATTGAGAATTAAAATTCGAATTTGATCTCAACCGCTGTTTGTAAAATAATTAATTAATTCATCTTGAGTTAATTAGTTGGAGAAAATCAAACATGAAGTCTATGTGAAGACATGCAACAATTGTCCCTTTGATTGAGGAAGTTATCCCTTAATTAAGGAGATCATGATGAGTTGTACTTTGAGTTGAAATTAGTTAGCCCAGTTAACTGAGTTAAGTCCAGTTAGATTAGTTTCAATGGTTTGTGGAACTGATTGTGAGTTTAGTTAGTCAATGCATGCATGCATGCAACTAGTGTACTTCAGATAACTGAATATTCTCTCATAAATAACTCATGCATGTCAGTTCAGATAGAGACCCAGTTGAGATCAAAGGATGGGACAATGTACTATCAGTTGCAGGAATATTCCCATGAGGATATCTCTTGCATGCAGAAGGAATTCTTTCCTTGAGGATTGCGCAGTTATTTCAGAGGTTAGTGAGCAGTGTGTGAGGTAATTACACACAGGTGGCAGCTTGAGGACCCAGGAGAAACTGCGTAAGGAAATAGGAGGCTTGGAGGACTGAAGGAAGGCATATGTGTTGTATATTCTGTCTATGAGTAGTAGTAAGGGATTGTACCGAGAGCTGGATAGCTTGTGAGCTAAAGCTTTGTCTAATCTTGAGATATTTCCACTTGTATGATAATACAGATAGCGGGGTTTTTAGCTGAGGCTTTCCCAGAGTATTCTTCTATGTTCATGTGTGATTGATTTCTTCTTCATATGTTATATGTGTTCTATTTTATCTTGCTCAAAATCAATTAAGCTTCCGCAAGTTTGTTTGTAGAAGTAGATCAAGTACTTTGCTTTAGTTACATTGCATTGTCAGGTGATCTACAGTGAGAATTTCTACATGGTATCAGAGCAAAGGTGATCAAAGCAGAGAACAATATACAAAGAAGGGAGAAGTTCAAAGTTTTGAAGTTCTTGATTGTACGTACAGAATTGATTTCTTATCACATCTCAAAATTCACCAATGGCATTCAATGGCTTGAGACTCGAGTATGCCCTGGATGGCAGCTCGAATCAATAGCCTGGACGAATCGCATGGAAGCGGTATGAGAGGACAACGGGTTGAAGGACTTCATTGATCAATAAGTCCCCAAGCCAGCAGCAATCAATGCCCAAGAATTGGCAGAATGGAATAAATGTGTGGCGAGACCGAGGAGGATTCTTCTAAAGGGAGTTCGAGACCATATTGTCTCGAGCTTCCATGGGAAGGAGACACCATTTTCAATGTGGAAGACATTGAAGGATCTATATCAGAACAACAATGATCAGAGGAAGTTGGCGCTAAGAGACAAGCTTCAGAAAATCGTGTGAAAAGGGCGACACGATCTCTACATATCTAAACAACCTCACCACCTGCAAAGATGAGCTTGGAAGTGTAGGAATCATGAAAACCAATGATGACATGGTGAGTCTTGCTCTCCTCAACCTTCCTAAGAGCTAGCATAATACCAAGACTCAGTGAATGGAAGAGAGAAACTGCCGGATTGGGAACAACTGTGGTCGGATCTAATGCAGGAGGAGATCAGGAGAAGCACTAGAGATGGTTCTTCATCAAAGCATGATGATGAAGAAAATCTAGCCTTAGCAAGTAAGGCAAGGAAAGGGAAAGGGAAGGCTTCCTGTTACAAATCGAGTTCTTCCAATGGTGGGAAGAAGATTGACAAATCTAAAGTGCGATGCTTTAATTGTCATGAGGTGGGCCATTATGCAACAAATTGTCCACAAAAGAAATCCAAGAAGGGATCCTCGAAAGGATCAGATGGTGAGGCACTGGCCTCACAGTTCGAATTGGATTTTACCCTCATCGCATGCATGGTTTCATTGATGGTGGGTTGTGTTTGGTACCTGGACAGTGGAGCCTCATTCCATATGACCGGCAAAAAGATTTTATTCGGTACCTTGGTGGAGAAGGACCTCTAGATGCGCATAGAGATGGGCGATGATGGAAAGTACCGTGTTTCAGGTGAAGGCACGGTTGTGTTTCAGAGGGAGCATGGAGATCCTCTCACCCTGACTGATGTAAAGTATGTGCCTGGACTGAAGAAGAACCTGGTATCTGTCGCAATGTTGGAAGACAAAGGCTATGATGCAATCTTCAGTAAAGGAAAGGCGTTCCTGAGACACATCGCAACGGGTCAAACCAAGAGGATTTGGATTCGAGTGAAGAATCTCTACAAGCTGGAGGTAGATGACCGTGCTACATTGAGTTCCAAAGCAGAGTTGGTGCAAAGCCAAGATATTGATGAGTTATGGCATAGAAGGTTGGGCCACTTGCATCATGGGGCCTTGAAGATCATGCAGCAGATCTCTACTGGACTTCCCAAAGGTAAACTTGAGCAAGTAGATACATGCAAAGGTTGTACCTTGGGTAAGTATGCAAAATCTTCCTTTCATGATCGAGACAATCGAGCTGAGGCGATCTTGCAGCAAGTTCATATAGATGTGTAGGGACCATTCTCGACTGCATCCACCGCGAAATAAAGGTACTATGTTATTTTCATTGATGATTTTTCTCGTAAGTGTTGGATCTATTTCATGCAAAAGAAGGATTAGACCTTCTCCAAGTTTTGTGAGTTCAAAGCTTTGGTTGAGAAGGAATTAGGGAAGAAAATAATGGCCTTGAGAAGTGACAACAGTGGAGAGTATGTCTCTCAAGATTTTAAGGACTTCTGTGCAGCGGAAGGAATTAAACGAGAGTTGACGACACCCCATAATCCACAGCAGAATGGGGTGGTCGAGAGGAAGAACATAACGATTGTGGGAGCATCTCGGGCGATGCTACATGACCAAGGCCTACCACTTCATTTATGGGCTGAGGCATGCAATACAGTGGTATACTTGCAGAATAGAAGCCCACATTGCATACATGGGATGAAGACACCAGAGGAAGTTTTCTCCGGGAAGAGACCAGATGTGAGTCACTTCAGGATATTTGGCTCATCAGTATTTTGCCATGTGACCAAAGATGCCTAGAAGAAACTTGAGCCAACAGCTGAGTTGGGGATACTTGTGGGGTACACTGATACACCCCACCCCATAACTATCAAGTGTTCTTGCCTACCAGTCAGAGGACAATGGTTCGCAGAGATCTAAAGTTTGATGAGCAGAAGGCCATGCGAGTTTCCCTTGAGAGGGAGCTCAAGTTGCATGCAGAGGAGGAACTTTTGGTTCCTAAGGAGGAGGAGCCTCAGACTGATGCAGAGCAGTCGCATGTAGAGGTTCCAGGAGTGGAGACATCCACTCATGCAGAGTCTTCCAAAGAGGGGTGGAAACGCACAAGGGAAGCTGACAGATTGTTGATGGATGCGAGAGAGAATGTGGGAGAGCCATCTTCTCAGCGCAGACAGAGGAGGTCACCTGAGCGGTACACTGGTTACATGGCCCTTGTTGGGGAGTGTGTAGAGACTGAACCATATTCCTTTGAGGAAGCAATGCAGCAGCAAATTTGGGTTGATGCTATGGTGGAGGAGTATGACTCCATAGTTCAGAACAGTGTTTTGGATGTGGTTCCAAGACTGGAGAACAAATCAGTTGTGAGTTCTCGTTGGCTTTACAAGGTAAAGCAAGCTGCTGATGGTAGTGTGGAGAAACATAAGGCAAGATTTGTTGCCCGTGGTTTCTCGCAGGTTGAGGGGATCGACTATGATGAGACTTTTGCTCCAGTAGCAACATACTCATCTATCAGATCGATGTTGGCACTATCAGCAAATATGGGTTGGAAGATCCATCAAATGGATATGAAGACTGCATTCCTCAATGGCAAGATTGAGGAAGAGGTGTACATAGAGCAGCTGAAAGTATTTGAGACCTTCGATCGTGAGTCACATGTGTGCCGACTCAAGAGAGCTTTGTATGGATTGAAGCAAGCACCTTGTGCTTGGTACACTAGGATCGACAACTACTTCACCGGGTTGGGCTTCACAAAGAGTGAAGCAGATGCAAACCTGTACCACATCATGGTAGAAGTTAAGCCATTGATCATTGTTCTTTATGTTGATGATCTAATATTAATAGGTGATGATCAAGTCTTGCAAGGAGGATCTTGCAAGAGAGTTTGAGATGAAAGACATGGGTCTCATGCACTACTTTCTAGGCATGGAAGTGTGGCAGAAGGATGGGGAAGTGTTTGTGTCTCAAGGCAAGTATGCTAATGAGATACTCAGGAGATTCCACATGGAGAAGTGTAAGCCCATGCAGACTCCTCTAGTAGGTAACTGGAGGAAGGAGGATGCTACTTTAGGTGAGGTAGTAGCTGCTACTGTGTATCAGCATCTTGTGGGTTCATTGATGTATTTAGTGAACACATGACCAGATTTGTGCTTTGCGGTGAACCAGCTAAGTCAAGCTATGGTTCAGCCTACTAAGCTTTTTTTGGAAGGCAGCTAAGCATGTGCTGAGATACCTTAGAGGCACATCTCAGTATGGATTATGGTACAGATGGACAGAGGGAGTGAAGCTTCAGGGCTTCACAGATGCAGATTGGGTAGGGAGTCCATCAGATCGGAAGAGCACTTCAGGAGGAATTTTCAACCTTGGTTCAGCTGCAGTTTCTTGGTACAATAGGAAACAGAGGTCAGTTGCACTTAGCTCAGCAGAGGCTGAATACATGGTTGCAAGCCAAGCAGCATGTGAGGCCATTTGGATGCGGAAAATTCTAGTTGGGTTGTTTGATCAGAGGATGGATCCAACTGTGATCTATTGCGATAATCAGAGTTGTATCAAACTCTTTGAGAATCTAGTATTTCATGACAGGTCCAAGCACATCGATATCTGGTATCATCATCTTCGAGACTGTGTGGTGAAGAGGATCATGTTGTTGCAGTATGTTTCAACCAAGGAGCAGGATGCAGACATTTTGACTAAGGCATTGTCAAAATGAAAATTCGAGTTCCATAGAGACAGGATCGGGGTGACAGATAATCCCTTTCTTGTTGAGAGGGAGTGTTGAAAATAGCAACAAGAAATGCTAAAAATAACATTGCTATAGATAGCATTTCGGGATACATTCCAATTTTAATTAGTCCCTAAATTAAAATTGAGAATTAAAATTCGAATTTGATCTCAGTAGCTGTTTGTAAAATAATTAATTAATTCATCTTGAGTTAATTAGTTGGAGAAAATCAAACATGAAGTCTATGTGAAGACATGCAACAGTTATCCCTTTGATTGAGGAAGTTATCCCTTAATTAAGGAGATTAGGATGAGTTGTACTTTGAGTTGAAATTAGTTAGCTCATTTAACTAAGTTAAGTCCAGATAGATTAGTTCCAACAGTTTGTGGAACTGATTATGAGTTCAGTTAGTCAATGCATGCATGCATGCAACTAGTTTACTTCAGATAACTGAATATTCTCTCATAAATAACTCATGCATTTCAGTTTAGACAGAGACCCAGTTGAGATCAAAGGATGGGACAGTGTACTATCAGTTGCGGGAATATTCCCATGAGGATATCTCTTGCATGCAGAAGGAAATTCTTTCCTTGAGGATTGCACAGTTATTTTAGAGGTTAGTGAGCAGTGTGTGAGGTAATAACACACAAGTGGCAGCTTGAGGACCCAAGAGAAACTGCGCAAGGAAATAGGAGGCTTGGAGGACTGAAGGAAGGCATATGTGTTGTCTATTCTATCTATGAGCAGTAGTGAGGGATTGTACTGAGTGTTGGATAGCTTGTGAGCTAAATCTTTGTGTAATCCTGAGATATTTCCACTTGTATGATAATACAGATAGCGGGGTTTTTAGCTGAGGCTTTCCCCAGAGTATTCTTCTGTGTTCATGTGTGATTGCTTTCCTCTTCCTCTGTTATATGTGTTCTATTTGATCTTGCTCAAAATCGATTAAGCTTTCGCAAGTTTGTTTGTAGAAGTAGATCAAGTACTTTGCTTTAGTTACATTGCATTATCAGGTGATCTACAGTGAGAATTTCTACAGTAAGTGTAAAGTCCAAGCCTTGGAGAACCAACATTTATTTTTTGGGCCTCTGTAGGAGGAAACAATATGATTATATATGCTTCTAATAAAAATTTGACCATTTGTAGAAGCGTTGAACCAAAAGAGCTTGTCATTCTCACCATCTAATGTGATTCTAACCATGGATAATTGTGAAGTATAAGAGGTCCATAAGTTTGATAAGTCCTTACCAAATCTTGCATTTGTCACGCTCATCCATATTGGAAACTATCCCAGGGGGTCACATCCCTTCCAAATATGGGCGAAGTGATAAATATGTTTGGAATGTAAATGATGAATGATATTGCTGGGAAGGATTTGTTCTTCTGCCACTCCATATAAATGATCACTTCCAATCATAGCAGTCTTGCCTGATTCAATGTAAAAGCATAGATTCTTGATAGACTATTTCCTCGCCGCTAACAAGCTTCTCCAAATTTGAGAAGATGTTTTTGTGCACTTAGCACCCTGCAAAATCCATTTCATTGGTTCTTTGTTCTTTAAATACTTGCTGCAGATGATTTTATTCCAAATTTTGTTTCCATAGAGAGCGCGCTAGAAGCTCATAGTCAACAACACCCAACCAAATATTTCCGTATTTTTTATACCCCATCTCTCAAATTCAGGGCTCTTTCTAATCGATTCCAAATTGGAAAAATATATCTTCCTTTCACACCCATCATATAAAATCTGCAATTATGGCATCTATGTTTGTGATAACTCCCCTAGGGAGTCAATATAGATGCATCCAATACACATAAATATTCTGCAAAACAGATTGTACCAACACAACTATGCCTCCAAGAGACAACCACTTCTATGTCTAGTTGCTTATTTTCATTCTAAAGATATCAATGAGTCATTGTCAGTCAAATCTGTTGTATTTATTTGGTTTCATGTGAAACTCCAAATATGTGAAACCGTAGTCCACCAGAGCCTGGGAAATACCAAAATTATTAGCGATTTCAGCCATCAGGTTAGACTAACCTCCCTAGAAGAGTGTAACAAATTTGATTTGTGTTGGCTCATAACTAAATCGGATGTGTGTGCCAAAAGTGTCAATGATGTGTCGGCGATGTAGCCACTACCCCGTCGAGAGTTGTCCAAATATAAGCACATCGTCAATGAAAATTAAGTGGGTAATGGAGGTCTGTGTAGTAATATGAAATTCCGAAAACAAACCCATAGCCTTATCCGACATGATCCTTAGACTGAGGCCCTCAGTGACAATTAAAAAAAAGAAGCAGGGATAAGCAACATCCACGATGAAGACCACGGGAGGCACGAAAGAATGTTGTGGGAGCACCATTTATAATAACCGCATAATTTAACAAGGTGACACAAGCCATCATCCATTCAACCACATTCACAGAGAGGCTAATTTTGTGCAAAATTAACCTCAGATATGTGCAATCCACGTTGTCATAGGCACAATGGAGGTCCAACTTTAGGATGATCGCCTCCTTTCTCCAAGATTTTATCATGTGTAAAGCCTCTTATGTGATGGCAACAACATCTTGGATTCTTTTGTTCTTGAGGAAACCAAATTGTTCAGAAGAAATATGTGTAGATAGACAGTCTCTTATCCTTTGGAGATCAATTTATATGATGTTACACAACAAGATGGGCTTGAAGTCCTGGAAAGTGTTGGGCATGTCGTTTTTGGAATCAATGTAAGGAAAGTCACATTCATAACATTTGAAACTTTCATCTTTTGTCACAATTCCTTCACCATATTTTGCACACGAGTGCACAGTTCACGCGGTTGGGGCTGTTGGCTTTCTCGCTCTCCACCCATGATCTAATCCCTTTATGAGGCACTGCGCGGCAGCTGATATTGTTTCATTGAGAATGTATCTCAGTTATTGTGATTGATGTGATGGATCTTGTACACTGCTCTATTCGCTTCGCAGCTCCGGCTGTTGTATCTGCTCGCTTCGGCGATTATATATGTAAATGTTGCTTCTTCAGGGGATGCTCTTCCCCCTGAAAAAATTCCTTCACCATATTTAATAGTTCTAGGCCTATGATATCACAAAAAAATATGTAAATATCTCTACTGACCAACCATCCAGGGCATTTATCTTTCGAGAAAAATTTTAACACATTGAAAACCTCCTTAACCTCCTTAATAGAAATGGGACCACCCACAATTATGTCCTCTTCTTCAGAAAAAAACTTGGGATAATAATTAGAGAAATTCATCTGATTTCATCTCTTCCCTAACTTCATAGAAATCTTAAAAATATTTTACCACCAGTCATTGAATATCTTGATTTTCCCAAATTTTCTTCAATTTCCCAGATGGTGTTAACCTTCTTTTTATTGGTCGCAAACTTCTGGAAAATTTTTATATTTATGTCCCCACATGCAAACCAGGTCGCCTTACTCTTCAGGTGCCATACTCTTCATGTGACATTCGAGTTCTTGTTCATGAAGGATCTTCTTCTTTAGTGTTTAGATATGAATCAACTTCTGATGCACCTCCGATTTTATTATTATTATTGTAAAAAGAACTAATATATGAGTTAAACACATATATGTTTTAAAAAATATGTAACAAGATTCTTAACCATGAATATTCATTCCCATTTTATTATGGAGACTCTAAATCTGCAAATATGTTTTGTTATAATACTACGGACTAATACCATGGCTTACCAATACCACATGCCCAAAAAATTATAACTCATTTCATAAGACCTTTGTTCATATAATATTTATTTTAACTAATCAGTTTAATTAAATGGTAGAAAGGGAATAACTACTTTTGAAATAAATCTCACCGTTGCTATGTGACTACTACTAAGAATATACATTCCTATCAATGTAATCAAAATAAACATGCTTATCAATGCAATTTCTTCAGGACTACATCTTCATCATGTCCAATATATCACCCAGGGCGGGGAATTGAACTAATAACTTCACATCAAGGAGTGCCTTAACAAAGCACCCGATCACAGTCTATCCAAGACCCCATGGGCATGTTTATCAATGTAATTAATTATTATATGAATAAATTTAAAAAGGCAAAAATATTATTGAAAATACTTATAAAAAATAATTGTTTTAGGGATTATCTAACTATTCTACATACCACAAAACAATTTCCAGTCAGCTCTTGTTTTTGTTATTGTTTGAAATGTATTTTTAAATGCTTGAATGAATTCAACGTCTTAAAACATTCAAAATATGAAAAATTCATAATTCAAAATTATAATTCCAAAAAATCTTTATCAAATTGAATAAATTTGACAAAAATATATTAAAAAATTTAAAATTAAAACAAATAAATTAAATGTAAAATATTAATATTTATAAACATATAAACTAAATAAATATATTAATCTTATGATTATTTTTCCGTTATTTAAAACTAAGATAAATAAAATTTTAAAAAGTTTCACAATAAAGTCTCAAAATTAATATTTTGTATCTTAATTATATTAAAACGATTGGTTGAGAATGTTTTTATAATTCTTTATAAAAAAGTTGGTTGAGAATATTTTTATTAGCCTTTAATACATTATTTGTGCCCAAAAACTACGAGTTTGACTTCAGGTATAGGATTGGAAATAAAGAATGATAATTACAGTATTTGATATTATAATAATTAAATATATTTAATTAGGTAAAAAATTTAATTTAGTGATAGTATATATAATTGATAAATTTTGTGATTTATTAAAAAAATTATTTTTAAAAATTATTATGAATCAAAGAAATTCATATTCTCAAATATAAATTTAAATTATGATAACTATGTAATCTAGTTTTTTGTTTGGATGAATTTTGAGTATAATCATTATGAATGAATTCTGAATATAAGCATTATGAATCTCAAAAGTTTACATTCTCAAATATAAATTTAAATTATGGTAACTATGTAATTTTGTTTATTTTGGTTGACTTCTAAGTATAAGATTGAAACTAAAGAATGATAACTACATTTAATGATATAATTGACATTCAAAATGTGAAGAGTTTACAACTCAAACTTATAACTCCAAGAAATCTTTACAAAATGTTGAGTAAATATAATCAAAAAAATCAAAATTGAAACAGATAAACTATATAAAATATTGAATTTTATAAATGTATAAACTAAATAAATATATTAATTTTATGATTATATTTTTTGTTATTTAAAACGAACATAAATAAAATTTTAAAAAGTTCACACTAAAGTCTCAATATTTTGTATCTTAATTATTTTATATATAACTAACATTCAAAATGTGAAAATTTCACAACTCAAATTTATAATTCCATCTATTTTTTTTTTAACTAAAATGTTAAATAAATTAAAAAAAATCAAAATTAAAACCATTAAACTATATAAAAATTTAAATTTTATAAATATATAAAAATACTTTTATTATTTTAAACGAACATAAATAAAATTTTAAAAATTTCACACTAAAGTCTCAAAAATATAATATTTTGTATCTTAATTATTTTAAAAAGATTAGTTGAGAATGTTTTTATTATTCTTTAATTCATTATGTGTACCCGAAAACCTGGAGTTTGACTTCAGTTGTAAGATTGGAAATATATTCACCTGGAGTTTGACAAAGAATGATAATTATAACATTTAATGATATTATAGTAATTAAATATATTCAATGGTTTAAAATTTTTAATTTATTGATAGTATATATAATTCATAATATAAATTTAAATTATTTAAATTGTTTTTTTTTTAAATTGAAAATAAAGAATGATATTATAATATTTAATGATATAATTAGCTTTTAGGGTTAATTTAATTAGTCAAATTTTGTATTTAAAGTATCTTTATTGTTGAGATTTTATGAGTTTAATTTTTTATTTATAATATAAATACAGATTATGATAAATATTTATTTTACATTTTTAATATAGAAAAAATTATTATGCTTTTTGTTTTGTTTTGTTTTTTTTATTATTATTGAAAAAAGATAACAATTTTTTTTAATCATAAATTTTTGACTTTGTAATTAGAGATTGGTCATGTTGTTAGTGAAGAAAAATCTTTTGATATATGACTCGTAAAAAAAAATCTCCTACCACTT
This sequence comes from Pinus tabuliformis, assembly GCA_031772625.1. Classification (NCBI taxonomy): domain Eukaryota; kingdom Viridiplantae; phylum Streptophyta; class Pinopsida; order Pinales; family Pinaceae; genus Pinus; species Pinus tabuliformis. The sequence continues at coordinate 1,145,719,974 of CM062811.1, read as the reverse complement.
CATTTAAGAATTATTGATAGTTAAATTAAAATAAAATCTATAAACATAATTAAGAAATATGTAAAAAAATAAATTAAAAAATTGAAAATATTTATTTGATATACAATGTTAAAATTTATAAATGTAAACAAATATTATTGTTAATATAATATTTAAATTATGATTATGATGATGACGACAATGATGATTAGCATCCACTAAGATGGATATGGTCTTATGAGGCCTTAAGAAAGACGCAATTAATTGAGATTATTTAAAATTTTATTTCTGTGATAAAAAAGGAGGGAAAGAGTAGTTTTGGAAATGAGAGCGAATGTAAGGGCCGGACTATCCAAGAGAAAGTGCTTTTCATCTTCGACTCTCTTAATATCGCAAAGGAGGCATATTCTCTCGTCCCAAGGTATCTTGGGAATAGACCAACATTCGGTTTCACTTCGGAGTTCATGAGAATTAGTTCTAATCCTTGCAATATTCATTCTCTTCTTAGCGCTGGTTAAGAAAGAAAGGTAATTCGGGTTAGCAAGCGTGGGGTTGATTACCTCCTTATAGTATTTTAACTTTCTTTTCCCCTCTAACTCCTTATCACTCCACAACTTATCCTTAAATTTGGAAGTAATGGCGTTTTTGATATTATCCTTATTCCCCATGATGATCTCCTCCTTTATCTCCCCGTGGTCGAGCTAGGACTTGCATCCTTATGCCACCTTAGCTTGAGTCAAAGGTGGTTTTGATGAGAGTTAGAAGCAATTTTTGGGAGTCTCTTGGCTTCCATGTTGTACAACTTCTTCTTATACGTCAAATACCTAAACATAGCTGGAGAAAATGCTAGCTTCAATCAAGAGAATAGGGTAGGGAGTATTACCTTTAATCCTGAGGTTGTAGGTTATGAATTGCTTTCCAATCATTTTAATCTTTATCCATGAATCTCTAGTCTATAGACTGTTTCCCCACACCTCACATCCATATAAAATAACAAGGGTGATGAGTGTTTCGAAGAGGAACTTTTTTTTTACTCCAAACCCAAGTCTACAATTATTTTCAAGCTCATAGTAAGCTTTCCAAACTCCTATAATCATTTTCTCAATGCTATAATTCTAGTTGCGCAATACCTAAATGTTTGTAAGAAGAAACATTCTCTAAGTAACTATTATCATAAATGAAATTATCATAGGCCATTTTTTTGGATTTAATAATCATAACTTTAGTCTGGTTAGTATTAAGAGTCATACCCATTTTGGAATAGTAATCATGGAGGGTTTTAAGCTTTTGGAACAGTAATCATGGAGGGTTTTAAGCTTTTGGAACAGTAATCATGAAGGGTTTTAAGTTTTTAAAACAATAATCATAGAGGGTTTTAAATTGCTTGTCGAGATTGTCAGACTCCTGAGAAGAAGAATAAATTTATTAATATTATAATTAACTTTTATTATTAAAAATAAAATAAATATTATAATTAACTTTTATTATTAAAAAGTAAAATAAATATATTAAATTTAAGATTAAAACTTTTATTATTTAAAAAACATAAATAACATCTTGAAAAAATTCACAATAAAGTCCCAAAAATGTATTATTTTGTATATTAAGTATTTAAAAAAAAAGGGTTGAATATTTTGCATTATTCTTTGATTCATTTTGTGTGTCCTGAAATTGGGAGGTTGACTTATATGTGTAGATTGGAAATAAAGAATTACTAATATATATGTGGGGGTAATAATATAAATTTGAATTATAATACATAATTATTTGAATTGTTTTTAATAAAGAAAAAAATATTTTGTTAGGTTTTTTTTTTTAAAGTTTATATATATATATCTATATATATATATATATATTATGTTTTCACATTTATCTATTACAATTATTAAATTATTGTGTAATAAAATAGTTGGAAGCTATTTTTTTTTTTTTTTTTTCTATGTTAAGACTAATCTACGCACCCACGGGGGATTTGAACCGGTGACCTATCACAAGGAGTGCCTTAACAACGCACCCATTCACCGTCAATCCAAAGCCCCGTGGGCTAATAGTTGGAAGCTATTACAACAAAGCTTATTATTAATTTGTGAGAATTAAATTTAGGTAAGGAGAATAATAACTATTTTGCAAGTATTTTAAAGATTTTTAAGGAAAACAATATCTATGTGCATGATTTCTACCATCTTTTTCATTCAACTAAATTTTTTATGCCTTATCACTAATTATGGATGTGCAAATAGGGATCATTAGAATGAGTTGCTATAAGAACAAAAATTCATCAGATTAAAGGGTATATTAACATTCATCAACTATTTAACTCAAATTAATTGTGGAGAATTATTTATGATTACTATTTCCGGATATAAGTGGACTCATAATCGTTAAGGAAAACTATGTTATTTTGTGGTGTTTAAAAGAGTGCACTTCCACTCCTACCAAAGACCTTTAGTCTTGGGACTTGTTTCCTACATTTAAAAAGGACAAACTCTCAACTTGAATTTATTTCAATTTGTTTTTAGTTAAAAATACATGTCGTAGTTTACCTGTGATAAGTTTTGGAGTTTTTCGGAGCATATTTTCCAATTGTCCATAGAATTTGGTATGGATTTATTGAAATCACAAGTTTGAGTTGTGAACTCTCCACAATTCCAATGCCCCATATGTTTTTAAAGGTGTTTGAACCCATATATTCAATCAAAAACACATTTCAAATAACAAAAAATCGACAAAAATTATTTCCCCAAATTCCAACCAAATACTTTAAAACATGTAATAATAATTAAACTATATATATATTCCCATCCACCTATAATTAAATTTTATTTTTATAATTAAATATCAATATAATTAATATGCGAAATTGAAATATCAATATAATTAATATCCGGAATTGAAAGACAGGTACATCCTCGCCCTTCATGATCCAAGTTCAATCATCAACATGCTCGCCAACAATATATAACATGGTATCAAACATTCCTATACATATTTAATTAGATGACCTTTAATCTTATATATACAATGTATATACCAAAGAATCACTATTTTATCTCTCCTATCTCTGTATCTTTCCATCAACACTTTTAACCTGATCCATCTGTTCACATGGATTGAGTTTCATACTTCCCTCTTTTCTGGAACCTGAATTTATAAATTCAGGGACCACCCAACCAACGGATTAGAGTATATAAATTTGTACCTTAGTAGCCAACAACCTTGTTGGAAAAGGATAACATGGCTCTGTAAACCATAAAGTCAAAGCTGGGAGGAGTGTATGCTCATGGATGGCAACCTCAAACCTAATCCCAATCCAAATTGTGTGCATAGTCAAAATTCCGAATCCCAAATTAGGTATTTGAAGATATTAGGTATCATCAATCAGAAGTCATGATAGCTTGTTTAGTTATTTAATTGGAAGACATGGAGGTAGTTGTTGAGAAAGTTGGGATGCATAGGCTCAGCTGTGGCCCGGTTCCCAGTCAATTATAATCTCCAAGATAGCAGTTCTATCCATCTAAATTCCATTCTCAAGCTGAAGAAACGTGTCTACTGGTATTTTCTTACTTCCTGCCTAGTTCTGTGCTGTAACTGATCTGTCATCCTATTCTATAATCCATCTAAATTCCATTCTCAAGCTGACGAAACGTGTCTACTGGTATTTTCTTACTTCCTGCCTAGTTCTGTGCTGTGACTGATCTGTCATCCTATTCTATTTCCCCAATGCAATTCTCAACTGTAGAAAAAATTATTCTCTTGTATATCCGCATGCTCAATAATATATGTTTACTGAATCTGATCCGAGCTGCTGGTTTTGCACAGGCAAATTGCCATCCAAGAAGTTATAGCAACAACCACCTATGGGATTTCACAGAGTCCAGCCAGATCATCTGGGGATGAAGGCAAAGGCAGACTATTCTAGACACCATAATTCTCAGGCCAATCACCAGACTCTGTTTTTTGGGTTACTTGGGTTGGGTATTGTGGTTCTCATAGTGCTCCTTGTGTATTTGTATTCCAGACGTGTGAAGAGAAACAGAACCAATTCGTATGATGTTTTGGGCGCTGGACTTCAGAGATTCAGTTACAATGAATTGAAGGCTGCCACGAACTCGTTCGACGATTCAATGAAGCTGGGAAAAGGGGGATTTGGGTTTGTTTACAAAGGAGTTTTGCGCAATGGCAAGGAGGTGGCTGTTAAGAGACTCGATGTCTCGTCCCTGCAAGGTGATCAAGAGTTTCAGAACGAGCTGGCTATTATTGGTGGGTTACGTTGTCCTTTCATTGTTAGCCTTTTGGGTTACTGTGCAGAAGGTAACAGGAGGCTTCTCGTTTATGAGCATATGCAGAACGGAAGCCTGCAGCAGGCCTTGTTTGACGAGGATGATATATCTTTGCATTGTAAGTTGGATTGGGAAAAAAGATTCAACATCATCCTTGATGTTGCTCAGGCTTTGGCCTTTCTGCACCTTGAATGTGATTCGCCCATCATCCACGGAGATATAAAGCCCAGCAATGTGCTATTGAATAGCAATTACAATGCTCGTATTGCGGACTTTGGCCTTGCAAGGCTCAAGAGCGATGATATGCATTTGTATCATGATATGTTCAGCCAAGACCTTGGAAGGAGCCAAGAGATAGTGGGTAGAAGTCAAGACCTTTTGAAAAGCCAGGACCTTGCGAGGGTCCCTGGGTCAAAAGCTGAATTGGCTTCTGATGATGAAAGTAAAATGAAATCCAAGTACAGATATCATGGTGAAGGAAGCATTAGCAGAAAGACTGAGAGCATTTCTATAGACATAGACGAGCCCACAAAAGAGATTTGCTATCATGATATGTCCAGCCAAGACCTTGGAAGGAGCCAAGAAATGGTGGTTAGAAGTCAAGACCTTTTGAGAAGCCAGGAGATTGCCGGGATCCTTGGGTCAAAAGCTGAATTGGCTTTTGATGAAGAAAGTAAAGTGAAATCCAAGTCCAAATGTCATGGTGAAGGAAGCATTGGCAAAAAGATGGACAACAATGGTATAGATATTGATGAGCCTATAGAAGAGCAGCCTGAATCCTCTGCTCAAGGATTAGATGCTGATGAACTTCATGCCAAAGGGAAGGAAATTGTTTCAGGGCATTTGGGTATCTGTGGATCTAGAAGACTTCATAACATGTTGGAAGTTGATGATCATTCGCCGAAGATAGACCCATCAGAAGAGGGAACTGACTGGAGTAAGGAGATGCAGGTATTACCTTCAGACAAAAATAATAAGGAGATTCATTTGCAGAAATCACGGAGTGTAGATTGTTGGTCATGGATATATGATAGCAGTGGAGAACTCGGCACTAAGGACAATGTGATGGAGGGGATCGGTAGCCAAATCGGGCAATCGAGGACATCGGACAAAATGAAGGGAAAGAAGAGCAGGAAGAGAAAGAGGTTGCCAGATTATAATCACCCAAGTGGGGAAATCATAAGTCGCTCTAGTTCCATGAGAAAAATTGAGGAAGATATTAAGGAAAAGCCTAGAAAAATCAAGGAGTGGTGGAAAGAAGAGTATTTTGCAGAGATGAGCAAAAAGAGCAAGAAAATGAATAAGCTAGAGAAAATAAGATGGAAAAGTTCCAGAAGGTTTGATTGCAGAAGGAACATTAGGACAAACAGCAGGGGAAGGGACTCTTTGTATGATTATAGTGGGGATATCAGCTTTGGGAGTAACAGAGATAAAATCAAAAGGGTTTATTCCATGGGAAGTGACGTGTGTAGTGGTGATTTACTGAGTAGAGGAGATCTCAGCAACACCACCAGCATGAGAGGAACAGTGTGTTACATTCCTCCTGAATATGGAGGTTGTGGGTTTCCATCAGAGAAGGGTGACATCTACAGTTTTGGGGTACTGATGTTAGTGATTGTCTCTGGAAGGAGGCCTCTGCATCTTCTGGCATCTCCCATGAAGGATTTTGAGAAGGCCAATCTCATTTCATGGGCAAGGCACTTGGCTCAGACGGGCAATGTTTTAGAACTTGTGAGTGAGTCGTTGAAGGGCTTTTATGATAGAGACCAGGCACTGCTATGCATCACAGTCAGTCTTCTGTGCCTGCAGAGAATCCCAGAAATGAGACCTGATATCTCTGAGATTGTCAAGATTATGAAAGGTGAAGTGGATGCTCCCAGTTTGCCTCAAGAATTTTCACCTAGTCCTGGCAGGCTTTACACCAAATCCAAGAAAAAATTATTTTTAGATGCTATAGGTACTCCAGATGTTCCATAGGCTTTATCGGTTTTAAATGCAATACAAAGCTGTTTTTCCTGTTAATACTCTTTGAACTGAGCCATTGGGAGGCAGCAAAGTGCATCCTGCACCATATAAAGAATTCCGGCTTGAAGTATGCCAAGGATAAGAAATTAGAGCTAGTGAAATATAGTCATTCTGACTATGTCAGATCTGTGGATGGCAGGAGGTCTACCTCTGGATCACATACATATGTGGTGATCTGCAGTGAGAAGCAACAGACAATGGTACTATCCTTAATGGAAGCTCAGTTGAAAGGAACAGAAACAACTGTGTCTGAACTCTGAAGCTATCTGGTTAAGAAGATTATTATGAAATATCGGACCAGGGCCGGAGAAACAGACAGTTCTGTGTTGTGACAACCAGAGGACAATACACATTTAACCAATAATGCAATATTCATGCAAGGACAAAGCACTTTAAAGTCCACTTCATGAAAGGACAAAACACTTTCAAGTCCATTTCCACAATTCGAGATGATTGCAGGAAGAAAAAATGAAAAATAGTTATATGCTGTGACAACCAAAGTGCAAATTTAACCAGAGTGCAATATCTGAAGAAAGAGAAACAATCAGCAAGGACAGAGTACTTATATTTGGCTGAGATTTCAACAAAGAGATATAATATTTCAAGAAAAGAAACAATCAGCAAGGACAGAGCACATTACATTTGCCCAAGATTTCAACAAAGAGAAACAAACAGCAAAGACACAGCACATTTCATTTGGCCAAGATTTCAACAAAGAGAAACAAACAGCAAGGACAAAGCGCATTAAATTTGATCATGAATGTAATAGTGTAATATCTGATGTAAGACAAAGCACTTCCTGATTTGAAGTGCTTGTATTAAGAAAATCAGGTTAATTTTAAAGTTAGTATCAAAGTTGGGGTAAAGTCAGTATTAAAGTTAGTGAGGATGTTATCACATCAATTCAAAAATTTATATTTCAAAATTTCAAAAATTTATGTTTCAAAATTTCAAGTGTTTTTTTCCGATATAGCTAATATTTTATAAATATTTTGTCACACAATTGTTATACATGTAAAATTTACTTTCAGCATGGTTATAAATGTAAAATTTACTCGCAACATATACACAGCCTTGTAACTAAGAAAAATTATAACAATCTTGTATGAGACATCTGAGCTGCAACATTCTTTGTAAAGAGATTGGGAGCTTTAAATTTCTAATGAGCCTTAGTGTGTATGCTGCAACTATTCAGATGTAACTGTGTATAACTACTCTGTATAATGCTCAAGCGTTCCTTTGTTTAAACTTTAATCTAATATGGGTAAAAAGTGTATGTGGAAATAGTTACTCAGGCTGAAACTCAACAAGTTAATTGTTTTATGTTACATTCAGTTATTATTAAAGCTATGTTATGTGTAAAAGATATAAATGGCTTGAGATTGCTTCCTTCATTATTGAAATAGATATGAGCTTCTTTACTAATGTTACATTCACTGGGTATTTAAGCCATGTTTATGTCTACAAGATATGTAGGGTTCACTGGATATTTAAGCCATGTTTATGCCTAAAAGATAGGTAGGGTTTGGAATTTCTAATGAAAAAATAGATTTTGGATTTTGTTACCATTTATATTTTTTTTAAATTTTCATAAATTTCTTTGAAATATATTTGAGACTCTTAATGCTTATTCCTGGACATATAAATCACTTTTCATTATTTTCGCTTGATACAAGAAATGTGCAAGGTTTCTTTCTTCATTATTGAAATAGATTTTAGTTTCTTTATGTCACATAAACCATTCTTCATCATTTTGTGAAAGTAGGAAGACTCAACTCAATTTTCAAAGCAGAATATTACACTGACAGGCCTGAAAACCTTCTGGCTGGTATGAGATACGATTTAATTATTGTGCAGAATGTGGCTAGGCAATCTTTTACTTGCCTTCAACATGGCCAGCGGTCACACTGTGGCATTTTATGAATGTCATTTCTTTGGAATTGAGCACTAGAAACCTGCTTACTTCATGCAGGTGAACCCATTGTCTTGGACCTGAAAGGCATGACGATTTCGGTAGGACGATGCTAGTCTGAAAAGTTTTATAGGAGACTAGGTCAGGCATTGTCTTCTTACAGGAAGTCAAATCCACGGGATTGATCTGAGATCTACACTGGAGTTTCATTGGCATGGATCCTTTTACCAAGAAGGCAATGGAAGAATTTTCTTGCAATGACTAACTCCTTGACTGTAAGCTTGTTTAATTGTTCAGAGTGTGGATCCATTTAACAGATTTGTGTGAACCACCTTCCTTCTTGTTGGTAGAGTATTTGGATTTTGCTCTATGTATGTGCATAATTCCTTTCAAGACAATTTGTTCGTGGAATTGGCTTGGTTCTTTCTCCCTAGCATTGAAAGAGGTTGGGTAGAGAAGCATTGTCAAATGGCAGGGGATAGTCACGGTGGTTATTGCCTTGGTCACTAGCAAGCTTGGTAGTTGCTTGGGCATCTATAGAGGTTTCTTGTAGGTTTTAGACTAGCAAGCTTGGTAGATGCTTCGACATCTAAAGAGGTTTCTGGTAGGTTTTAGACTAGTAAGCTTGGTAGATGCTTGGGCATCTATAGAGGTTTTGGGGATGATTAACTTACTCTAAAATGAAATAAGACACTCAATGTGTTCAAGCTAGTTTGTATTAATTTTATAGGATTAAACATGACACAGCATTTACAAATTCTAGAGGAAGAGTAATGGATGTTTAATTATGAGATTTGGGGAATCACATTTCTTTTATGTCATCTTTTTTGTTTATGTTGATTTAGTGCAATATAGACAAAGAGGGTTTCCTTTAAGTTCAATGTTTTTCATTTGGCCTTTAAATGTTAGAAAGCAATGGTGCATAGAGGTATATAACCTTGTTTCTAGCCTTATGATAGTAAGTTGTATTTTATGATAGGTTTTCATTCAAAGTGAAATTTATTTAGGGATGGTGTAGAGAGGTGGTTAAAAACAAAAAGAGGAGAAGTTTGTTTTAATATATTTATTACCTAATTGTAAAGCATGGTTACACAATCAGTAGTGAGAGATGGAGTGGACTTACATTATATAAGTATTAATATCTCAATGTTTTGATCCATACTCTTGGATCATCCTCAAGATAATGTAGGTCCATTCCATCTCTTATTTAAAATCTCTCAAAAAAAGAATGGGTTTAAGAGATTTAAAATTGTCATAGACAACTTAACATTATTCTGTATGTTCTAACATGATAATTCCAGAAAAGAAAATTTAAGTCCTCAAGTCTAGATGGCCTCCCTAGTGAACTTTTTGACAATGTGGAGCATGATTGGAGATCAAATTTTCATGAAAGAAGGAGTCCGTCGAACTACAAGGCTTTCTAAGTTTTTAAGTCAAGGCCTTATTAAGATAATTCCAAAGAACATTGCTAGAGAGACCATTATTTGATGGAGGTTGATTGCTTTTTCAATACTTCATATAATATCGTTGTCTAAGGCTTTACTATTAAGATTGCAAAAGGTGACATCATAGTTGTAATGTTGGGACACACTAGTTTTGTTAAAGGAAGTTTAATCTTAGATACAATAATCATGATCTAGGAGTGCATGGAGTGGAAAAAGGAGGTTGAGTAGGACACCTTGCCATTGAAGATTGACTTTAGCAAAGATTATGACATGATTGATTAAGGGTTCATCTCAATTTGCTAGGCTTCATGCCCAAATTTACAAGGATGGTTCACACCTTATTTATTGATGCTCTTGCATTGGTGTTTATCAATGGTTTCTTGTGTGAATGGATTTACTTACATATATATATTAGGCAAAGATGGCCCCTTGCACCATTTCTCTATGTTCTAGTTGTTAATGTTCATCGATATCTTTTAAAAGCTATGTTGCATAAATTTCCGGAACAAAAGGAAGGGTTGTCTATAACAACTAGAGCACAACTATATATATATATATATGATTTAGAATTCACAAAAGACATGAATAATGAAAAATAACTACGGTTGTGACTATATCAATAATAATGAACTTTTGGAAAAAATAACTAACAATTGCATAGTCCAAATATGAAATAAAATTGTCTTAATATGGAATAATGTTAATTGATATCCTCATTGTCCAAAAAAAAATAAATTATAAGTTATGAAATTACAACATGATAGATTGGTAATTTGGAAAAAATGCAAGGAAGAAACTATGCAAAACAAAAACAGTAACATTGTCTACCCACAATGCAAACTTCAACTAACAAAAATTACAATAACCAAGTAAACCTTGAAAATTTTCTTTCCACAATACCAAATTCTTTGCTGCACATTAGATTGTTGACTTTGAACTACACTAACATGTTTGATTCCAAGCAAGATTTTCTACTCTAACTATGGATTGCAATGCCAATTACACATAGTGTGAGACCATTTCAATGGACAACAACTTTGAGAATGTGAGATGACTCCCATGAAGATTGAATGAGAATATGATAAACAAATTTTGTCATGTTATATCTTAGGCCTTGTGCTTTAGAATGAAGACACACATACATACAAATTTTAAACATGATTGTAAAGGGCTTAATGTAGGGGATATTTAGGGGTATCCTAACACAGAGGGATGTTAGGATAGTTCTTGAAAAGTCTCTAAATTTGGCACAGAGCATGGTAACTATGATGAAGATGTTTTCAAAGTTCTTGATGGAGTTCCTATAAGTTTTGAGACATTTCCAAGGAGTACCAAAGCCCCCAAAATGTTATATCATTTGAAACATTGGTTGTGATGGTGAGAAAAATCCTTCTGCAATCAAGTTTCCTGGGAGGATTAATGATATTCTAATCCAGGGTGGTTAGGTGATCCTTAATAATGGGTTAGTTGATGATTTAGTGCTTCCCTTATCATTGAGACTAGATTCAGTTAATGAGGCCATGGGATGTATGGAGAGATTCTGCATGGATTAGGGTGTTGTTATTAGTGAACCAAAATCTTAATTTTGGTTATGGAATTTATGAAATCCTTGATTGGATTGACTAGTGTTGTATTGCTTTTGAGGGTGATACTTATGGAGATTATGAGAATTATAGTTACCCACTTTGTGGATGTAATTTCCTCTAATTGTTCCGTAAAGTGCTATGGATATTCCACTAAAAAGTTTGTCACAACAAATCTAATGTTACTATGTTAAAATGTGAAAATTTTACACTATTACAGTTTTATTAAACTTTAAGATCTGTAGATTTAACTATAATTAGTGCATGCATGATAATGCAAACTATGCAGAAAAATAGAGAATGACAAAATAAGCTCACACACACATAATACACAAGATATGCTCTGGGAAACCCTTTCGGGAGAAAAACTAGCTAGAAGGTGAGGTTGCTTCACTCTCTTTCTTTGTCTGGAAAATAAGGCTACAGGTACAAAGAAGTAATTTCTGTGGCCTGTGGGATGCTACAATACGCAAATCCTTTCTGTGTTCTCTAACTCCTATCTCTCCTGGATATATTTGCTCAACTATGGAACAAAATTCTCTTGAAAGAATGGAATGTGTCTTCCTTCTGTAGAAATTCTTACTATAGATTAAATTGATTATGCAATGTATTAAAGCAAAATACTTAATCTACTTTTACAATCAAACTTGCGGAAGCTTAATCGATTTTGAGCAAGATCAAACAGAACACATATAACAAAGAAGAAGAATCAATCACACATGAAACACAGAAGAATACTCTGGGGAAAGCCTCAGCTAAAAAACCCCACTATCTGTATTATCATACAAGTGGAAATATCTCAGGATTACACAAGCTTTAGCTCTCACAGCTATCCAGTTCTTAGTACAATCCCTCACTGCTGCTCATAGACAAGATAGACAACACATATGCCTTCTCCTCTGTCCTCCAAGCCTCCTATTTCTTTGCGCAGTTTTCCCTGGGTGCTTCAGCTGTAACCTTGTGTGACACTGATCTCACACACTGTAAAACTGCGCAATCCTTAGGGAATGAATTCCTTCTGCATGCAAGAGATTTTCTTATAGGGAAATTCTTTCAACTGATAGTACACTGTCCCTGCCTTTAATCTCAACAGGGTCTTTGTCTAAACTAACATGCATGAGTTATTTATGAGAGAATATTCAGTTATCTAGAGTACACTAGTTTCATGCATGCATGCATTAACTGACTGAACTCACAGTCAGTTCCACAAACTGTTTGGAACTAATCTAACTGGACTTAACTCAGTTAATTGAGCTAACTAATTAAAACTCAAATACAACTCATCCTTATCTCCTTAATTAAGGGATAAATTCCTCAATCAAAGGGATAACTGTTGCATGACTTCACAAAGACTTCACGTTTGAATTTCTCCAACTAATTAACTCAAGATGAATTAATTAATTATTTTTCAAACAACTGGTGAGACTAAATTCGAATTTTAATTCTCAATTTTAATCCAAGGACAAATTAAAATTGGAATATCCTGAAATGCTATCTTTAGCAATGCTATTTTTAGCATTTCTTGTTGCTATTTTAAACACCTCCTAGTGGCCCGGTTATAACAAAACCCGATAGCCTACTAGTGGTTAAGTTTGACTACATCAACTCATAACTAGAGTTACAATATAGATTCTTCTAAAGTCTTTTACATCAAAAACATGTGGCTAGCCCCTTTTCCATGAATAATGGGGGATGATGCAACATCCTCCCTGTTAGCACTCTGTAAATTTCTCTAGGCTGAAAAGAGAAATGCAGAGGTAACGCCTGACCACTTTTAGGCTAGAATACAACCCTACCAGCCTTGGAGAGGGCTCTCTCAATGTGTTCTTCTCTCAATCAACTAAATTTTAGAAATTTTGAATAATTTAACACATATTCAATGGAGATTATCCTGATCATGTACTATTGCGGAAAACATACACAATACATAAGCTCCTCTACGTTGATCATCAATATAGCAGCATCAATAACAATAAAACATCAAGAGCATTCACACATTAACACAGTATGTATCCCGGGGAAAGCATCTCGCTAAAAACCCCAACTATCTGTATATTAATGATTGAGTCATGTAACATTACACAGCATAATACTTCTCACAAGTATCTCCACCTCTGTTACACACAATACAGCTCAGATCTGATCTCCAAATCTCTTCCACTGCTTGCCTGCCTCCACTGCTCAATACCTGCTCAAGAACTGATGATAGTGGCTCACCAAACTCGTATTTCACCTCAAAATAGTCACTCACTCTTTGTTGGACGTGAGCACAAGCTATAATGTGGGAAAATACGTGAGCAAACTCATTGGCATACTCAATCCCTTGATTGTGCAAGATCTGGTGCACAACTATAGTCACAACTGATAGCAATCTGATTCTCTACCACCTGTCCCTGTTGAACTGAACATGCACTGACATGCAACTGAGTTAATTGATGTATTCATTAGTTGTATTATGAGTTAATAACTTGTGAATTAATTAATAACTAATTCACCCAACTCATCTCTAGTCTATTTGCCAGTTAGACTAAATACAACCAGTTTAACAAAGCTAAACTGAACACAACTCCATCAACTCCACAATCAACTCCACCAAACTCAACTGATTGAGTTCTAACTGAAGTCATGCATGCAACAACTCAACTGACTCATAAGAAAAGCGTATTTCCTTCTGACAGCTGCATGTGCCACCTCTGTAGCTCAAACTAAAGTGCTCCAAGAGAATAAGATCAAGTTTATAGTCCAAACATTATTGTGAGATAATAATATTTGACTTTTCTATTTTTGACAGCCAGTCTAAAAATAGACTTTGATCACTCACACTTTCATCAAAAATAGAAGTCCATCTATTTTTTCCCAACTTGATCCATCCATAAACAGCAACCTGCAATCCATAGACATGATCCATATGTCTAAAAATAGACTTGCGCCAAAAATAGCCTGCGGGCCCACTTAGTGAAGGCGACTCTTTTCACTAAGCTCCATCATCTTGTTGCAATCTCAACACTCCCTCTCGACAAGATATGGATTATCAGCAACCCCTATCCTGCCTCGGTGGTACTCGAATTTGCTCCTGGTGAGAGCCTTCGTCAGAATATCAGCATCCTGATCCTCCGTTGGAATGTACGAAAGTAACATGATCCTCCGCTGCACACAATCTCTGATATGATGGTACCTGATGTCAATATGTTTAGATCTATCATGAAATACAGGATTAGCCGAGAGTTTAATGCAACTCTGGTTATCACAGTAAATCACAGTAGGATCCAAATGAGAACCGAACAAACCAACTAGGATCTTCCTCATCCATATAGCCTCGCATGCAGCCAAACTTGCTGCCATATACTCGGCCTCCGCTGAACTGAGTGCCACGGATCTCTGTTTCCTGTTGTACCAAGAAACTGCTGTCGATCCAATACTGAAGACCCCTCCTGATGTGCTCTTTCTGTCTGTTGGGCTCCCTGCCCAATCTGCATCCGTGAAGCCACATAGCTTCACCTCATCCTCCTGTCTGTACCACAAACCATATCCCGATGTGCCTCTCAAGTAGCGCAATACATGCTTGCCCGCCTTCCAGAAGAGCTTGGTAGGCTTAACCATAGCTTGTGAAAGCTGGTTAACTGCATAGCATATATCAGGTCGTGTATTGACCAAATACATCAACGACCCCACCAACTGTCGATAAACAGTGGCATCCACTTCTTCTCCCGAAGTGGCATCCTCCTTCCTCCAACCTCCAGGAAGAGGAGTATCAACAGGCTTGCAGCCATGCATGTTGAACTTCTCCAGTATCTCCTGAGCATACTTTCCCTGAGAAACAAACAGTCCACCACTGCGCTGCCATATTTCCAATCCCAGGAAATAGTGAAGGAGGCCCAAATCCTTCATCTCAAACTCTGTAGCAAGATCCTTCTTGCATGACAGTATCAACAGCTCATCACCCGTTAGAATCAAATCATCAACATACAGTACAATGATAAGCAACTTACCCTCCACCACAATCTGGTATAGGTTCGGATCTGCCTCGCTCTTGGAGAATCCAAGTCCTGTGAAATAACTGTCTATCCGTGTGTACCAAGCACGTGGTGCTTGCTTCAACCCATACAACGCTCTCTTGAGCCTGCACACATGCGACTCGCTGCTGAAGACTTCAAAGCCTTCGGGTTGCTCAATGTACACCTCCTCCTCAATGACTCCGTTGAGGAACGCAGTCTTCACATCCATCTGATGAATGTGCCATCCCATCTGCGCTGAGAGAGCAAGAATCGTCTGTATGGAAGAATACCTTGCGACAGGTGCAAAGGTCTCCTCATAATCGATCCCCTCAATCTGTGAAAAGCCTCGGGCAACAAATCTTGCCTTGTACTTCTCCACACTCCCGTCAGCTGCCTGCTTAACTTTGTAGATCCATCTCGAACCCACCACTGATTTCCCTTCTGGTCTAGGAACAATCTCCCATGCACTGTTTCTGACAATAGAATCATACTCTTCCACCATGGCGTCTACCCATGCGGGATCCTCCACAGCTTCCTCGAAAGAGGATGGCTCAGTCACAACACACTTGCTCATAAGAGCCATGTATCCAGTGTACCGATCAGGTGACTGTCTCTGCCTGCGTTGGGCTGTAGGTGGTCCTACAACTTTCTCTGCATCTTGAGCCAGTCGCTCAGCTTCTGTCAAGCGCTTTCGCCCTCTCATGGTTGGCGCTGCATGAGTGGTCTCTTCCACTCCATGAACCTCGTCCTGTGGCTGATCCACGTCCTGAATCTCATCCTTAGGAACTAATAGCTCCTCATCTGCATGCAAGTGTAGCTCCCTCTCAAGCGAACACTTCATGGCTTTCTCCTCCTGAAATTTTATATCCCGTCGCACAACAGTTTTACCTCTGTTTGGAAAATACACATGATAGTTGTGGGGCGTATCAGTGTACCCCACAAATATCCCAACCTCTGCGGTCGGCTCCAACTTCTTCCTAACATCCTTCGTCACATGTATGTAAACGTTAGCACCAAAAATCCTCAAATGAGAAAGATCAGGCTTCTTACCAGAATAAGTCTCCTCAGGTGTACTCATGCCAAGTATCCTATGAGGACAACGGTTCTGCACATAAACTATTGTATTGCATGCTTCCGCCCACAAGTGAAGGGGTAGGCCCTGATCATGCAACATTGCCCGTGCAGCACCCACAATCATTCTATTCTTCCACTCAGCTACCCCGTTCTGCTGTGGGTTATGGGGAGCTATGAGCTCTCTACGAATCCCTTCTGTCTTGCAGAAATCCTTGAACTCGTCCGAGATGTATTCACCACCATTATCGCTCCTAAGAGCCTTCACCTTCTTCCCCGACTCCTTCTCGACCAGTGCTTTGAATTCAAAGAACTTTGAATATGTCTCGCTCTTCTTCTGCATGAAGAAGATCTAGCACTTACGAGAGAAATCATCAACAAAAATCACATAATACCTGTGTTTTGCTGTCGAAGCAACTGAGAAAGGTCCACACACGTCTGTGTGAATTCTCTCAAGGATCATCGTGGCGCGACTATCCTTCTCGTGAAAGGTGGCTTTCACAAACTTCCCCAAAGTACACCCCTTGCACTGATCTGACTGCGCAAGTGTGCCTTTAGGAAGCCCTGTAGTGATCTGCTGCAGTATCTTCAAGGCTCCATGGTGAAGGTGACCCAATCTCCTGTGCCACAACTCGCTATCATCCCGGCTTACCAATCCTTCTGCCTTGCCTGCCATTGCTGTGCATCCAACTACATGCAACTAATAAAGGTTCCTCACTCGAACCCCTATCTTCCGGGTCTCAACAGTTGTCTTGCTGCGCAGGAAGGCCTTTCCCTCGCTGAAAACAACATCATACCCCTTGTCTTCTAACATCGCCACTGAGATGAGATTCTTCTTCAATCCTGGAACATGCATGACTTCCTTCAATACAAAGGGTTTACCAGACTCCCTCTCAAAGGAAATGGTACCGATACCGGTCGCACTGTATCTACCATCATCGCCCATCTCGATGTGCACTCCAAGATCTTTTTCCTCCAGATCAGAGAACAAATCTCTATCTCCCGTCATGTGAAAAGACGCACCACTGTCCAAGAACCACACTGATCCCATCACACTTGAAACCAAGCATGCGATCAATGAAAAATCAAGCTCAAACTGTGAGGCTAGAGCCTCTCCTGCTAAAGATCCAGCAGCCTGCTTGTTCTTCTTCTTCTGCGGACAATTAGTGGCATAGTGTCCATGCTGGTGACAGTGAAAACACTTCACCTTGGACATATCCTGCTTCTTGCCTTTCGCACCAGACTGAGAAGCTTTCTTGCTCTTCCCTTTCTTTGCTTTGGCAACCAAAGCACAATTCTCTTCATCAGATACCTTTGATGAAGATCCATTCTCACCTTTATTGTTACTGAGTTTATCCTTGAGCGCCAGGTCGCTCTTGCTTTGGAATAACATTTGCAATCCGTTGAAAGACATTTCAACAACACTGCTGCAAATTTGATTTTCCACCAGCTCCAACTCAACAGCTTCCGATCTAGAATTCGTGAGAACACAATATTTCTCGTACAGAGATTGACCGTATGGGCATTCACTGGATATCTCACCTTCCAAAGGAAGGATGAATCCAGAGGCTACCTGGCCCGATTACAGACTCTTCCTGAAGAAATAGAATGTAGACACTTCCTGAATAGTAGATCTGATGATCAACAGCTCTGATACCATGTAGAAACTTTTTCTACAATTATCTAGCTCCCTCTGATACCATGTAGAAATTTTGAATAATTTAACACATATTCAATGGAGATTATCCTGATCATGTACTATTGCGGAAAACATACACAATACATAAGCTCCTCTACGTTGATCATCAATATAGCAGCATCAATAACAATAAAACATCAAGAGCATTCACACATTAACACAGTATGTATCCCGGGGAAAGCATCTCGCTAAAAACCCCAACTATATGTATATTAATGATTGAGTCATGTAACATTACACAACATAATACTTATCACAAGTATCTCCACCTCTGTTACACACAATACAGCTCAGATCTGATCTCCAAATCTCTTCCACTGCTTGCCTGCCTCCACTGCTCAATACCTGCTCAAGAACTGATGATAGTGGCTCACCAAACTCGTATTTCACCTCAAAATAGTCACTCACTCTTTGTTGGACGTGAGCACAAGCTATAATGTGGGAAAATACGTGAGCAAACTCATTGGCATACTCAATCCCTTGATTGTGCAAGATCTGGTGCACAACTATAGTCACAACTGATAGCAATCTGATTCTCTACCACCTGTCCCTGTTGAACTGAACATGAACTGACATGCAACTGAGTTAACTGATGTATTCATTAGTTGTATTATGAGTTAATAACTTGTGAATTAATTAATAACTAATTCACCCAACTCATCTCTAGTCTATTTTCCAGTTAGACTAAATACAACCAGTTTAACAAAGCTAAACTGAACACAACTCCATCAACTCCACAATCAACTCCACCAAACTCAACTGATTGAGTTCTAACTGAAGTCATGCATGCAACAACTCAACTGACTCATAAGAAAAGCGTATTTCCTTCTGACAGTTGCATGTGCCACCTCTGTAGCTCAAACTGAAGTGCTCCAAGAGAATAAGATCAAGTTTATAGTCCAAATATTATTGTGAGATAATAATATTTGACTTTTCTATTTTTGACAGCCAGTCTAAAAATAGACTTTGATCACTCACACTTTCATCAAAAATAGAAGTCCATCTATTTTTTCCCAACTTGATCCATCCATAAACAACAACCTGCAATCCATAGACATGATCCATATGTCTAAAAATAGACTTGCGCCAAAAATAGCCTGCGGGTCCACTTAGTGAAGGTGACTCTTTTCACTAAGCTCCATCATCTTGTTGCAATCTCAACATAAATGACTAAAAGTTTCTAGATTTTAGGCTAGTGATGATGATCAAAGTAGTTTTAGGCTTGATGTTTGAAGGTAAGTGTAGGAAAGTAAAGCTACTCCAGATCGTATCACTGTTTTAGATCCAAGTGAATAAGGGATATGATGAAATTCAAACAGAGGAAATATAGGTAGACTTATTGATATCAAATCAAATTTCGTTGTGGTGAATGTGTGAGTGGAGCATGAGGAAAGAGGACAAATTGAGCATCAAAACACTTATGAGTTCATGTTGTCATAGGGGAAAAAGATAACACATATGATCAGTTGATTTAAATCAGAGCACTAAATGAATTATGAAAATATTTCATTTCAAACTAAGCATGAGGAATGTTTACACCATGGAAATATATATTAGAAACATAACACAAAGGAACAAACATACCAGTAAGCACTAACACGAGAATATTTGCCAAAAATGCATTTTCCTTCTTCTTTTCACTTGGGAGAATTCTAGAAAATTGCAAAAAATGTAGACTAGCTTCCTTCCACTACCAATCAAAACCCCTTTTCCAATCATTTTACATCATTAAATACAATATGGACGAATTACCACTCTAAGTGGTTGAATTTTCTTCATAGAAGTCAAACTAAGCTAGATATAATGTATTCTTACTTGGCTAAAAGATAGGGGCAATATTACTATCAACTAATACATCTTCAAAACACTGACTAAATGGAATATTTTCTTAACGAATTTAATTACATGACTTAATGCTACTAGAAACCTATTCAACTACTCGAAACTGCTTCTAGAAGTCAAGAATTCGAACTTGCAAAAGAAATTGGTTGACTTTCCACTTGCGCAGCAGACTCTGAACTTCATATTTGTAATTGATCTTTCCACTTCAAAATGTATGAGAAGCATACTTATCACCTACATACACCTTATAACACCTTTTCCATGCTTCAAAACTCCTAAATTCCCATCACTTCATCAAAATGTGGCTTTATGTAACTTGTGTAGTAGAACCTTGCTACGTAAGTGTAACTTCAAATATTTTTTTGACCAAACAAGGCGTATGAGAAAAATTACAACAAAACAAAAATGATAATGTTTCTCCTGATGTAAAATCTATTTTTGGCCAACTTCAGCCAGAATATCAAGGATGCTCCTCCTCTTCTTTGATGACTGCTTTGCCTCTTTGAGTTGTTTCTTCATATTCCTTAACATATTCTTTAAAACCAAATTTTGAGTGTACAGGTTCCTCAAGTTGCTCCAATAACTTCTCATATTCCTTCTTCTCATCAAACACTGCCTTTTTCTCTGATGGAAAAGTGTCCTTCATCTGCTCTTCTGTTCTAGCTACTGACCTTGTTCTGGGCTTCCTTGATTGCTCACTTGGCACTTTCACCTCCTCCACATCTAAAATATGCTTTCCCTTGTCTTGAGCAGTGAGCCTTAGAGCTCTTCTGGATGATCCTCCTTCCCCATGCTGAACTGTCTCTTGGGATGCCTTCTGTCTAAGTTCTCTATTCTCCTGCTACTTGGAAATGTAGGTCCAAATTTGTCGTTATACTGAGGTTTGAGGAAGTCCTTGTAATGTGACACGTCCAATTCATGCCCTTAAACCAATTTTCTCCTTTGGCTTGAAATTTCTCACAAAAGGTAATGCAGCCTGTCTATTAAAAAACAATCTGAATGGTTGGGTCTGCATTGACTAAATCAAGTGTTTGAGGGAAAGAGACAGTTGCTGCCACTTCCCTTGAGGCCTATTGCAACAGAAAGACCTTTTCAGCAATGGGGCTTGGATTTCATTGGGGAAATTCATCCCTCATCTTCAGGCCAACATAGATGGATCTTAACAGCCACAGACTACTTCACCAAGTGGATTGAAGCTGTTCCATGTAGACAAGCAAATGATTCCACTATCATTCAGTTCTTGGAGAACAACATATTGGCTAGATTTGGCTGTCCTGACAAAATAATAACAGACAATGCTGCTGCTTTCCGATCCAAGAAAATGGTGAACTTCTGCCATAAATTTCACATCACCTTGGGCCATTCTACTGCATACTATCCCCAAGGAAATGGCCTTGCTGAGTCATAAAATAAAAGTCTGGTAAACATCATAAAGAAAGTACTAGAAGAGAACAAAAAGAACTGGAATAAGAAGCTTGTGAATGCCCTATGGGCAGATAGACTAACAACCAAAAGATCAATTGGGACCAGCCCATATGAGTTGGTTTATGGATTAGAGGCCAAATTTCCGTCATCACTAGGAGTGCCTGTTATGAAACTGCTTCAAGAAAGCCAAGCTGAACCAAATGATATGCAAAGAAGAATCAATCAGATCATATGTTTACAGCAAACTAGAGACCAAGTTTTCAGCAGAGTTCAAGTTCTACAAGAAAAATTAAAGAAGGCCTTTGATAGAAGAACTAAGGCAGAAGATTTCAACATTGGTGACAAAGTCCTCAAGTGGGATTCAAGAAGAGAGGATAAGGGAAAACATGGAAAATTTGATTCCCTTTGGAGAGGACCATTTGCTGTCCAAGCAGTACAAGGAAACAACACATATTTCCTTAAGAGTCTCAATGAAACTGACTTGGATGAGGGTCCTGTGAATGGCAGAATGCTGAAGCACTATTTTGAATATCACCCCTAAGTGCAGCCTGAGTTTTCCCTTGTACATATCCAGATGTATATACTATTTTCTGTCAACATATAAAAATGCAATTTCTCAAAGTTTTCTTAAACTACCAGCGAAAGGTGAATAGAATCAGAGGTCTACCAAGAAGAGAAGCACACAATTTTGGCATTTCAAAACAACAAACTTCAAGATTGGCAAGAGCAGTCAAGGAGCAAGGCAATCTGACCTGCTGTTCTTGGTCTTTCAAAATGAAACACCACCCCCATGTGGAGCCACTGTTAGCTACCTATACCAATAGGTTTCATATTTCATGATTGGTAATGAAAAGGTCCAAATATGCTCTGCTTTGATGATTCAAAGATCACATATTTCCAAGAGAATCCAATCTGTGCTTATAGCTTGGTATGGACTCAAATTTTGATGGATGGTCCAACAGTCTAATCTGGATCATGTCATGTTTTAAATTTTCAGTTGTAGAATAGAGAAAGGAGTCTGTCCAAACTGTTTAATCTTGGCAGACAAGTAGTTTAGGTAGAGAAAAAAAGGCTCCCAACAGCTTAATCTGGGACCTTGGAAGAAATAAGGGTAGAAGTAGATAGAAAAACAAAAGAAAAAGCCAAAGAAAAGAAAAGGCAAGTAAGGGTCTGCAAGCCTAAGTGCACCCTCCAAGAAGAAGCAAAAAATGCTAGGCAAAGTAGCTGGGTAAGTAGATGGGGTTGCAGAAGTGGTATTCATATCAGATTTGACCTTGATGGTCAAGATGAGAAAAGAAAAACAAAGAAGCATGTCTAACTTCCCAATTATCCCTTTCACACTCATTGCTAACATCCCCTCACCAATTGAATTGCTTAGAAAACTTATGGTTTGATGATGGGTTTTATTCATTGAAAAGCCACATTTCTTGTCTAAAATTCTTTTCATTTTGATCTACTCCCTAAACTAAGTAAGTTTCAAATAAACTTAGTGATTTCCCCCTCATTCACATTTCCCCCCATATTAACTCTAACTCTACTAGGTAATTCCCCTATGTTACCTTTCCCCTACTATTATTAACACCATGGTGTATAAACCCCAAATTTTGTATAAATATCCCTCCCCTTGGCATTATAGCCAATAAATCCTCTGTCAGGGATAAAATTGGCATCTGGTCACTTTGATGAACCTAAACCTCACCCCTCTCCCTTCTTTGAAGTCATTCCACCCATTAAACCTCCGTTTGTAAAGAAAAACCTTATAAAAACTCCATCCTACCCATAAACCCCTTTGAAATTGTGAAAAAACCAAAAAACCCACCTTTTGTCGCTTATCCAAAGTTTCGGCGCATATGGTGATTTTCCAAAATACATTGAGAAACTTTACAAAAACCCATATCCTAATGTTTTCCGCCGGGCGCAGCTTTCAAAAACAAATAATAAATTAAACCCGCCCCCCCTCCGTATTGTTCGATCACATCACCCTTCCGTCAACCGTCGGA
Source organism: Pinus tabuliformis (assembly GCA_031772625.1). NCBI lineage: Eukaryota > Viridiplantae > Streptophyta > Pinopsida > Pinales > Pinaceae > Pinus > Pinus tabuliformis. Next base: position 1,145,696,718 of record CM062811.1, on the reverse strand, counting down.
TCGGACCCATGTGATCCGACGGCCCTCGTTGATATCGGAGCGGCCCCCACGCCCGACAGTTAGCGCCCGAGAAAATGACGAAGAGTTACATCAGTCCTCGGCCACGCGTCACCCTCTCAAGTCTCTCGGAGCGGCCTCTGACAAAACCGGGGCCGTATCGTAAGCGGTCCGAGAAAACCGTAACCACTATTGCACTTACCACCCGGTTTGCTGGTCCCATGTCATGCCCACGTCAGAGCCACGTCGCCGCCACCCCGCCGTCGCATCACCTCATTCGTCCGTCCCTTCGCTGACATGTCCGCCGCCTCAGCATATCCGTGGACCAACCAGGGCCTGCCACATCACCTGGTGACATCATGCTGACGTCATCCGACTCCGACCCCACCTGATGACGTCATGCTGACGTCATCCCAAAAGCGCGCCAATATTGCCAAAAATCTATTTTAAGCCAAAATTTCGTGTTTTTTCTACTTTTGCCGAAAGAGACTGTTGTTGTTGCTGCATGAATTTGACGACCATACCAGCGCCAACCTGCACCGTTCAACTCTGAAACCACGGGCGCCTCCGCCGTACCTGCATTTGCAACTATCAGTGACAATCCGCAAGGTATTTTTCGAAATTATTCTCTGCACCTGGTTTTTATCCAAATTTCTTCGAACAAACTGTTAAGGGAGTGTTAAAACACTGAATTCACCGTCCAGTATCCAGTAACCTGCACCTATTTCCCTCTGGCAAGACAACGAACAGTTTACGAAACCTGCATTTGACTGAAACAACCTGAATTCACAGGTAGCTCGCGCAACCGTGAGCTAGAAACCTCTGCTGGCTAAATTCACCATAGAAAAGTTCTGGTCAGCTCTGCTATTTGTCTTTATTAATCTGTTAAACAGTATTTCAATTGTTGTGTGCTCAATTCACCCTCTGGTCCCTGAAATTCACACTTTCATTATAAGGAATCACCTCTGTGTTGTTCTTCTTACTTCAACAAGTTCACCTGCAAGTCAGAAGCTTAATAGACCATGGAAACTCCAATTGCACTGAACATCAAGCCTCTCAATACCCCTCACAGGGAGTTAGAATGGAAAGCTCTGGGAGATATGGATTATCAAATGTTGGATTGGTTTCCATTAGGCTCTAAATACAACATTCAGTTGCTAAATGAGTTGAAAGCCCAGCACCTTAGTGGAGCTGATATCCTAGGGATTTGGGACTCAAACTTGCCCATCTACAACCTCCCCCAGGTAAATCCTATGCCTGAATTGATCCACAGATGCCAGGAGTGCTATGATCCATGCCAAAGAGCTGTCCTCAGCCCCACAGGCTCAATTCTGTTCCATATCACCCCAGAGAGCATAAATGAGATGCTGCATTTCCACACTGCAAAACCATTGACCCCCCTCTACATGCAGAACTTGATAAAGAAGGGGACTAAGTTGTCAAATGACCAGATCATCAAAATCAACCAGCTGTTTGTACAACCAGGCTCTGAAGCCATCAGAACTCCTCCTATTGGATATGCATACTTAAATGAATTGGGCAGAATGCTAGTGGATTTGATCAGCTATGTCCTAGGGTTCAAGGGAGTGGAGGATGTGGATGATAGTATAATGGCAATGCTGTCTATATTCTCTCCTGGAAAGCCTCCAGCTGTACATTATGACTATGCCACATATATTGCAGATAGGATCCATGACCAGCTAATGAATCTGCAAAGGGAAAGACTGTTCAGATACACTTCGTACATTTACCATCTATTCTTGTTTTATCAACCAGGCAGCTTCCTCATTCCCCTGAAGCAAGTTAATGCCCAGGGAAATCCAAGGTCAGTTGTGTTTTGGACCTCTGTTTTTCATTGCACCTCTGTATCACCATACACATACTGTGAGTTCATAGACTTGTTCATTCATCCAGCTATGACATTATTGTATGGTGTTTCTCCTCCAAGGTTAACTGATGACATGAGGAGAATTCTACATCTAAACAAAACCTACAGCATTGGTAATTGGTACTTTTACCAAGACCACACAGTCATCAGAGTATATCGCTGTGAGTTGAAGCCTTATAGGCTGCCAAGGTATGTCCCTATGAGACTTTTTGCCCTAGAATATTTCAGGCAATTTGGGAATGCCGACTACCTCCACTTCCAAAGTAAGAACAAGAAGGCGCAGTTGAAGGTAAGGAGCCAGCTGGGCCCTTTCCTATATAACAAAAAAGAGGAGGGATGGAAAGAGGCAAATAGTATCCTAGAGGCCCTCAAACTGCAAACTAGTTTTGAGTGGATACCCTATGACCCCAATCATTTTGTTTCCCTCAGGAGGATAAGATACAAATTGGGTACCTATTCACATATGAGGCTGCCAGAGATTGAGCAGTATGCCAATGCATTGAGCTGGGAAAAGGGTACCCTAGAAGAGGAAATTACTAGTGAAGAGCTGCTAGAAAGAGAGGCTAGAAATATTCAAAAAGAAGCTGACTTAGAAACTTGTGGACAGGTCCCCCTCTCATATAAAAGACAACTTGGAGCAGCTGCCTCATCCTCAACAACACATCAGCAAGCTGCCATGAATACTCCACAGACATCCAGCAAAGGCAAAGAAAAGCAGGTGGAACAGCCACCTCCTATGACAGAAGAGCAAATGGAAACCCTAGTGCAGCAACAAGAAGAGATGGAGCAGCAGGGAGAAGTGCAGCAACAAGAAGAACAGCAACAACAGGAAGAACAAAGGCAGGAACAACCTGTCCAGCAAGAGCAAACAGTGGAAGCCCCTAAATCCACTGAACAAACTGTGCCTCCAAGGCAAGAAACTTCAGCTGAGGCATCAATCCTCCAAACTCCACAAAAGGAGGATACAAGCAGGAAAAGGGATAGAGAGACTCCCCTTACAACATCAGCAACTCATGGGGAGAAAAGACAGAGAATCAATCCCTTCTCAGAGGAAGAAATGCCAATAGGGCAGTCTTTTGGTATGGTCCCACCCAGCAGGGAAGCATCAGCAAGTTCCTTTCAACAGGAACAGGATAGAGCAATGGGAGGAGAAGTGAGTTCCTCAAATCAGCAAAGGGAAGGTGGACCCAGCATTAAACAGTAGTTCATCGACATTAAGAGGAGAAATGAGCCCATCAAGATACAGCTGTATAACCATCTGTTAAACATGGCTCCCAACAATCAACAAAGACTCATGTCTGCATATGATGTGCAGGAAGGCAAAATGATCATGAGTCATTTTATGCCAACAGCAGTGCAGCCCCAATCTGCCTCTGACTACTTGAGGACTAACCTGGAAGTCCTTGCCAAGGATATCCACCCAATGGACAAGATAGAACTGCATAAGCAAACGGGTGAGATGGTCTATGCTTCCTTGGCAGACCAAACATTGGATAACTACAGGCTACAAAATAGCCTTAACAATACAGCCTCTCAGCTAGAGTTGGAGAGAGCATCATCCCAGGCAAAGGACAACAGAATAAGGTCCTTAGAGGACATCATCATAGAGATTGGGCATGATCCCAAAGATATCAAGGGCATACAAGAGATATTAAAATTGAGGGATGCAGACATGGCAGCCTTGAGGAGAAAGATCAAACTCCCAGCCACAATTCACCCTCAAACAGATGATGTTGCCCAGCAAAGACATGATCAAGAGGCCACAACCTTGTTGATATCTCTGTACAAGCAGCTAATCCAAACTCAAGAAAAGCTGGGAGAATCAGAGGCTGCAAAAGCAGCACTACAGGCAGCCTTGAAACAAAGAGAAGAAGGTCAAACCTCCCAGCCTCCTCCTGAAGTAATCAACCTTGAGGAAGCTGCTCCAACTACTGCTCCTCCTCCTCAGCAAACAGAACCTACAGCACCAACTACATCGACAGCTGCACCAACAACAGAGCAGACTCATAGTCTGGATATGCAGAAGCTTCAAAATGAAATTCAAGTCCTGGAAGCTCAAATGTTAGAGCTTAATCAAGCCAAAGAATCTTTGGCTAAAGTAAATGAAAGATATGATAAGAGCAAACAGAATGTGGCTGAGAAGGAAAGAGATATAAAAGCTCTCAAAAAGAGAATAACTGAGCTCGAGAAAGAGCTCACACTAGATAAGGTGACAACAGAGCTCAAAACAGTCCTTTGGGCCAATATTGGCCAGTCCATTACTGATCAGTGGCAGTTCATTGAGACCATAGATGAACAGTCAGTACTCATTACAAAGGCAAATAGGGAAATACACAGAGCAAGAGCAAGCCTTGGCAACATGCCTGATGCTGCCAATAGGATGATCAACATATTGAATAACAGGACAAGCTCTCAACTGACCACCATGGGAATTGCTCACAGGACTGAGACAATCTCAATGGTTAAAAGGGTCCTGACATTAAGAAACCTGGTTGGAACATTAGAAAGGAGAACCCAAGACATGCAGACCGAAATCAACAAGTTCATGGACAGGTTTCAGGTATTACAAAACAGAGGCCTCCCCAGCATACTAAGCAGTGTGGGAAGACTGCTCACCCATGAAAATTATGCTAAAAGGGTCAATGCCTTTGCTGCAAGTCAAATTGCAGCACAGCCCAGCACTTCAGCAGAATCAGGGCCAGCATCAGGGCAGACTCTATATAATAGGGTGGAAAACCTGTTTTTCATTATGAACGAGATCAATCATCTGTTCGATGTGCCTCCAAATTTCTATAAATATACAGAAGCAGATGAAACCATAGAGGCAATTGTGAAGCACCAATTGCCCACACAGGAAGTCTGGAATAAATTGACACAACTAATATTATCAAGCCAGAACCTGTAATGTTATGTTTTGTCAAATTTATAAGTGATCATACACAGGGAAAATTTTGGTAGATGAGCATACAAAGGAAAGATGAAAGGCTGAGCCAACTCAGCAGGGCTATTCGGTCACCACAGCAGCAAGCACAGTCACAGGTGGCAGGGCCCAGAAGATACAGCGCAGCAAACGTAAAGACACATTTTCCAGCATTAAAGCAAAGCGTTCCAACCGACTCAGTGACCTCCAAAGGTCAAAATATCCTCTGACAGACTTAAAGAGCAGTTATGCTGCATTCAAAGCTGTAATAACTTCTTTTCTACTTTTCTGTACGAAGTAATGAAGATATTTCTCTCTCAGATGACTCAATGCCTGAGATATTTTGTATAAACATTTCTATAAGATCCCCTTCGCATGAGTTTGCAAGGGTTGTTGTTGATTTCATTTCTATACTTCTGTTGCTGTATAACTCTCAGAGAAATAATACAAAAGGTGGATGGAATTTCCAAAGCTCTGTGTTCCTTGATGCACTGTGGTGGCTGGCTGATTGTTACAGGATTCCTGCATGTTTCATAGCACAATAAGTCTTCTTTTAACCTCTGCGTTATATGTTTTCTAGTCTTTCATGTTCTTTCATGTTTCTGTGTTTTACACTTAATGGCAAAGTAAAAGAATAGTTCCAGGATTTAATCGCAGATTACCCTGGACTCAATCTAAGCTGTTATAAATGTTTTCTTCCAGATAGAGTAAATAAGGTGTAATTCTTAATTGCTACACTTTCAAGCTATATCTCTCACTGTGATAAATATTTTCAGGAATTCAAGTTTGCTCCTGAGGCATCTATCTCTTCCCCACACCCCAGCTTTAGTGGAAAATTCTTAAATGCTTTTCACTGGTTGTTTACATGTCACCATCATAATCTAACTTTGTTATATGAAATATTTAATTGGCCTTGTAATCTCAGTAAATCACCTCAAGGTTTCTAAACACTTATAGCCACAGACTCCATTGCCCAATGAAATAAACTCATCTGCAAATTGCACACTTCAAGTACAGAAAGATATCCCTCAACCAAAGCATAAAACTAAACACCCTCATTTCATAGCTAGCCTAAAATCATTTCAAAACAGAGACAAATTATAAAGAGAGAGCCCTCTCTGATTACAGTGTGGCTAGGCACTGTAATCCAAAGATTGGTTAGTGGTTACCCCGGCCGTATTCCCTTGGGAGTCATAGGGAACAACCTGGGTGTTAACATAATTGGCGACTCCGCTGGGGAGTTCTTAGGATTTTCCAATTTCTATACATCCCTCAAAGCCTGAAATCAAGCCTGAAACAAGTCAGGAGGCCTTCAAAACTGTTTTTGTGTAACATTAACAGTTTTAGGGAAGAGCTCTTTCAGTGAATCTTCATCTCAGCTTTGAAATATATATAGTCGTTCCAAAATCTTTATCTAGTCCTTACAGATATAAAAACTTCCTATAAAATCCTAAAAAACAGTTAGAAGCTGGCTCCCAAGAAAAATCCACGGCATACTAGGGCAAACTCTGACCCTAATCCACCCATCATTGTTGATAATCCAAATACCATCCCTAAAAACATTAGGAGGCAGCAAAGGCAGGAGCAGCTTGCTGATCTAACTTCAGATTCAGATCATCCCAGCCTTATCTCTACCCCATGCAAGGTCCTCTTCCGCTCTACCCCTAAATCCCCTAGTTCACCATCCACATCTCAAAGTCCTCCTCTCACATCTTCATCCACTGCACATATCCCCTTGACCAACACACTAGGTTCACCCCTACTTGTCACCCCTGTGGTACCCACTGTTCCTATTATCCCAGCTGCCCCTGTTAATCCTCTAAACCCTGTAAATATGGCTAACAGATATGCACCTTTGCAGATACCAGCTAATGTTGCAGCTCTACCCCAAGATTACCAAACCAAAATCTCATATTTTGACTCCAATGGTCCTCTGACAGCTGTCCAGCATGCTAAGAGGATGCAAGACCATTTTGAGACCTATGAAATAGATGATGACAGTGTCAAAATGAGGATGTTTGTTCAAAGCCTAACTGGGGATGTAAGAACTTGGTTTAGATCCCTGAATGCAAATTCCATCACAACTCCTGATGAACTGTATCAAGCCTTTACTAGTAGATGGGAGAAGAAGAAAGATCCTCTGCACATACTTGGGGAATATGACACTATCAAAAGAGGTCCCCAAGAGACTGTTTTGGAGTATTGTGCAAGATTCAACAATGTATATAACGCAATCCCACAAAATTTAAGACCTCCTCCTGATTTAGCCTTGTACAAATTCCCTGATGGTTTTGACCCTGACATGGCCTATCAGTTGAAGGAAAGAGATCCACAATCCCTTGCAGAGGCCCAAAGGGTTGCTGTTACAGTGGAAGCCAACCTAATTGCCAAAAGAAACAGGGCAAGGTTGGAAAAGAGGACTGCTTTCAAAGAGGAACCCTCTGCCTTTGATCAGAAGCTGGATGCAATACTCAATGGAATGAAAAGATTAGGGGACAGAGTGGAATCGGTTGAAAGAAAATCATCATGGGAACCACCACAAAACAACCCTCCTAGGAATCCAAATTTCAGGAGAACTCAAAACCCAAATGTTGGCAAGGCCAGTGCTGACCAAGACATAAGACCCCCTTTCCAAGAAAATTATGCAGAAACTTCCACATCAATAGAGCCCAATGAAGATCCTGAGATTAATTTAATGGGTCTAGATGGTGAAAGTCAAGTTTTCTTAACACAAGAAGATCATGAGGATGATGAAATCAAACTGTTCCAAACTAAATCAGGTGAATCCTTTGACTTCAAACAAGGCTATGATACTGCTGTTTATGAAGTCCATAAACAATACAAGCTGAGGAGCAGAACTGTGAATGTAAACCAGCCTGAAAAGATAAAGGATAATCAGCAGCTTGAAAGAGTCATAGTCACAGAGCCTAATGACAAAATAAATTCACCTACAGAAGAAGTGATTATTGAAGAGATCACTGAACCACTATCCTTAAAACAGCAGCCTGTGGCCACTTCACCTTCTCAGCCTAACTTGAATGATACTCCCCAAGAGATGAGTAAAAGAGGCAAGTCCCAAAGTCAAGATAAAAATCAAGAAGAAGATTTAATGAACAAGGAAAGGACTGTTATCCATAACCCCAAGACCCAATCTGAAAAACCCTTTGACCTAGAAGCTGAAATTAGCAAACTAAAAGTAGCAATCCCTCTTTCGGAACTAGCCAAGCATGACATCTATAAACTACAGATCAAAAAGTCCCTTCAACTCACTAGCAACAAAGATGATGTCAATGTGCTGGATGACACCCCAGAATTACTGTTCGGCCTGGAAGTGGATGGAAAAATGGTAGTCACAGGGGTATTACCTTTCTATGTCAGTTTACATATTCATGATAAAATATTACATAATGCAATGTTTGACTCAGGTGCCTCTCACAATCTCATGCCAAAAGCAGTCATGGAGAGATTGAATCTAGACATAACAAGACCATACAAGGACCTGTTTTCCTTTGACTCCAGCCAAGTCAAGTGTCTAGGTCTCATAAAAGATTTATGTGTGTCTCTGGTTCAATACCCAAACAAGACAATCCTAATGGATGTGGTAGTTGCTGATATTCCACCTAAGTATGGGATGCTGTTATCAAGATCTTGGGGAGCTAAACTCCAAGGTTCCCTGCAATTAGACATGTCATATGCCACCATCTCTGTTTTTGGGCAACCAAAAAGACTGTACAGAGAAACACTCATGAAATACATGGTCAGCAGTGAAGAAAAGCCTCAAAACTTTCCCATATATGCTGTCCATTCAGACATAGACTCATACATTCTCTTCAATGACACCACAACTCCCTCAAAAGGTGAGGTTGAAACCAAGATACTCATACAGGAGGAAGACTCAAATGAAAGAATTACCACCCATGAAACAACAGTCAATCAAACACTAGATACTGCTGCTGTTCAGAATATCAAGCATGCCCAATCAAATGATAAAACTGTCCTAGAAGACAAGCTAGATGAAAAACCACAACTTCTACTCACATTGCCAGCCCATGAACAGATCATCAAATCTCCTTCCCAACAGGATATTCTATGGTTCCTTGAATTTGATGGCTCAGTCAACAAATTAGGGGCAGGAGCTGGAGTTTGGGTACACAATAAAGAAAATAGTCATGCAGAAGGCAGAGCCTATAGATTGAATTTCAGATGTACTAACAACATGGCAGAATATGAAGCTCTTTTACTAGGCCTCAAGTTAGTAAAGTTCTTACAAGCTGCCAGGGTTTCAATCATGGGTGATTCAGATTTAGTTATCCAACAAGTGAAGGGAAATTTTGTCACCAATGACAAAAGACTAAGGACTTATAGGTCTGCTGTTGTTGAGGTACTAAACTCTTTCTCTGAATTCCAAATCACTAAAATTCCTAGAACCCACAATCTACATGCTCATAGTTTAGCCACCTTTGCAAGTACCTGCAAGCTGCCTTTTGAGCCCCATCATTGTTTTACAGCTGAGGTAAAACACAGACCCTCCATTCCAAACAATGTTAATGATTGGCAAGTATTTGAGGATGACAAGCAAATAAACCATTTTTTAACCCTGCAGCAAGAATTTGCAGGATTAAATATTGACACTGATACAGCAAGTCAATCACAAATACTTGATACAGCAAGTCAATCACAAATACAGTTTCAACAGATTACTCACCCAATATCACCTAGAACAGCAAAACAAATGCTAAATCCAACTATTTTCAACAAAGATAACATTCAACAAATTCAATCAATCAATGGTGAGGAAGTGGCCAATGCTGAAACTGAAATCATAGAGTTGAAAGACAATTTTCTACCAACAGGCCTAACCCCACTAGAGGACATCTTTGATTCAAATGATATCCCCAGAAAACCAAAAATGCAGCCCTTAAATGCAGCCATTGAAGAATGCAACATAGGTACAATTGACAAACCCAAAATAATTAAATTGTCTGCTTCTTTACCTCCTGACCAAAAGCCTAAATACATTGACCTCTTTAAAGAGTTCCAGGATGTCTTTGCATGGAGTTATGAGGACTTAAAGTCCTATGACACCTCTGTTATCCAGCATACAATCCCTCTCAAACCTGATCAAAAACCCTTTAAACAAAAACTGAGGAGAATCAATCCAATGCTCCTCCCAGCAATGGAACAAGAGGTACAGAAAATGTTCAAAGCTGGCATCATAGCACCAATCAGATTCTCTGAATGGATCTCCAACTTAGTCCCTACAAGAAAGAAGACTGGTGAGATAAGGCTGTGTGTGGACTTAAGGAATCTAAACCAAGTATCCCTCAAAGACAACTATCCCTTACCCAAGATGGATCACATTCTCCAAAGAGTGGTAGGGGCCTCAAGGATCTCATTACTGGATGGATTTTCAGGCTTCAATCAAATCCTGGTACACCCTGATGATCAAGATAAAACAGCATTCACTACCCCATGGGGAACTTTCAAATATGTAAAGATGCCTTTTGGATTGAAAAATGCAGGGGCAACTTTTCAAAGAGCAATGGATATTGCTTTTTCCAAAGAGATTCATGACTTTTTAGTCATTTACCTAGATGACCTTACACCTTTCTCAAAATCAGACCAAGAACATATAAAACATTTGAGACAGATCTTCCTAAAATGCAGAAAATATGGAATTTCCTTAAATCCCAAGAAATCCCTGTTTGGTTTAGAGGAAGGTAAACTATTGGGCCACATCATTTCTAAAGATGGCATTAGAATTGACCCAGATAGGATACAGGCTATCCTACAAATGCCCCACCCAAGAAATGTCAAAGAGTTGCAAGGATTCTTGGGAAAAATCAATTTCTTGAGAAGGTTTATCCCAAACTTAGCAGAACTAATCAGATTATTAAATAAAATGCTAAAGAAAGATTCAAAAGTCAAATGGACTGTTGAAGCCAATCAAGCCTTTGAAGGTATAAAACTGGCCCTTACCCAAACCCCAGTGTTGACCAATCCTCAGTTTGACAGAGAATTTATCATTTTCTCTTTTGCCTCCCAGCATACTATTGCTGCTGTTTTATTGCAAAAAGATGACCAAGGAAATGAGAAGCCAATTGCTTTCTTTAGCAAAGCCCTTAGAGATGCACCTTTAAAGTATCAAATCATGGAAAAGCAAGCTTATGCTTTGGTTAAAGCCATTAAAGACTTTAGGATTTACATCCTTTATTCCCATGTCATAGCATATGTGCCAAGTCCTATTGTCAAAGACATTCTCACCCAAGAAAATTTAGAGGGCAGAAGAGGAAAGTGGATTGCCAACATCTTGGAATTTGACATTGAGATAAAACCTACAAAACTAATAAAAGGGCAAGGCTTGGCCAAATTAATGACAGAAGCAAATTTCCAAGCCTTAGACATTAACCAGCTGGACAGTGAACCGGAGCTGGCGACTCCAAAGATCAATGTAGCCTTTGAACAATCCCCTTGGTACTCTGATATATGTTATGTATTGCAAAACCTGTGTGCTCCCCCAGGATTGTCCAGAACTAAATGTAGGTTTTTAAAAATGAAAGCTTCTAAATTTTGTGTTATGGATGGAAATTTATTGTGGAAAAACCATGAAGGAATATTGCTAAACTGCCTAATTGAGAATGAAACTGACAATATCATAAAGGAATTTCATGCAGGTGACTGTGGTGGACACTTGTACTGGAAGTCCACTGTGGATAAAATACTAAGGGCTGGGTACTACTGGCCCACCATGTTCTCTGATGTCAAGAAATTCACCACCTCATGTCATAAATGTCAAGTGTTTGAGGGAAAGAGACAGTTGCTGCCACTTCCCTTGAGGCCTATTGCAACAGAAAGACCTTTTCAACAATGGGGCTTGGATTTCATTGGGGAAATTCATCCCTCATCTTCAGGCCAACATAGATGGATCTTAACAGCCACAGACTACTTCACCAAGTGGATTGAAGCTGTTCCATGCAGACAAGCAAATGATTCCACTATCATTCAGTTCTTGGAGAACAACATATTGGCTAGATTTGGCTGTCCTGACAAAATAATAACAGAAAATGCTGCTGCTTTCAGATCCAAGAAAATGGTGAACTTCTGCCATAAATTTCACATCACCTTGGGCCATTCTACTGCATACTATCCCCAAGGAAATGGCCTTGCTGAGTCATCAAATAAAAGTCTGGTAAACATCATAAAGAAAGTACTAGAAGAGAACAAAAAGAACTGGAATAAGAAGCTTGTGAATGCCCTATGGGCAGATAGACTAACAACCAAAAGATCAATTGGGACCAGCCCATATGAGTTGGTTTATGGATTAGAGGCCAAATTTCCGTCATCACTAGGAGTGCCTGTTATGAAACTGCTTCAAGAAAGCCAAGCTGAACCAAATGATATGCAAAGAAGAATCAATTAGATCATATGTTTACAACAAACTAGAGACCAAGTTTTCAGCAGAGTTCAAGTTCTACAAGAAAAATTAAAGAAGGCCTTTGATAGAAGAACTAAGGCAGAAGATTTCAACATTGGTGACAAAGTCCTCAAGTGGGATTCAAGAAGAGAGGATAAGGGAAAACATGGAAAATTTGATTCCCTTTGGAGAGGACCATTTGCTGTCCAAGCAGTACAAGGAAACAACACATATTTCCTTAAGAGTCTCAATGAAACTGACTTGGATGAGGGTCCTGTGAATGGCAGAATGCTGAAGCACTATTTTGAATATCACCCCTAAGTGCAGCCTGAGTTTTCCCTTGTACATATCCAGATGTATATATTATTTTCTGTCAACATATAAAAATGCAATTTCTCAAAGTTTTCTTAAACTACCAGCGAAAGGTGAATAGAATCAGAGGTCTACCAAGAAGAGAAGCACACAATTTTGGCATTTCAAAACAGCAAACTTCAAGATTGGCAAGAGCAGTCAAGGAGCAAGGCAATCTGACCTGCTGTTCTTGGTCTTTCAAAATGAAACACCACCCCCATGTGGAGCCACTGTTAGCTACCTATACCAATAGGTTTCATATTTCATGATTGGTAATGAAAAGGTCCAAATATGCTCTGCTTTGATGATTCAAAGATCACATATTTCCAAGAGAATCCAATCTGTGCTTATAGCTTGGTATGGACTCAAATTTTGATGGATGGTCCAACAGTCTAATCTGGATCATGCCATGTTTTAAATTTTCAGTTGTAGAATAGAGAAAGGAGTCTGTCCAAACTGTTTAATCTTGGCAGACAAGTAGTTTAGGTAGAGAAAAAAAGGCTCCCAACAGCTTAATCTGGGACCTTGGAAGAAATAAGGGTAGAAGTAGATAGAAAAACAAAAGAAAAAGCCAAAGAAAAGAAAAGGCAAGTAAGGGTCTGCAAGCCTAAGTGCACCCTCCAAGAAGAAGCAAAAAATGCTAGGAAAAGTAGCTGGGTAAGTAGATGGGGTTGCAGAAGTGGTATTCATATCAGATTTGACCTTGATGGTCAAGATGAGAAAAGAAAAACAAAGAAGCATGTCTAACTTCCCAATTATCCCTTTCACACTCATTGCTAACATCCCCTCACCAATTGAATTGCTTAGAAAACTTATGGTTTGATGATGGGTTTTATTCATTGAAAAGCCACATTTCTTGTCTAAAATTCTTTTCATTTTGATCTACTCCCTAAACTAAGTAAGTTTCAAATAAACTTAGTGATTTCCCCCTCATTCACATTTCCCCCCATATTAACTCTAACTCTACTAGGTAATTCCCCTATGTTACCTTTCCCCTACTATTATTAACACCATGGTGTATAAACCCCAAATTTTGTATAAATATCCCTCCCCTTGGCATTATAGCCAATAAATCCTCTGTCAGGGATCAAATTGGCATCTGGTCACTTTGATGAACCTAAACCTCACCCCCCTCCCTTCTTTGAATTCATTCCACCCATTAAACCTCCGTTTGTAAAGAAAAACCTTATAAAAACTCCATCCTACCCATAAACCCCTTTGAAATTGTGAAAAAACCCAAAAAACCCACCTTTTGCCGCTTATCCAAAGTTTCAGCGCATATGGTGATTTTCCAAAATACATTGAGAAACTTTACAAAAACCCATATCCTAATGTTTTCCGCCGGGCGCAGCTTTCAAAAACAAATAATAAATTAAACCCGCCCCCCCTCCGTATTGTTCGATCACATCACCCTTCCGTCAACCGTCGGATCGGACCCATGTGATCCGACGACCCTCGTTGATATCGGAGCGGCCCCCACGCCCGACAGTTAGTGCCCGAGAAAATGACGAAGGGTTACGTCAGTCCTCGGCCACGCGTCACCCTCTCAAGTCTCTCGGAGCGGCCTCTGAAAAAACCGGGGCCGTATCGTAAGCGGTCCGAGAAAACCGTAACCACTATTGCACTTACCACCCGATTTTCTGGTCCCATGTCATGCCCACGTCAGAGCCACGTCGCCGCCACCCCGCCGTCGCATCACCTCATTCGTCCGTCCCTTCGCTGACATGTCCGCCGCCTCAGCATATCCGTGGACCAACCAGGGCCTGCCACATCACTCGGTGACGTCATGCTGACGTCATCCGACTCCGACCCCACCTGATGACGTCATGCTGACGTCATCCCAAAAGCACGCCAATATTGCCAAAAATCTATTTTAAGCCAAAATTTCGTGTTTTTTCTACTTTTGCCGAAAGAGACTGTTGTTGTTGCTGCATGAATTTGACGACCATACCAGCGCCAACCTGCACCGTTCAACTCTGAAACCACGGGCGCCTCCGCCGTACCTGCATTTGCAACTATCAGTGACAATCCGCAAGGTATTTTTCGAAATTATTCTCTGCACCTGGTTTTTATCCAAATTTCTTCGAACAAACTGTTAAGGGAGTGTTAAAACACTGAATTCACCGTCTAGTATCCAGTAACCTGCACCTATTTCCCTCTGGCAAGACAACGAACAGTTTACGAAACCTGCATTTGACTGAAACAACCTGAATTCACAGGTAGCTCGCGCAACCGTGAGCTAGAAACCTCTGCTGGCTAAATTCACCATAGAAAAGTTCTGGTCAGCTCTGCTATTTGTCTTTATTAATCTGTTAAACAGTATTTCAATTGCTGTGTGCTCAATTCACCCTCTGGTCCCTGAAATTCACACTTTCATTATAAGGAATCACCTCTGTGTTGTTCTGCTTACTTCAACCAGTTCACCTGCAAGTCAGAAGCTTAATAGACCATGGAAACTCCAATTGCACTGAACATCAAGCCTCTCAATACCCCTCACAGGGAGTTAGAATGGAAAGCTCTGGGAGATATGGATTATCAAATGTTGGATTGGTTTCCATTAGGCTCTAAATACAATATTCAGTTGCTAAATGAGTTGAAAGCCCAGCACCTTAGTGGAGCTGATATCCTAGGGATTTGGGACTCAAACTTGCCCATCTACAACCTCCCCCAGGTAAATCCTATGCCTGAATTGATCCACAGATGCCAGGAGTGCTATGATCCATGCCAAAGAGCTGTCCTCAGCCCCACAGGCTCAATTCTGTTCCATATCACCCCAGAGAGCATAAATGAGATGCTGCATTTCCACACTGCAAAACCATTGACCCCCCTCTACATGCAGAACTTGATAAAGAAGGGGACTAAGTTGTCAAATGACCAGATCATCAAAATCAACCAGCTGTTTGTACAACCAGGCTCTGAAGCCATCAGAACTCCTCCTATTGGATATGCATACTTAAATGAATTGGGCAGAATGCTAGTGGATTTGATCAGCTATGTCCTAGGGTTCAAGGGAGTGGAGGATGTGGATGATAGTATAATGGCAATGCTGTCTATGTTCTCTCCTGGAAAGCCTCCAGCTGTACATTATGACTATGCCACATATATTGCAGATAGGATCCATGACCAGGTAATGAATCTGCAAAGGGAAAGACTGTTCAGAAACACTTCGTACATTTACCATCTATTCTTGTTTTATCAACCAGGCAGCTTCCTCATTCCCCTGAAGCAAGTTAATGCCCAGGGAAATCCAAGGTCAGTTGTGTTTTGGACCTCTGTTTTTCATTGCACCTCTGTATCACCATACACATACTGTGAGTTCATATACTTGTTCATTCATCCAGCTATGACATTATTGTATGGTGTTTCTCCTCCAAGGTTAACTGATGACATGAGGAGAATTCTACATCTAAACAAAACCTACAGCATTGGTAATTGGTACTTTTACCAAGACCACACAGTCATCAGAATATATGGCTGTGAGTTGAAGCCTTATAGGCTGCCAAGGTATGTCCCTATGAGACTTTTTGCCCTAGAATATTTCAGGCAATTTGGGAATGCCGACTACCTCCACTTCCAAAGTAAGAACAAGAAGGCGCAGTTGAAGGTAAGGAGCCAGCTGGGCCCTTTCCTATATAACAAAAAAGAGGAGGGATGGAAAGAGGCAAATAGTATCCTAGAGGCCCTCAAACTGCAAACTAGTTTTGAGTGGATACCCTATGACCCCAATCATTTTGTTTCCCTCAGGAGGATAAGATACAAATTGGGTACCTATTCACATATGAGGCTGCCAGAGATTGAGCAGTATGCCAATGCACTGAGCTGGGAAAAGGGTACCCTAGAAGAGGAAATTACTAGTGAAGAGCTGCTAGAAAGAGAGGCTAGAAATATTCAAAAAGAAGCTGACTTAGAAACTTGTGGACAGGTCCCCCTCTCATATAAAAGACAACTTGGAGCAACTGCCTCATCCTCAACAACACATCAGCAAGCTGCCATGAATACTCCACAGACATCCAGCAAAGGCAAAGAAAAGCAGGTGGAATAGCCACCTCCTATGACAGAAGAGCAAATGGAAACCCTAGTGCAGCAACAAGAAGAGATGGAGCAGCAGGGAGAAGTGCAGCAGCAAGAAGAACAGCAACAACAGGAAGAACAAAGGCAGGAACAGCCTGTCCAGCAAGAGCAAACAGTGGAAGCCCCTAAATCCACTGAACAAACTGTGCCTCCAAGGCAAGAAACTTCAGCTGAGGCATCAATCCTCCAAACTCCACAAAAGGAGGATACAAGCAGGAAAAGGGATAGAGAGACTCCCCTTACAACATCAGCAACTCATGGGGAGAAAAGACAGAGAATCAATCCCTTCTCAGAGGAAGAAATGCCAATAGGGCAGTCTTTTGGTATGGTCCCACCCAGCAGGGAAGCATCAGCAAGTTCCTTTCAACAGGAACAGGATAGAGCAATGGGAGGAGAAGTGAGTTCCTCAAATCAGCAAAGGGAAGGTGGACCCAGCATTAAACAACAGTTCATCGACATTAAGAGGAGAAATGAGCCCATCAAGATACAGCTGTATAACCATCTGTTAAACATGGCTCCCACCAATCAACAAAGACTCATGTCTGCATATGATGTGCAGGAAGGCAAAATGATCATGAGTCATTTTATGCCAACAGCAGTGCAGCCCCAATCTGCCTCTGACTACTTGAGGACTAACCTGGAAGTCCTTGCCAAGGATATCCACCCAATGGACAAGATAGAACTGCATAAGCAAACGGGTGAGATGGTCTATGCTTCCTTGGCAGACCAAACATTGGATAACTACAGGCTACAAAATAGCCTTAACAATACAACCTCTCAGCTAGAGTTGGAGAGAGCATCATCCCAGGCAAAGGACAACAGAATAAGGTCCTTAGAGGACATCATCATAGAGATTGGGCATGATCCCAAAGATATCAAGGGCATACAAGAGATATTAAAATTGAGGGATGCAGACATGGCAGCCTTGAGGAGAAAAATCAAACTCCCAGCCACAATTCACCCTCAAACAGATGATGTTGCCGAGCAAAGACATGATCAAGAGGCCACAACCTTGTTGATATCTCTGTACAAGTAGCTAATCCAAACTCAAGAAAAGCTGGGAGAATCAGAGGCTGCAAAAGCAGCACTACAGGCAGCCTTGAAACAAAGAGAAGAAGGTCAAACCTCCCAGCCTCCTCCTGAAGTAATTAACCTTGAGGAAGCTGCTCCAACTACTGCTCCTCCTCCTCAGCAAACAGAACCTATAGCACCAACTACATCGACAGCTGCACCAACAACAGAGCAGACTCATAGTCTGGATATGCAGAAGCTTCAAAATGAAATTCAAGTCCTGGAAGCTCAAATGTTAGAGCTTAATCAAGCCAAAGAATCTTTGGCTAAAGTAAATGAAAGATATGATAAGAGCAAACAGAATGTGGCTGAGAAGGAAAGAGATATAAAAGCTCTCAAAAAGAGAATAACTGAGCTCGAGAAAGAGCTCACACTAGATAAGGTGACAGCAGAGCTCAAAACAGTCCTTTGGGCCAATATTGGCCAGTCCATTACTGATCAGTGGCAGTTCATTGAGACCATAGATGAACAGTCAGTACTCATTACAAAGGCAAATAGGGAAATACACAGAGCAAGAGCAAGCCTTGGCAACATGCCTGATGCTGCCAATAGGATGATCAACATATTGAATAACAGGACAAGCTCTCAACTGACCACCATGGGAATTGCTCACAGGACTGAGACAATCTCAATGGTTAAAAGGGTCCTGACATTAAGAAACCTGGTTGGAACATTGGAAAGGAGAACCCAAGACATGCAGACCGAAATCAACAAGTTCATGGACAGGTTTCAGGTATTACAAAACAGAGGCCTCCCCAGCATACTAAGCAGTGTGGGAAGACTGCTCACCCATGAAAATTATGCTAAAAGGGTCAATGCCTTTGCTGCAAGTCAAATTGCAGGACAGCCCAGCACTTCAGCAGAATCAGGGCCAGCATCAGGGCAGACTCTATATAATAGGGTGGAAAACCTGTTTTTCATTATGAACGAGATCAATCATCTGTTCGATGTGCCTCCAAATTTCTATAAATATACAGAAGCAGATGAAACCATAGAGGCAATTGTGAAGCACCAATTGCCCACACAGGAAGTCTGGAATAAATTGACACAGCTAATATTATCAAGCCAGAACCTGTAATGTTATGTTTTGTCAAATTTATAAGTGATCATACACAGGGAAAATTTTGGTAGATGAGCATACAGAGGAAAGATGAAAGGCTGAGCCAACTCAGCAGGGCTATTCGGTCACCACAGCAGCAAGCACAGTCACAGGTGGCAGGGCCCAGAAGATACAGCGCAGCAAACGTAAAGACACATTTTCCAACATTAAAGCAAAGCGTTCCAACCGACTCAGTGACCTCCAAAGGTCAAAATATCCTCTGACAGACTTAAAGAGCAGTTATGCTGCATTTAGAGCTGTAATAACTTCTTTTCTACTTTTCTGTACGAAGTAATGAAGATATTTTTCTCTCAGATGACTCAATGCCTGAGATATTTTGTATAAACATTTCTATAAGATCCCCTTCGCATGAGTTTGCAAAGGGTTGTTGTTGATTTCATTTCTATACTTCTGTTGCTGTATAACTCTCAGAGAAATAATACAAAAGGTGGATGGAATTTCCAAAGCTCTGTGTTCCTTGATGCACTGTGGTGGCTGGCTGATTGTTACAGGATTCCTGCATGTTTCATAGCACAATAAGTCTTCTTTTAACCTCTGTGTTATATGTTTTCTAGTCTTTCATGTTCTTTCATGTTTCTGTGTTTTACACTTAATGGCAAAGTAAAAGAATAGTTCCAGGATTTAATCGCAGATTACCCTGGACTCAATCTAAGCTGTTATAAATGTTTTCTTCCAGATAGAGTAAATAAGGTGTAATTCTTAATTGCTACACTTTCAAGCTATATCTCTCACTGTGATAAATATTTTCAGGAATTCAAGTTTGCTCCTGAGGCATCTATCTCTTCCCCACACCCCAGCTTTAGTGGAAAATTCTTAAATGCTTTTCACTGGTTGTTTACATGTCACCATCATAATCTAACTTTGTTATATGAAATATTTAATTGGCCCTGTAATCTCAGTAAATCACCTCAAGGTTTCTAAACACTTATAGCCACAGACTCCATTGCCCAATGAAATAAACTCATCTGCAGATTGCACACTTCAAGTACAGAAAGATATCCCTCAACCAAAGCATAAAACTAAACACCCTCATTTCATAGCTAGCCTAAAATCATTTCAAAACAGAGACAAATTATAAAGAGAGAGCCCTCTCTGATTACAGTGTGGCTAGGCACTGTAATCCAAAGATTGGTTAGTGGTTACCCCGGCCGTATTCCCTTGGGAGTCATAGGGAACAACCTGGGTGTTAACAGGGGGGACCTGGCTCACTCTTAGTTGTGAGTAGGGACTTGAAGTTAAAAAAAATGATATTTAAAATGCAAACCAACCAATAAGATGATCGAAAACAACACTACATGCATAGACACATGATACCTAGGTTTACACAGCGAATGCATAGTAGAGGAAAATGTGTGTCGAAGGTTATCATATACTTGGCTTATTTATGACTATGTGGGTAGTTGGAATGTGTTATAATAGGTTCAAGCAACGTGAATGATTGAACAGAAAGGAGAAAGAGCCTTACTTAGAAACCCGAGAGCGTTTTCACCTCCTTGTGCAGTAGTTTCCATCGACTGTTTCCCACAAGCTTTAAATATTCTTCTTCAGCTTCTGAAACCTTATTGCACCTTGACACTACTCCAGAGCTAGGAATGAATCACATATGAGGGAGAATGATAGATGTTCAAGGAAATTTGAATTTTATGCCACCCAAAACCTCTTTCTTGTCATGATGGTGGTTTTGAATGATGAAAGTGAGGTGACATGAGAGGGTACTTTTACAATCATGAGTAGGACATGACACTAACTGACTCATATGATTGACATGACCTCCACCACTAACTTATAATGATAAAATTCCTCATGACATGACCCCTTTCGCTCTCATAATAACCCTTTTATGACACAAATATTTACAATGACTTTGACCAATTTGACTCTTTTGTAAAAAGACCCCTTAGACTATGAGACTCATGAAAACATAAGTTAAATTTTACAAAAGACCCCCAAATGAATAGAAAGATATAAAAACTATGATCCCTATATTATAGGACCCTAAAATTGGCTCCAATGGGGATGACAACCTCCCTGTGAGGTTCCAAGAGAACCATAGACTAGTACCCTGAACCATTGGGCAATGGATCCTAACTACATTTTGCAAACTAATGCTGAGACTGAAACCACTGTACATTATGAAAATCACAACTGCACAATGCTGGAAAAAGATGTTCAAACAACAATATGAAAATACACATGCTGAAAGAGATGCTTGCCAAGAAAGCTTATTGCACACCATGTCTTACTTATCTTACTTTGTTGAGTACAAGTGTTGAATCAAGTGATCTCAAATTTCTAGTAAAGCCAATCAAGTAGTTGTTCACATAATTGATTTCTTGATTGTGCTTCAACAAGATAAAAATTGGAACATTAAATGGCATAAGCAACTCAAAACTCAAACCGAATCCAATCTTTGCATTGGTGAAAAAAATAAGATCTACCTTGACTGATGATTCCAATAGGCTTGTAAAAGGATCCTCAAATGAATGAACAATGAAGTTCATCTCATCCGACAAATTATAATTTAGCTCCAGGTGATATACATACCATGAATACAAACCTTTATATGCATCATTTATTTCATGGAATTTGATCTTATAGCTATCATGATAGGGTTGCCAACCTCCATTTGACTTTTGTAATGGAACCCCTGCTGGACAAAACAATGATGTTGGCTGCCAAACTAAGTCTTCATCACCCCTGTTTTCAAGCTCACAACTATCTAAAGGAGGAGAATTTTGACTGTATAAACCATCCAAATAACTAGCCATTGGATCATTGGAAACTTGAGAAGACCGCTCCAATTTATTCTGTATTGTTTCCAATGAGACCATATGATCCTTCATAGGCTCACAATTCTTTGCCTGGGTGATAGTTTAATTTTTTTCTTGAGGAACTCAAAATGAGAAAAACTAAATGGTATATAACTACCTTGAATTAATTCACCATGCTCTTCATGTTTTAGCCCTTGAACTGCATCTTCAATCTCGTGGTTACTTAATGATTGTGATTTTGAACTAAATAAGTCTTCCATATAACAAGTATCAGGATCATCAAATACATAAGAAAGTTTATGCCAATCTATGCTATTGTCAGCTTGCTTTCCTTCTTCATTAGTAACCTTATAATTTTCTTTCAACAGTTCAAATGAGGCAAATGATAAGGGTAGAGGGTTTCCATCAACAAACTCATTGTTTTCCTCATGTTCTATCTCAATACTATGAGACTACTGATTTATAACAATATGAAATTTCTCCTTCAGTAATTGAAATGAAGAAAAACACAAGGGTAGCGTTTCTTCACCTGATTGGGTATCTTCTTTATATTCTTCCTTTCCATCATAACTAACACAACTAGACTAACTGATTTCTATAAGTTGTTGTAACTGAACATTCTCTTGCTAAGAACATGATGTTAGTTTCTCTTCATGACTGTCTTCAAGTGAATATATAAAACAATCAGTTTCTAGCTCATGGTGACATGAATCAACAACCTCTCCTTCTTCTGCAAAATTTTCTTGGAAAGGAATTTTTCTTCACTGCTCTCTTTGTCTTATTTGATTCTGCGACCTTTTAAAGTTCATATTCCTAATTTGTGGAGCAAGTTGTTGGTCCCTTACAACAGACTTGTTGTCTAAGGTGAGTTTCTCCATCATTTTCTCCATAGTCTTCATCATAACATCTAATCTGGTATCCAAAGATATGGTAGCTTCTTCCTTGACTACTGTCCTTTTTTCTGTTTTCATTTAGCCTTTTTAGTAAGCAAGTTAACCTCTACTCCCACTACATCATTATGCATATCTTCAAGAGTTTTTGGATTTCTTTCTCTCAATTGATAGGCCATTTCAACATCAAAGCCATCTGGGTAATAAAGTATAGCCAAACCTGGGAGAGGCTTTATGTCAGCAGGTATGGAATTGTAAATTTTATTAAATATGACTATGAACTCCTGCACTGTCTCACTAGGCTACCTATTTAGATTCCTATACTTGGCCATAATATGAAAAGGGTTAGATATCATTTTTGGGATTCAACTGCGTTAAGTAAGTCATTCAAACGTATGACCATTTCCATGAGAGGTAGTCGTAACTGACTAATTTCTCATGATTTTTGAATAGTTCACTTAGCACTCATTGCATCAGGTGATGCTCACAGGGGTGAAGAAGTGGGATTGAAACTAGTGAAATGTGGAGAACGAATCACATAGCATCAATCATCACTTCCGGGGCTTGCACCCGGTAACCAGGACTTCCCAGGAGGTCACCCATCCCAGAACTCCTCTGGCTCAAGCACGCTTAACTGTGGAGTTTTTCCCCACAATCAAGCCCGCTTAGCTTGCTACCCCATTTGCAAAACCTTAGCAAGTATTGTGCCTCATGAACCATTCAAGTAGAGATCCCTTGACTCTTTTTGAATTTAAGTATGGGGGATTTACGCAGTGCATTATATTAGATATCATTTTTGGGATTCAACTGCGTTAAGTAAGTCATTCAAACGTATGACCATTTCCATGAGAGGTAGTCGTAACTGACTAATTTCTCATGATTTTTGAATAGTTCACTTAGCACTCATTGCATCAGGTGATGCTCACAGGGGTGAAGAAGTGGGATTGAAACTAGTGAAATGTGGAGAACGAATCACATAGCATCAATCATCACTTCCGGGGCTTGCACCCGGTAACCAGGACTTCCCAGGAGGTCACCCATCCCAGAACTCCTCTGGCTCAAGCGCGCTTAACTGTGGAGTTTTTCCCCACAATCAAGCCCACTTAGCTTGCTACCCCATTTGCAAAACCTTAGCAAGTATTGTGCCTCATGAACCATTCAAGTAGAGATCCCTTGACTCTTTTTGAATTTAAGTATGGGGGATTTACGCAGTGCATTATATTAGATATCATTTTTGGGATTCAACTGCGTTAAGTAAGTCATTCAAACGTATGACCATTTCCATGAGAGGTAGTCGTAACTGACTAATTTCTCATGATTTTTGAATAGTTCACTTAGCACTCATTGCATCAGGTGATGCTCACAGGGGTGAAGAAGTGGGATTGAAACTAGTGAAATGTGGAGAACGAATCACATAGCATCAATCATCACTTCCGGGGCTTGCACCCGGTAACCAGGACTTCCCAGGAGGTCACCCATCCCAGAACTCCTCTGGCTCAAGCGCGCTTAACTGTGGAGTTTTTCCCCACAATCAAGCCCACTTAGCTTGCTACCCCATTTGCAAAACCTTAGCAAGTATTGTGCCTCATGAACCATTCAAGTAGAGATCCCTTGACTCTTTTTGAATTTAAGTATGGGGGATTTACGCAGTGCATTATATTAGATATCATTTTTGGGATTCAACTGCGTTAAGTAAGTCATTCAAACGTATGACCATTTCCATGAGAGGTAGTCGTAACTGACTAATTTCTCATGATTTTTGAATAGTTCACTTAGCACTCATTGCATCAGGTGATGCTCACAGGGGTGAAGAAGTGGGATTGAAACTAGTGAAATGTGGAGAACGAATCACATAGCATCAATCATCACTTCCGGGGCTTGCACCCGGTAAAGTCCTGGTTACCGGGTGCAAGCCCCGGAAGTGATGATTGATGCTATGTGATTCGTTCTCCACATTTCACTAGTTTCAATCCCACTTCTTCACCCCTGTGAGCATCACCTGATGCAATGAGTGCTAAGTGAACTATTCAAAAATCATGAGAAATTAGTCAGTTACGACTACCTCTCATGGAAATGGTCATACGTTTGAATGACTTACTTAACGCAGTTGAATCCCAAAAATGATATCTAATATAATGCACTGCGTAAATCCCCCATACTTAAATTCAAAAAGAGTCAAGAGATCTCTACTTGAATGGTTCATGAGGCACAATACTTGCTAAGGTTTTGCAAATGGGGTAGCAAGCTAAGTGGGCTTGATTGTGGGGAAAAACTCCACAGTTAAGCGCGCTTGAGCCAGAGGAGTTCTGGGATGGGTGACCTCCTGGGAAGTCCTGGTTACCGGGTGCAAGCCCCGGAAGTGATGATTGATGCTATGTGATTCGTTCTCCACATTTCACTAGTTTCAATCCCACTTCTTCACCCCTGTGAGCATCACCTGATGCAATGAGTGCTAAGTGAACTATTCAAAAATCATGAGAAATTAGTCAGTTACGACTACCTCTCATGGAAATGGTCATACGTTTGAATGACTTACTTAACGCAGTTGAATCCCAAAAATGATATCTAATATAATGCACTGCGTAAATCCCCCATACTTAAATGAAAAGGGTTCTTTTTAACCTCCCACCTATCAAAGAAAGTGTGCTCAAACTATTGGACATTAGTAATACTTCTAGCTGCCAAACTTTTATACCACTTCCTAACCTCTCCTAAAATGCTTTGAGCTAAAAGCCTCATTTGAACATCATCATGATCAACTTCTTCAAGATTTGCAAATTCATTCATTTTGTCTATGTGTTGTTGTGTTGTAGTGGGTCTAGTCCATCAAATTGAGGTAACGTTTGACCATAGTTTTGTGCTAAATCATGTAAAGAAGCTTGCAGATTTAATGGAGCATATATGGAAGCAATCATGGCGGTGCTTTTTGTTGGACACCTAATCCTCTATGTGTTGGTGTGGAATGTGAACAACCACCAGAGTCCAAGAGACCTTGGAATATGGAATCCAACGGTCACTCCAATGTACTATAAATGTATACCATGTCAATAATATATGCACCTCAATGTTTATCATTCATATTCCGCCTTCGCCATGTATGTGTTTAACATGGTATCAAAGTGGGCGTTCTCCTACCTTGCCTCATTTTGAGCCACTGATTTTGTGATTTCTATATGCATGAAAGTTCGGCTATGAGTCGTGCATTTGATGAATATCCTATCAGCTATATTTTAGCTGCATTCTCTACCTTAGTAACTCGCATTTGATGAATATCCTATCAACTATATTTTAGCTGCATTCTCTGCCTTAGTAACTCCTTATTGATGCTCTATCTATTCTAATGATATGCTTTCTGATGCTCTATCCACTCGAAGGACCTGAAATCTGTGCATCACTTATACACATAAAATTCTAGCTTGCATAATTGTTATCACTCAGAATTTTCTCTAGAAGTTATTAGAAGAAAGAAAATGACTGAGGTAACCACAAACCAACTTTTAAGCATAGGCTCTAGCCAACCTATGGCTCAAAGATGGCTCTCTCTCTATGATTTAGCTTTGTTTACTGGGATTTTAGGCTAGTTCTGAATGTCCAGGGGGTTTTTGATTTGTATTGAAGATTGGATGGTGGAATCCTTGAAACAGATGGATAGAATGATGTCTTTAGATCATTGGGCTATGGAGTCAACATAAGGGCGACAGGACTAGAATTAACTCACTAAAGGGAATATTCAAAGGGAAAGATAGCATAGTAGAGTGCAGGTGTTTGGGCTAGAGGGGTGAAATGGTTTGAATCAGGGTGAGAGAGCAATCAAGAATTCCGGGACTTAAACAAAGAATAGAGGGAA
Organism: Pinus tabuliformis; assembly: GCA_031772625.1. Classification (NCBI taxonomy): domain Eukaryota; kingdom Viridiplantae; phylum Streptophyta; class Pinopsida; order Pinales; family Pinaceae; genus Pinus; species Pinus tabuliformis. The sequence goes on along the minus strand of CM062811.1, from coordinate 1,145,670,378 downwards.
ATCGTAAACAAAGGGCAATTAAGAATCCTTTGTTATAGATTATAAAGAGAAAACCTAACTAAGGAGAAATTAACAATTCCTTAACTTAGATATCAGTAGAAAACATTTAAATGCATGACAGTTAAAACATAGTGCAATTGAGAAAATTCTAAGATATCATTCCATGTTATAGCATTCAGATTCAGATGTATATTGTGGAAATTTTTTTAAGAAAGAAAACAATCAACGTGAGAAAATACTTATTTGCACTTTGCTCAACACATGAATCCTGTGAAATATCTTGTCTTTATTCATCAATCCAGATTGTTGGTCCAGTCAGTGATACAATAGCTTACAATCTCTTGATCAAGAAGTCTATAGAAATGTCTAAGAATCCACCCTACATACTTCGAATTGTGAATTGATTTAATGTAGGAAACACAAAATATCTTCTTGAAAGAAGATAGAGACAACTATTGAACTCCTTTCATGCTGTCCCTTTTATTGTGGTACTGGTGGCTTTTATGGTTTGGTTTATAGACCTTTATGTTGGCTTGCTGTTATGGTCTTTTATGTTGGAATATTCTTTAAATTTATCTTTCACCTGATACTCTTTGGCACTGATACTTTTTAACCATGCTGACCCGTTTTAATCTGTTTACCTAGCTGTTCTACTTTTACTGTACAATAGCCTTTTTACTGTAAATTTCTTACAGTAAATCAGTCATCTTTTCCCACCATTCAGCATTAGGTAACTTGACATTCATCATTCACCTATATATCTCATCAGCCTCGGTATACTTTGAAAAATTGGTCTTGGTAATGAATAAATGTTTTATCTCATGCTAGAGAAAAAACAAGTTCTCAAATGTATTATACAAAACTTTGCCTGTTGGTAGTGCTTTTATTGTTGAAGTGCTAGCTTGTTCTTTAGCCAACTGCATGAGTCTCTTATCATAGTCCTGTTGTGCCATAAGTTTGTCATCAATGACCAATGGATTGGGTAATCCTTTCTCCCTCAAAATTTGGAACTTAGCCATGAATCTATCAATGGCTACCTGCATGTTCTGGCACTTTTCCTCCAAATTTAGCATTAGGTTTCTCTTGGAAAGGACCTTTTTTATTTCCAAAATGGTTTCGGTTCTATCTTCTATATGCAACTCATGAAGCTCATACCTGTTTTTTCTGTTAAGGAAGTGGATGAGTCTATTGGCATCCTTAGGCATGTCTCCCAATTCCTCCTTGACCTTTTTCATAGCTTGTGTAGCTATCTTTATCAATTCTATCTGCTCAAACATAACTTGAATAGATAGCCAAATATCGTTGATAGAGTCAATGATATTGGCCCATAATAGTTCCTTGGCTTATCCAAGGGGTTTCTCTAATGTCAAATCTTTCTCCATAGCTTTGACTATTTCACCCATTCTATTAGCCTTTTGTGCCTCTTCCTTTTGCATAATCTGGGCAAGTTTGTAGTCAGTTTCTAAACTTGCCACCTTTTCTCTTAGTTTATTCATTTCTATAGTCTAGATTGACATTTCATTCATGACTGTGATTAATTTGTCTGCCTCTTCTCTTGAAGTACCTGCTATTGTAGATTGCTGTGACTGACAATGATGTGGCAGGTGGAGCTGTAGGTGCTAGTGAAGCTGCCAGTGTGGAAGGGACTGCTGTAGATACCGTAGGGATGACGTTTGCAAAAGTTGTGGCAATGTCAGTTTGTTTTAATTGGATCAAGTTATACAATTCTTTCTCAGTCTCCCTTAGTTGATCGTTGAGTCATAGGACCAAGTCTATCAACTCCTCATGCTTGTGCTGGGTCTCCAAAACTTCAAGTGTTTGAGGATGTTGCAGCTGGGGTATTTTTAATTGCTTCTTAAGTGCAACAATATCATCGTTTTTCTTCTTTATGAGCTGCTCTGTGGCTTTAATATCTTTAGGATCATGTCCCAAATCAATAACTAAGTCTTCCAAAGACTTAATCCTGGTATCCTTGGCATGTGAGGAGGCCTTCTCCAACTGAAACTGTGTCGAGATATTATTCAATGAATTCTGTAGTTGATGGGCAGCTATGGCCTTACCTGTAAGGGTGGAGTATATTATCTCTCTAGCCTATTTATGCAATTCTATCTGGTATATGGGATGAATATCCCTTGCCAATACTTCAAAGTCAACCCTCTTGAAGTCTGATGATGTCTTGGGCTGCTGTGCTATAGGTTTGATAAAGGACATTTGAAGCTTTCCCTCCTTGATCTCAAAAGCTAACACCAACCTTGTTTGATTTGTGGGAGTGAGTTTTAGATATTGAGAATATGTCTGAGCTTTGAGCTTCTCATTCCTCATTTTAATGACTTTATACTTTTCCTTTATGTCCTAGTCCTTGTCAGGAGGTCTACTGAATGAAGACACTTCCACACTTAGCTGCCTTTCCAACATCTGAGTCTGTGATGTGGATGGGTCTTGTATGTCTCTAGATGGAGTTGTGGCCCTGCTTCTATGTCCTTCTATGTTGGTCACTTGTGTTGATCCTTTTGTATCTTCCTGTTCAGAAATACGATTGAGCCTTTGCCTCTTGCTGTGACTGGTTTCACACTCTACATTAGATGTATCCATGCCTGAAGTGGAATCTCCCTCTCTGTTTCTCTTGGGATTTCTTTCTTCATTTTGGGGAGTCTGCATGATAAGAGGGGTACTCATGATGGCTTCTTGCTATTCAGGTACCTGTAGAAACGAGTTCTCATTAACCTGCCTCTCTAAATCAATCAAGGTATTTTTAATGTCTACCTTTGTACTATCTCTATCTATAAGAGCGTTCTCCAACCACTCAGATTGATTGGCATATGCTTCTATCGTAGGTATGGGGTGATGAATGTAAGGCCCCAGTTTTACCTTTTGCCTAAGTCTGGTCATGAATCTTTGAGGGTTATATCTCCACATGAAACTTTTTTGGAATTTCATTTCTTGCAAACTGTGACTTGCCTCCTCCCTCGCTTCTCTAGAATTATAGATGAAAGGGCCCAATTGATTTTTGAATCTAAACTGGGTTTTCTTCTTGGCCGAAACAAAATTGACTTCATCTGAGTTCATTATTTTCCTATAATACTCCAAAGAAAATAACCTCATGGGGAGGTATTTGGGTAGTTTATATGGTGCAAGTTGGCACCCATAGATCCTTATCTCTGTGTGGTTTTGGTAAAGGTACCAATCTCCCACTTTGGTTTGCTTGGATAGCTGGAGGACTCTTTTTATCTCTGGACTTATCCTAGGTGGAGGATTTCCTGTCAGCATAGTCATGACTGGATGAACAAAAGAATCTATGAAATCTGAATAGGTGTATGGTGATCCAAATTTGTGGAACAGTGGGGTCCAAAAAATGACAGACTTGGGCTAGCCTTTGGTATCAAGCTTATGGAGAGTGAAAGGAAACCTATATGATGGATAATACAAAAATAGGTGGTATAATACAGATGAGTATTTGAATACTCTCTCATTGCTCATTCTAGTAAACTGCTCATGCATTCTATCAGCTATAAACTGGGCATAATCATACATGGTTGCAGGAGGCTGTCCTGGGGTGTAAATGGACATGAAGGAAAGTATAAGCTCATCAATGTATTCACTTGTAGTGTAGCCCAAAATACATGATATCATGGTCACAATATGCTTACTCCTTGTAGAGAAAATAGCTAACATATATGAAGGGGGATATTTAGGAATGTGTTTTTCTTATACAATGAAAGTTTGGAGTAATTGGGCCAATCTGGATGGACTTAACTTGGTGTACTGGTCTATCAAATCTCCAATTGAGAGTGGGGTTAGATTTGGTCCTGGTTGGAAATGTAACATTTCATTGATGGATTCAACTGTGATAGTAAACAAAACCTTTTGCTCATGAGACATGATAGTTCTATGGCTAGGGACGTAGCATGCATGGCACATATGAACAATTTTTGGGAAGATATGTACTTGGGGGAACTGATATCTAGGAAAATTGGACTCCCAAAGGCCAATATCATCTAAATGGTTCAGGTGTCTGTCTTTTCTCAAACAAGGAGTTTTGAGTAGAGCTCCGAAGCACTTGTATGTTTAATTTGGAAGTATTTGTTAGCCAGGGGAAGGTGGTATAGGTCTAAATGTGGATTTGTCACAGGACTGATGTCCATGGAGATAGGGGAAGCCATTATTTAGTTCTTGTGGATTTAAATTAGGTGCTGAGGGTTTATTCAGAGGTTTTGAACAGAAATTGGAAACTTTTAGAGGGTTTGGCCACAGGTTTTCAAATTTAAGGTACTTTTCAATTAATTTTACTTAATGCAAATACTTGACAAGCTAAACGTTTCCAAATTTGAATAGGGAGTGGTATTCTATGGTGAAATACCTGGAATTGGGCGAATTGGCTTCAAGTTGATGGTTCACGGTAGCTACAAAGGTTTGTATGGTTCTGGTACGGACTGAGAGGTCAGTTGGGTCATCTACTGCATCTCTTGGAGAAAATTTGGAGGTCTGTTGGTAAGTTCGACGTTTGCAGGAGTCACAAAGGTTTTCAAATTTTTACAAAGAAAATGAGTGAAAAGGGCGAAAAGAGGTCTTTGTGGCCTTTTATAAGAAAACAATTAATTTTGGTGGGTTCATTTACAAATGAACAGTTGGCGGTTTTTTCGGTTAAGCGGGGAAGCGGTATTGGGGGGCCATCGCACCGTTTTTGTGGCGGGGGCGGTATTTGGGAGGGGTCACCCGATGTACTCCAGTGTTTGACACGTAGCAGTAGGGGGGTCGGGGAAAACTGCTTTATCGGGTAGGTAAAGGTCGGCGATTGGGTTCAGCTAATATGACTGTAGGCCATCAGATGAGAGAGATGATGATCAAACGGGAGTCGGGTGAAGGAATTGCACGGGGGATAAAGCAAAGGCTTTGGGGGGGGGGGCATAGCTTTAAAATTTGGCAATATGGGATTAGTTTAGGTTTTAATCACTGGATTAGTAGATCAGGTGCTGCTTAATGACAGGATTAGGCGATCGGGTGGGGTTAAATGATGGGATTAATAAATTTGTCGGGATATGGGGTAAAGTGTTTATAACTAAACTATGGGTTGGGTTATTTATATAAAGGAATTAATTAATACAGGATGATGGAATTTTGGGGATTATATAATAAAATTAAAAATTAGTATGAAGTGAATGGGTGGAGTGGGTAATATCCCTTAAGCATAATGTGACATGTAATATTTGCGCGCTTTATATACACTTAATACTTAGGATAAAGTTATTTTGTGGGTTTTGAATGAAATATGTTTTAATGTGGGGGGGTTTACTTTTCCTAGGTAAATGAATTTTAACCTTAGGAAAAGGTGTTTTGTTAGGCTAATGAGGGGAAATGAAGGGAAATGAATTTATGAAGGGGATTCTAAAACTTGATGTCCATAAGTTATTAAGCTGAGGGTCTAGTCCCTCCAAAAGTCAGAGAAATGCTCTGAGCCTCTTTGACTTGAAGGATTTCAAGTATTAGAATGCTTTGTCGTGGATGGGGAAATTAGTAAGTAAAAGGGCTAACAAATAATGATGGGGAGTTAATTACTTGAACATGTAAACCATTGCTTTTGCCTTGTCAAGTGCTCATGTACATTTAAAACATATAATCAAGCATAAAGAATTGGATTTTATCAAATCAACTTTGTAGTTGTGCAACCTTTCTTCTACTTACCCATCACTTACCCTACCATTTTTTCTTCATTTTGTTTGGATGCATTTAGGCTAGCAAACACAAAATTCAAAACATGAAATAGCCAAGTTTAAACAATTTAACCATCATGGATTGTGGCATGAGTAACAAGTTGCACACAATCATTATTATGCATAAAAGTAAATAGTAGTGGAATTTTGACTTGCACACTTTCATGGTCTCTTTTGTTTTTTGGAGTTCATATATTTTCATTATTTTTGACCTTTTCTCCTTCTTTTTTGTCCTTTGATTTTTATTTTAGGACATACCCTCTTTACATTTTTTAACTTTTTAAATATGAAAAACATTTGCAGAAAGCAAATGTATGTACAATATTACAAGGCTTAACCTTAGTCATTCAAAATTATGACTCTTATTGGTATAGGAACCTAACAATGGCTCCACTTGGGGATGGAATTTCTTAGTGAAATTTCAAGAAATTTCAAGATCAGTGGCCTCTGAATTGTTGCCGATGTTGCCTTGTAAAGTGTCCTTATGCAAATATGCATTATTGATACTTATGATAGTAAATATTTTAAATCTTAGCGCCTTCTCTTCGGGCTTCCACTTCAAAGATCACCACCCAATCCACACTAGACTTTGTAAAATAAAGTATGTACAAAATGGGAAATGAATAATTAGTAACTTGGTTCAAAGTAATGTTTTACCATTCGACCATTCACTGGCCCACCTTCTGCATATGTACAATCAATTTCTCGAAAAAATAAAGCATTGTTTCCTCTGTAAGCATAAATGACATAGGGACCTTTCCATAGGAAATTAAATTTCCCATTTTTACCTTTAACTTCCCTCCTTGAATCCCACTTGAGTACTTTGTCACCAAGGTAGAAATCTTTAGCCTTAGTTCTCTGGTGACCGAGTCCCCGGCATATACCCATACTTGGCAACACATCATGCCAAGGTTACCCAGCTTATACCCACAGTATGCATATTAACAATGCATCCACACCTTTTTCCCAGGTATTTAACTCTGCATGGAGTCAAATCTTCAGACCATAAATGGTCAAGGCCCTTTATAAGTTCCTTTTATCGGAACTTCAATCACCCCGCCTGAAACCTCCTATCGACGCTCTTCCACTTTATAACCCATTACAAAGGGAAAATCCATTTACAAAGGGAAATACTCCCAAAACACATTTTCCGCCCTTGGTACGACCTCTGCACATTACCCGAGGATACTTTCATCACAATCGGCTATCGCTCCCATCGAGGTTTATACATACATATATGCATCCCCTCTTCTCCGACTCCGATATTCACCTATCAGAACATTTAAACACTCGAAAACCTTCGGCACAACACTTAATACAAATGCAAAGGAATACATTAAACTCCGCTCTGAACACATATACCTGGACTTCAAATTCTATATATTTGCGTTCATAATTTCATCATGTCCGCTCCTCCGTATCAATTCTTCCGCTGCTCTGATTGCCAACCTCCGATTCAATCTCCACCGTCCATCTCGTTGTCGATCCAACGGCTATCGGCGCATTGCCGATCGACCTGTCGGCGTTCCACTACCTCTGCGCTTGACCTCTACGACTACTTCGATATGCGATTAGCACTTTGGATCTAGACCGTCGATCTGGATCTTGATCCGATGGTCCTCATTTAATCACGTGATCATGATTGCTCAACTCAAAGGCTCGTTCCAATGACTTAAAAATGGATTCCGCCGCTGCGATTTGATCTCAACCGTTGATCTATGAGATCTAACGGCTGCTGTGCATCACTTTACACTTCTCTGCAATTCCTTTTACTTAGAAATTTTACGTTGTTTCAGTGGTTTCTTTGTTTTATTCAGGGCTTCAACTTCCGCCTTTCCACTGCTTAAACACTCTGAGCTTAACTCCTCATTTAATCTTCACTCCACTCCTTTTCTCCAGAGCTTCACCTTGCTTCCTCAATTGGATTCAAAGACCTATTTTATGATTCATATAAACCATTTTACGCCTCTGCGTATCCTTCAGAACTCTACCTGCAATCATCTGTCACAGAACCTACGAGTTTACAGTTTATATGCAATTTAGTCATTCAATATGCATTGACACACTTGCACAGTTCCGAATGAACCTCTGTATATATAAAAATAAATAATTAATTACATATCCAAGACTCTCTATCTCGCACAAGCATAATCTTCAATTATCAATGGCCTCCTCCTCTTTACTCTTCCCGTAGGCTTACATTTAAGCCCAGAATGGTTTAGTTGAACTATTCCTGGGTTGACTCCTAAATCTAGTGAACTGACTCCTAGATACACTCTATCCACTTCTACTCTAATTAATTCCTAAAAGCCCTCTCTTGTTCCTTGAATCATGGAACTGTTTAAGAGTCCTAATTGACTTTAGACTCTTTTGTCATTATTCCCACTCATGTTCTCATTTATTTGAGAGCATTTACATATTCTCCCATTATCTAATTAAATCACTTAAAAGCCTAAATATTACATTGACTTGAGACTTAGGAAAATAATTTCCCTAAAACACATGACCCCCTATGTCTACTAATTACAATGGTTGAATGCTCCTGCATCAGACTGCCAAAGTAGAAAATATTCATGATCTCCTGATCATGTGCCTTCTGATCTTTGCCTTCCTGGATCCCACACTTTGTTCTGTAGCTGTCCACATGCTTTGTTCCTTTGCTGCTATTGTATGTCTGCTGTCTTCTGGTTCATTCTTCTTTCTTTTCTTTTCTTCTCAATCAGTTTCACATTCTGATTGATCACTCCTTCTATCATTAGCTTCCTCCACCTGAGCTGCTTTATCATCATCTGCCACAACTCTTCAATCTCTATGTCCAACACATATTTGGACTAGTACATATCTTTCTTTTCTCTAATCTTCAGATTATTGTTTCTTTCCTCTATCTTCCGCACCTTTATGTTCTTCTTCAAATCTTTTTCATCATCTGCAACAAGCCTCTGCTACAGCTAGTCCTCCTGGCTGCAATCTTACCTCACTAAGCTCTCCTCACTCAATCTTTTGGTAAACATGGTCCTCTGTCTGGAACCTCCTCTTGAGCAACACCTTTGCTCCTTCTCAGCTTCTGCAATCTCTCACTCTCTCTTGAGAACACTTCAGCTGTCCTCTCTGTCCAATTTCTTGTTGGATTCTTCAGGTTCACTGCCACTTCTCCTTCAGAGTATTTGCCTTACTCTGCCTTCAAGAACGCATCTAGTTCTCCTCTCACAGCTTCTCTTGCTGTCCTTTGCTGAGATATTTTTATCTACAACAAACAATCTTCAATTCAACTTTGAGATAAAAACACACTGTCTTACCTTCAAGATCTATGCATGATCTTGCTTCACCATTCTTCTGCACTTTGAATGGCTTGTCTTCTATTTGGTCTCTGTTACACTAAAATTTGTCACCATGACTATTTGCAGTTAGTATGGCTCCATCAACTGTCATACTATCCTCCTTGGCAAGTCTTATACCTCTGCTCTTCATGTCAAACTCCAAGAAAGAGAGAAAGTCTTTAAAAATCTATATAACTCTGGGTACGCAGTTTCTCTTAGCCTTACCTGCGTGTACGCACCTCAAGTTCACATTCCCTGCGTACTTGTACGCTCTGTCTGTAAAGGGGTGGGTGCGTACCCCTGTAAAGGTCAAAAGGCGCGAGTTTTACTTCAAAAAAGTTACTTGTGGTCGATTCTAGAGCATTCTAGAAGTTTGTTTGACGTGTATTGAGCGCCTCCAGATGGTTCATGTATCCCTATGAAAGAGGAACTTATCCCATCAAGAGGGGAGCTATCCCACTCAAAGAGGGGCTTATCCCATTGATGGTGGACCTGATTAACTTCCTCCAAAGCACTATAAATACAGGCATTGGGCCAGAGGGAGGGGAGGTTGAAAGCTGAACATTCCTAAGGGTAGATGTTGCTGGAATTAGGACTCCCTTATAGAGCTTGAGAGGAGAGATTCCCATCCTTTCTTAGCTTCATTTGGAAGTGGGTGAGCTGATCAAAGTAAAGGAGAACTCTTGCTGGACCCTGGGAGGGACCTGCACAACACCAAGGCACAGGTTGTAATGGTTTCTTTTGTTTCCACTTAATACAATTAAGCTCATTTTTCTCAACAGGTTGTTATACATGATTTGTTTCATATACTCCTTGGTCTGTATGATGAATATGTTTTATTTTATGAGTTATTCAGGTGCTATGTAATCGTTTGCTTGTTAGTGAATGCAGGTTTCGAAGAGAAGGAGGAGCTCATCCGGATCGGCGAGGATGAACTGCTACAAAGCGTTGGACTAAAGGTATGTTATAAACACCTGATTACTTGTATTCTAAATGCATATTTAGGGAAAGATAGTGTTTAATTGTCTTGTTTGTCACTAGAAAGCCTTAGCTTCTAGGGAGGTCGGTTTTGTCCGCAAAATTGACTCTTTCCGCATGACAAAATGGTGACTCCACTGGGGAATCCATGGATTTGATTGATTTCTCTTTTGATTGATACTTTGATTTGAGAAAAGTCGTTTTCTTTCTGGTTTTTGACTGAGTGACTGTGAATTTGGGTGGAATAGCTTAGGGTTAAGTTAGATTTTACTTTTCTTGGTTTTTGCTAGAAGTACGCAGCCTCTGCGTTAAGCACAGTGCGTACTTGTACGCACTGCAGCTTTGTACACAGAGCGTACACGCACCTGTGCAAACAGGTTGCCTGCGTACCTTGTCAAAAGTTGAGAAAATTTCAATTTTTCCTTTTTTGCCTCTTAGATTTTGTTTTTAATTTGTTTTTTCTGCCCAGATCCATTGGTTACCTATCAGAAGTCTTCATCTAAGCTTGTTTCATTAGTATCAAGGGTCTTAGTGAAATTCATAGAAGTTCTAGCCCTAGGGTTTGATTTTTGTATTGGTCCTGTAGTGACTTTGGCTTTAGAAGTTGTAAAACCTTGGATCGCCCTGGTCTTTTCAGTCTTCTTAGGAGTCGGACCTTTCATAAAATCCACCTGTGTGAGAAACCTACCCTTGTGTTGTCTCTTTGCGGAATTTCGAGAAAGCTTGTTGGTTAAAGTTGTGAATTTCATTCTTAAGAAAAAGAACAAAAGATTTTGATTTTTGTTTTTGACTGGTTTATGATTCTGCATGAACGAGTCCTTGGTTGAATTGTAACTGAGTAAAACATCCTGGAATTATACTTGGTAGGTTTTTGCCTCATTAGATTTACTTTTAGGTGAATTTCTCTTAGATTTGCTTTTGGGTGAAATTGAGTTGATTTAATTGTCATAGATTTTTTAAACTTGATTTTTGTTAAAGTAGTTTTACATGCTTTGTTAATATAGGAAAAAATACAAGAAATCTCTTTTGAAGAAAAGTTTGTTTTAGTAGCATTTGAAGTCTTTGAAAATAGAAAGGAATTTTCGTGAAATAATTAGTGGTCATGTGTTGTATGCTTTGGGAAAGATAAAGAATTTGTTTCTTTGATTTTCATTGCCAAGAAAGTTGTCTTTATATCAATTTTTCATTCTCCAACTCTCTTAGCTAAGGAATTCATTGAAAAAGAAAAATAGTTTAAATCATCCTAGGTGCATCTTTTTAGTGGATTTGAGTCGAGTCTACACACCATCAGTTTCATCTCCACTACCTTTTGTCCTAAAGAAAAGCCATAAAAAATTAACGCTTAAAGTAAAATTTACTTAGTAACTTTTTATTTACTAGGGCTCTGAAACACCAATATAGATCAGGCTAGTGTCTTGGAGTAGGAGAGTAATTAACTCTCCAAGACAGCAAAACCAAACAAGTAGCTCATCTTGTGGTAGGATAAATCCAACTGTTACATTTATGCTCTGGGAAAGCTCCTCTTAAAGGAGAAGCACGAGACCGTGTCCGAACCAGTGAGGGGATCAATCCTCCTTCATTGGGAAAGACGCCAGATACGCACGTACTACAAATGGTAAACCTCGGATTATTGTCGAGGAGCCTGGGGTCACTTGTCGGTAAACCTTGGATTATTGTCAAGGAGCCGGCAAGGGGATTGAGCTTGTTACTCTGCCCTTGCGTGTGGTTGAAGGGAAAGTACCCCTAGGGTCCTTTGGGTTAAGACTCTACCAGACTGAAAATTGCTTATTCAAGGAAACACACACACAGCCATTATCTTTACTTTAAGCAAATTCTAATGTTAAGGGTACGTACCTAAGGTCCTACGTTCGAGAAGGCCTTGAGGGTCCAAACCCTTCTTGGAGTTCCCTTCTTCTTCTTTGACCTGTAAAACAAACAAATCAAAGAACACAACAGTACATGGACAAATACTTATATGAAAACCATCTTCATGCCATAAAGTTAGTTATAAAAATCTTTAAGTAACTACTTGCATAAGAATTCAAGATAAGAATCTCATAAGCATAAAGAAAGATTGTTTCGGGAACCAAGACGTGTTTCTTTTATATAAAGGCAAACAAAGTACATATAATGGAAAGATATCACTTGAAACACCTTCAGCAGGCTCCAAGAAAAGCTTCCTCCCGGATTCGTTCCAGCCTCAAGCCTCCAACAAGAGCTCCTTCCAAGTCTTACTCAATGATGACATAAAGGATGGATGATCACCAATACACATGGAAACAAGGGTTTCCTATGCAAAATGGGGGAAGTGCAGAAGGCACCAAGGACTTCAGACCTGGTCTAAGGGGAAAAATCTCAGCATAATAATCTTGCTCTCTTTTCTCTCTCCCTTAGGCCTTCCCTTTGATGTCTTTTTATACCATCTCCAAAGTAGTTTTTTAGTTAGGAGTTGGTTGGGAACAGTTGGGCCACGGGCACTAACAGGTGATCAGCAGGTAAAACCCGCGATCTCCGCCCGAAAATGAGGAATTATTTATTTTTTTAAGTGTTTTAATACATACACGCAGGTTGGGTATACACAGACCCACGTGTACACGCGTTTAACTCAGGGCAATGTCGCATATAGGGAATAAAACACTGTTTTTTAAATTTTTGGACCAGGTCTGGAAGGAGGGGTTGCCCTAGGCCATGAGTGCAGCATCACAAACCATAAGAGTGAGATTTGGAGCTATAACAGATGCCCCCTAATATATGAGGTCAGAAGGGGAACATGATGGCCGAAATATATTATGTAAGTACATGGAAAGGAACTCTGTCGAAAAACCGAGGAGGACTGCACCAGAATTCAGCCTGCCAAGCCACCAAAAGGAGATCAGAAAGAAACACTGTCTGAGGCGGGCATACCCATGCTCAGGAAAAGTAAAGCATGTCCGCATATCAAGTACAAGCGGATCCACTAAGTATACAAGTATAAATGACTGGAAGATACATAATGGATCATCTGATCATAATGAGTAAGTACATGTTTGAATATCACATATAAGACTGTCAATGATGCTGAAAGATGCAACGAATCACTGATATCAAAGACTGATCCCAAAAGGTACCAACTGAACATGATGGAATAGGATGGTACTACACTGCAAACTCAGGTGCCAGCATATAGAATGTCGCCATGACTGACTGCAACATATAAGGTGGAGTGGTATCAACTAGCAGCAACAGGAGCAACTGTCAAGTGAACCAATGAATGCTGATACAACCTGAGGTCTTCATCGACAGCCGTGGTACATTTCTACACCATGGGAATAAATGATCTGAAGTCGACCATGTGAGAAATCGTTTGATTACCGGTCATTGATGTATACCGTTAACAAACGCGAGACTACTCACCGATATTGATAATGAGCGTCAAGGTACCCAGTACAATCTAACAAGTGTGAATAGATGAGCTGAAGTCGAACACCTGTAAGAATCTATCGATCAGGAGACAATGATGGTTTCCCACTGTCGATAGCGAAGGATCTGCCACTAATGACTGCAAACCCCAAGGTACTGCCAAATGGACTCTAGATCTTTGCCCCAGAGCAATGAGTCGGAGTCGATAGGGAAAGATCCGCTAGAAGGAAGGCATTAAGGCATCCTCCATGAATCTAGCGCGAGTGTAACCCGTAGGCCAATAATGTGGAAGGAATCGGACGAAAAAGATGTAGTAACCCAACCGAAGTACGTTTCCGGCGTACACAAGATGTGGCTAGCGCACGACAGAAACCCTCTGAACCAACCAATAATGAAAGCTGACACAGAGGCGAGGTATCCACCAATAGGGTCAAATGGAAACCAAGGTACTGCACGAATCCCAATGTGTGATAATGTATGCTGATGTCGAACACAAGGGAAACCAGTCAGTTAAAGACCCATGCTACTGATCGATGCTGAGCACAAGGTGACCTATCAATAATGAAAATAGGGCCAGGGTGCGGCTCTAGGCCTGTCCTCAGAGCAAGGTGTCGTCGTCAATAAGGACAAGACCCGCCAGCAAGAAGTCAATGGGGACCTTCTCAAACCGGCATGAGTAAAGGACCAATATAACTGATGTGATGATAGACATGACATTGACAACCAGGGATGGCCGACTGGAAAATGAGTCAAGAGATACCGCAGAAAGACCGACTCAGGCTAACTTCCCTTGAACAAAAGCACGACTCAATGTGACTATGTGGCAGCATATAATGAATCTGTATAAGTTCGTCCTGCAGGAGGCACGAATGAACCCTCCATATGATTGGAAGAGATAACCAATCGGGGGAGAACTGACTCGATAACAAGGTTATGGCGTACCTAAGTCAAACTAAATCCCACCCATGCGGAGGAGACTTTGTTTTGAGTGCTTTGTTCAAGGGCGACACGACTGACTCTAGCTGCCAACAATAAATGGAAATAATGTCCCTGTTCCCGCTCTTTTTGGAATATTTAATTTTTTTGTCTTTTTCTGATAAGCCGGAAAAAGAATAAAAGAATTCTATGGTACAATGGAAAGAACGAGTGTCGGTGAAACAGATGATCTAGTTCCGGGGAAAGGAACGTTCCTATGCTCAATGCAGGGAGGTGAAAACTGGTCAGTGACACTCAGAGGTATGTTCCTTCCACGGATCAAGGTATGTCAAGCTGCAGAAGTCAAAGGTATGCAAGGTTGATTTTGCAGACGTCATGGTCAAAATTTGGCTTAAACACGAGTCCAAGTGAAGCCGGCTCTAGGCCAAAAGGTGCAAATGGTCAACATGCAATGCAGAAGTACAACTCGACACACATAGGAGCCTCTAGGGTATAAGGCCAGAACGAAGCGAAGAAGCAAAGAGGAATGAGTCTTCATCGCATAAGTCATGGCGGGACTACAGAGGACTCCCGAGTCTACTCAAAACGAAGCAGCATGGGCAACAAATGTTAGTGAGGTGCTAACTACGAAGCCCATGTAAAGGAATGGCTCTACCATCATGTCATGATTTAAAGAATCGGCGAGTGAAAATGGCTTACGAACCATCACACGATGGGGTCGACCCTATGGCAGATGTATCGGTCAGATGGAGGCTAGTATGCATAATGCAATGGAAAAAATGGTGTCCCTAACCTATATGCCAGTGAAAACACGATACCTGCCATGACGGGTCGGCGGTCATGGAACCGTCTCGAACTGTCGAAAAATGTCCTGAAAACAAACCAAACTCGGCATTCCAAGCTCCCAAGTTAAAAGTGACATGAGGCCAAACAAAATAAAATTTTGAAAAAATTTTGCATTTTCACAACTTATAAAAGGCATTTTTGACTTACCATTTTCACCGTTTGACTTGGAGAGAAAAAATTGTGGAGCAAAAGGAGCAAACTTCCCTGTGATCAATTCAACCGTTCAAACTTGCCGAAAACTTCCAGGTAAGCCTCAAACTTGTCTTGCAATTAATTGTGATAGTTTTTAGGAATTTTATTTGATGTTTTACCATTGGATTTTTGCAAAAAATTCTTTCGCGGTGTACACGCGGGTTGGCAATATGGAACTCGCGTATACGACGACCCTACACGCGACTGTGTATATATGAACCCGCGTGTGCGCAGCGAACTACTTTTATAAACAAAACTAACGGATGAAAATGATTTTTTCTTCCAGGATGACTATCACATGGCGTGAAAGAGAGCAGTCAGCCGTGGATAATGAAGTTATGAAAAATGATGAGGCATTAGATGCCCTACGGGGATGCGGGTTGCTAAAATTCTTCAAATTGCCAAATATGAAAGCAAACACGCGTATGCTCGAGAGACTCATTGATTATTGGGATGTCGATGAGGAGGCATTTGTGATTGATCAGATGCCACTCAGGGTAGAAGTGGAAGACATATATTTTATCACGGGCCTTTCCCGAAGGGGAGAGGTAGTACATTCCCGGGGCAGGACACGGAATAGCCTCAGTGTAGATGACTATGTACAACTTTACTGCCCGGGTCATCGGAAGGTCGGGAGCCAGATCTCTATCCCACATGTGGAGAGTTTGTCACTCAGGATAATCTTGTTCACCATAGCTCGAGTGAACGGATCATCCTCACTACATCAGGCGTCACGGGTAAACATGAGTGTAGCAGTGGACTGTCTCACCACTGTGTTTGACTGGTGTACTCCTCTCCTTGCCAACATGAAGGAACAACTCACTTCTATCAGGAGGGGACAGACCAAGAACTTTGGGTTCGGAACCATCTTGTGCACTTTTTTCTTCGAGAAGGTTCCCGCACTCCGTCCCAGGGTAGCAGTTGCCATCAGTAGTCCACGTGATCCACGCATGGGCCGGTGGGCTGACTTGATGAAACGTCTGGGGGGTGGGGAAGTCCCAAGGAATGCATTCGACGATGACTTTTTTGCCTGGTGGGAGCAGCAAATCATCGCCGTGGATGACTACCCCTATGCTGGGCTGGATTTCCGAGGAGATCCTGATCTAGTGTTACCACCAAATGCAGCATGGGGCGAGATTGGTAAGGATTTTTTTTACTTTTATGATTTTTTTGGAATTTTCAAATATAATGATGAATTTTGAAAAATATTTTTTGATGAGATTCAAATGACTAATATGATGATCATGTTCCAGACATTGGGCCTGTACGACCAGATGGATTCCCGCGGCATGGACGACGTGGCCGAGGAGCCGAAGAGGCGGCTGCGGATACGGAACGGACCCTGAACAACGTCCAACGACACTTGGCGAGACTGAGCTGCCGAGTACAGATGGCCGAGATAGAGGACCTTCCTCCAGATATGCAGCGTCATGTGGTTGGCATGCCACGTGACTGGGTTCGTGTCTTTCGGCGCGTGGCCAACGCTATAGTGACATACTTAGACGCTCATCCTGAGCCGAGGCACTAGATATGCCTGACATGATTATGGGCATTTGAGTCCCAATTTTGTATATTTTTGGACACACATATGTACACTCGAGGCGTTTTATGATATATATATATATATACAGTTTGACTTTTTGATGCATGATTTTATGATGATGAATGATTGATATGCCAGTCTAATGCTTGATTAGCGATGGAATCAGCTAACCAATTTTGAGATCTTGGAATGTGCAAATAATTAATGTAAATAAATGATCTTTGCAACAACCTCACCCTTAAATATTGGCGATACAATAATGGATCTCTAACCCGATAAATGTTATTTAACTGAGACACTATCAATTGAGAATCAAGATATACTACCAACGAGTCGATCCCATAAGAGATTGCCTCAGATAATAAATTGATAACAGCTGTATACTCGGCCATATTGTTTGAAGTAGGACCGATACACACGCCTCTCGATACCATCAATTGACCAGTTGGATAATAAAGTACCCAAGCTGCGGAAGCAAGATTCCGGGTGTGTTGACTAGCACCATCGGCGAACCCAAAATAGACCAAATCATCCATCAGCACCTTCCACAGCAGACCAAAAAGCACTGATATCAGAAAACGCTCGACGATATATGTATAAATATATACATAAAGTACAAAGAAGTCATTGCCCAGCCTTAACTAAGCAAAGTACTTCTTTAGGTAGAGCCTATCAGGAGGCTCCGCCCACTGACTCCTAGGGATGTTTATAGGTACGACGATCGAACCAATCAATATACTCTCTTCGGCAAATGAATGTGTTGGAGCCAAAGGGACCGTACAAACATCACTAGTCGAACTGGAGGACCGAGATTCGACTTCACGCACAGGGGCATAAAAGTGTAACCGACGATGTAAATCTTCCAAAGGTCGATCTACAGCCGTCATTGCTTCGAATATCACTTCATCCGATGGAAAAACAATATCCGAGCAATCCGATGCAAAGGTGGAATCGAGGGTCCGAAAATGAGCCACATCACCATCTATTTCTTTCCCAAAGGAAATAGTAGAATGGTTATCTACAGAGTTATCGATAGATTCACATCTAGGTTCCACTGTAGATATAAGAGATTCTATTCCACCCACCTTGTCGTCACCTGATGTGGTCACAGATGAAGCTAAGGTTCCAGGATTCAAAGAATAAGGAGTTTGGACAAACTCTCTCCGTAAAGGATCCCTGGAGGATGAAATTGTATCTATACCAGCTGTAGGAGGGGGAAGATTAAACGTACCCATCAATGAAGAGTACATTTCGACTCCTAGACTCTCGGTAGGCGGATGGGGGTTACCCACTAAAGGAATAGTAGAGTCAGAGTTTGCTTGAGGATCAACTGGACAATAGTCCAATTGGTCAACCTTAACGGTTTTCCCCTCATGAGGAAAGCAAATGACACGAAACAGAGTCGAAACCACGGCATCCATCTCGTATACCCAGTTCCTTCCTAAGAGGAGATTATAGTCTAGGTTAGCGTTTATGACCTCTACTTCAATATTAACGACCTTTCCTCCAACACATACAGGAAAAGCCGGGATAATCCCGTATGGCCTATGAGAATGACCATCAAATGCTGTCAATAGGGTGGGTGAAGGAACAACCGACGGTGATCCAATGGCCTTCCAGCATGACATAGACATGACACACGTGGAAGCTCCCTCATCTACAACCGTCCGAAAAATATTCATTTTCTGGTAGGTAGACTTTATCTGGAAAGCCATGTGATGAGGAAGTCTCTTTTTGACATTACTCATATCAAAAGTGAGAGCTAAGGAGTTACTTGGATCCACTGCCCCCATTGCCGATAGCAAGGCACTTCGTTGAGCAGGACATGACTGGAGAACCTCTAACGCGGACATAGCACATGGACTCTGGGCCAGATCCTCAACAATGGAGTAATTCTGGGCTGCCTTAATATTAGGGTTAATAGTCGCGCGTTTTGCGGAACCTTTCGGCACCCGAGGTATAGTCTCAACAGAAGGTCGCTCAATATGAAGTGGGTTGTTAGTTTCGGGAACTGATTTACCCTTGGATGTTTCCGCTTCACCATAATCACGTGACCGAGTGGCCACATTCATGAAGACATTCGATGACTTGTCCCCTTCCTGGTTGCCCTCTGAGGAGGTCCCAGGGTTCGAACTCGCGCCAGCAAGAAGTTGCTGCCCTTGGGGAAACGGGTTAGTTAACACAGCTTGCGAACTAGGAGTCCCTTGCTGTCATAACAAGCGCTGAGTGTCTTCAATCCTAGGGCAGAGATGAGTTAGATGGTCTCCACTGCATAACTTGCAAGGAAACTTGACTTTCTTTCTCGACTCATTTCCACCACCACCAGCATTGTTACCGGATTTATTTGCATCGGGCTTCCCATACGAGTTCTTCTTCTTACCACGTCCTTTCTTTTTCCCATTGGAATTTTGATTTCCTTTGGGGTTATCGGATTGGACGACGTTAATTGAAGAAGTTTGGGAAGCGAAAGGTTTAGACAATGTGACTTGGTTGTTAGAAGCAGTTTGTAATGACAACTGCTGCAATTGATTCAACAAGTTCACTGTAGATGTGTCTACTGACCCCACGATACCATCCGCGTGTGGACCTGGCTTCGGCTTAGCTAAATCAACCTTAGATCCAGGAGCATCTGGCAAGTACTTTTGTAGGATCCCAGACTGAGAGTAGATCAATTCCAATTGCTGGGCCCTAAAAATGGCTTGCTCCTCAGAATAGACCCCAGACATGGAGACATCCTTGGAGATCTCGGGTTGTAAAGACTTCAAAAACCACTCGAGACGGTATTCCGGGGGAATTTCGGCTTTAATAAGCCTCTTTCTCCATCTCCATTCCTAAATGTGATCAGAAATGTGGGTTGCCTTATCCTGACGAAAGGTGGCCAGAAGTTCGGTTCCGGCGTCATAGCGGACAGGCAACTGGAAGTGATTTAAGAAAATATTGGCTAAGTCGGCGAACGATGTAAAGCTGCCCCCTGGCAACTCTATATACCACTTGGCCGCATTACCAGTCAAGGTGCGCTGAAAGAGTCTCAACCTAATCGAATCCTCGATGAGGGAGTTGGATGAGCACCACAGATGGAATGTGGTTACGTGGTCGCCCGGGTCCTCACCACTCTTCCCTTCGAATTTTGGAATGTCCGAAGGGAGTTTGGTTGGGACCGGAGGCCAGGCCGGATTATACCTGATTGGGTCGTTTGTTAACTTTGTGAGATCTGGCAAGTTTAACGTTGCCAGAAACGGAAGCCTAGGAGGACCTAGGGGATTCCACCCAGACTGGGCAGAACTCCCAAAGTTCTAAAAAGATTGTCCTGGGATTTGGGAGGCACCAGGCTAACCGAAGTGACCAATAGAACCGACTGAACCAAAAGGCAAGCCTTGTGGTCCAGCAAAATTCGGAGTTTGACCAAATCCTGCCGTATAACCTCCATAACCCGCAAAGTTTCCTCCTAAAGAATGGTAAGGAGTTGATAATCCCTGATATGGATTCCAAGCTGAAGCAAGGGGAGGAATACTTTGAAACGAACTAACCGTGGTGTACGGCCTATTCCCTTGTTGGCCGATAAATGGATTCCCAGTTCCTGCACTACTAACCCTAGGGTTATTCCAACCTTGGAAAGGATTGTTGCTTTGTCCTATAGAAGAAAAAGGCATGGATCCTACCGTCGGGTTGGAATGTGGTATATGACCACTTCCGAAAGGAAAACCCTGGAATGAAGCCGATCCGCCCATCATGGACGTAGCGGCACTAAACGGAACCGATGGAATACCCTGTGATTGGGTGCCAAAAGAGAAGAGTCCAATACTAAAAGCATTGGTTTGGGCATTTCCACTCGTGGACGGAATGGAGGTAGACCCAAGTAGAGATGTGCTTGCAAAAGATCCAAACAAGGAAGTGGAGGGGATGGAAATGGTTCCTCCCCCTTGCACCGATGTAGGGGTTTGCATAGTCGCAACACTCGTAGAAGCCATGCTTCCAGTAGTGGTCATGAATGGTAAGCGCGTAGCGTAACCTGGACTTGCTGGTCTATTTGATGGAGTCCCAACGTATTGCAATACGTCTGGATGACTAAATGGTAGAGGAGAATTTGGAACCACTAATGATTCTGAAAGTTCTTCTACCTCTACGTTATTCTCCGCTTGAAAGCGAACTCGAGAAAGGACTGGAGTATCCCTCTCTTGCTCAGAAGTGCCAGGCCTTGCTTGGCCGCTAATGTCCCCGAGAGGAGGATCAATCCCCGATGCGTCAACCGGCATGGGACGGACCCCACCGGTAGTATTGCCTCTGCGCCTTCTAGGAGAAGGCTCTAAACTAGGTGGCGAGAGACCACGAAGTCTTCGAGACCGTCTTGGAGATCGGTCAGCCACTTTGAATTTTTTGTTATGATCTAACTAAAGACTCAAAAAATTAAAAGCTAGGCCAACTAGGAGCACAGAGCACACACTATAAAGTCCCTAAAGATACAATCAGTCAAACAACTTCCACGTATTTCCGCTCCGGGTGATTAGGACCAGACACCAAAATACGAGAAAGTGAATCAAAGGGCCTTCCGAAGATAGTCTGGGATGATGAGGGCCCAGTCCTATCAGCGAAGGTATCAGAGGAAGTTACGCTGACCTCCTAACAACAGCCTGCGCCAATGCAAGCCCCCAAGCTTCGCAAGGGTGCCCTCTAGTAGTACTGTCGAGAGTGATACAACGTCAACCTCAGGTGCCACGGGATTCCCCTCCGCAGCCACCTGTGTAGATCCCTAGGAGAGGCAACTATGGGTACCAACTCGTCGCAGAAGCCAGGCGGAACAGTCGTGAGGTAAGTTCGGACAAGTAGGAGAGGGGGTATCTCTCTTCCTTGTCTTCACAGACCCTCGTGCTTAACTCCCAGATCCAGAGCTTTCCTGGTCTTCCTAACGCTATTGGATTTTCTCTCGTTAATCAGACTCTTATGTTTGATGTTTTATGTGGCCTTGGAGAGTTAACTCTCCACTTGCCTAATCCAAGGCCCTAAAATCCTAAACTTGTTGGTGTAACTGACTAAAACAAAAAAGTTCTAGTGGATTTTAATTAGCGCTTGATTTTATTAGGCTGTTCTTTAAGTCACAAGGTAATGGTGATGAAACTTGTGGTGTTTTTATGGACGCAAAAGAAATTAATAAAACTTAGCTACATGCACATGCAATTTTTGTTTTCGATGAAAAGCAAATTCTAATGTTAAGGGTACGTACCTAAGGTCCTACGTTCGAGAAGGCCTTGAGGGTCCAAACCCTTCTTGGAGTTCCCTTCTTCTTCTTTGACCTGTAAAACAAACAAATCAAAGAACACAACAGTACATGGACAAATACTTATATGAAAACAATAAAAACAAGTTCTAAGATAAAAACAAAGCACTTTCACTTCGCAAAAAAGGAAATCAAATGAAAAGAAAGTTTAAGAAAGCGAAACTCAAAACTTTCAAAAGATTTTCTTTCAATCAAACCAAAAAGTCTTTTTCAAAGGAAAGCTCTCAAAAATACTGACACCAATGATTGATAAATAGGCAACCAAACACTTTTGTGAATTGACACCTTTCAAATGATGAAAACCCAACAAAAATAAATGTGTTTGAAATCACTTTTTGACAATCAAAAGCAACAATGAAAGTCCAAAAGATCAAAAGACAAGTTTCAAGAAAATGGTAACAAACAATTTTCCCGAAACGAAGGAGCAAATGGTCACAAAAATGGTTTCGTTAAGCAAACAAAAGGGTCATCAAAACAAAAATGAACACAAAGCTTGAAATCCAATCTTCCTACTCTGCCAAAACAGAGCAGTCAAGATTCTTAACCAGAAATCTTGTGTGTCAAAAATCAATGACGCTTGCAATCAACGAAAACAAGACTAATACTCCTTATAACTAGAGAGAGTTCAGTACAAGATGCCCCCTGTTAAACAGAGGACTGTTACTGGAAAATGACTGCTTGAAACTGACCCAAACCACCAGACAAAATTTCAGCAAAAAGAAAATTTATAAGTCTTGAAAATTAGATAATATATGCGCCTGCAATGATGTGCAGAGTGCGTGTACACGCGACTGTAACTGAGGAAACCTGCGTATACGCGGGTTCACTTAGTACAACTTGCGTATATACGCTTCTGTAATCCAGAAAAACAGCGTATCTGGGATTTTCAAGAAAAATAAAAAAATACAGACTGAAAAACTGGAAAAGCTTAGAGTTCAAGAACAGATCAGACAGTCAGAACCAGCAAACAGAGAGGCTGAGCCTTGATTGGCTTGAAGACTACCCAAACTAGGAACAACAAGAGTGTTGTTCCCCAGTGGAGTCGCCAATTCTGGTTGAAGGGAAAGTACCCCTAGGGTCCTTTGGGTTAAGACTCTACCAGACTGAAAATTGCTTATTCAAAGAAACACACACACAACCATTATCTTTACTTTAAGCAAATTCTAATGTTAAGGGTACGTACCTAAGGTCCTACGTTCGAGAAGGCCTTGAGGGTCCAAACCCTTCTTGGAGTTCCCTTCTTCTTCTTTGACCTGTAAAACAAACAAATCAAAGAACACAACAATACATGGACAAATATTTATATGAAAACCATCTTCATGCCATAAAGTTAGTTATAAAAATCTTTAAGTAACTACTTGCATAAGAATTCAAGACAAGAATCTCATAAGCATAAAGAAAGATTGTTTCGGGAACCAAGACGTGTTTCTTTTATATAAAGGCAAACAAAGTACATATAACGGAAAGATATCACCTGAAACACCTTCAGCAGGCTCCAAGCAAAGCTTCCTCCCGGATTCGTTCCAGCCTCAAGCCTCCAACAAGAGCTCCTTCCAAGTCTTACTCAATGATGACATAAAGGATGAATGATCACCAATACACATGGAAACAAGGGTTTCCTATGCAAAATGGGGGAAGTGCAGAAGGCACCAAGGACTTCAGACCTGGTCTAAGGGGAAAAATCTCAGCATAATAATCTTGCTCTCTTTTCTCTCTCCCTTAGGCCTTCCCTTTGATGTCTTTTTATACCATCTCCAAAGTAGTTTTTTAGTTAGGAGTTGGTTGGGAACAGTTGGGCCACGGGCACTAACAGGTGATCAGCAGGTAAAACCCGCGATCTCCGCCCGAAAATGAGGAATTATTTATTTTTTTAAGTGTTTTAATACATACACGCGGGTTGGGTATACACAGACCCGCGTGTACACGCGTTTAACTTAGGCCAATGTCGCGTATAGGGAATAAAACACTGTTTTTAAAA
Source organism: Pinus tabuliformis (assembly GCA_031772625.1). NCBI lineage: Eukaryota > Viridiplantae > Streptophyta > Pinopsida > Pinales > Pinaceae > Pinus > Pinus tabuliformis. The sequence continues at coordinate 1,145,646,209 of CM062811.1, read as the reverse complement.
TTTTTGGACCAGGTCTGGAAGGAGGGGTTGCCCTAGGCCATGAGTGCAGCATCACAAACCATAAGAGTGAGATTTGGAGCTATAACAGCGTGCTATCGGGTCATAGACTGTTCCCCCAGGTGTATTTGTTGCTGTTGGTGACCTTAGGGACCATTATCTTTAGGGTTCTACCCAAGGTGACGGTGGAGGGAAGATCCCACTGTACCTGGAGCAGACGTCGGCTAGACTCACTTGGATTTTCCGGGGGGTTCACTTCACTCGAGACGGTTAAAGTGGAGGAACTTGTGCCAATCTATTCATTAAGCAGGTTGCCGGGGTAACTGTTCCACCCGCCACTTCTGTACTGAATTCGACGATGTTGGGCTTCATCACCAACTAGTGTTTTCGGTCCGGAAGGCTACTGTTTGTGTATGGTTTGACGCCCTAGATTCTTTAGGCGTATGATTCGAATTTGTTTGGTTCTTTAGAGACTTTAGGCGGTTTGCTTTGAGATTTTACTTTGTTTGCGTGTGCAGTAGTTAAAAGTTTTTAACTGTGGCTGAATTACTGAGACAGTCCCGTAGACTTCGGGGCCAGTCACCTGAGATTGTAACCGTGGCCGATTTGTTGAGGAAGTCCCGTAGACTTCGGGGCCAACCTCCTGAAGACGTCTCGGGTCATTACGAAGGTTTGAAAGTCCTTGTAACTCCTAGTGGCAGTAAAGTAGGTTCACCTGAAGAAGGAGAGTCGTCGTTGGTAGTCCATCCAGATTACCAAGGTCTAGAAACAGGTTATAATCCCGAAGCTATTGCAGTTTCCGAGCTTGCTGGTAGCTTTTCATCTACTAGTGATATAGGCGAAGAACCTGAGATATCTGAACCTGTTACTCCAACTTCTAGTGCTCCTGATTCACCTCGGGTAGAAAGATTCATCACCGAAAATCTTCCTTCTGGTTTGATAGCTATTGAAGAACTTGCTCCGGAAGAAGAAATAGGCGTCCCTATCCCTGAAGATCAACCTACTATTGATCTAAGGGAGCGTGAATCCATTTTTTACAGTCCACCTAGAAGTACTACTTGGTATCTTTCGTTAACTAATTATTTGGACAACTCAGGGTCAAGTTTTTCTCCACCTCGTACTCCTTATCCACCTGGAGGTATTTATACTCCTGTAAATATGTCTGGTCAGTCGTCTATGTTTACTCAATCTCCTGAATCTTTCTTGTACGGCGGTCCTTCTGTTCCCTCTGGGTATCAGTCACTTTCTCGTACTTTTGCGGGAGCATCTCCTCAACCCATTGAACATGGGTTATTAACTGGAAACAATGGTAATAAACCGTTGGGTGTAGGAGACATTTACATGATGTCAGGTTCAATTCCCAGTTCTCAACCTCAAGGTGGCCAGTTACCGCCTGGGGGGTAGCCTCAATTAATGCCTGGGGGGCAACCTCAAGGTACACAAATTGCGTCTGGGGGGCAACCTCAAGGACAGTATGTACCCGTGGTGCAATACATTCCTTAAGGTCAACCCCAGCCTCAATATGTACCCCAAGGTCAACCTCAGTATTAATTTATACCTCAAGGTCAACCCCAGTATCAATACTTACCTCAAGGGTATCTACCCCAAGGTCAGTACTCGAGTCAAGGTTATCAACCACCCCAAGGTCAATCTTATGTTCAAGGTACGAGAAATGTACCTTTCAATTATCAATCCTACCCTCAATCTGGTTATGAATCTCAATATCCTCAACCTGTCATGGGTCAATACCCCGGAATGAATATAGTGTGGGATCCATCGCAAGTTCAACAGGTATTGCAGCCAAGTGTACAGTTGTCATCTCAAGCTAGACAACCCTTAGTTTCTGGTCCACCCCAGCAACCAGTCCAGTCTAATGTTCAAACTTCTGTACCTTCGGTAGTTTCTCAGTCTGGGCCTATTGCCCCTAGTTCTCCATCTCAAATGACTGCTGCAACTACCGCAACATCTGTTTAGTCTACCACACTTACTTCTGGAGTATCGACAGCTCCGGTTTCTACTGTCTCTGCAACTACTCCTCAGACATCTTTACCATTGTCTGGATCCACGATTCAAACTACGGTTCAGATGCCTGCAGGACAACCTGGTTTAAGTACGGTTGTCACTAGTCAACCTCAATTCACTTATCAACCGTACCAGGGACAGTACCAATACGGGCCTGCTGTCCAGCAGCCAATTTACCAGTATCAGCCGTATCCTGGGTACACTTATCAACAACCTCAACAACCCCAGTACGGTCTGGTTAATCCTGGTTTTCCGGGAGGATACAATATCCCGAATGTGATTCCTATTCCAAGTTATCCCGGATATCCTCCTCCTGGGACTGGTCTTGTGACCCAGAGCTTTAGGGATCCTAATCGGCAATTACTGTTTATCGCAACTTTGGATTTACCAGACTTGTCGCGCCTAACGAACGATCCAATAAATTATCTTCCGTTTTGGCTGCCAATGCCAAATAAGTTGCCCAGTGACATACCCAAGTTCGAAGGTAAGTCTGGAGAGGACCCGTCGAATCATGTGATGACTTACCACCTCTGGTGTGCCTCTAATTCCATCTCGGATGATTCGATCCGCTTACGTCTTTTCCAGAGTACTCTCATTGGTCTCGCGGCCAAGTGGTACATTGAGTTACCACGGGCCTCTTTTTATAATTTAAGCCAGTTAGCTACCTCGTTCTTAACTCATTTTCAGTTGCCGGTCAGATATGATAATGGCATGGAGTTACTAACTTCATTAAAACAATCAACGTCCACTTATATTTCCGATCATATTCATGAATGGAGACGTCGAAGGTGATTAGTGAAAGTTTTTATCCCGGACCAAATCTTAGCTGAATGGTTTGTTAAATCATTATTATCGAAGATTACTGAAGACGTAGCTAAGGCCGAAGTAGTTACTGAGGAGAAAGTGATTGCTCAAGCGCAGTACCTTGACTTAGTTTATACTCAGTTAGGTACGTTACACGAAAAGATCCCAGATCTTCCTAAGTCAAATCAAACCACTGCTGCTCCTTCGGGGTCTCATGCCGCCGATGGCATGATTGGTACGGTGAATACTAAAAGCAAGAAGAAATCCTCAAAGAATTCTTCACCTATTATAACCTTACCAGACTCCCCGACAGGAGAATCTTCTGCTGAAGTTTCCGCCGATATTCACGCTGTAGAGTCATCTACGGCTAAATCAAAATCCGGTGGGAAAAAGAAAGGTAAGAAGAAGAATAAAGCAGACAAAGCTCCAAAGGAGAAAACTGAAAAGTCGGAAACCAATGATGAAAAGCGCAAACCTCGATATCCTTGTCTTATTTGTGAAGAGGATCATTTTACAAGAGATTGCCCTCATCGAGCCGAGGTTGTGAAAATCGTCAAAGGTTCCCCAACTCCTGTTGTTTTGAAAGATCCATTTCCAAAGCAGGAGAGTAAGATGATAGGTTCTTCCTCAAGTGCCAGTGAAGAACCCATATTGATGATGTCTCATGTAAGGATTGCGACTCGATCGCAATATTATGGTAGTAAGAATCCTGTTGATGGCAAAGAAGCAGAATCTTCTCATTCTAATCCATCAACCTCAGCTCCCGGTTCCGATCCACTACAGATCGAGAAGCCTAACCCGGACTTAGTAATCAAACTGCCCACCAAGGGTGTACTTCGATGGTCTGCTTTTAATCCACATGCGAGAGCGGCCCAGAATTACAACATTGTTGAGGATTTAGCTGTTTCACCCTTAGCAATGTCGGCTTTGGAAGTGCTGCAATCATGCCCAACACAACGTAAATTACTTTTGTCAGCTATAGGAGCTGTTGATGTTCAGGACCCGAACCTAATAATCTTTGATCTAGAAAATAGTACACCGCGTTTACCTCATCAAATGGCTTTCCAGATTCTAGTGATAGTAAAAAACAGGCCTATTCATCAGACTGTAATTGATGAGGGAGCTTCCACGTGTATTATGTCGATACAGTGCTGGAGATCGCTTGGTTCTCCTTCACTAAATCAATCACTGACCATTCTTAAGGCCTTTGATGGCCGTGGGTTCCATCCGTTTGGCATTCTACAGGATTTGGAAAACCGTTAGTCTGGATGTGGAGGTGGTTGATGCCCCTCTAGACTACAACCTTCTCTTGGGTCGAAGTTGGTCTTACGCTATGACAGCGGTCGTTTCATCGGTCTTCAGAGTAATAAAGTTTCCACATAATGGCAAGATCGTAACCATAGACCAGCTGGCTTACTTTTCATTCGACCCAGCCTCTTCAGAGAGAATCCAGCATGTCGGTAAAACGACTATCCCTTATAAGGATGTTGGAGTAGGATTAGTTAAAGATGCCGGTTTACTGGGAACTTTTCCTTTTCCTCCAATCAACGCCTTGTCTTCATTTGCATCTATTCATATGATTACTTCAGACACCATTGTTTATGATGATCCTTGGATCTTTCCTTCTGAATCTGAGATAGACTCATTTGGTGATGCAATGCCTTTGAGTCCACATGAAATTTCCTATGAAGCCATGCAGTCTTTTACCGACCCGAGTTCAACCAAAATCGACCAAATGAATGTGGTCCGTGAGGAATCACTTTTCACCTCAACCTCGGAGTTAATAATGTTTCCCGAAGTTGTGTCATCTGACGAACAACTTTGTGAAGTCCTGTGTGTAGATGATTTACCATGGGAAGATCTTCATCACAGATCTTCGTTTTTACCTGAGGATGATCGTTTTGAAAACGATTTCTCATCAATCTTTACAGCTGAATATGTCAAAGAAGCTCAGAGTCAACATCCTGATTCAGAGCTGAATTTGGGAAACATTTCTCGCACTATTCCCATTGACATTTCAGTCAAGCCCGGAATTCTTGAGCACATTCATATAGGTGCCTCGTGTTCAGATGACGAAATTCAGACATACAAGGCCCTATTTCAAGAATTCCGCGACGTGTTTGCTTGGTCCTATGAGGAAATGCCAGGAATTGATCCCACGATTGTTGTCCATGAGATCAGATTCACCCACGTAAAGGGGCTGCAATTAAAGCAGAAGTTGAGAAGCTGTTGAAAGCAAGTTTCATTTATCCGATCCCGTTAACGGATTGGGTATCGAATATTGTTCCGGTTAACAAAAAACAAGGAACAATAAGAATATGTATCGACTATAGGGATATTAATCGTGCTTGTCCCAAGGACAACTACCCAACACCCTATATCGATCAAATAATTGATGATTGTGCCGACAGTGAAATATTTTCCTTTATGGACGGTTTTTCCGGTTACAACCAAATCAATATTCTACCTGCCGATCAACAAAAAACGGCTTTCATTTGTCCATGGGGGACATTTTCTTATTGCAAATTACCTTTTGGACTTAAGAATGCCGGAGCCACTTTTCAAAGGGCGATGTCTTATGCGTTTCATGACATCAAACACATTGTGCAACCGTATCTCGATGATTTGCCCGCTCACTCATTACATCGAGCTGATCACCTTGTCCATTTACGGGCAATCTTCATGAGGTGTAGGCATTATCGGATTCGGTTGAACCCTCACAAATGTGTCTTCTGTATAGAAGTGGGACGATTGCTGGGATTTGTAGTTTCAAAAGCCAGCATCCGCGTCGATCCCTCGAAGGTAGAAGCTATCATCAAATTGCCTCCTCCTTCGAGTCTTCGCCAACTCCAAAGTTTGCAGGGGAAAGCAAACTTTTTACGCCGATTCATTCCTAACTACGCCGAGATTACAAAGGGTTTTACCCGGTTGTTGAAACAGAACGCTCAATTCTCTTGGGATGAGATAGCTCAGAAATCTTTTGATGCACTCAAGCACGCGTTAACCCATGCACCGTTGCTGCATCCTCCCAACTACAACCAGGATTACTTTTTGTACCTCGCCACCACTCATTCCACCATTGGAATGGTCTTAGTACAGGAAGACGAATTCGGAACGGAACATGTGATATATTACCTTAGTCGGACCTTAAATCCAACTGAGCTCAAATATTCACATGTGGAGAAATTGGCATTGGCAGCCGTTCAATCTGTCCAACGTTTTCGTCACTACATTCTACTCCATAAAACTACAGTTATTTCAGATTGCAACCCTATGATCTACATTTTGACTAAACAATTGCTAGGGGGCAAGTACTCTAAATGGATCGTTATCCTACAAGAGTTCGACTTGGAGTTTGAAAAATCTAAGTCTAAGAAATCTTTAGTTTTTGCCGAGTTAATGTGTGACTTCCTGCGTGCTGACACAGAAACTGTGGCAGAGGAACCCATTGCGGACGAATCTTTGTTTCTCATCAGCACTTTAGACCCGTGGTATGGAGATATAATCATCTATCTCCAGACCCAATCCTTTCGGCCCGAAGTTTCAAAGTCGAAACGTCGGAAAATTCGATTCCAGTCCCAACAGTACAAAATTATTGGAGATACTCTTTATCGCCGTGGGGCGGACTTGGTTTTTCGCCAATGCTTAACTCACGAGGAAGCTGAAAGGGTTTTGAATGACTGTCACTCTGGAGCGTGTGGCGGTCATATGTCTGGGTATGCCACAGCCCAAAAGATATTGCGCGCTGGCTACTTCTGGCCGTCCTTATTTAAAGACTGTATTATTGCGGTCCGGAAATGCCACAACTGTCAAGTGTTTGATCGCAAGATGCGCGCTCCACCTGCTCCTCTCCACCCTATAATTGCTGTTGGTCCTTTTGCCAAATGGGGTATCAATTTTATTACATGTAACCCTCACTCGGTCGGGGGGCATGCATATATCATCCTTGTGGTTGATTATTTTACTAAGTGGGCCGAGGCGATGCCTACATTCGAGGCAGACGGCAAGACAGCTGCAATTTTCGTATTCAATCACATTATTGCTAGGTTTGGTGTCCCACAAGCGATAATCTTTGACCATGGGTGCCATTTTCGAAACGTTATGATGACAGAACTTACAGGCCAGCTTGGTTTGCGTCACGATAGCTCAACTCCTTATTATCCACAAGCGAACGATCTGGTTGAGTCCATCAACAAAGTTTTAGTTATCATGATCCGACAAATCATTGGTATTCATCGGTCGAATTAGCACAACATGTTATTTTCCGTGCTTTGGGCGTACCGAACCTCAGTGAAAACATCAACAGGGTTCACTCCTTTCCAACTAGTTTATGGTTTGGAAGCTGTGCTGCCCATTGAATGCGAAATCCCGTCACTTCAAATGGCTGTCGAATTACTTCCAACTACTTCCGAAGAGGAGAAGCGTTTATTATACTTAGCTCAATTAGATGAGACTCGACGTGATGCTGCATTAGCGATCGAGACTCATGCAAAACGTATGAAAGCTTAGTATGATCGAAATGTGACCCCTCGAAATTTTTTGGAAGGAGACCTAGTTCTATTATATGATCAAGCTAACGATAAATTAGGTGCTGGAAAATTCGTTCCTATGTGGCATGGGCCCTACATTGTCAAGCGAAAGCTAGCAAAAGGGGCCTATGAGCTGGTAGATTTTGACGGGGACTCTTTGGGTAAACCCAGAAATGGACTTTACCTAAAGAGGTATTATGCTTAAATGATGGGTATGGAGATTTTAGTTAGGTTAGGTTTTTCTTTCTAACTGGTGTGTTTTTTAGTTTAGACAGTGTGCTTAGCTTAGAAAGTGTGTTATTCTGCTTATCTCGGTTTTACGCTTGATGTTTGCAGATATCGATGCCTCTCCAAACATACATTGGATTTGCTGATGGTGCTTGTCGTAGTACACGGAGTATCTCTTCCGCAGCTTGGGTTATTTATTCGCCCTCTGACGAGTTAGTTTCTATGCATGGGGTGAGCCTCGGTCAAACAACAAACAACATTGCATAATATAGTGTAGTGATTGAATTATTTTCTGAATCTATTTCATTTGGGATTCGGAGTTTGATAGTGAGGTTAGATTCTGAACTCATTGTATTACAGCTTAATAGAGTGTATGCCATTAGAAATCCAGTGTTATTAAGGTTATTTTTGAGAGTGCGTCTCTTGGAACGTGAATTTGATTACATTGAATATCAGCATATTCTAAGGTCTTTAAATACATTAGCAGATGCAATTGCTTCTCGAATGTTAGACAGACATTTGCGATAATCATACATGTAAATTTAAAAACATTTAATCACACATGTTTAACAAGATAAGCCGGTAATAATGATATATATATAGGAGTGTGTCAAAAAATACATCGTCTTCGATCATAGGTTCAAAAACACCTTATGCTCGGCAAAAATGATAAGTACAAAAAACCAAAATGTCACATGTGTCTACAAAAATTACCATCCAATCACTGGTGATGCTCTCTATACGACACCACTACACGCGCCACCCTACACAAGAACCTCCTAAAAGATCCTGGGACTACGACTACATAGCGCTGAAGCCTGATAGGAATATCATCTATAGTAGTCTCTAGTATGTCTGCCGTAAGACGCTCTAGGTCTTGTTCCAACTCACCTAGGGTCTCTGTGGCCTCGTCCCGTGGGACTGGTGCCGCTGCAACTAGTTTACTCCTCTCGAAAGACCGGAGATTGGCTGGACAACGTGGGCCTACATCTGTGTTTTGAAAATTATTACTGTCAGTTTTGAGACGATATAAAAAACAAAAAAAAAATAGATAATTTAAAAACTTGTGAAAAATGAAGTACCTGTGTCATCCCATTGTTCTCCCGGTGGAAGAACCATGTCCGGATCTCCACGAAAATCAACTCCGGCATAAGGAAAATCCTGTATCGAAAAGATCTGGTCCTCCAACCAGTGAAAATACTCCGGTCTAAATCGGACAACCTCCGTGCCCTCGTCAGGATGACGGGCCATAACCGCAACCCATCGCGTCAATTTGGGCTCTCGGGGAGGCCCAGCCTCAACAGTGAGATGCTGTGGGATCAGCATCGGAACCCTCTCTAAAGCAAAACTCACAACTAAAGCCCCATAACCAAAGGTCTTCAGCTGTCCGTTTTTGGTTTTAGTCAGTTGGCTTTTTAAGTTAGCCAACACAGCATCACACCAGTTGAAAATGGTGCCCCGATAGAAATCAATCGCCATCCGCATCTGGGATCCAGTGGCAATATGTAAAGCGGCAGCCCCGCAAAGTCTGGTAACCGTGAAAGCAATGACCATAAGTTCAGGGCGGGATATAGTTTTGATCTCTATCCTGTTATAGACATTTTTGTGCCTTGCAGCTATAAGCATGAAATGTCCATAATCTAAGGGATCCAAAGTCCCTAAACATGTTGTTCCTACCCCTAGAGGAACAAGGCTAACAAACCACAGCAATTCACAGAAGTTCTCCACCAGAAACTGCTCAAAAACAAGTCAATTCAGGATCAATTCAGTGGCTCCACTAGCTGTCTGCACTGAAATGCAAAGTCAACACTGGCTACCTGCACTGCAACGCAGGTAGAAGCACTACCAGGGTGCGCTGAATGAGAGTTGACAAATGGCAAGTTCATTCCAAGAGGTGTCAAGACCCAGGAATCTTCCAGAATCTTCCTCAATGACACTTGCCTCAGTGAATTCGACTGGTGATGAGTAAGAGGTTCCCAATCTCCAAGTGGAAGCAAGAACCTCCAAGTGGAATCAAGAACTGACAGAGGGAGAGGACACTAGTTAGATCTCAAGCTGACTCATCCTCTCTCCAAACATCTATATATGGATCTCTCCTCCATGAGATCTAGAGGCTGGAATTTTGTTATTGCAAAGAATTGCTGTTGGTTTGAGACTAGAATCATTGGGTGCTTAATGCTTTGAAGGAAGGGGAAGATAGGAATTTCATTTGCTGGGAAGGAGATGCTGGATTGGAGCCCTCTGGGTTGTATCTCTTCCTGAACCTTGTTATTCATCAATAAAGCTATCTTGGTTTCTCCTATATACTGGAATATCTTTGATGTATGATTGCATTAGTATGTTTAGTTTATTTCTAATCCTGAACTAGTTATGAATATGAATCTATGTCTTTATGTAGTGTTCTCTTCTTGTGATCTTGCAGAAACCTCTTGAAGCTGGGCGAGCGAGAAGGCAAGTAGCTGGAAACTCCCAAAGAGAAGAGAAACCGGATCGAGGGACAAACGGAAGACACCGGTTAGTCCATCCATCTCTCTTCATTCTTAATTCATAAAGGAAGAATACTAGAATAGCTGTTTCTGTTTGTTGCTAAGGCACTGTCACACCTTAGGTGGATAGGATGGTCCTGCATAGGCGTTTTTCCCCACAACAAATTGGCGACTCCACTGGGGAGATCTGTTTAGTCATTTTATTTGTGTTTCTATCATTGTTTGTTCCATAGACTCAACAGCAACAATCGAACTGCATCTGCTATTCTCAGATGTAAAGTAGACAGCTGCTGCTTTGATCCAATCACTGGATTTGTCTATGATCTGAACGATGGACTCACAAATGATTTGATGATCCTTTGTGATAGATCTTAGCCCTTCCTCAAAGCATCCCTTTGATTGTACCTTGCTTGTTGCTTTTATTTGGCCTGAAACTGTAGATTAAATAGCAATCTGTGACCCAGAACCCAGTGAGAAACTCTCGTTTCTCCTTCAGCGCAGACCCTGTGAAGAGGTTCTACATTTCAATGTAGGTCCCATGAAGGCTACCTGCGCTGAATGTCAAAACCCCTGTGTTGAGGGTGTGCTGATCCAGTTAGGCCATGTGCAGCTGGGGTTCTTTGCTCTGTTTTGCCTTGTTTTGATCTCTATTTTTTTTTGCAGCCTGTAACCAGCATAGGTACATGTCTGATAACTCCTTTTCTCTGCTTAAATTCCGCCTCCTTTTGTACAAAAAGACTGTGAGTGTTTTTATGTGTTTGTGGCGTCATTTACAGTTTTCCTTTGCAAGAGTGAAATAGTCATCCTATAGCCCTTGATTCAGATCTGTTGATTGTGATCTTAGGAGAGAGTTCATTGGCTGTTTACAGTTGATTATACATTTACTTTTGCTTTTGGTTTGAGTTTGTCTCTTTTAAGTGTCGAAACAAGTGTTCATTTCGAAAATCGTTAAGTGTTGTAATCTCTTCTACCCTTTCTGATTTCGGAAAAAGTAAACTTGTTTGTATTTGTCATTTAAAAGCAAATTCAAAGTTGTACAAAAAGCTTTCTTTGTAGGCATCAATACTAAGAAAGCGGAAAACAAACACCTGCATTGTGCATTTGCATCTTGATAGTTTGCATGTTTGATTTAGGAAAAGTGCATTAGAGTGTGCTGATTGCTCTTTGAGAAAAGATGGTGTCTTTCTTTTCCCTTTGTAGCTAGGATTTTCATAAGTTGAAAAGATAAAAAGCTTGCTTATCATCTTTAGACTGCATTTAGGAATTGTATCATACATCTCGTGGTGAACCTCAAAAGGCAAACTTCTAAAAAGATCAACCTAAAATAAATTGAATGAACTTAACAACGCTTTGCAACATAATGCACAACATAGAGGTCTAGGCTAGAGACATGTTCTGGCGTCGTAAAGGCTGGTGACTGTCGATCTCGTTGATGGTGGGTGATTCCTCCTGAGGGACGATAGCACCAGTACGGATTGTGCTCCCACGTACCGTCGCGTATATATTGAGAGACCCCTATAGGCATAAAACCTTTATCCTTAGGAAGCCGTGTCGGCCGCCCTACTGATCGCAATGCACTGAACACAACATTTTATGAAGATCGACCGCCCGTACCCTAAAAAGTATTCTGCGGTTTTGCGAAAAGTTTGGCACACCCTCTGCCTAGAACTCCAGAGCAGTTTCTTTTGGCCTTTTTCAGACTCTATAACAGAAAAAGTCCATCCGAGCATTTGTCACTTCGGGCTCGTTAAAACATCGAAGGAGACTAGAGTCATCTTTAGCTTTTTCTCGACTCTTTAAAATTGAAAAAGCAAGTTGTGTGTAAGGCGTCGTTAAAATTTATTTTAAACGGAACAATCACCCCTATTCCTGCGTTGATCTTTAGGTTGAGAAAATGGAGCACACCAACCAAGGAATTCCCCTTGGTGGAAATCCTAGTCCCTTCTCCTCTTGGGGAGATGTTGGTGCGCCCCACATGGCCACATTGTCGCTTCCAGGACTGACAATTGGCCTGCCGGTCTGGCTCTTCTCGACCAATGTTGTTCAAAACACCACTATTCCTGAACAGTCGAATCAACAGTTAGACCAGACCAGAGTTACCCACCAGCCTTCTACTTCATCTAATTCTTCCTCTCCTCCTTCCTCTTCGCTTGACGGAACTGGTAAAACAAAAAACCAAATTCCTAAGGAGAAGAAGGAAAAGAAGAAGAAAGAGAAGAAGAAGAAGGAGCCAAAAGTGACTGGGGGCAAACAAGTGGCGTCTGACAAAAATCCACACACAGCACTGACTAGGCCTAAATCGCCATGTGTCATATGCAAGGGAGACCACTGCCACAGAGATTGTCCCTGCATCCCTCGGATACTAAGGGACTGGTCTCCCCGTTTGCACAATTTGGTGGCGTCAACCTCTGATAGCCATGTTGACAGCTCACCGTCAACTAGTGAAAGTGAAGTCGCAGGACGGAGAGGGAAAGCTAGATTTCCCTGCAAACTGTGTGAAGGCGACCATGCCATCCACCATTGTCCCTTCTTAGACGAGGCTAAAAGAGTTTTGGAAGATCGCCTGGTTTTACCAGTGCAACTTCCTCCTAGATATCAAAAACTCCTGCCAAGTCCTTCACCAGTTGAGAACCCGGCTAGCCCGCTCAGGTGGTCAGCCGAAGCACCTATCATTGAGGATGAACCGTCTGAATCCATACCTGACGAAAGTCAAAAGGTTGAGGTGGCAGTTGACCCGGTTTTGCCTTCAGAGGCTCTATCTTCAAATGATACCATCACAGAGGAGAATAAAGACGACACCGTCCAAATTCTCTTCATCAACACAGACTCCGACGAACAACGGGGCAATTTGCCCATTCCTATATCGCAGGAAGGAACTTCGTCAGAGTCATACCCGGCCGTCTATTCGGTCCCACCACCAAGCAACCTAGTTGTATCCTTCGACTGGAACCAACTAGGCAGACCCCGTTTCCCAGCAAGCATACCATTCAGAATTATCGTTCAAATATACAGAATGGTAATGGCTGGCACTATCATTGATGAGGGGGCATCTGTGAGTATCCTTTCCTCTATTGCTTGGAAAGTGCTTGGTTCACCAACGCTTTTGCCTGAAATGAGAAATCTAACAGGCTTTGATAAAGGAACCAATCGACCTTTAGGGATCCTCCCCAATGTGCCCATAACATTGAAAGGGAAGACCGTTCAAATGAACGTGATGGTCGCTCAAGGACCCTTGGATTATAACCTACTCCTTGGACGAGACTATATATATTGCATGGGAGACATCGTCTCCTCACTCTTTAGAGTAATGTGTTTTCCGCACGAAGGAAGAGTGGTCAAGCTCGTGGACCAGCTTTCATTTCCCGGATCACGCATCGCAAATAGTCATATACCATCCCTAAATGGTCTCTTCACGCAAGAAATGTCTCAACCCACGGTCCTTCCTCTTGATGAGCGCGAGTAATCCGGGAGGATATGACTGAAACCCAGGGGGCATGCATCCTGGTCTGCTTCGGCAAGAAAACTTTGGGTGTAGGGTAGGTTTCCGTGGGAGAATATGACTAGTCCGTACCCCGTCCGTGATTGGAAGAGGGGTTGTTCTAGAATAAGATTCTTTTGTCAAAGTTATGTGAGCTGGCGGGCTTCGTCGCTCACCTTTGTTTATCTCGGTAGACATCGCCGAAGAAGTGTTTTATTCGTGGCCACGAATGGAGCAATCTTTGGTAACCTGAAAGAGGTAGGCCTCTCTCGGTAAAACAATTGTTTTGCCGGACTAAAGTAGGGGTAACCTTGAAACTCTGTTTTATACCTGGGGGCATGCAAACCTTTCGGAGTGCAAGCAAGGGGCGGCTATTTATTTTTTTAAATTTTTAGGTCCTCCCTTAAAACCTGTAGGTCTAACCCTTTAAACTCGTAGGATTAGTCGTTTCCGAACTTGCATAACGAAAGGATGCAGGGCATAGCTTTGGTAAGGCGCAAGCTCCATAAAAAATGGAATCTTACATGAGACATTCTTATCATATGACTGGATTGATCGAGCAGTTTTAGCACACAGTTCATGCTCGTTAAAAAATAAACGCAAGATCCGAGCAGTTTTAGCGCATAGTTCATGCTCGTTAAAAAATAAACATAAGATCGAGCAAATGTTTCCACCCGCATTTAAGCTTGTTAAAAAATGAACTATCCCGGTAAATAACCACAGTGAATGTAATATCATCAGCCGTTAAAGCCTTGGTCGTGTTTGCACCGTCACATCCACTTTTCCATTGGCCGATCGTTCACCTCGATATGATTGTTTACCCATTTTGAGGAACAACTGCGAAGAGTGATTTCACTAGCCATCCTTGCGACACTGCCGTGATTGGAAAATTCCAACCTGTACCTGGAATCAGCTGCTAACCTGTTTCATCACTCGTTCCTCAAAAGACGAGTCTTCTTTAAGCTCTTTTCATCTGACTCGTAAAATATGAAAAGATTGCCGAGTCCTTGGCCTTCCAGCTCGTTAAAGGGACAGGAAGTGCTATCCCTCTAGATTTTAATCTTTTTGGACCTGAGGGATTATTGCACAAAAAGATCGAGCGCTTGTTTTATTCGACTCGTTAAAACTATCGAAAAATCATCCCTTCTGTATTGTTTTATACTTTTTCGGACTTAAGGGATTAGATGAAGAAAAAGGACTTTTGGAGTTAACTTTATGTACCTTTTCAGACTCTCTAAAAATGAAAAGGACCGAGTTATCTTTGTCGTTAGACTCGTTAAAATAATTAAATAGCGACAAACTTGTCTTTAGACGAGAACGAGTTTCACTATCGCTAGGCTCGTTAAAACATAGCGATGGGCTTGCCCGAAGGGCAGGTTATAGAACAAGCATATGTTATCCTCCTCAAGCTTGACAAAAATAAAGAGGTACTAGTCAGCAATGACTGGGGAAAATTTGGGAGAAACTCAAGAAAACTTTGATGGTAGCAAGTCGCTCTTGAACATGACACTTTTCCTCCGTACCACAATCAGGTTGGGTTGTTTCATTCACCGGTCACATCACCATGGTCTCGCCGTACTATCCATATTTGGGGTAATGCTACCGATCCATCGCATCAGTGTCGCCATATGTTCAAGAGAAGTCGTTCAGAAAAGTCAACCGTGTCCCATCCACTGCCGTACATTATCCTTCATCCTTTCATGACCGCCACCCTGAATCATATGTCACAGATCGTTTTCACCTCCATCAAAATCATTAGCTCCGTTCCGTGTCATTGATGTGGGATTCATTAAGGCCCTCCTTTGACGGATCGCTTCGTGTCGACATCAGCTCATTATCCAAGAAGTTGATCTAGGAACAACCCCTTCAGTACTTTGAAGCTTGCATGCCTCAATGGCAAGTTTCTCACTTCCGGCGATAGGTATACATCAATGACCTTCGACCGAAAGATTTTGCATGGTGTTCGACGCCAAGTCCTTTATTCACACCACGTGAATTGTACTGCAGTACCTTGAGGGTCATTATCATTATCGATGATTCCTCTCGCGCTTGTTAACGGTTTACCTCATTGACCGGTAATCAAGCGATGTCTTTCCATGTTCGACTTCAGAACATTTCTCACATGGATCGACTTGTACTTAGAGTGAAGATCGAACGAGTTTGAAGACCCCGGATCTAGTTTCATCCATCCGGGCTGCGATATATATTCAGGAAAGATAAAGACATTGACATGTACATCATTGCAGCAGATAATCATCCTACCCAAAGGATGATAATTTCATCAAAATTATCGGTCTACTATCAGACGATTGTCTGTTATATGTACAAAAAAATGAATTTATAAAGCTGAGCATGGAAATTCCCGCCTCAGCTAGATCATGAAAGCAGTATGAAAAATAATGTATTGTATTGTATTGTATTACAGGTCTCCTCCCAACAATGAATGAACTTCGGATCCTCCTGATAAAGCATTTCACCCGATAAACGGCCTCATACTTTAGGGGGCAACTGTTATAGACATTTTTGTGCCTTGCAGCTATAAGCATGAAATGTCCATAATCTAAGGGATCCAAAGTCCCTAAACATGTTGTTCCTACCCCTAGAGGAACAAGGCTAACAAACCACAACAATTCACAGAAGTTCTCCACCAGAAACTGCTCAAAAACAAGTCAATTCAGGATCAATTCAGTGGCTCCACTAGCTGTCTGCGCTGAAATGCAAAGTCAACACTGGCTACCTGCACTGCAATGCAGGTAGAAGCACTACCAGGGTGCGCTGAACGAGAGTTGACAAATGGCAAGTTCATTCCAAGAGGTGTCAAGACCCAGGAAGCTTCCAGAATCTTCCTCAATGACACTTTCCTCAGTGAATTCGACTGGTGATGAGTAAGAGGTTCCCAATCTCCAAGTGGAAGCAAGAACCTCCAAGTGGAATCAAGAACTGACAGAGGGAGAGGACACTAGTCAGATCTCAAGCTGACTCATCCTCTCTGCAAACATCTATATATGGATCTCTCCTCCATGAGATCTAGAGGCTGGAATTTTGTTATTGCAAATAATTGCTGTTGGTTTGAGACTGGAATCATTGGGTGCTTAATGCTTTGAAGGAAGGGGAAGATAGGAATTTCATTTGCTGGGAAGGAGATGCTGGATTGGAGCCCTCTGGGTTGTATCTCTTCCTGAACCTTGTTATTCATCAATAAAGCTATCTTGGTTTCTCCTATATACTGGTGTATCTTTGATGTATGATTGCATTAGTATGTTTAGTTTATTTCTAATCCTGAACTAGTTATGAATATGAATCTATGTCTTTGTGTAGTGTTCTCTTCTTGTGATCTTGCAGAAACCTCTTGAAGCTGGGCGAGCGAGAAGGCAAGTAGCTGGAAACTCCCAAAGAGAAGAGAAACCGGATCGAGGGACAAATGGAAGACACCGGTTAGTCCATCCATCTCTCTTCATTCTTAATTCATAAAGGAAGAATACTAGAATAGCTGTTTCTGTTTGTTGCTAAGGCACTGTCACACCTTAGGTGGATAGGATCATCCTGCATAGGCATTTTTCCCCACAACATATCCCCTTCTCCTGGTTCTGCGTGTTGCACCACTCTAGTCGGAGACTAGCAATGGACTGGCCACCCGGCCTAGTCCCGGACAGAGTCAATTGCTCGCCCCTCTTGGGCAAACCAGTGAGAAAGTAAATATCTGAGGGCTCTATCTTGAGCTGGTGCCCTCCAATGTAAAAGCACTGGTCCTGGACGTTCCATCTCTCTACCAGCCACTCTAGAAAGCGCACCTGGGCCCTCATGCCAGGTATGGCCCAGTATTTGTAGAGGCCGCATGCCTTTAAAGCATCAATGGATGGTTGATGATTAATGGCAGCCAAATCAACATCTTCATGCTCTCTCTCGCGCCAATCAAGCATGGTGGGAAATCTACACACCAAAAAACATCTGTTAGAGTCAATGAAATCAAAAATTTTTGGTCCATTTTGAAGAAATTGGGGTTTAAAAATTCGTTTTGCGGGGTACGCACCCCGCCTTTAGGAACAGGGCATGCATACACAGGTTCCCTTAAGGCAAGTTGCGTACGCCCGACATTTTCCCAACTGAGAAAATGTCAGTGTACGCGGGTCACCAGTGGAGCACCTGCGTACCCCGAAAAGCGGACCTTCAAACCCCAAAACCTCCAAAAAATGAATCTAGGGCCTAAAAACAAATTCTAAACAGATGGAAATGAAGAGGAGGATGTTGTAGAATACCTGATGAGACGGCGTTCGATTTCGACGGTCGGATTCTCCGCAATGTCCACGGGAAGTTTCTTGCCAAAAGCCCTTTTTCTCCCCTCAACAGTAAAATGGTAAAAATGAAATGGTAAAAGCCCTTTTTATAGGTTTTTTGGGTAAATAAATGCTAAATTTGTTTATTTTTCACCATGAAAAGGTATTTTTCAAAGAATTTTTTTCTATCTTTAAACAGGTATGAGTAATGTGTTGGTTTTTGTGCAGGATAAAAGGATTTTCAGGGAAAATTGTCATTTTTCACAAACAAAAACATCAGAGTCATCTTTTAAGCTCTTTTCTGACTCCTAAAACATGAAAAGATTGCCGAGCATTTCTTTTACACTCGTTAAAACAGAATTAAAAGATGGTCCCCTTATAGCCCTTTTCTGATCGTAAAAACAGGAAAAGGTTGCCGGATTTTTGTCATTTCAAATTCGATACTGGAAATAAAACGACGTGTCCTTGATCGCTTTTTACTTTTCAGGTCAAAAACACTAACTATGAAAGTACTCCTTGGTCGTAAAAGATCAAGCGGTTCTCTCAAGTATTATTTTATACTTTTTCGGGCTTGGGAGACACAAATTTACGAAAACGTTCAACCCTGGAGTCTTCCTAAGTTTTTCAGACTCTCTAAAATTGAAAAATGCCGAGTTTCTCCTATACTGGACTCGTTAAAATTTCACAGTAAAGGACCTGTTCGATTACAAACAGGAACGGACCACTCCTTCTTAGGTTTCGAATCTAAACTAAGTTGGACTCATCCAAAGGATGAGCTTATAATCAAGCATATGTTATTCTCCTCAAGCTTGTAAAAAATAAAGAGGTACTTGCCAGAAATGGTGGGGGAAAAGAGAGAAAAATGAGCCTATTTGTTATCCTTTGTCTCAGAAGAAGCCTTACCACCACTCTTGAACATGACACTTTTCATTCACCTGGGTTGGGAAATCCTTTGCCTAATAGGATATCAAACCACATTGAAAATCTTCAACCGGTTCCGGGTATTAACTTTGGGTCAATTGTCACCAAGCCATCTGTCGTGTTGTTATGTGTTCAAGAGGTCACTGCAAATAAACCATTCATCTGCAAAATACCCGTCATCCATCTCGACCATCCCTGAGTCAGTCCTTACAGCTTGTTGTGGCCAGCAACACCCCCCCTTTTTCAATTAAGTATCAGCCATGATACTGAATGAATGGGGACCCTTAGTTAATTTTTAGAGAAAGCAAAAGTTTCTTTTTGAAGTCACAATCATACGCTTGGAAAAAGCCTCTTAGATATTTTAAAGCCTAAGTCTATGATAAAAGAGAAAACCTTAAGGTCGCATTGCAAAAGATATGAAACACCTTCATTCCCCTTTTTTATGCGCACCATCCTCATGTTAATAATGACATTGCATCGCAAATTGGTAACGCTCATGAAGAAAACTTAAAGATCCCCCGATCTGCGATAACGCCGATCGCTAGATCGCATATCGCAGAAATGAGTCAGGCAAGATTTTTGTGAACATCAAATTCCTGCGATCTGTGATATTGCGATCGCTGCGATGCCACATCCATGTGATTTGCGATGATGCGATTAGCGATCGCGCGACATGCGAGGTTACGTCAGCAAATCATAAATCACTTCGGTACGAATCCTTCGGGCGCGCCATTCAAAGAAAAAACCACTTACTATAATCTGACCCGAAATCATGCGCTTTTAATGATAGTAAATGAATTAGTTGTCAGTTATTAAATGGATTAAAGACGCGTGCCTTGGTAGAGATTTGCTTCACGTAAGGTGGCATATTTGATTTATCTCTTGCATTTAAAACTCTCCCATCACCTTTCTGGATTAGTCATTTCCATTTCACTCGTAATCTACAGGAACAAAACGCGAAGACGACTCAGACAGAAACGCAAAGCGAAATGGGAAAGAAGAACAAAGCTCAAAGCTCCGAAGCAAAAGAGAAGACCAAGGAGATGGAACCCCTGTACACAGACACAGCCTGCAACAAAGACGCAGGGATATCAACATGGGACGGTATGTACAGACTGCTAGAGGAGGAAAAGCCTAGAATAATGAAGGTGACTGCTGTCGCGGACGCACCACGCTCTTCTGAGGTGACCTTGGAGGACCTAGCATGTTCATTCCTCCACAGAATAGCGGCAAGACCCAAAATTCTACCATACACAGATATGATCAAATGGATATTGGATGATGCAGAATTGAAGGGCAGACAATTCAAAGTTCATGGACATGGGCTTGTAAGATCGTTTGCTGCGCAAGATTTGAAGCTTATGTATCATCTTCCTGAACCGCAAGCGACCTATAATGCACAATTCGTTAGGAAGTTCACGACGGAGAATCCAGATCTATCAGACACCACTAAAGAATGGTCTAGAAGAGACGAGCCGCTAAAAAAGGATAAAAACGGTATGTATAGCACTGGTTCCCTCACCTCTCCATATTGTTTTGCTGCGGCTATGCTCTGTAGGTTATTTGGGATGCCCGATATCAACAAGTTTTCATCTGAATGGCTACCATTAATTGATGCTGCCACTAACGCCGAAATCCTAGATTGGGCCAAAATCCTTTCTGATACTCTATACACGGCCGTTGTCAATTATCAGTCTAAGAGATCCTTTTCTCAAAGGGTCTATCCTCCTTTTTATCTGTCTGCCTATATTATGGATTCTGTTTGTCTTGTATCTAATTTTCCTACTATGGGTTGGAAATGGACTACCCAAGACCCATTGCCCATCCATGTTTATCACAAGATTTTATGGGATTCCTAGTTTGCCCCTCATTTTTACCAGATTTGCCATGGGGTTATTTTGCCCCTATATAGAATGATATACGGTAAGGACCCCCCAAGGTGCTCCCCCGAGGCCCAAATTGACATCCTCCCCGTCGCAAGATGGTTTGGGGAAGAATGGTTTACTTACATTAGAGTTTTTGGAAACACTGTACCTCCACATGTCCTACCCCTATATATCCCTGATAAACTTTTGGCACGGGAAATCACTTATCAAACCTGTTCTGAAGGCGGCTTAACCAAGGACCTAAAGGACAAGAAGAAGGCCATTTGGCCTCAATTTCCCGTCACTTGTGGGGCCTTCTCTTTTTTTGATGTAGGACACGCTTTTGGCGAGGTGGAGAATGTGACGTGTCTTCAATTATTTAAGTTCCCAGCAAGGCCATTCGACCCAAATAATGTGGCCCAAGAATTCACAACGAACGTTAAGATAAGAGTGTTCTCTGGAAAGAAAGATCTGTTTGATGACCTCTTTCAGAGTAAGAACTCGCTTAAAGAAATTTTGCAGGAAGCTCAGTCGAGGTTGTCTTCAGGTGACCTCCAGAAATTCACGTTATATAGAGAAAGAAGGCTGGCTAGTATTCCACTAGAGAGGCTGCGAATACCTACTAGAGAACCGACTCCGAGCATCAGCCTCAGTGAAAACTCCAGCACTTCTAGATCTAAGTCCAACGCCGCCCAAGAAGTATCTGAGCATCCTAAAGAGTCTGGACACGAACAAAGAAAAAACGAAGAAACAACCAAAGACACAGCTCAGTCGAGCGCGATGTCTCAGCAGCAAGTTATTGCCTCACCACCAAGATGTTGGAAATAATACTGAGAGGGGGGGTGAATCAGTATTATCTAATTCTTTTAATAAATCTTCCTTATTTGTTCTTTGAATTAGTTTTGCATGTCAGTACCATAAAATAATGAGCATGAACAAAGAAAACAGATAGTCACACCAAAGAACACAAGATGTAAGGTGGAAACCCAATGTGGGTGAAAACCACCTGCTGCAATATGTCTCTATCTTCTTTCAAATTAGAAACTCCTTTTACAATGGTTTTGTACTGGTGCAGTCCTTTACTAGTACGCAGGCTGCAACCTGCAGAGAGCTACAACTCTCTCTCGTTTTCCAGTCTCTCCTGGAAGGGAGCTACAACCCCCTACTTCTTTTCTTACAAGGACCACTTTTCATAAATTTTCAAACTGGATCCATAAGCATCAAATGATCATCAAGTATAAGAGAATCACCCAGTCAACTGTAGTAACCAGATCAACAATAATAGAACCAAACCCAGAACACAGCAATGATAAACAGAGATTTTAAGAGAAGTAAGTAGCTTCACCCATGTACTGCCTGCTTACAGTAAGCACCCTGCTCCACTGCTCGCCTGCTTATGTACGCACCCTGCTCAACTGTTCGCCTGCTTACGTACGCACCCTGCTCAACTGCTCACCTGCTTACATACGCACTGTATCCATTGAACTGCCTGCGGACCTCCGCACCTGCAACCCTTCTGTGCCTGCGTACCGGCGCACCTGCAACCCTTCTGTGCCTGCGTACCGGCGCACCTGAAACGCTTCGTTCCTGCATATGCACGCACTTTTCTTTCACTGTACCTGCGTACCTTCGGGCATAGATGATTTCAAGACTTCAGAAATAACCCAGACAGTCAGATCTACAGATCTGAACATGCGCCGAAGAGATCTCAATCCATCAGTAGATTCGCCTTATTTAGATCTAGACATTACTCCCAAGAGATCATAATATTTCAGATCTAGCCCTCATAAGATATTCAACACAAAACATGCTCAAGCCAAATGATCTCCTTTGCTTTATATAGGAAAGCTCTTCCTTAAATCATGGATCAATACCACGGGCCGACACCATAATAACACAAAACCGTCGGCTAAATACCAAAGGTTAAACATAAGAAACCCCACGTGTGCTTTTCTCTACCTTGAAATGTGTGCACTGGGGTTACGCACCTCCTGAATGAGATAACTGCGGGTATGTACGCACTTTATGTAACACCGACCTGCGTGTACGCACCTTATGTAAGGTGTACCTGCGTACCCCTTATTTTCTTCAATATTTGATAGCTGATCATCAATCTCTGCTGCTGACTTGAAGTACTGTGATCTATCACCTGAATGGGTTGCCATCAAGGACAACACTTTAGCCATAATGCCAACACAAGAGATGTCCCCCCTCCTGTCATCGAAGCACCACTTGTCACGACAGAGCTAGATAAAGAGTGGGAAACCTTCAATGAATTGATCAATCTTGAAGGGCAAGTCCCGAAAACACCTGTGAATAATACACAGGTGGTGCAAGAAGTCGTTTCGACCATGGTCAGTAGCGCCACAGAAGCTGAACACCTTCCTATCGCTCCAGCCTCAGAACTTCTACTTAAAGTAGAAGAAATTCCCCCACTGGATGTATTCTATAGTCCCCAACACAAAGCAGTTGTAAGGAGACAGAGAAAGAAGAGAAAGCTTGAGGATACACTGTCTCAAAATGCTGAACATTTGGACGTCTTGTGGAAAGACCAAAATAATAATCCGACCGAAAATCTCACGAAGCTGTCTCAGATTGCAGGAGCATATGCCTCTATAACTATTGACAAGACCTCTGAAGTTCAGTAACTTTTAAAAGAACAAGAAAATCATATACAACTACTACAACAACAGTTGCAACAAGCCAACGCGAACACTGAAGCTTCCAGACAGCTAGAAAAGCTACAGGAAGACTTTCAACAGATGCAGATAGGCTATCAGAAAAGTCTTGAAGAAAAAGAAAAACAACTGCAGACGGTGCAAGAAATGCATAAAGATGAGCCTAAACTAGCAGAGTTTATTTCAGAGTCCATCGGCTTGAACGAGAAACTACTGCAGCAACAGGAAGAGTTGGGATGTAAAATATCGCAGTGGAGACACTTTTGTGAACTGAGCGACAAAATCACCAGTCAGGTGGTGGAATTGCGGAGCGACTATGATCAGAACAACAAGAGGGTGACAGAATATCTGACTTGGCAAGATAATGAAGAAGGGAAAAGAGCAGGGGCACCCAGGATTAATGAAAATCATAAGGAGCTGCTCTTTAATAAATGGGACGAACAAATCATGCAGGCAGAGCAAGCAGCAGAGACAGCGGCGACACATGCGAGCATTCTTATCGACTGTGTAAATGAAAATTTACACAGGGCCAATTTAATTACAGATACCACCCCGGGGTACCTACCAAGCAAGTTGCAACTGGAGACAGAATGGAGGCAGAAAGCGTAGGAAAAAGGGAAAGCAATCCAAGCATTGGCTAGGCTGAATTGGGAAGGTTACTGGACGTACTTGGTTAAACCACACAGCCAATGGATGACGGTGAAGTGCATTACAAACGCAGTCGAGAAGGTAGCGCCAGCTCTCATAGATGCCGTTTTCGCAGCCCAGCTCAGTGAAGAAATCAGCCAGCCGACTCTTCTCAAGCCTATGCTGGACACTTGCAACTTCAAAGACCAAGTTCACAAATGATTTCATTTAGAATGTTGTTTTTTCTCTTTTAACTAGATTAGAAAAAGGACGGTCATTTGAAAACCGTATCCTAAAATTTTGTAATGATACTATTATTAGAATTAGGAAGTAGTATTTTAACCCTTCTCATTGCATTGGAGAAGGGTCCAGAAATTTGTCAAAAACTTGTCCTCGGAAGATGCACTTCTGCACCCTCAGAGGAGGTTTTGATGAATGGAAGGATCGAGATTTACTTATGTTTGCATTTTAATGTCTGCTACTGATGTTGCACTTCTATACTCTTAGTAGATGTTAGAAGTAAGTAGAGATAAATTGTTATTGCTTGAAGTTTGTGAGTGAAAATCAGTCATAAATGGTACTTTTATCTCTTGATTAATTTCTGCTCATATTCTTAGAGTGATATGCAGTTTTAGTTGTTTATATGTTAATGTATGGATATTTGGGTTACCATTTGGCACTTTTGTACGGTGGAATCTTTTGTTTGTGCTTGACATATGAATGACTTATTATGCGATATGCTGTTCACAACTCTTTTGCCTAACTTCTTATGCAGAATGGTTTATCTTGAATGGTTCATATTCTTATGATAGTTGAATGATCTTTATTACCAGTTATTGTTCGAAATCTTTTTAGATCGCATAATATAATAGACATATCCCGGGTTAGCGTAGATTAGATGTGTTGTTTTCATTAGATTATAATGAGATAGAATTTGTTTACTAGTTAGATTTGAAGTTAGCTCTAAAAATACTTTCAGAATCAGCATAATCAAAATCTACACACACACACAATCTTTAGATTGGGAAGCTGGCCCCATTACCCCCAGTCGGACCCGCTACACCAAACGGGCAAGGAGCCGCCAACCAGGTTCCCGACCCGGTGGGTATCCCCCTTGTTGTTGACCCGATTTCGGGGCCCTCAACATATTTGGCGCTAGAAGGAGGGCCTGAGCATAGTGTCTGTTGGAATGTTTTGCAAATTATAAATCTTGGAACATGATGGCTGATCATAGAATTCCTATTTGGAGTTGCATCCATGTTCCTACCTCTTCCAACACTCCACCAGATGTGGTAAGGCTCTTGTCTCAGGTAAAATTCAACGGTAAGAATAATTCTTCTGCATTTAACCATGCTCTTCATTTCATTCAAAAAGTTTCGAGTTCTGATATTCAGAGAATTGATGAAGGCGTCTTGTGCGGAAGCTAGAAAATGGTGCAGAACCCTCCCAGTTGCATCAATCCACAGCTGGGACCAATTCATTAGGACTTTCATCTTGGAATTTGATTGTTATGACTACGACCAGGTATATGATGAAATTTATTATCTACGGAAACAAGATGAACCTGTAAGGGATTTCAATATGCGATTTCATCTTAAATGTCTACAGTATGATCTCAAGGATGAGCTCGCAGATGAAGAATCTTCAGATTATGATGAGTATTCCCTACCTCCTTTATCTGACCAAGCAGAAATTAGCTCGACCGTTGTTTCGTTTTCTTATAATATAGATGAGAATTTCAAGTCAAATACACAGATCATCCATAATGAAGAAAATCTGCAAAGCCTAGGAGTCATGCATGCTCTAATACCAGAAAATAAAGACGAAAATGCTGAAAGGAAAACTACCTTGGAACCAGAAGATGACTCTGACATAAAGTCAGACAATATCATTTCAAATCAACGAATGCCTATGCCAAGGTTAGATCAACGAACTGTTTCTTTTTCAGAAAGTATCAGCGCACAAAGGTATGATCTAAAGCCCGATGTTTATGATGAATCTGATGAACAAAAATTCTTTCATGATGTTTTTAAATGCATTGCTCCAGATTCACATTTTTCTCTCTATCCCGATGTTTTTAGTGATGACAATGTTTCCCCTCTCAATATCAAGCATATCTCAAAAAACACAGAGGGTTATTCAAACGACTCATCATTAGGTTTTCAAGATAAAGAGACTGCTTTAGCACAGCCTTTGATCAATGACGAACGAGAACTTCCTGACCTCCCTTGTCTGAAAACATATAATGAAAAAGAGGAACCTAGGGAAATCTGTAGAGTCTTTTGCGATAGTTACTTTGACAATGATGAAGTTGTTGAGTTATCTCAAGTAACTCAACTAGGGTCAGATAATAAGGAACATCTTAAATCAGAAATCATATCAGCCGATCCTCATCTCAAAGTGAAAGCTCATTTGAATAATTTTACTATCCAAGACAATACTCCGATCTATGATTCATATCATGAGGAAAGCTCCATCCCTGTTCGCAATCATAACTTAGTTCCTGATTCACAAAACCTAGCTAGTTCTTGTGAGGAGCAAGATGTTACAAGTAAATCCCAGTTGTGCTGTAGCACTATTTCTGTAAATACCCAATCATTTCTTCCTCACTTGCACTCATTTTGTATAAAATCGGATTTCTTTTTAAATTTTCAAACTTTTGATAGATTATGTTTTAGCGATTTATATATGAGAACTTTCATTTCAAACGAAATCGCTAAAAACTCAGCGTTAACAAAAAACAGGTTACAAGTCATTAAAACTAAAAAATCATTGTCGCAATATGACTTGTTATCCCTCCTATTGAGAGATCATCAATTCATAACAGAAATTCATCCTAATTTTTATGATCCAATAGGTATCCAGTTGGAAAAGAGCTCACATGAGAAAGGAAAATCAGACAGAATTCCAATTGAGGTTGTATGTTTTTATTCCACAGCCAATATTTATGATCCAAGGAAAGTTTGGTTCTTTTTACTCATGCTTGGAAGATTCATACGGCTAGGAATAAAAATGAATACATGGTTCCATTGGAAATATCATTTCACATAGTTATTTCCTGTATATAGTTAGAATAGGAGTAGGAGTAATTTAGCTAGGTTATTAGGTTTGCTTTTAATAAATCGATAGGCAAGGTAATTCATATTCTCTACATAACCCTAGGGAATGTTTGCCTCTCATAAATAATGTTTGCTTTGGTTAACGGCATTTGACATTTACTAAAGGCACCTTTTTTCTCTATTGAAATTTTTTGAAACTTCTGCTTCTATGAACAACAAATCTTTTAGGAATTTGATCTTTATTATCAATAGAACTTTAACCCAGATATGATGATAGTTTCAACTGCAAAAACTTTAAAGAAAGCTATCTCAGTGGAAAATTTGTTTTGAGGTCAGCACAATGAAAGGTATCAATATTAAAATAAAAATTCTCTGTGAAAGCAACCATTTACCAAAAGCAGCCCTATCATTGTCGTCCAGAACTTTCTTAAGGAAAGAAAATTTGACTTCCTCCCTGCTAAAGGAAAACGCAACATTCAGAGGAATAATCTAAAAGGACACTATATCTCAAAGAATGAGAGGTCTCATCATGAGCCGGCTTATCATGATCACAGATATTATAACTTGCTGACTTTGCCAAAAACTGTCTACCAAAATAGGGCAATGACTCAAGGTTGTTGCAATCAAAAGACAAGGGGTCTCATCACGAGCCAGCTTGTTAAGCAAAAGTATAAATCAAGTGAATGATAGTGTCATAATTTCGCCACCAAACCAAGACATTGTTCTTTAGAGAATAAAAAAGGAAAAAGTATCGAAAAAGGATTTTCTCTGAAAAAAGTTGTAAATAACCTTAAGCAGGATAAAGGATCATTTCTGGGTAATAGGTAACCCTGTCGAGGCTATGGACGCCTGCTGGGAGCAGAGGCTCTACCTGCGACAAAGGAGCATATTTAAAAAGGGCTGATACATAGAGAAGACTTTATTTTATGTTTTACAAGACCAAGTAATGACTGATTTAAATACAAAGCACAATCTGAAGATGCAAGTAATTGAAATATAAAGAGGTTGAAACGAAACATCATTGACAGTTTGAAGTATCATTTGCTTTATCTTTTTATAATAAAGTTCAAGTTTTTCTTTGAGAAAATCTTTTCAGGAGTTTCAAAGCGTCAATATAAAAGTAGAGATAACTGGTTCTCCCAAGTGAATCGCCAATTGTTGTGGCCAGCAACACCCCCCCTTTTTCAATTAAGTATCAGCCATGATACTGAATGAATGGGGACCCTTAGTTAATTTTTAGAGAAAGCAAAAGTTTCTTTTTGAAGTCACAATCATACGCTTGGAAAAAGCCTCTTAGATATTTTAAATCCTAAGTCTATGATAAAAGAGAAAACCTTAAGGTCGCATTGCAAAAGATATGAAACACCTTCATTCCCCTTTTTTATGTGCACCATCCTCATGTTAATAATGACATCGCATCGCAAATTGGTAACGCTCATGAAGAAAACTTAAAGATCCCCCGATCTGCGATAACGCCGATCGCTAGATCGCATATCGCAGAAATGAGCCAGGCAAGATTTTTGTGAACATCAAATTCCTGCGATTTGCGATATTGCGATCGCTGCGATGCCACATCCATGCGATTTGCGATGATGCGATTAGTGATCACGCGACATGCGAGGTTACGTCAGCAAATCATAAATCACTTCGGTACGAATCCTTCGGGCGCGCCATTCAAAGAAAAAGCCACTTACTATAATCTGACCCGAAATCATGCGCTTTTAATGATAGCAAATGAATTAGTTGTCAGTTCTTAAATGGATTAAAGACGCGTGCCTGGGTAGAGATTTGCTTCACGTAAGGTGGCATATTTGATTTATCTCTTGCATTTAAAACTCTCCCATCACCTTTCTGGATCAGTCATTTCCATTTCACTCGTAATCTGCAGGAACAAAACGCGAAGACGACTCAGACAGAAACGCAAAGCAAAATGGGAAAGAAGAACAAAGCTCAAAGATCCGAAGCAAAAGAGAAGACCAAGGAGATGGCACCCCTGTACACAGACACAGCCTTCAACAAAGGCGCAGGGATATCAACATGGGATGGTATGTATAGACTGCTAGAGGAGGAAAAGCCTAGAATAATGAAGGTGACTGCTGTCGCAGACGCACCACGCTCTTCTGAGGTGACCTTGGAGGACCTAGCATGTTCATTCCTCCACAGAATAGCGGCAAGACCCAAAATTCTACCATACACAGATATGATCAAATGGATATTGGATGATGCAGAATTGAAGGGCAGACAATTCAAAGTTCATGGACATGGGCTTGTAGGATCGTTTGCTGCGCAAGATTTGAAGCTTATGTATCATCTTCCTGAACCGTAAGCGACCTATAATGCACAATTCGTTAGGAAGTTCGCGGCGGAGAAGCCAGATCTATCAGACACCACTAAAGAATGGTCTAGAAGAGACGAGCCGCTAAAAAAGGATAAAAACGGTATGTACAACACTGGTTCCCTCACCTCTCCATATTGTTTTGCTGCGGCTATGCTCTGTAGGTTATTTGGGATGCCCGATATCAACAAGTTTTCATCTGAATGGCTGCCATTAATTGATGCTGCCACTAACGCCGAAATCCTAGATTGGGCCAAAATCCTTTCTGATACTCTATACACGGCCGTTGTCAATTACCGGTCTAAGAGATCATTTTCTCAAAGGGTCTATCCTCCTTTTTATCTGTCTGCCTATATTATGGATTCTGTTTGTCTTGTATCTAATTTTCCTACTATGGGTTGGAAATGGACTAACCAAGACCCATTGCCCATCCATGTTTATCACAAGATTTTATGGGATTCCCAGTTTTCCCCTCATTTTTACCAGATTTTCCATGGGGTTATTTTGCCCCTATATAGAATGATATACGGTAAGGACCCCCCAAGGTGCTCCCCCGAGGCCCAAATTGACATCCTTCCCGTCGCAAGATGGTTTGAGGAAGAATGGTTTACTTACATTAGAGTTTTTGGAAGCACTGTACCTCCACATGTCCTACCCCTATATATCCCTGATAAACTTTTGGCCCGGGAAATCGCTTATCAAACCTGTTCTGAAGGTGGCTTAACCAAGGACCTAAATGACAAGAAGAAGGCCATTTGGCCTCAATTTCCCGTCACTTGTGGGGCCTTCTCTTTTTTCGATGTAGGACACGCTTTTGGCGAGGTGGAGAATGTGACGTGTCTTCAATTATTTAAGTTCCCAGCAAGGCCATTCGACCTAAATAATGTGGCCCAAGAATTCACAACGAACGTCAAGATAAGAGTGTTCTCTGGAAAGAAAGATCTGTTTGATGACCTCTTTCAGAGTAAGAACTCGCTCAAAGAAATTTTGCAGGAAGCTCAGTCGAGGTTGTCTTCAGGTGACCTCCAGAAATTCACGTTATACAGAGAAAGAAGGCTGGCTAGTATTCCACTAGAGAGGCTGCGAATACCTACTAGAGAACCGACTTCGAGCATCAGCCTCAGTGAAAACTCCAGCACTTCCAGATCTAAGTCCAACGCCGCCTAAGAAGTATCTGAGCATCCTAAAGAGTCTGGTCACGAACAAAGAAAAAACGAAGAAACAACCAAAGACACAGCTCAGTCGAGCGCGATGTCTCAGCAGTAAGTTATTGCCTCACCACCAAGAGATGTCCCCACTCCTGTCATCGAAGCACCACTTGTCACGACAGAGCTAGATAAAGAGTGGGAAACCTTCAATGAATTGATCAATATTGAAGGGCAAGTCCTGAAAACACATGTGAATAATACACAGGTGGTGCAAGAAGTCGTTTCGACCATGGTCAGTAGCGCCACAGAAGCTGAACACCTTCCTATCGCTCCAGCCTCAGAACTTCTACTTAACATAGAAGAAATTCCCCCACTGGATGTATTCTATAGTCCCCAACACAAAGCAGTTGTAAGGAGATAGAGAAAGAAGAGAAAGCTTGAGGATACACTATCTCAAAATGGTGAACATTTGGACGTCTTGTGGAAAGACCCAAATAATAATCCGACCGAAAATCTCACGAAGCTGTCTCAGATTGCAGGAGCATATGCCTCTGCAACTATTGACAAGGCCTCTGAAGTTCAGCAACTTTTAAAAGAACAAGAAAATCATATACAATTGCTACAACAACAGTTGCAACAAGCCAACGCGAACACTGAAGCTTCCAGACAGCTAGAAAAGCTACAGGAAGACTTTCAACAGATGCAGATAGGCTATCAGAAAAGTCTTGAAGAAAAAGAAAAACAACTGCAGACAGTGCAAGAAATGCATAAAGATGAGCCTAAACTAGCAGAGTTTATTTCAGAGTCCATCGGCTTGAACGAGCAACTACTGCAGCAACAAGAAGAGTTGGGACGTAAAATATCGCAGTGGAGACACTTTTGTGAGCTGAGCGACAAAATCACCAGTCAGGTGGTGGAAATACGGAGCGACTATGATCAGAACAACAAGAGGGTGACAAAATATCTGACTTGGCAAGATGATGAAGAAGGGAAAAGAGCAGGGGCACCCAGGATTAATGAAAATCATAAGGAGCTGCTCTTTAATAAATGGGACGAACAAATCACGCAGGCAGAGCAAGCAACAGAGATAGCGGTGACACAGGTGAGCATTCTTATCGACTGTGTAAATGAAAATTTACACAGGGCCAATTTAATTACAGAGACCACCCCGGGGTACCTACCAAGAAAGTTGCAACTGGAGACAGAATGGAGGCAGAAAGCGCAGGCAAAAGGGAAAGCAATCCAAGCATTGGCTAGGCTGAATTGGGAAGGTTACTGGACGTACTTGGTTAAACCACACAGCCAATGGATGATGGTGAAGTGCATTACGAACGTAGCCGAGAAGGTAGCGCCAGCTCTCATAGATGCCGTTTTCGCAGCCCAGCTCAGCGCAGAAATCAGCCAGCCGACTCTTCTCAAGCCTATGCTGGACACTTGCAACTTCAAAGACCAAGTTCACAAATGATTTCATTTAGAATGTTGTTTTTTCTCTTTTAACTAGATTAGAAAAAGGACGGTCATTTGAAAACCGTATCCTAAAATTTTGTAATGATACTATTATTAGAATTATGAAGTAGTATTTTAACCCTTCTCATTGCATTGGAGAAGGGTCCAGAAATTTGTCAAAAACTTGTCCTCGGAACATGCACTTCTGCACCCTCAGAGGAGGTTTTGATGAACGGAAGGATCGAGATTTACTTATGTTTTCATTTTAATGTCTGCTACTGATGTTGCACTTCTGTACTCTTAGTAGATATTAGAAGTAAGTAGAGATAAATCGTTATTGCTAGAAGTTTGCGAGTGAAAATCAGTCATAAATGGTACTTTTATCTCTTGATTAATTTCTGCTCATATTCTTAGAGTGATATGCAGTTTTAGTTGTTTATATGTTAATGTATGGATATTTGGGTTATCATTTGGCACTTCTGTACGGTGGAATCTTTTGTTTGTGCTTGACATATGAATGACTTATTATGCGATATGCTGTTCACAACTGTTTTGTCTAACTTCTTATGCAGAATGGTTTATCTTAAATGGTTCATATTCTTATGATAGCTGAATGATCTTTATTACCAGTTATTGTTTGAAATCTTTTTAGATCGCATAATAAAAGAGACATATCCCGGGTTAGCGTAGATTAGATGTGTTGTTTTCATTAGATTATAATGAGATAGAATTTGTTTACTAGTTAGATTTGAAGTTAGCTCTAAAAATACTTTCAGTATCAGCATAATCAAAATCTACACACACACACATAACCTTTAGATTGGGAAGCTGGTCCCATTACCCCCAGTCGGACCCGCTACACCAAACGGGCAAGGAGCCGCCAACCAGGTTCCCGACCGGGTGGGTATCCCCCTTGTTGTTGACCCGATTTCGGGGCCCTCAACATATTTGGCGCTAGAAGGAGGGCCTGAGCATAGTGTCTGTTGGAATGTTTTGCAAATTATAAATCTTGGAACAGGATGGTTGCTCATAGAATTCCTATTTGGAGTTGCATCCATGTTCCTACCTCTTCCAACACTCCACCAGATGTGGTAAGGCTCTTGTCTCAGGTAAAATTCAACGGTAAGAATAATTCTTCTGCATTTAACCATGCTCTTCAGTTCATTCAAAAAGTTTCGAGTTCTGATATTCAGAGAATTGATGAAGGCGTCTTGTGCAAGATTTTTACTCTTACATTCACAGCGGAAGCTAGAAAATGGTGTAGAACCCTCCCAGTTGCATCAATCCACAGCTGGGACCAATTCATTAGGACTTTCATCTTGGAATTTGATTGTTACGACTACGACCAGGTATATGATGAAATTGATTATCTACAGAAACAGGATGAACCCGTAAGGGATTTCAATATGCGATTTCATCTTCAATGTCTACAGTATGATCTCAAGGATGAGCTCACAGATGAAGAATCTTCAGATTATGATGAGTATTCCCTACCTCCTTTATCTGACCAAGCGAAAATTAGCTTGACTGTTGTTTCGTTTTCTTCTAATATAGATGAGCATTTCAAGTCAAATACACAGATCATCCATAATGAAGAAAATCTGCAAAGCCTAGGAGTCATGCATGCTCTAATACCAGAAAATAAAGACGAAAATGCTGAAAGGGAAACTACCTTGGAACCAGAAGATGACTCTGACATAAAGTGAGACAATATCATTTCAAATCAACGAATGCCTATGCCAAGGTTAGATCAACGAACTGTTTCTCTTTCAGAAAGTATCAGCGCACAAAGGTATGATCTAAAGCCCGATGTTTATGATGAATCTGATGAACAAAAATTCTTTCATGATGTTTTTAAATGCATTGCTCCAGATTCACATTTTTCTCTCTATCCCGATGTTTTTAGTGATGACAATGTTTCCCCTCTCAATATCAAGCATATCTCAAAAAACACAGAGGGTTATTCAAACGAATCATCATTAGGTTTTCAAGATAAAGAGACCGCTTTAACACAGCCTTTGATCAATGACGAACGAGAACTTCCTGACCTACCTTGTCTGAAAACATATAATGAAAAAGAGGAACCTAGGGAAATCTGTAGAGTCTTTTGCGATAGTTACTTTGACAATGATGATGTTGTTGAGTTATCTCAAGTAACTCAACTAGGGTCAGATAATAAGGAACATCTTAAATCAGAAATCATATCAGCCGATCCTCATCTCAAAGTGAAAGCTCATTTGAATAATTTTACTATCCAAGACAATACCCCGATCTATGATTCATATCATGAGGAAAGCTCCATCCCTGTTCGCAATCATAACTTAGTTCCTGATTCACAAAACCTGGCCAGTTCTTGTGAGGAGCAAGATGTTACAAGTAAATCCCAGTTGTGCTGTAACTCTATTTCTGTAAATACCCAATCATTTCTTCCTCACTTGCACTCATTTTGTACAAAATCGGATTTCTTTTTAAATTTTCAAACTTTTGATAGATTATGTTTTAGCGATTTATATATGAGAACTTTCATTTCAAACGAAATCACTAAAAACTCAGCATTAACAAAAAACAGGTTACAGGTCATTAAAACTAAAAAATCATTGTCGCAATATGACTTGTTATCCCTCCTATTGAGAGATCATCAATTCATAACAGAAATTCATCCTAATTTTTATGATCCAATAGGTATCCAATTGGAAAAGAGCTCACATGAGAAAGGAAAATCAGACAGAATTCCAATTGGGGTTGTATGTTTTTATTCCACAGCCAATATTTATGATCCAAGGAAAGTTTGGTTCTTTTTACTCATGCTTGGAAGATTCATACGGCTAGGAATAAAAATGAATACATGGTTCCATTGGAAATATCATTTCACATAGTTATTTCCTGTATATAATTAGAATAGGAGTAGGAGTAATTTAGCTAGGTTATTAGGTTTGCTTTTAATAAATCGATAGGCAAAGTTATTCATATTCTCTACATAACCCTAGGGAATGTTTGCCTCTCATAAATAATGTTTGCTTTGGTTAACGGTATTTGGCATTTACTAAAGGCACCTTTTTTCTCTATTGAAATTTTTTGAAACTTCTGCTTCTATGAACAGAAAATCTTTTAGGAATTTGATCTTTATTATCAATAGAACTTTAACCCAGATATGATGATAGTTTCAACTGAAAAAACTTTAAAGAAAGCTATCTCAGTGGAAAATTTGTTTTTAGGTCAGCACAATGAAAGGTATCAATATTAAAATAAAAATTCTCTGTGAAAGCAGCCATTTACAAAAAGCAGCCCTATCATTGTCGTCCAGAACTTTCTTAAGGAAAGAAAATTTGACTTCCTCCCTGCTAAAGGAAAATGCAACATTCAGAGGAATAATCTAAAAAGACACTATATCTCAAAGAATGAGAGGTCTCATCACGAGTCGGCTTATCATGATCACAGATATTATAACTTGCTGACTTTTCCAAAAGCTGTCTACCAAAACAGGGCAATGACTCAAGGTTGTTGCAATCAAAAGACAAAGGGGTCTCATCACGAGCCAGCTTGTTCAGCAAAAGTATAAATCAAGTGAATGACTGTGTCATAATTTGGCCACCAAACCAAGACATTGTTCTTTAGAGAATAAAAAAGGAAAAAGTGTCGAAAAAGGATTTTCTCTGAAAAAGGTTGTAAATAACCTTAAGCAGGATAAAGGATCATTGCTGGGTAATAGGTAACCCTGTCGAGGCTATGGACACCTGCTGGCAGCAGAGGCTCTACCTGCGACAAAGGAGCATATTTAAAAAGGGCTGATACATAGAGAAGACTTTATTTTATGTTTTACAAGACCAAGTAATGACTGATTTAAATACAAAGCACACGCTGAAGATGCAAGTAATTGAAATATAAAGAGGTTGAAACGAAACATCATTGACAGTTTGAAGTATCATTTGCTTTATCTTTTTATAATAAAGTTCAAGTTTTTCTTTGAGAAAATCTTTTCAGGAGTTTCAAAGCGTCAATATAAAAGCAGAGATAACTAGTTCTCCCAAGTGAATCGCCAATTGTTGTGGCCAGCAACACCCCCCCTTTTTCAATTAAGTATCAGCCATGATACTGAATGAATGGGGACCCTTAGTTAATTTTTAGAGAAAGCAAAAGTTTCTTTTTGAAGTCACAATCATACGCTTGGAAAAAACCTCTTAGATATTTTAAAGCCTAAGTCTATGATAAAAGAGAAAACCTTAAGGTCGCATTGCAAAAGATATGAAACACCTTCATTCCCCTTTTTTATGCGGACCATCCTCATGTTAATAATGACTTCGCATCACAAATTGGTAATGCTCATGAAGAAAACTTAAAGATCCCCCGATCTGCGATAACGCCGATCGCTAGATCGCATATCGCAGAAATGAGCCAGGCAAGATTTTTGTGAACATCAAATTCTTGCGATCTGCGATATTGCGATTGTTGCGATGCCACATCCATGCGATTTGCGATGATGTGATTAGCGATTGCGCGACATGCGAGGTTACGTCAGCAAATCATAAATCACTTCGGTACGAATCCTTCGGGCGCGCCATTCAAAGAAAAAGCCACTTACTATAATCTGACCCGAAATCATGCGCTTTTAATGATAGTAAATGAATTAGTTGTCAGTTATTAAATGGATTAAAGACGCGTGCCTGGGTAGAGATTTGCTTCACGTAAGGTGGCATATTTGATTTATCTCTTGCATTTAAAACTCTCCCATCACCTTTCTAGATCAGTCATTTCCATTTCACTCGTAATCTGCAGGAACAAAACGCGAAGACGACTCAGATAGAAACGCAAAGCGAAATGGGAAAGAAGAACAAAGCTCAAAGCTCCGAAGCAAAAGAGAAGACCAAGGAGATGGCACCCCTGTACACAGACACAGCCTGCAACAAAGACGCAGGGATATCAACATGGGACGGTATGTACAGACTGCTAGAGGAGGAAAAGCCTAGAATAATGAAGGTGACTGCTGTCGCGGATGCACCACGCTCTTCTGAGGTGACCTTGGAGGACCTAGCATGTTCATTCCTCCACAGAATAGCGGCAAGACCCAAAATTCTACCATACACAGATATGATCAAATGGATATTGGATGATGCAGAATTGAAGGGCAGACAATTCAAAGTTCATGGACATGGGCTTGTAGGATCGTTTACTGCGCAAGATTTGAAGCTTATGTATCATCTTCCTGAACCGCAAGCGACCTATAATGCACAATTCGTTATGAAGTTCGCGGTGGAGAATCCATATCTATCAGACACCACTAAAGAATGGTCTAGAAGAGACGAGCCGCTAAAAAAGGATAAAAACGGTATGTACAGCACTCGTTCCCTCACCTCTCCATATTATTTTGCTGCGGCTATGCTCTGTAGGTTATTTGGGATGCCCGATATCAACAAGTTTTCATCTGAATGGCTGCCATTAATTGATGCTGCCACTAACGCCGAAATCCTAGATTGGGCCAAAATCCTTTCTGATACTCTATACACGGCCGTTGTCAATTACCGGTCTAAGAGATCCTTTTCTCAAAGGGTCTATCCTCCTTTTTATCTGTCTGCCTATATTATGGATTCTGTTTGTCTTGTATCTAATTTTCCTACTATGGGTTGGAAATGGACTACCCAAAACCCATTGCCCATCCATGTTTATCACAAGATTTTATGGGATTCCCAGTTTGCCCCTCATTTTTACCAGATTTTCCATGGGGTTATTTTGCCCCTATATAGAATGATATATGGTAAGGACACCCCAAGGTGCTCCCCTGAGGCCCAAATTGACATCCTCCCCGTCGCAAGATGGTTTGGGGAAGAATGGTTTACTTACATTAGAGTTTTTGGAAGCACTGTACCTCCACATGTCCTACCCCTATATATCCCTGATAAACTTTTGGCACGGGAAATCGCTTATCAAACCTGTTCTGAAGGCGGCTTAACCAAGGACCTAAAGGACAAGAAGAAGGCCATTTGACCTCAATTTCCCATCACTTGTGGGGCCTTCTCTTTGTTCGATGTAGGACACGCTTTTGGCGAGGTGGAGAATGTGACGTGTCTTCAATTATTTAAGTTCCCAGCAAGGCCATTCGACCCAAATAATGTGGCCCAAGAATTCACAACGAACGTCAAGATAAGAGTGTTCTCTGGAAAGAAAGATCTGTTTGATGACCTCTTTCAGAGTAAGAAATCGCTCAAAGAAATTTTGCAGGAAGCTTAGTCACGGTTGTCTTCAGGTGACCTCCAGAAATTCACGTTATACAGAGAAAGAAGGCTGGCTAGTATTCCACTAGAGAGGCTGCGAATACCTACTAGAGAACCAACTCCGAGCATCAGCCTCAGTGAAAACTCCAGCACTTCCAGATCTAAGTCCAACGCCACCCAAGAAGTATCTGAGCATCCTAAAGAGTCTGGTCACGAACAAAGAAAAAACGAAGAAACAACCAAAGACACAGCTCAGTCGAGCGCGATGTCTCAGCAACAAGTTATTGCCTCACCACCAAGAGATGTCCCCCCTCCTGTCATCGAAGCACCACTTGTCACGACAGAGCTAGATAAAGAGTGGGAAACCTTCAATGAATTGATCAATCTTGAAGGGAAAGTCCCGAAAACACCTGTGAATAATACACAGGTGGTGCAAGAAGTCGTTTCGACCATGGTCAGTAGCGCCACCGAAGCTGAACACCTTCCTATCACTCCAGCCTCAGAACTTCTACTTAACGTAGAAGAAATTCCCCCATTGGATGTATTCTATAGTCCCCAACACAAAGCAGTTGTAAGGAGACAGAGAAAGAAGAGAAAGCTTGAGGATACACTGTCTCAAAATGCTGAACATTTGGACGTCTTGTGGAAAGACCCAAATAATAATCCGACCGAAAATCTCACTAAGCTGTCTCAGATTGCAGGAGCATATGCCTCTGCAACTATTGACAAGGCCTCTGAAGTTAAGCAACTTTTAAAAGAACAAGAAAATCATATACAACTGCTACAACAACAGTTGCAACAAGCCAACGCGAACACTGAAGCTTCCAGACAGCTAGAAAAGCTACAGGAAGATTTTCAACAGATGCAGATAGGCTATCAGAAAAGTCTTGAAGAAAAAGAAAAACAACTGCAGACGGTGCAAGAAATGCATAAAGATGAGCCTAAACTGGCAGACTTTATTTCAGAGTCCATCGGCTTGAACGAGCAACTACTGCAGCAACAGGAAGAGTTGGGACGTAAAATATCGCAGTGGAGACACTTTTGTGAGCTGAGCGACAAAATCACCAGTCAGGTGGTGGAATTGCGGAGCGACTATGATCAGAACGACAAGAGGGTGACAGAATATCTGACTTGGCAAGATGATGAAGAAGGGAAAAGGGCAGGGGCACCCAGGATTAATGAAAATCATAAGGAGCTGCTCTTTAATAAATGGGACGAACAAATCACGCAGGCAGCGCAAGCAGCAGAGACAGCGACCAATTTAATTACAAAGACCACCCTGGGGTACCTACCAAGCAAGTTGCAACTGGAAACAGAATGGAGGCAGAAAGCGCAGGCAAAAGGGAAAGCAATCCAAGCATTGGCTAGGCTAAATTGGGAAGGTTACTGGACGTACTTGGTTAAACCACACAGCCAATGGATGACGGTGAAGTGCATTACGAACGTAGTCGAGAAGGTAGCGCCAGCTCTCATAGATGCCGTTTTCGCAGCCCAGCTCAGCGCAGAAATCAGCCAGCCGACTCTTCTCAAGCCTATGCTGGACACTTGCAACTTCAAAGACCAAGTTCACAAATGATTTCATTTAGAATGTTGTTTTTTCTCTTTTAACTAGATTAGAAAAAGGACGGTCATTTGAAAACCGTATCCTAAAATTTTGTAATGATACTATTATTAGAATTAGGAAGTAGTATTTTAACCCTTCTCATTGCATTGGAGTAGGGTCCAGAAATTTGTCAAAAACTTGTCCTCGGAACATGCACTTCTGCACCCTCAGAGGAGGTTTTGATGAATGGAAGGATCGAGATTTACTTATGTTTGCATTTTAATGTCTGCTACTGATGTTGCACTTCTGTACTCTTAGTAGATGTTAGAAGTAAGTAGAGATAAATCGTTATTGCTTGAAGTTTGTGAGTGAAAATCAGTCATAAATGGTACTTTTATCTCTTGATTAATTTCTGCTCATATTCTTAGAGTGATATGCAGTTTTAGTTGTTTATATGTTAATGCATGGATATTTGGGTTACCATTTGGCACTTCTTTACGGTGGAATCTTTTGTTTGTGCTTGACATATGAATGACTTATTATGCGATATGCTGTTCACAACTGTTTTTCCTAACTTATTATGCAGAATGGTTTATCTTAAATGGTTCATATTCTTATGATAGCTGAATGATCTTTATTACCAGTTATTGTTCGAAATCTTTTTAGATCGCATAATATAAGAGACATATCCCGGGTTAGCGTAGATTAGATGTGTTGTTTTCATTAGATGATAATGAGATAGAATTTGTTTACTAGTTAGATTTGAAGTTAGCTCTAAAATACTTTCAGAATCAGCATAATCAAAATCTACAGACACACACATAACCTTTAGATTGGGAAGCTGGTCCCATTACCCCCAGTCGGACCCGCTACACCAAACGGGCAAGTAGCCGCCAACCAGGTTCCCGACCGGGTTGGTATTCCCCTTGTTGTTGACCCGATTTCGGGGCCCTCAACACAGCTACATTTCTTCAACTTGATCTATGATTTCGTGTTGTGGGCTTGCCTGCAACGGGTCGCTTTCTATCGACATCAGCACATTATCTAGAAAGATGACCTAGAAATTGTCAGTACCTTGAAATCTGCATGCATCAATGACAGGTTTCTCGCCTTTGACGACAGTTTACATCATTGACTTTCGATCGAAGGATTCCGTGAAATGTTCGACATCAACTCATTCATTCACATCTCATGGATTGTACTGGGTACTTTTAGAACCATTGACATCACTGGTGGTCTCTCTCACACTTGTTAACAGTTTACATCATCGACTGGTAATCAAGTGGTTTCTACCATGTTCGACATCAACTCATTTATTCGCATGGATAGAATCGTACCATTTCGGGAAGTAGAAATGAAGACCCTGGATCTAGTTTCCACCATCCAGGCTGCGAGGAGTTTTGTATTCATTATACAGTAGACTAATCATAAACAGATGGCTTCGTCCATACTGTGTCTACAAGAGTCTATGATTATGATGTACTGCGAAATCATTCCTATATCAGAGCAGTAGTTAGTTTGTTAGTTAAAGTTTTCAATCTGAGTATGGGAATGCCTACCTCAGTGATGATATGATCTTATATATGTATTTTGTGTTGAATATTTGCAGGTTCCGACTGGGCTCTCCACAAGATAATCCTTGAAATGATAAAGTACTTCACCCT
Source organism: Pinus tabuliformis (assembly GCA_031772625.1). Lineage (NCBI taxonomy): Eukaryota > Viridiplantae > Streptophyta > Pinopsida > Pinales > Pinaceae > Pinus > Pinus tabuliformis. The sequence continues at coordinate 1,145,604,899 of CM062811.1, read as the reverse complement.
TCCTAGAAGATATGAAACCCTAATCTACTACAGGCTTCGCACTTTAGGGGGCAATCTGTTACACTAAAATTTGTCACCATGACTATTTGCAGTTAGTATGGCTCCATCAACTATCATACTATCCTCCTTGGCAAGTCTTATACCTCTGGTCTTCATGTCAAACTCCAAGAAAGAGAGAAAGTATTTAAAAATCTATATAACTCTGGGTACGCAGTTTCTCTTAGCCTTACCTGCGTGTACGCACCTCAAGTTCACATTCCCTGCGTACTTGTACGCTCTGTCTGTAAAGGGGTGGGTGCGTACCCCTGTAAAGGTCAAAAGGCGCGAGTTTTACTTCAAAAAAGTTACTTGTGGTCGATTCTAAAGCATTCTAGAAGTTTGTTTGACGTGTATTGAGCGCCTCCAGATGGTTCATGTATCCCTATGAAAGAGGAACTTATCCCATCAAGAGGGGAGCTATCCCACTCAAAGAGGGGCTTATCCCATTGATGGTGGACCTGATTAACTTCCTCCAAAGCACTATAAATACATGCATTGGGCCAGAGGGAGGGGAGGTTGAAAGCTGAACATTCCTAAGGGTAGGTGCTGCTGGAATTAGGACTCCCTTATAGAGCTTGAGAGGAGAGATTCCCATCCTTTCTTAGCTTCATTTGGAAGTGGGTGAGCTGATCAAAGTAAAGGAGAACTCTTGCTGGACCCTGGGAGGGACCTGCACAACACCAAGGCACAGGTTGTAATGGTTTCTTTTGTTTCCACTTAATACAATTAAGCTCATTTTTCTCAACAGGTTGTTATACATGATTTTTTTCATATACTCCTTGGTCTGTATGATGAATATGTTTTATTTTATGAGTTATTCAGGTGCTATGTAATCGTTTTCTTGTTAGTGAATGCAGGTTTCGAAGAGAAGGAGGAGCTCATCCGGATCGGCGAGGCTGGACTGCTACAAAGCGTTGGACTAAAGGTATGTTATAAACACCTGATTACTTGTATTCTAAATGCATATTTAGGGAAAGATAGTGTTTAATTGTCTTGTTTGTCACTAGAAAGCCTTAGCTTCTAGGGAGGTTGGTGTTGTCCGCAAAATTGACTCTTTTCGCATGAAAGTCTCCAAGTCCTCTTTCCTTCAGAACTTGCATTAAGTAATCTTTCTTTTTCTTTCCTCTGTTTTGTTTATTCCAAGTCTCTATTGGAACTGCTACAATCTCCCACTGTAGCCTCTATCATTCAGAACATTACCTTTTTCTGTGTGCAAACTCCCTTTCGCTAAAATCTTTTCCTTGCTCTGATTTCACCTGCTCTGATTTCAAATCTCTGCTCTGATTACAAACCTGGCTCTGATAACACTAATGGTGTAGGCTAACCCCCGACATATACCCATACTTGGCAACACATCCAGGGTTACCTAGCTTATACCCACAGTATGCATATTAACAATGCATCCACACCTTTGTCCCAGGTATTTAACTTTGCATGGAGTCAAATCTTCAACCATTTAATGGTCAAGGCCCTTTATAAGTTCCTTTTATCACAACTTCAATCTCCCACTTGAAACCTCCTATTTGCGCTCTTCCATTTTATGACCCATTACAAAGGGAAATACTCCCAAAACACATTTTCTGCCCTTGGTACTGCCTCTGCACATTACCCGAGTATACTTTCATCACAATTGGATATCGCTCCCATCAGGATTTATAAATACATATATGCATCTCCTCTTCTCTGACTCCGATATTCACCTATTAGAACGTTTAAAACACTCGAAAACCTTCGGCACAACACTTAATACAAATGTGAAGGAATAAATTAAACTTCGCTCCAAACACATACACCCGGACTTCAAATTCTATATATTCGTGTTCAGAATTTCATTGCTTCCACTCCTCCGTATCAATCCTTCTACTGCTCCGATTTACAACCTCTGATTCAATCTCCATCGTCCATCTCGTTGTTGATCCAATGGCTATCGGCGCATCACCGATCGGCTTGTCGGCGTTCCACTGCCTCTGCGCTTGACCTCTGTGACTACTTCGATATGCCATTAGTGCTTTGGATCTGGACTATTGATCTGGATCTTGATCCAATGGTCCTCATTTAATCACGTGATCACAGTCGCTCAAATCAAAGGCTCATTGTGATGACTTAAAAAGGGATTCCACTACTGCGATTTTATCTCAGCCTTTGATCTATGAGATCTAACAGCTGCTGTGCATCACTTTACACTTCTCTACAATTCCTTTTACGTAGAAATTTTACGCTGTTTCAGTGGTTTCTTTGTTTTATTAAAGGCTTCGAATTTCGCCTTTATGCTACTCAAACAATATGAGCTTAACTCCTCATTTAATCTTCACTCCTCTCCTTTTCTCCAGAGCTTCACCGTGCTTCCTCAATTGGATTCAAAGACCTATTTTATGATTCCTCTGAACCATTTTATGCCTTTGCGTATCCTTCAGAACTCTGCCTGCAATCCTCTATCACAGAACCTACGAGTTCATAGTTTATATGCAATTCAGTCATTCCATATGCATTCACACACTTACACAATTCCGAATGAACCTCTGTATATATAAAAATAAACAGTTAATTACATATCCAAGACTCTCTGTCTTGCACATGCCTAATCTTCAATTATCAGTGGCCTCCTCCTCTCTACTTTTTGCATAGGCTTACATTTAAGCCCAGAATGGTTCATTTGAACTATTCTTGGTTTGACTCCTAAATCTAGTGGACTGAATCCTAGATACACTCTATCCACTTCTACTCTAATTAATTCCTAAAAGCCCTCTTTTGTTCCTTGAATCATGGAACTGTTTAAGAGTCCTAATTGACTTTAGACTCTTTTGTCATTATTCCCACTCATGTTCTCATTTATTTGAGAACATTTACATATTCTCCCATTATCTAATTAAATCACTTAAAAGCCTAAATATTACATTGACTTGAGACTCAGGAAACTAATTTCCCTAAAACACATGACCCCCTATGTCTACTAATTACAATGATTTTCTCTTGGGTTGAATACTCTTGCATCATTCTCTTTTTAAAAATCTTTTTAATCCTTTCTTGCACAACTTGAGACCTGATATAGACCTCTTCTCTAGTTTGTTGTAGATGAATAGTTTGGTTGATTCTTCTTTGAATACTATTTTGTTCAACCTGCAATTCTTGAAGTATCTTCATTACTGGTAGTCCCAAGGAAGATGGAAAAACAACTTCCATTCCATAGACTAGTTGATAGGGAGAAGTACCCATTGATTTCTTAGTAGTGAATCTGTCTACCCATAAGGCATTGACTAGCTTTTTATTCCAAGTTTTCTTATTGTCCTCTAGTAACTTCTTGATGATGTTTACCAGGCTTTTGTTTGAGGATTCTGCCAGTCCATTACCTTGAGGGTAATAGGCTGTAGAATGGCCCAGGGTGATATGATACTTGTTGCAGAAATCTATCATTCTTTTGGATTTAAAGGCTGTTGCATTATCAGTAATGAGCTTAGTTGGACATCCAAATCTTGATAGAATATTAGTTTCAAGGAAGGTTATGATAATAGTATCTGTGGCTTGCCTTGAAGGTATGGCCTCTATCCATTTTGTGAAGTAGTCTGTGGCTGTGAGGATCCATTTGTGCTGGGTAGAGGAGGGTGGGTGAATTTCACCAATGAAGTCTAGACCCCATTGTTGAAAAGGTATTTCAACAAAGATTGGCTTGAGGGGTAAAGGTAAGAGTTTTTTCTTCCCCTCAAAAATTTGACATTTGTGACAGGAGGTCACAAATTTCTTGACACCAACAAACAAGGTAGGCCAGTAGAAACCAGCTCTAAGGATTTTATCTGCAGTGGTCATTTAGTAAGGGTGTCCTCCACAGTCACCTGCATGAAACTCTTGCAAAAATTTGTGAGATTATTCTTTCAATAAGCAATTGAGAAGGATAACTTCATGATCTCTCCAAAACAGAGCATTGTCTAATATACAAAATTTCAAGGATTTCATCTTCAAAAAACTGCTTTTAGTCCTAGATAATTCAGGAGGAGCTTGTAAGTTCAGTAAAACATAAATAATATTAGCATACCAAGGTGATTCAATAAAGTCTTGGCTGATTAGTGGAGTCTCCATCTCCTCTTCATTATCTATTTCTGCAATAAAGTTTATATCCAAGGCCTGACAATTCGATTTAGCCATGATCTTGGCTAAACCTTGGCCCTTGATTAACTTAGTAGGTTTGATTTCTATATCATATTCTAAAATAGTAGCAATCCACTTTCCCCTCTTTCCATCAGGACCTTCCTGAGTTAGGATGTCTTTGACTACTGAATTAGGAACATAGGCTACTATATGACAATATAAGATGTACACCCTAAAGTCTGTAATGTCTTTGACTAAAGCCAATGCTTGTTTTTCCATTATGTTATATTTCAAGGGGGCATCTCTTAGGGCTTTTCTAAAGAAAGCAATGGGTTGTTCATAGCCTTGGTCATTTTTCTGCAGTAGAACAACAACAATTGTGTGCTTAGAAGCAAAGGAAAATAAGATGAAATCTCTATCAAATTTAAGACTGATTAACACAGGTGTTTTATTAAAGGTTAGTTTAATGTCTTCAAAGGATTTTTTAGCCTCAACAATCCATTTTATGGTGGAATATTTTTTCAACATGTTGTTTAGTGATCTAATTAATTATGCTAGATTAGATATTAATCTTCTAAGAAAATTAGTTTTTCCTAAGAAAGCTTGTAACTCTCTAATGTTCCTAGGGTGTTGTATTTGCAAGATGGCTTCTATTCTGGCAGGGTCTATTATTATACCATATTTTGAAATTATATGACCTAATAAATTTCCTTCTTCTAAACCAAACAAGGACTTCTTGGGGTTCAAGGAAATTCCAAATTTCATGCACTTAATGAAAACTTGTCTTAGATGATCCAAATGTTGATTGTCAGATTTTGAAAATACAGTAATATCATCTAGATATATCACAAGGAAATCATGAATTTCTCTTGCAAAGGCTATATCCATAGCCCTCTAGAAAGTGACTCCTGCATTCATTATCCCGAAAGGAATTTTCACATACTTAAATGTGCCCCAAGGAGTAGTAAAGTTAGTTTTGGGTTGGTTGTCAGGATGAACCAAGATTTTATTGTAACCAGAAAACCCATCCAACAATGAGATTCTGTTTGCTCCAACTACTCTCTGTAAAATGTGGTCCATTTTGGGGAGAGGGTAATCATCTTTCAGTGACACTTTGTTGAGGTTTCCGAGATCCACACAGAGTCTAATCTTACCAATTTTCTTTCTAGTTGGTACCAAGTTTGAGACCCAATCAAAAAATCTGATTGGTACAATTATGTTGGCATCATACATCCTCTGAATTTCTTTTTCGATTGCAGGTAACAAGATAGGATTAATCCTTCTAAGTTTTTATTTGAAAGGCTTTTGATTTTCTTTAATAGGAATTGTGTGTTGGATGATGTTGGTGTCATAGGATTTGAGGTCCTCATAACTCCAAGCAAAGACATCTTGAAACTCTTTCAACAACTCAATGTATTTCACTTTTTTAGTTGGGGGTAATGATTTTGAAATTTTGACCAATTTAGGATTTTCATTGGTGCCTATATTACATTCCTCTATATCAGACTTCAAAGGTTCCATTTTAGGTTTCCTAGGAACATCATTTGAATCAAATAAATCTTCCAGAGGGGTTAATCCCTTAGGTGAGAAATTATCTTTGAGATTAATTACTTCGGTTTCTTCACTGATTATTTCATCAATCTCAACTTGCTCTAGGTTATCCACATCTAACTTGGTAAATTTAGTAGGGTTAAATATATCTATTTCTTCACCTTCTACCTCATTTATTTATTTCTCATTCTTAGTGTCAAGATCTATTGATGTATCAATATCTATATTGTTATTTACAAACTCTTCTTCTGAAATTAAAAAGTTATTTATCTGTTTGTCATCAGAAAATATTTGCCAGTTCTTCAAATTATCTGGAATTGCAGGTCTGTGCCTAACTTTAGCAATGTATTGATCATTAGGTTGGAAGGGTAATTTGTAGGTGCTCGCAAACATTGCTAAACTATGGGCTTGCATATTGTGTTTTCTAGGGATTACTACAAGCTTTGTTTGTAGGAAAGTATTAAGTATTTCTACGATAGTTCCTCTATAACAACTTAATCTAGGGTCCTTTTTCATATACACAGCATCAATTTGTTTTATAATTAGTTCAGAGTCTCCCATGATAGAAACTCTTTTAGCTCCTAGATTCCTAACTAACTTAAGACCTAAAATTAATGCTTCATACTCGGCCATATTATTAGTACATTTAAAATTCAATCTATATGCATGGCCCTTTGAGTGATTATTTTCCAAATTATATATCACATTCCTGTTCCTACTCCAAACTTATTGACTAACCCATCAAATTCAAGATGCCATAATATCTCATGCCCATAAATTTCACTATCTGGTGCAACAAATTTTTCATCATTTATAGCAGTTTTATCATCTTTTTCATTGAATCGTTCTGAATTTTGGTTAGTTTCATTTTGTGTAGAAACTGAATTTCTTTTGGTTCTGTATTAATACCGTCTGGAATTTCTTTTGGTGTTTGATTAGCATTATATAGGATAAAAGAATCGATATCTAAGTGTATGGAGTAGATGGGAAAGTTTTGAGGTCGATCCTGGCTACTGACCATATATTTCATTAAGGTCTCTCGGTATAGTTTCTTAGGTTGTCCAAAAACATAGATTGTTGCATATGACATATCTAGTTGTAAGGATCCCTAAAGTTTGGCTCCCCATGATCTGGATAACAGCATGCCATACTTTGGTGGGATGTCAGCAACTACAATATCCATAAGGATTCTTTTGGCAAGGTATTGAACTAAAGTAACACACAGGTCTTTAATCAATCCTAGACACTTTACTTGACCAGAGTCAAATGAGAATAAGTCATTATAAGGTCTTGTAATGTCTAGGTTCAATTTCTCCATTACTGATTTGGGCATCAAGTTTTAGGAGGCTCCAGAATCCATCATTGCATTGTGTATAATTTTATCATGGATACTAAGGCTAATGTGAAAAGGTCGAACTCCTCCTTCTAATGGTTTGCCATTAACATCTAGACCAAATATGAGTTCTGGTTGGTCATCAAACAGGTTGACTGAATCCTCATTTTCAGCAATGTTTAAGGTTTGGTTTATTGACTTGTAAGTTTCATTCTTGATTAGTTATGTTAAAGGAAATTAAATTTTTTTCTTTGCTATCTCTGCTCCTAGATTGAATGGCAAAGAGGCTTTTTCTGTTTTGAAGGTTTTGAATTTTTGCAGCAAGGACTTCTTTTCCTTTATTTGGGACCTCCTTAGATGGATTTTCAAAACTGATGTTTGGAGATTTTTCCACTGGTTCCTTAGGTGGAGTTGAGGTGGATGGTTGATAAGCTGAAGGTTGATTAGAGGTTATATCTACAATGGTGGGGCCGAAGGATTTGGGTTCTGCCTAGTGAGAATTTGGAGGATACATGGGCTTCTTTTATTTTCTTGGGTTGACTTTGTACTATTCTCTTGGTTTGGTCAGGGGCATCAACATTCCTTTTTCTTCTTAGATTATACTGTTTATGTACTTCAAAAATGGCAGAATCATACCCTTGTTTGTAATCAAATGGCTCTCCAGACTAGATTTGTAATTGCTACAACATATGTAGTTCCTGCTCGTCTTGGGTTAGAAAAACAGTGTCCTCATCACTTAGTCCCATTAGGTTAATTTGTGTATCTTGTTCTGGATCTTCTCGCTGGGATGTCTCTGCATAAGTTTCTTGAAAAGGAGGCCTGATGTTATGATCTGGTCCATTTTTCCCAATGTTTTGGTTTTTTTCTAAAATTTGGGTTTCTAACTGGAGGTGTTTGTTGGTTATCCCATTGAGGTTTCCTCTCCATATTATCTATTCTATCCATTAGTTTTTCCATACTTTTGGCTAAACCATCTATTTTAATGTCAGAGGGTGAAGCTTCATCCTTTGCAGTTCCTCTTCTTTCATTTCTAACTCTAGCCCTCTTGGCTAACAAATTAGCTTCAACACTAACAACTACACTTTGCATTTCTTCTAATGTTGGGGGGTTTATTTCCCTAAGTTGGTATGCCATATCTGTGTCAAAACCATCAGGGAAATTTATTAATGCTAAGTTAGGTGGGGGTGTAAGATTAATTGGGATGGCGTTATATATATTATTGAATCTGGTGCAGTAATCTTGAACAGTTTCATTAGGTCCTCTTCTAATATTCTCATATTCTAAAAGGATTTGTAGGGGATTCTTTTTCTTTTCCCATCTGTTCAAAAATTGTTGGTGAAATGCTTCTAAACTATCAATACTATTAACAGGCAATGCTCTAAACCATTTCCTAACATCACCAGCTAAAGTCTGGGCAAAGAGTCTCATTTGAACATTATCTGTGTCAATCTCGTGCAACTCAAAGTAATCTGTTATCTTGTTGACATGTTGTTGTGCAGTGTAATGTCCTGTGCCATCAAATTGAACAATTTTACTTTGGTAGTTTGCTGGCATAGCACCAAGTTGGGCAGGTAAAAAAAGAGGAGCATATCTATTTGCCATGGCTGTAAGCTAGGAGGGGCTAAGATGTGGGGTTGAGGTACTCAAAGATGATGCAATAGTGGATGAAGAACCAGGACTAGTAGGTGATGAATGGGTGATGATGGGTTGGTTAGGGAGTGTAGGTATAAATGGTGGTGAAGAATGGACTTCAGAAGGTATTATTGATGAAGTTGAAGGGAACAATGGTGAACTCAAAGTAATGGACACTTGTTCAGAAAGCTCAGGGGTTGTGGCAGTATTAATGGATGATTGTGGAGATTTCAGAATGTATTCATCAATTGATTTGTTGGCCTGTTGAACTTCAAGGTCTGCAATGAATTTAGGATCTAGAACAGTTTCATTGAGTGCACTTTCAGATTTTGTTCTAAATAATGAAAGATCAAATGGCACATCAAAGGGAAGTTCTTCTAAAAATAACCACTCATCAGGACATGAATTATCTTTAACTAATGGTATTTGGCTAACTAAACTTTCTTCTTTTTTGGATTTTCTTGAAATCAGGTTAGGATTATCAACTACTGGGGCAGGGTTTGGGTCTCGATTAGCCCTAGTAAAATGAGTCTTCTTGGAAGCTAGAATTTCAAAATTTTTAATTGTTTTTGTGAAATTTTTCAAGATAACTTCTAAAAAATGACTTCAAGAGGCTCAAAATGAAGATTTAGAATTACCTTAAAGCTTTATTAGGACCGAGGATTCGATTTCCCCAGTATGGTTGCCACTATGTTATCACTCAGAATTTTCTCTAGAAGTTATTAGAAGAAAGAAAATGACTAAGGTAACCACAAACCAACTTTTAAGCATAGGCTCTAGCCAACCTATGGCTCAGAGAGGGCTCTCTCTATATGATTTAGCTTTGTTTGCTAGGATTTTAGGCTAGTTCTAAATGTCTAGGGGGTTTTTGATTTGTATTGAAGATTGGATAGTGGAATCCTTGAAACAGATGGATAGAATGATGTCTTTAGATAATTGGGCTATGGATTCAACAGAAGGGTAGCAGGACTAGAATTAACTCACTAAAGGGAATGTTCAAAGGGCAAGATAGCAGAGTAGAGTGTAGGTGTTTGGGCCATAGGGGTGAAATGGTTTGAATCAGAGTGAGAGAGCAATCAATAATTCTCAGACCGAGACTTAAACAAAGAACAGAGGGAAATAGTAAACAAAGGGCAATTAAGAATCCTTTGCTATATATTATAAAGAAACAACCTAACTAAGGAGAAATTAAGAATTCCTTAACTTAGATATCAGTAGAAAACATTTAAATGCATAACAGTTAAAACAGAGTGCAATTGAGCAAATTCCGAGATATCATTCCATGTTATAGCACTCAGATTCAAATGTACATTGTGGAAAAACTTTTAAGAAATAAAACAATCAATGTGAGAAAATACTTATTTGCACTTCGCTCAACACATGAATCCTGTGAAATATCTTGTCTTTATTCATCAATCCAGCTTGCTGGTCTAGTCAGTGATACAATAGCTTACAATCTCTTGATCAAGAAGTCTATAGAAATGTCTAAGAATCCACCCTACATACTTCGAATTGTGAAGTATTTATACAAAAATTATTACAAAATATCTCAAACTAACTTGAGATTTAATCTAGGAAACACAAAATATCTTCTTGCAAGAAGATAGAGACAACTATTGAACTCCTTTCATGCTGTCCCTTTTATTGTGGTACTGGTGGCTTTTATGGTTTGGTTTGTAGCCCTTTATGCTGGCTTTCTGTTGTGGTCTTTTATGCTGGAATCTTCTTTAAATTTTATCTTTCACCTGATACTCTTTGGCACTGATACTCTTTAACCATGCTGACCTATTTTCATTTGTTTACCTGGCTGTTCTACTTTTACTGTACAATAACCTTTTTACTATAAATATCTTACAGTAAATCAGTCATCTTTTCCCACCATTCAGCATCAGGTAACTTGACATTCATCATCTGCCTATATATCTCATCAGCCTCAGTATACTTGGAAAAATTGGGCTTGGTGATGAATAAATGTTTTACCTCATGCTAGAGAAAAAATAAATTCTCAAATGTATTATACAAAACTTTGCCTATTGGCAGTGCTTTTATTGTTGAAGTGCTAGCTTGTTCTTTAGCCAACTACATGAGTCTCTTATCATAGTCTTGTTGTGCCATAATTTTGTCATCAATGACCAATGAACTGGGTAATACTTTCTCCCTCAAAATTTAGAACTTAGCGATGAATCTATCAATGGCTACCTGTATGTTTTGGCACTTTTCCTCCAAGTTTAGCATTAGGTTTCTCTTGGAAAGGACCTTTCTTATTTCCAAAATGGTTTCGGTTCTGTCTTCTATATCCAACTCATGAATCTCATACCTGTTTTTTTTGTTAAGGAAGTGGATGAGTCTATTGGCATCCTTAGGCATGTCTCCCAATTCCTCCTTGACCTTTTGGATAGCTTGTGTAGCTATCTTTATCAATTCTGTCTGCTCAAATATAACTTGAATAGATGGCCAAATATTGTTGACCAAGTCAATGATATTGGCCCATAACAGTTCCTTGACTTGTCCAAGGGGTTTCTCTAATGTCAAATCTTTCTCCATAGCTTTGACTCTTTCACTTATTCTTATTAGCCTTTTGTGCCTCTTCCTTTTGCATAATTTGGGCAAGTTTGTAGTCAGTTTCTAAACTTGCCACCTTTTCTCTTAGTTCATTCATTTTTGTAGCCTGGATTGACATTTCATTCATGGCTCTGATTAATTTGTCTGCCTCTTCTCCTTAAGTACCTGCTATTGTAGACTCTGCTATGACGGGCGATGATGTGGCAGGTGGAGCGGTAGGTGCTAGTGAAGCTGCCATTGTGGAAGGGACTGTTGTAGATACTGTAGGGATGACGTTTGTAGAAGTTGTGGCAATATCAGTTTATTTTAATTGGATTAAGTTATCCAATTATTTCTTGGCCTCCATTAGTTGATCGTTGAGTCGTAGGACCAAGTCTATCAACTCCTCATGCTTGTGGTGGGTCACCAAAACTTCAACTGTTTGAGGATGTTACAGTTGGGGTATTTTTAATTGCTTCTTAAGTGCAGCAATATCATCATTTTTCTTCTTTATGAGTTGCTCTGTGGCTTTAATATATTTTGGATCATGTCCCAACTCAACAACTAAGTCTTCCAAAGAATTAATCCTGGTTTCCTTGGCCTGTGAAGAGGCCTTCTCCAACTGAAACTGTGTTGAGATATTATTCAATTAATTCTGTAGTTGATGGGTAGCTATGGACTTACCTGTAAGGGTGGAGTATATCATCTTTCCAGCCTGTTTATGCAATTCTATTTTGTCTATGGGATGAATATCCCTTGCTAATACTTCAAATTCAACCCTCTTGAACTCTGATGATGTCTTGGGCTGTTGTGCTATAGGTTTGATAAAGGACATTTGAAGCTTTCCCTCCTTGATGTCAAAAGTTGACATCAACCTTGTTTGATTTGTGGGAGTGACTTTTAGATATTGAGCATATGTCTTAGCTTTTGGCTTCTCATTCCTCATTTTAATGTCTTTATACTTGTCCTTTATGTCCTGGTCCTTATCAGCAGGTCTACTGAATGAAGACACTTCCACACTTAGCTGCCTTTCCAACATCTGAGTCTGTGATGTGGATGGCTCTTGTATGTCTCCAGATGGAGTTGTGGCCCAGCTTCTCTCTCCTTCTGTGTTGGTCACCTGTGCTGATCCTTTTGTATCTTCCTGTTCAAAAACAAGATTGAGCCTTTGCCTCTTGCTGTGACTGGTTTCACACTGTACATTAGATGTATCCATGCCTAAAGTGGAAGCTCCCTTTTTGTTTCTCTTGGGATTTCTTTCTTCATTTCGGGGAGTCTGCATGATAAGAGGGGTACTCATGGTGGCTTATTGCTGTTTAGGTACCTGTAGAAACAAGCTCTCATCAAGTTGCCTCTCTAAATCAATCAAGGTATTTTCAATGTCTACCTTTGTACTATCTTTATCTATAAGAGTGTTCTCCAACCACTCAGATTCATTGGCATACACTTCTATCTCAGGTATTGGGTGATGAATGTAAGGCCCCAATTTGACCTTTTTCCTAAGTTTTGTCATGAATCCTTGAGGGTCATATCTCCACATGAAACTTTTTGGGAATTTCATTTCTTGCAAAATGTGACTTGCCTCCTCCCCCGCTTCTCTAGAATTATAGATGAAAGGGCCAAATTGACTTTTGACTCTAAACTGGGTTTTCTTCTTGGCCAAAACAAAGTTGACTTCATCTGAGTTCATTATTTGCCTATAATACTCCAAAGCAAATAACCTCATGGGGAGGCATTTAGGTAGTTTATATGGTGCAAGCTGGCACCCATAGATCCTTATCTATGTGTGGTTTTGGTAAAGGTACCAATATCCCACTTTGGTTTGCTTGGATAGCTGGAGGACTCTTTTTATCTTTGGACTTATCCTAGGTGGAGGATTTCCTGTCAGCATAGTCATGACTAGATGAACAAAAGAATCTATGAAATCTGAATAGGTGTATGGTGATCCAAATTTGTGGAACAGTGGGGTCCAAAAAATGACAGACCTGGGCTGGCCTTTGGTATCAAGCTTCTGGAGAGTGAAAGGAAACCTATCTGGCTAATAATACAACAATAGGTGGTATTATACAGATGAGTATTTGGATACTCTCCCATTTCTCATTCTAGTGAACTACTCTTGCATTCTATCATCTATAAACTGGGCATAATCATACATGGTTGCAGGAGGTTGTCTTGGGGTGTAAATGGGCATGAAGGCCAGTATAATCTCATCAATGTATTCACTTGTAGTGTAGCCCAAAATAAATGATATCATGGTCAAAATATGCTTGCCCCTTGTAGAGAAAATAGTTGACATTTATGGAGGGGGATATTTAGGAATGTGTTTTTCTTCTACAATGAAAGTTTGGAGTAACTGGGCCAGTCTGGATGGAATTAACTTGGTGTACTGGTCTATCAGATCTCTAATTGAGAGTGGGGTTAGATTTGGTCCTTGTTGGAAATGTAGCATTTCATTGATGGATTCAGCTGTGATAGTAAACAAAACATTTTGGTCATGAGACATGATAGTTCTATGGATAGGGACATAGCATGCATGACACATATGAACAATTTCTGGGAAGATATGTACTTGGGGGAACTGATATCTGGGCAAATTGGACTCCCAAAGGCCAATATCATCTGAATGGTTTAGGTGTTTGTCTTTGCTCAAACAATGAGTTTGGAGTAGGAGCTCAAATGCACTTGTATCTTTAATTTGGAAGTCCCTGTCAGCCAGGGGAAGGTGGTCCAGGTCTAAATGTGGAGTTGTCACAGGTCTGATGTCCATGGAGACAGGGGCAACCATTATTTAGTTGTTGTGGATTTGAATTAGGTGCTGGGGGTTTATTCAGAGGTTTTGGATGGAAATTGGAAACTTTCAGAGGGTTTGGCCATAGGTTTTCAAATTTAAGGTATTTTTCAATTAATTTTACTTAATGCAAATACTTGACAAGCTGAACGTTTACAAATTTGAATGGGGAGTGGTATTCTATGGTGAGATACCTGGAATTGGGTGAATTGGCTTCAAGTTGATGGTTCATGACAACTATAGAGGTTTGTACATTTTTGGTACGGACTGAGAGGTTAGTTGGGCCATCTGTGGCGTCTCCTGGAGCGAATTTGGAGGTATGTTGGTAAGTTCGGCGTTTGTAAGAGTTGCAAAGGTTTTCAAAGTATTATAGATAAAATGAGTGAAAAGGGCGATAAGAGGGCTTTGCTGCCTTTTATAAAAAAAAATTACTTTTGGTAGGTTCATTTACAAATGAATAGTTGGCGTTTTTTTTGGTTAAGCGGGGAAGCGGTATTGGGGGGCCATTGCACTGCTTTTGTGGCAAAGGCGGTATTTGGGAGGGGTCACCTGATGTACTCCAACATTTGACACGTAGCAGTAGGGGGTCGGGGAAAACCGCTTGATCAGGCGGGTGAAGGTCGGCGATCAGGTTTGGTCGATATGGTCGTAGGCCGTCGGATGAGAGGGATGATGATCAAATGGGAGTCGGGTGAGGGAATTGCACGGGGGATAAAGCAAAGGCTTTCGGGGGGGCATAGCTTTAATATTTGGCAGTATGGGATTAGTTTAGGTTTTAATCATTGGATTAGCAGATCGGGTGCTGCTTAATGACAGGATTAGGCGATCAGGTGGGGTTAAATGACAGGATTAATAAATTTGTCGGGATATGGGGTAAAGTGTATAGTTTATAACTAAACTAGGGGTTGGGTTATTTATATAAAGGAATTAATTAATACGAGATAATGGAATTTTGGGGATTATATAATAAAATTAAAAATTAATATGAAGTGAATGGGCGAAGTGGGTAATATCCCTTAAGCATAATGTGACATGTAATATTTGCGCGCTTTACATACATTTAGTACTTAGGATAAAGTTCTTTTGTGGGTTTTTGAATGAAATATGTTTTAACGTGGCGGGGGGGGGGGGGGGTTTACTTTTCCTAGGTAAATGAAGTTTAACCTTAGGAAAAGGGGTTTTGTTTGGCTAATG
This sequence comes from Pinus tabuliformis, assembly GCA_031772625.1. Lineage (NCBI taxonomy): Eukaryota > Viridiplantae > Streptophyta > Pinopsida > Pinales > Pinaceae > Pinus > Pinus tabuliformis. Next base: position 1,145,589,741 of record CM062811.1, on the reverse strand, counting down.
AGGGGAAATGAATTTATGAAGGGGATTCTAAAACTTGATGTCCATAAGTCATTAAGTCGAGGGTTCGATCCCTCCAAAAGTTAGAGAAATGCTCTGAGCCTCTTTGACTTGAAGGATTTCAATAATTAGAATGCTTTGTTGTGGATGGGGAAATTAGTAAGTAAAAGGGGTGACAAAGAATGATGGGGAGTTAATTACTTGAACATGTAAACCATTGCTTTTGCCTTGTCAAGTGCTCATGTACATTTAAAACATATAATCAAGCATAAAGAATGTGCTTTTATCAAATCAACTTTGTAGTTGTGCAACCTTTCTTCTACTTACCCATCACTTACCCTACCATTTTTTCTTCATTTTATTTGGGTGCATTTAGGCTAGCAAACCCTTATCAATCCTTTTCTTTTACAAAGTATACTATCTAATTCTAACCTTATATCATCCAAGGGCTCAGATTTAACTGATGAGCTCCTTTTATTTTCTCTATCTATCTAATGATTTGCCAAGATTAAACTGTTTGGTCAGATTTTATTCTCTAACTACAAACACAAAATTCAAAACATGAAATAGCCAAGTTTAAACAATTTGACCATCATGGATTGTGGCATGAGTAACAAGTTGCACACAATCATTATTATGCATAAAAGTAGATAGTAGTGGCATTTTGACTTGCACACTTTCATGGTCACTTTTGTTTTTTGGGGTTCATATGTGTTCATTATTTTTGACCTTTTCTCCTTCTTTTTTTGTCCTTTGATTTTTCTTTTAGGACATACCCTCTTTACATTTTTTAATTTTTTTCATATGGAAAACATTTACAGAAAGCAAATGTATGTACAATATTACAAGGCTTAACCTTGGTCATTCAAAATTATGACTCCTATTGGTATAGGAACCTAACAATAACCACATCGCTTTCTGCTGGTGCGTTGGTTGAACTCTGTTGAATCCCTGTGTGTTGAGCCAAGTCCTTCTGATCAATTCATTAATTAAGAACCTGTCTTGCTGCTAGTCACCATGGTAGTCGTTGCGGGAGACAGAGCACTGATAGCTGACCAATGAAGGTCTCCATCACTTCAAAGATGAGCACCAGATAAACGTAAAGATGTCGAGAGTAGGAGGTCCATGCTTTGAAAAACTCACCCGTTAGCCCCATGGGTATGATCAAAAGGGGTAGCCCAATTGCCATTGAACAGAACAACATTTCCATCTGTGAAGTGGTTGGATTCATTTTAAATATTTCCTCCTATAAATTCCCAAGGAAAGAATTCATTATCAAAGCTCCAAAGACCATTATCACTCCCAAAACATTGAAATTCGGGGACATTTGAGCATCTGCGAGCGTGAAAATGATTAAACCAACTACAAGAAGTACAACAGAAACATATTCATGTACATGATACTTCCACCTCAGCCAAGGTATAAAATCTCCCATCACCATCACCGACATATTCAAAATTTCTTTGAAGGGTTGTATATTTAACGGAGCTTAAGCTTTGGGTTGATTGTAAATCAACCGCCTCGGTGATATACAGAGCGATTTTAGAGCCTCAGTGGTTTATGGAGCGCTTTTAGATTGTTCCAAATGTTATATTAAATATTGTACAAAGCGTGCGAAAGGAGAAACTATGGGAGATCTTTTGGTAATATCTATAGGAAGAGAATAGTTGAGACAAAGCTTGTAGGGTACTGTCTACAACGTTTAAAAAAAAGATTCAAACATCCATCCAAAGTATGGCAAGCAGGTTTGAATGTTTGCGACCTATGCGTCAACACATATTCGTATGCATTGGTGTTTCATTCATATAGTTGAACAATCATTCATTGCCATATGCTAGTGTTGTCATATGCTTTGAAGACTGTATTGGTATATATATTATTCGATTGCACTAGCTAATGAGTTGAATTTCAGAGCATATCAAGATTCATTGAAGAGTGTGTAGAGAATCCTTTCAAAAAAAAGGTTGTAAGTTGCAGCTACTATAAAAAGAAAAAGAAAAAAAAGAGAGGGTTTTGTGCAATTTCTAGCCTAAGATATTATTTATAAGGTTGGAGAAAATGGATAGACTTGATGATGCATTGGAGTTGCTAAATAGTTGAATTCATTCCACTGTTGATGAGATGTTCCAAATCACTAGGGATGCTCTCTTTGATATTCGAACTTGTTTACAAAATGCAAAAGAAAACATTGAATTTTTTCAGCTTGAATCTCAGCTACGGTAAGCAGAATTACAACAATGGAGTCATCATTCTGAATCTGTTTATATTCAGAAAATTGAGACAGACTCCCATTAGCTTCCAGAAATTAATCATATCAATGAGATTAATATTGATTCATCTGAAGTACCCATCTTAAGAGCAGAGTTGAATGCAGAAGCAGAAATTCAACATATGCTTCCCAAGCCCATCATCAGACCTTGGGAAGAGCTTGTCCATAACAAGAACATAACAGTTCTTGGATATGATAAGGAGGTTTCCTTTCACATTCCAGATTACTCAAAGCCCATCCAATTTCAGAGTGCTGGATTCCTTCATGACAGTTCACCTTCAACTGTTCTAGATTATGCTCCTCCATATTCGTAGCCAAAACTTGTTAAATACTAACACTGAGACCGAGTTGGCCATATGAAAGATCACTATTTTGATTTTCATCCATGTGAGAACTGTCATAAAACCACTCATTCTTCAAACAGATGCTTCAAAAAAAAGCCTCTTGCAAGAACAAAGATTCATCTTGGATGGATCGCTTCTTGGCAATGGGATTCAACAACCAAGAAGATATTTCAGTCATATGTCAGAACTTGTTCTATAGTATTGAACAATCTTGGAGTTGAGTTTTCTCCATCATCTCAACTTGTATCTGACAGGGGGGAGTGATGGTCATCTACAAGCTTCAAAGCCACATCAAGCGAGCCTGAGTCACAACTCGCCATACCAGATTCAAAGTTGTAGCCAGAGACAAAGATGCCCCTGAGCATGCCTTTGGTTGATGATCAACCTTAAACCATCTATGTAGGGTTGAGACATCTCTTCAAATGAACTGGAACACTTACTATAGCAGAAGACTTCAACTTATTTCTAGTTTTGGAAGAGTTCCAAGAATTACATTAAGCGTTCCAGAGTTGTTGGTCATCCTTAAACCATCACAAGTTGAGGCCTCCGTTTTTAGGTTGAGGTTATCCCTTTTTATGCAGGGTGATACCTCCCTTTCAAGGTTGAAGGTTTCCCTCTTCAAAACATGTGGATCACTTCCTCTAGCAAAAGACCTCGACTTCATGCCAGATTTGGAAGAGTTCTGGGAACTGCACTAAGCATTCTAGTGTTGGTGGTCATCCTTAAACCACCCCCCTTATACGAACATTTCAGAGAGCACATTCAGCCTAGTGTTGCCATGCATTTTTTCACATTTTGTATTACAACTCTCTTCTTGGACTCATACATACCCCTTCGGATTAAGGGGGGGAATGTTGGAAACCTAATCCTCTATGGGTTGGTGTGGAATGTGAACAACCACCGGAGTCCAAGAGACCTTGGAATATGGAATCCAACTGTCACTTCAATGTACTATAAATGTATATCATGTCAATCATATATGAAACTCAATGTTTATCATTCATATTCTGCCTCTGCCATGTATGTGTTTAACTGTTTTTTGAGATGGACTTGTACTGGCTTGACTATGATTATCATTTGGATCTTGTTTAGGAAATACAATAAGGAGATGCATTTGTAGCTTCAAAGTAATGATATGCAATTTTAAAAGGGGAATCATGGGTAGATCTGTAGTCTTAATTCAAATACAATAGATGAAGCAAAATCCTTTTGACATGCTCAGAAAAGGACAAGAGATATCTGATGAAAAAGAATAAGATTTCTTGCAAAAATTGAAGCTTTGATACTTGGTCTTTCTAAAATGTATTTCCATTCCTTTGTCAAAAACTCTCGTTCTCTAGTGGAGTCTTTGAATCTGAATGTAACATTGATTGGAATCTGAATGTAACATTAGTTGGAATCGCTAGGTGAATGGTACAACCTCCTCGTGTTTGACTGTTTTCCACCATCAACAATCAGATCTAAAACTTTGATGATATTTCTCAGAGAATATGAAACCTTTCATTCCACGACAACATCACTACTATGTTAGCACTCTGTAAATTTCTCTAAGATGAAAAGATAAATGTAGAGGTAACCACTAACAAGTTTTCAACTAGAATCCATCCTTACTAGCCTTAGAGAGGGCTCTCTCGTTGTGTTCTTCTATCAATCAACTAAATGACTGAAAGTTTCTAGATTTTAGGTTAGCTATGATGATCAAAGGGTATTTTTAGGCTTTGATGTTTGAAGGTAAGTGTATGAAAGTAAATCTACTCCAAATCAGATCACTGTTTTAGATCCAAGTGAATAAGGGATATGATGAAATTCGAACAGAGGCAAGATAGGCAAACTTATTGATATCAAATAAAATTTCGTTGTAGTGAATGGGTGAGTGGAGCATGAGGAAAGAGGACAAATTGAGCATCAAAACACTGATGAGTTCATATTGCCATAGAGGAAAAAGATAACACATATGATCAACTGATTTAAATCAGAGCACTAAATGAATTCTGAAAATATTTCCTTTCAAACTGAGCATGAGGAATGTTTACACCATGGAAATATATATTAGAAATAGAACACAAAGGAACACACATAACAATAAGCACTAACACAAGAATCTCTGCCAAAACTGCATCTGCCTTCTTCGTTCCACTTGGGAGAATGATACAAAATTGAAAAAAGTGTAGACTAACTTCCTTGCACTACCAAACAAAGCCCCTTTTCCAATATTTTTACATCATTATATACAATATGGAATTCGAATTACCACTCTAGGTGGTTGAATTTTCTCCATATAAGTCAAATTAAGCTAGATACAATGTATTCTTACTTGGCTGAAAAATAGGATAGTTTTACCATCAACCAATACATCTTCAAAAAAATAACTTAATGGAATATTTTATTAAAAACTTTAATTACATGACTTAATGCTACTAGACACCTATTCAACTACTCGAAATTGCTTCTAGAAGTCAAGAATTCGAATTTTCAAAAGAAACTCGCTGACTGTCCACTTGCGCAGCAGACTCTGAACTTCAGATTTGTAATTGATTTTTTCGCTTCAAACTATTTGAGGAGCATACTTATCACCTACATACACCTTATAACACCTTGTCCATGCTTCAAAATTCAAAATTCCCATCACTTCATCAAAACGTGTCTCTATGCAACTTGTGTAGTAGAACCTTGCTACGCAAGTGCAACTTCAGTTAAAAATTTGACCAAAGAATGCGTATGAGAAAAATTACAACAAAACAAAACTGATAATGTTTCTCCTAATGTAAAATTTATTTTTGGTCAACTTCAGCCAGAATATAAAGGCTTCTCCTCCTTATTTTCTTTTATGGCTTCTTTTCCTCTTTGAGTTGTTGCTTCATATTCCTTAACCTATTCTTGAAAACCAAATTTTGAGTGTACAAGTTCCTCAAGCTGCTCCAATAATTTTTCATATTCCTTCTGCTCATCAAACACTGCCTTTTGCTCTAATGGAAAAGTGTCCTTCATTTTCTCTTCTATTATAGCTACAGACTTTGTTCTAGGCTTCCATGATTTCTCACTTGGCACTTTCACCTCCTCCACATCTACAATATGCTTTCCCTTGTCTTAAACAATGAGCCTTAGAGCTCTTCTAGATGATCCTTGTTCCCCATGTTGAACTGTCTCTTGGGATTCATTCTGTCTAAGTTCTCTGTTCTCCTACTTCTTGGAAATGTAGGTCCAAATTTGTCTTTATACTAAGGTTTGAGGAAGTCCTTGTAATGTGACACATCCAATTCCATGCCCTTAAACTATTTTTTTCCCGTGGCTTGTGTTATCACTCAGGTTGTTCCCAAAAGTTGTAAGAAAGGGAATACGACCAAGGTAACCACAGACCAATCTTTTAGACACAGATTCTAGCCAATCTGCATCCATAGAGGGCTCTCTCTTTATAATTTAGCTTTGTTTTGGGGTGTATTAGGCTAGTTATGAAGTACAAGGTTTGTTTTAAGTTTTGGTTGGAAGGATAGGGACTCAATAATACAATAAGCTAAAACTGAAACACTTCAGTGCGTTTGGAATGATGGAGTCAAAGAAAGATGGCTTCCTGGGTTAAGTTTCTTATCAGAGGATTTATCACAGAGCAAGGTATTCAAATATGGAACAATTTATAAGCTGGAATAAGATGGAATGGAGTCAATGGGTGAAGGGCAATTAAGAATTCTTCATCATGTTGAAAGAAGGAAAATGCATGATTACTGCCAAGGAGCAACTAAGAATTCCTTAGCTAATATTCAAGATGAAAGAACCAGGGAAAACATGAGCAATTAAGAATTCACTGTTTATGCTAATTCTGAAGAAAACATTAATAATAATAGAAATTGAACACAGAGTGCAGCCAAGCAAATTCCGAGTTATTCTTTTTCTCTATTATTTAGATCATGAAACATAGATGATATAATAAACACAGAAACTATAAAACACAAGTTAGAAGAGACTTATTGATCCATGAAATGATTCAAGAATTCTGCAACATGGTCCTTAGCATCAAATATTCATTCAGAAAGCAAGACAAAATGGTTCCAACAACCTTTTTATTCCAAAATTGCTCAGTATTATAGTCACAGCTATGAACATCCACCACCAACCAACCCCAAATACTTCATCTAGGGGGGTATTTATACAAAAATGTCAAGATATTATGCAAAATATCTGATAGAAATAAATATCTGTTGATAATTAATGTTTCTTTTACATAGATAGAGACAGACAGTCTCGAAAACAGGGAGACAATAAATGGTGCAATAAATTCATGCTGCGCTGGTTGATCCGAATTAAAGAGAAGTACTGGAGGTAGATGCTGCAAGTCAGTTTCTTAGTTGTCTTCCACTAATCCTCTGTGATGATCTTCTACTTTGGTTGGGCCTTCTTTAATGTTGATGTGATACACTTTGATTTGCAGGATCGTGATTTATTTCTGATCTACGCATTTACAACAGAGGGTGCACAATTTTGATTTGACCCATGATAAGTCTATAGGATCTCTAGCATGCTTTGCCACCACTCTGGTCCTAGTATTTGATGTCTTTGCAGCTTCCTTAAAGTCTCATCAGTCTCTGTGTACCTGAAGAAATTAGGTGGGATGGTGAACAGATGCTTCACCTCATGCTCTATGTAAAAAAGATTTTCCAGGCTGTCATAAAGGGACTGGCCAGATGGAAGTGCTTTTTCTGTTGAAGTACTCGAAGATGCACTAGCTTGATTGACAGAAAATGTATTTAATTTGTGTACATAGTCCTTGTGCTTCATCAAACGATCATTATCTCCCACAGGACTTGGCAAACCCTTTTGATTCAGGACTGTAAATTTGTCTGTGAAAGAGTCAATTTCTACCTGCATGTCTTGGCATCTTCTGTCCAAGTTTTGCATTAGAGTTCTCATGGTTAGAACTCTCTTGATGTCCAAAATGGTACCTATTCTGTCTCTAATATCCAGTGCTTCTAGTTCTTCACTGGTCTTTGTATTAAAAAAATGTATTAGCATGTTAGCTTGCTTAGGCATTTGTCCCAGTACAACTCTTGTTTTCTGAATCTCCACTTGGGCTACTTTTATCAAATCAATCTATTCATAAATGATCTGAATAGACCTCCATACACCACTAAGTGATTGAATGATGTTGGTACATAAAACTCCTCTTATTTTTTCCAGAGGCTTATGCAGAGAGAGATCTTTTTCTAAGGCTCTTACCTTGTTTTCCAATGCTTTGACTTCCCTTGTTTTCTCTGCCACATTCATCTTAGATTTGTCATAGCTTTGCTCAATCTTTGCCAATTTTTCTTTGACTTGTTTCAATTCAGATACTTGGAGTTTCAACTCCTCCATGGCTTTTATTAATTGCTCTGTGGTCATGGCTGTACTGCTGCCTGGTGCTGTTGCTATTGCTGTGGTACCTGTGGTGATTTCTGCAATTGATGCTGGGACAGTGGAAGGCACTGCTGTTATAACTGTGGGAGGGGCAGCTGTGACTGTTGGAGTTACTTCAGGTGGTTGGGAGGTCGACTCTCCCTGCTTTTCTTGTAGTGCTTTCTCCAATGCCTGCTCTGTCTCACTCAATCTTTCATTCAACCTCATGAGCAGGTCCAATATGTCCTCCTCGGACTTCTGATGTACAACATCTGCTGTCTGTAGATGCATAGAAGGAGGCATTTTTAGATGTTTTCTGAGGGCAACAATGTCCTCTTCCTTCTTCCTCATTAATGCTTTTATGCCTTTGGCATCTTTGGTTTCATGTCCCAACTCAATGATAATATCTTCCAAGGATTTAATCCTGTTTTCCTTTTCTAGGGAAGAGGCTTTCTCTAAATCTAGCTGAGCAAAGGTGTTATCTAATGAGTTTTGCAATTTATGAGCCAACATTGCTTTGTCAGCTAGTGTTGAATACACCATCTCTCCTGTCTTTTTGTGCAGCTCAATCTGGTCTATTGGATGAATGTCTTTGGCCAAGACCTCCAGATTTTTCCTGATATAATCAGCTGCTGACTGTGGTTGCTGCACCTTGGGCTTGAAATAGCTCATGATCATTTTGCCCTCCTTTATGTCATATGCATAAATCAATCATTGTTGTTTTGTGGGGGCCATCTTAAGATATTGGTCATAAATTTGCAGCCTCAATGGATCATTTCTAGCCTTTATCTCTGTGAATGTTCTTTTGACATCAGAGGTTTTCTTGCTTGGTGTCCTTGTGGATGAAACTTCCACACTATGCTGCCTTTCTAGTTCCTGCCTGTGTGAGCTGGTTGATGTGTCTATCACTGGGGAGGTCTATGGGCTGGTTGCCCTCTCACCTCTTAGGATTTCTATTGTCTCTTCAATGATTTCCTCTTCAGATAGAGGATTGAGTCTTTGCCTTTTAGCACCTGTCTGTTCAGCATGTCCGCTGATGGGTGTGGTCTCTTCTCTATCTCTCTTCTTGCCTTTTTCCTCATTTAGAGGAGTCTGTAATGCTGGTATCTCTGGTGCTTTGGTCTGTACTGGAGGAATTTGCTCCTACTGATCAGTCATTTCTTGCTGCTCTGTGCCTGCCACTTCCTTGCCCTTTGAAGAACTTGAAACTGGTGCGCTGGCCTCTTGTATAGGTTGCTATGAAGTCCCAACAGAAGATGTACCCACTTCGGCTTGCTGAGGCAGCTTGAAAGATACCTGTCCAAAAGAGTCCAGGTCAAGGGTCTTTTCTAAATCTTTCATAGCTTGTTCCATTTTTTCTTGCCGAGTAAGTTCTTCTACTAATGTACCCTCTATCCACTCATCCTGATTAGCATATTGCTCTACTTCTGAGATCCTATGATGTGTGTAAGCTGACAGCCGGTTTTTTACTTTTCTTTCACTTATAAAGTCATTTGGGTCATATGGTACCCACCAGAAGCTTTTCTTCAATTTAAGGTCTTCCCCTAATATTTTATCAACATCTTCCCATGCTTTCCTTTTGTTAATGATAAAGGGGCCTAATTGGTTGCTTATCCTCAGCTGAGGCTTTTTCTTCACATTGCAAAAATGAGTTAAATCTGCATTAATAAGTTGCCTGAAATACTCCAGTGCAAACAATCTCATAGGCACATATTTGGGCAGCTTATAAGGGCACAACTCACATCCATATATCCTGATTTCAGTGTGATCCTGGTAGAAATACCAGTCACTTATCCTATAGTTCTTGGAGAGCTGTAGAATTTTCCTTATGTCAGTAGAGAACCTAGGAGGAGGAGCTCCTATCAATAGAGTGGAGGCTGTATGTATAAAGAAGTCAATGAATTCACAGTAGGTATAAGGGGATTCAACAATTCTGTGGAAGATAGAGGCCCAAAAGATCACAGACCTCCTCTCTCCTTTGGAATCCAATTTCCTGATGGGAAATATAAAAATGTCTGGGTGATAATACAACAACAGATGATATATGAAAGTTATGTATTTAAACACTCCTTCTCTTTCTAGATTCATGAATTGAGCATGAATTTTGTTAGCAATGAAAGAGGCATAGTCATACTTAATAGTAGGGGGTTGTCCTGGAGTAAAGGTGGATAGCAGAACCAGCACCATCTCATCCACAAATTCACTGGACTTGAATCCCAAGATTACTGATATCATGTCAAGAAGAATTCTTCCAGTCTCATTGAATGAGACATATAAATAAGGAGGTGGGCCTTGGGGCTGGCATTCTGGTTTCATGAATAACTTAGCAATCTGGGCTATTTCTGCACTGGACAGTTGAGAGCCTTGCTCAAGAAAAAATCCCATGGAAAGAGGAGCAAGAGGCTGAACTGGATGGAATTGTAGCATTTCATTGATAGACTCAGCAGTTATGTAGAAAAGAACAGTTTGTGATGGGGTCAAAACTGCTTTATTGATAGGGTCATAATTGGCACAACAGTGGTAGACAATATTAGGGAACACATTGATTGAGGGAAGGTAGTACCTGGGGAGATTGGATTCCCATATTCCATAGATATCAGAGTTGATCAAATGGCTGTTTCTGATTAGGCAGAAAGCATGAAGATGATTTTGGCAACCAATTGGGTCTTTTATTTGGAAATCTCTATCGGCCAAGGGTAAATGATGTTGGTCTGTATGAGGTGCATTGAGAGGCGCGACATTGAGGGCCACTAGAGCTTTCATTGTTCAATTCTCTGCGTTTTTAACTGGAAGTTGAATTTCTATGGGAAAAGGGCAATAGAGCAATTTTTGGATGGGTGGTATAGCAATTATGGACTGCTTGAGTTTAAAATTGGCTCCTATAGGTACAATTTTGCAGAGGAAAACCAAAAACACAGGGTCGGGAGGTGAGACGGGGAAATACCTGTGTTTTGTAGGAATTTAAAGGGTAAGTTCCTCAGAAAGAACACCAAAAGGACACCGCTCACAACCAGATCACAGATCAATACACCAGTATTTTTGACGTGGTTAAAACCCTCAAAGAGGGAAACAGTCCACGACCTGCGCCAACGTGGCTACTACAGGCAATTTATTAATCAAAGAATGAAAGTTTACGTAAGCTTCTCTCATGCACAGATTACCCGAACAATGACCCTCCATGCGCTTTAAATAGAACTCATGGACCAATTGGGTGTCAAGCCACGGATCAAGTGTCGGTAATACCGAGGAGAGAGTGAACCGTCGGATCACTACATATCGTGACCGTCGGATTGTAAGTTACAAAATGTACAACGGTAAAGAAACACACTTTACCTAACTCTATACCTAACTCTATACTAGACCAAGTTGAACTTAACTATATCCTATGTGTCGGAATATCCTAACATCCCCCCTTAAGAACAACTTGGGATAGGATTGAAGGATTTACAAATATGACACAATAGGAGAAGGAAGGAGGCACTAGAGCCTATCCCCCCTTAGTGACAACTTCCTGAACTCCAAGCATATATCGAAGTTTAGTGAACTTCGCCTCTGTGAGAGCCTTTGTGAAGATGTCTGCAACCTGATCATCTGTTGAAAAATATTGCACTTCAAGAACATGGTCATGAATGAGCTTTCTGATGAAGTGCATGTGTAGTTCAATGTGTTTGCTGCGCTGATGCTGGACTGGATCTTTGCATAGCTGAATGGCACTTTGATTATCACACCAAAGTGTGGTTGGATGCTGCTGCTCAAAGCCAAACTCTGATAGGATCTGACGAAGCCACAAGGCTTCCTTACTGGCTTCCACGGCACCACGATACTCTACTTCTGCTGACGAAAGAGAAATGGCAGCCTGTTTCTTACAAGCCCATGTAATAGGTCCTGAACCAAGAGTGAAGACATAACCGACAGTAGACTTCCGATCATCAGGGTCACCAGCCCAATCAGAATCAGTGAAACCAACTAATAGAGGAGCTGCTTTGGCACTGTAATGAATCCCAAACTGTACTGTACCTCGAACATAACGAAGTATTCTTTTGGCTACTTTCCAATGACTTTCACGGGGGTTTTGTATAAAACGAGCAACAAGGCCAACAGCAAAGGAAAGGTCAGGACGAGTATGGGTTAAATACAAGAGTTTTCCTACAAGTTGATGGTATAAGGTAGCATCAACTTCAGGAGAAGTGCAAGAGACTAAAAGTTTGACTCCAGACTGAAAGGGAGAAGGGGCTGGCTTACAGTCTTCCATGTGAAAATGACGAAGAATATCACAAGCATACTTGGACTGGGAAAGGGAAATACCCTCCTTGGATTGCAAGACTTGAAGACCGAGAAAATAGTGTAAGTGTCCTAAGTCTGTCATTTCAAATTTCTTTTTAAGGCTGGACTTCACATGGTTTATAAGGTTGGGATCACTACCAGTAAGAATAAGATCATCAACATAAAGAACAAGGATGATAAGAGAGTTGCCCACTTTCTTGGTGTAGACAGTATTGTCAGAATAACACCTAGAAAAGCCAGATTCTAAAAGAAAGCTATCCATTTTGGCATACCAAGCCCGAGGAGCTTGCTTGAGACCATAAAGGGATTTCTTAAGTCGACATACAAGGCTGGAGTCTGTTTGGATGAAGCCAATGGGTTGTTCCATATAGATTTCTTCATGCAAGTCCCCATGCAAGAAGGCAGATTTAACATCCATCTGATGGACTTCCCATTTTAAAGAGGCAGCAAGGGAAAGAACAAGGCGGATAGAGTTCATTTTGGCAACAGGGGAGAAGGTTTCAGTGTAGTCAATGCCTTCAACCTGTGAAAAGCCCTTAGCAACAAGACGAGCTTTATGTTTATCAACTTTCCCATCTGGTCCATACTTGGTTCTGTAAACCCATTTACATCTAACAAGTTTGCGTCCCTTTGGTAGAGGAACAAGATCCCATGTATCATTTGCCAAAAATGAATGATATTCTTCATTCATAGCTGCTTCCCAATGTGGATGGCCTGAAGCTTCTGCAAAAGTGTCAGGATCATGATTTACTGGAGCTTGAGCCAGTAAAGAAGAGGCTCTTTCAAACTGAGAACGTGTACGTCGCTGATCTGTAGGATCACCGGCAAGATCACCTGCTGCATCCCGAGTAGCACGGACCCATCTTGGAAGTTGAGGATCCTGAGAAGGTGGGGGAGGATTGTCATCCTCACTTTCATCATCTGAAGAAGAAATGTTTTCAAAAGTAGAAGAGATAGGAAGAGGTGGCACATCCGCCGGACTAGGCTCGCAGGCCGATTTATTTTCATCAAATTTTACATCTCTTCTAATGATAACATTTTTGGACTTAAATGGAATAAGTCTATAACCTTTTACATCTTCAGAATATCCAACAAAAGTACATTTCTCACTCTTAGGTTCTAAAGCTTTATGCTTTTCATCTGGAATATGGGCCCATGCTTCACTTCCAAAAACACGAAAGTGACTTACATCTGGTTTAATGGAACTCCAAGCTTCTTCTGGAGTGATATTCTTTAGAACCTTAGTAGGAGTGCGATTGATTATATAATTTGCACAATTAATTGCTTCGGCCCAAAAACTAAGACTGAGTCCTTTAGATTGCAGCATACAATTAGCCATTTCCTTTAAGGTGCGATTTTTCCTTTCAGCTACACCATTTTGTTGTGGAGTGTATGGAACAGTATGTTGCATTTGAATTCCATTTTCGGTGCAAAAGTTGATGAATGTGTTTTTAACATATTCTCCACCATTATCAGTTCTTAGCTTAAGAATTTGATGTCCAGATTGTTTTTCAACAAAGGCTTTGAAGGCCAAAAATGTGTTAAATACTTCGCTCTTGAGTTTTAAGAAGTATACCCAAGTGCGTCTGGAGAAATCATCAATGAAAGTTAAGAAATACTTGCAGCCAGAGAATGAAGCAACAGGAAGTGGACCACATAAATCACTGTGCACAAGCTGTAAAGGGGCTGAGGCGTGCCAAGAGGCACGTTTTTCAAAACTGTCCCGATGATGTTTTCCGAGTACACATCCGGAACAAACACCATCTCTGCAAGATACCATAGGAAGACCTGTCACCATATTTTCTTTACATAGATGCTGAAGGGAGCGATAGTTTAAGTGACCAAATCGCTCATGCCAAAGTTTGCTCACTTCATCATTATGAGCAACAAATACTGAGGGAAGATTTGATGACCCAAAGTTGTGAAACTTATACAACCTTGTGGAATCATCAGCAATACCAGTAGCTAGAATCTGTTTAGGATCTCTTAGATCCTTGATTACAACATCATGAGGTGAAAATTCAACAATTTTACCTTCACCTGAATGAGTTATCTGATATACAGATAGAAGGTTGCAGGATAAGGTTGGAACACATAATACATCATTAAACTGACCATTGTCTAGATGAACAGTTCCAGTCCCTACAACATTAAGAGATCTATCATCACCAACATATATATTTTTGGTGTTACAATCATTTAAAGAAGAAAACATGGCTTGGTTTTTGGCCATGTGATAAGAGGCTCCAGAATCAATGAGCCACTCATGAGAATGAGAAGAAGAAGATACATTTAATGCATAACCAGACTGAGATGATTGACAGCGACATGCAGAAAGTGCCATTCCTGAAGATGAAGTTGAAGTTGAAGTTGAAGAATGCTCCACATGGATGTTATGTTTCTTCATTGTGGCTTCCAAGGCTTCCATCTTCTTAAAGCATTTAGATTCTAAGTGGCCATCTCGATTACAAAGGTTACAATGTCTATCAGTCTTCTTCCATTTGTTTTTATTGGTCTTATCATTTTGCTGAAATGATCTTTCATTTTGAGGCTAAGTTTGCTTAGGACCCTTGTTTGGTTTAGGACCATTCTTTTTAGGATATGACTTCTTAGGATTCTTTGAATTTGGTTGCTGCTGGGCGGCTAACGCTTTCTTGGAAGAGTTTCCAAGATTAAGAAGACCAAGGTGTAAGAGTTTTTCTTGTTCTCTTATTAAAGAATCACAAAAAGAGTCAAAGGAAGGGGCCTTGTAGTCTTTTCCTTGACAAATGAAAGCTTCCCTTGTAGAATGGAAGGTGGAAACAAATACAGAGTAGGCTGGTCCCAACTTAGTAAGGATGGAATAAATAAGGTTACTATCTTCTTTCTTAACCTTAACACCTTCCAAAAGATATCTAAGGGTCTTGAACTTAGACAAGAAATCTTCAATGCAAGAAAAATTATTAGGATCCAATGTAAGCAACTCATTTTCAAGTTGATGGGCTCTAATTTCATTTTTAATCCCAAAAACTTTAGTGATTTGTTCCAATGCTTCATGAGGAGTATCAAGTTTTGCAATATGGAATCTAAGATCAGGAGAAATAGACATCCCTATCAAACCACGTGCTTGATCTTGTCTATTTTCCCATTTTGCAGCCTTGTCTTCATCTTTGGGTTTCTTCTCTTGGTCTGTGGCTATTCTGTAGAGACCTTTACTTCTAAGTAAATCTTCCATGTAGGATATTCATTGGAAGTAGTTAGTGCTGTCAAGAATGACTTGGCATGGACTTTCCATTTAAAAAAAAAAACTGAAGCTGAAGATGCTGAAAGTAAGTGTTCCAATGGATAGATCTCGAAAAATTAGGTTGTTTTAAAAAAAACGGCTCTGAAAAAGGCTTCCGGATGAAGAAGTTATGGATTTTTGAAAAAAACTTGTTGAAGTTGCCGGCAAAGTGCGCGAATGTGCGGGAATGAAAAAAAAGTCCACCCCCACAAAATGGAGACTTGAACCCAAGACCTCTACTCTCTTAAAATTGCTTTGAACCAATTGATCTATACAAAAAATTTGAGAGAGAGAGAGAGAGAGGGGGGGGGGCTTGGTTTCCGTGCTTGCCTTGAGAAAGCTCTTTTTCCCTACAAAACACAAAACACAAAACCCAACGTGGACATGCAAAGAAAATGAACCTTATGGCTTGAAGTTAGCTTTAGCCAAAAAACTAGATATTTTAAAAAAAAGAACCTTGCAGCTCAAAGTTAGCTTTAGCCGAAAAACTAAATATTTTTCTCAATGTTTCTGATTTTCCGAGATCACACTAAGGTGCAGGGAAAAGAGCATACGCATGAGAAAAATCCTTCCTTTCTGTTTCTGATTTGCCCAGATCGCACAGAGTCGCAGGGCAAAGAGCATACGCAGAAATGAAAGGTATAGATCCGGTTAAAAAATAGCTAAATAAACCGAAACCGAAATAAGCAGAGAGAAAATAACAGTAAACTGCAAATAAACACTGTATACCTCCAGATCTTAAAAAAGACGCAGCTAGGGCTACCTGAAACCTTTTCGCGTGAAACGAAAGGGGTTCCTCACTGGAACAGATGCTCCGAACACAACAGAGCAGTCCTCTCGGCCCGAAAGCAGTCAGAAACAGCAGATCTAGGAAACAGCAGTCAGATGCAGTTCTACCGGCTTCAAATTTGGATCACCAACAGACGCGGCCCTCACATAGCTCTGATACCATGTAGGAATTTACAGGGTAAGTTCCTCAGAAAGAACACCAAAAGGACACCGCTCACAACCAGATCACAGATCAATACACCAGTATTTTTGACGTGGTTAAAACCCTCAAAGAGGGAAACAGTCCACGGCCTGCGCCAACGTGGCTACTACAGGCAATTTATTAATCAAAGAATGAAAATTTACATAAGCTTCTCTCATGCACGAATTACCCGAACAATGACCCTCCATGCGCTTTAAATAGAACTCATGGACCAATCGGGTGTCAAGCCACGGATCAAGTGTCGGTAATACCGAGGAGAGAGTGAACCGTCGGATTGTAAGTTACAAAATGTACAACGGTAAAGAAACACACTTTACCTAACTCTATACCTAACTCTATACTAGACCAAGTTGAACTTAACTATATCCTATGTGTTGGAATATCCTAACATGTTTTGGAGGCGAATGATTGTAATTGGCAGGTTGACTGACGAGTTGAGCAGCAGGGGACTAGTCTTTGCTTGGCTGGGTGGTGGACTGGAGCTTCGGCAGCTACTGTACGTAATTTTGCATGAAATAGTCTTGTGAAAACAATGAATAAAAATGAAATAAAATGACAATTTTAAGGGATTTTTATCAAAAATTGGCTTCGCGGGGCTTTTTGGCGCTTTTTGGTCAAATGACGTTAGCATGACGGGATAGTTTGTCGCTTAGCGGAGGGTACGGAAGGGTGATGTGGCGATGATTTGGTCGTGACTTCAGTGGGGGGGGGGGGGGCAGCGGGGGCGGTAAGCGGTATCGACCCGCTCCGCTTATGCACTAAGGTGGTATCGGGTGGAGGGGTCGTGAGCATGCTGGGAGGGTGCCGCGTGTCCTAGGTATGGCGGGAATACCGCTGACTCCCTAGGCAGTAAAGATCAACAGGGAAGGGCCTTGCGATATAATCATGGGCTGTCTGATCAACAAGACCGGATCCAACGGTTGGCGGTATGTTGGAGATGGGTCAGGGCTATGGCGTAGGACCCATGTAATAAACAATGTTTTTAAATATATCGGGGCGATTGCTATTGGCTGTCGGGGGATTAGACTGTTAATTAACCAGGTGTTAATTAACTTTTGAATATTTGCGCGGCGGAGGTTTTTAATGCATTCCAGGTGAACCATTAAACCCTCATTTATATAGTGTTATGGTTATATATTAACCAGGGGCGGGATTATTATACATAGGGGGTTTTGTTATAAAGATATATTAATACGGGAAGGGGAATTTGTAAGGGATTTAAGTAATAATGTTAGTAGTTAATATGGGTTTATGAAAAGGGCGCCAAGCTATAAAGTTGGATAACTTAGGCTGAGGGAACAAGAGGATTTTTACACAAGAAATGTGGTTTCTTTGCATTAAGCAGGAATGTTATTTTCCTCAGGTTTTTTCATGAAATGGAGTGATTTAAGAGTATTGAGCAGATCTCAATATCCTTGGGGGGAGGTTAGTAAGTGTTTTTCGGAGAAGTGTGAGGGGAAGTTAGACATGCATCACTTGATTTGTAGCCAAACAATTGCCATCGTACTTGTTAGCCTCCTGTTGCAACAGGTGTTCATCTTTCATGATTGACAGTTTTACATGCCAAATATGTCATACTTTGCATCCTGCAATGCTCCATATTTCCAGAAAAAGGCCAAAGAAGAGGCCATGAAAGTGTGCCAGTCCAAATGCCACTACTGTATTCCAATTTTGATGACTTAACCATTTTTGAAGAATGTTCTGTTAAGGGAAGTCCAAACAGCTTAATCTTGGCTTCCCTAGGTTTCAATTTCTTGTTTTAGAATATAGAGAATTGATATCTGTCCAAACAGCTTAATCTTGGCAGATTTGTAGATAGGTAGAGAAACAAAGGAGTCCAACTGCTTAATCTGGGCCCTTGGAAGAAATAAGGATAAATTTAGATAGGAGGGCAGCCAAAAGAAAAATTATAAAGCAGGGTCTGCAAGTCTAAGTGCACCCAAAACAAAAAGAAGAAAAAATGCTAGGTAAGTAGGCTGGGTAGGTAGTTTTTGAGGTTGCAGAATGTTGATATGTGATCAGTTTTGTGTTTTAAAGTGATATTGTACTTCAGATCACAGGTACAAGGCAATTTTCATTTGGAGGAGCTCAAACTGGACATCTCTAACCTCCCCTTCTTCCTCTTCCCCAAATCACTCACTAATTTCCCTGAAGAGGTCAAGATCTGCTTCATTCCTCTTAGTTTCATCATTTTCCATATCATTTGCCTGGTGAAGATCTGCTTCACTCAAAGATTTCCATTCTTCCTCTATGAGTCACTTTTCCCCCTTTGATAGCCTAAGATCCACATACTTAGCGCTTTCTTGTCATTTCCATATTAACTACTGACTCTATTATGTAAATCCCTATCTGTGTTCCCCTTCCCCTACTAAAATTATGTTAATAGCTCCCCTATATACTTATCCCCTCCCCCTGGTTGAAACATAACCATAAGTTCATTGGGAATTACTAAGTTTATCTTAAACTCAGTAAGAACCCTCATCTCCACCCTTAAACTATCTCTTCATGCATATTACTCCATCACACAGCATCAAATTCCTTTCATGTGTATAAAAACCATCTTATTTGACTTATTTTCACCCTCCCAAGGCATAAACCCCTTGTTTCTGCCTTAAAACCCTTCTCAAACTGCACAAATCCACCTTTCTAAGCTTTCGGACCCCTTCCGATGCCTTAAAAACCTGTTAAAAACCCCCAAACTTCGCAAACCCAAGGTTTTGGACCCCCACGATGTTGTATTGAGATTCGAATATTCACGGGCCCCGTCCCTAAACCTCCGCTGCCTCATCTTTGCCGCCAACCGTTAGATCTGGCGCGCCGTAGATCAATGGTGGGCAGGTCTTTTCCCCAGCGAAGCCGCCGAGGGTTAACGCCTGGGAGATCGGTGGTTTTTCCGTCGTACTCCCGCCACGCATCACCCTCTCGGCTGTGGCGGAGCCCCCTCTGCCAATACCACTTTTGCCCAAAGGCGGTGCGCCCAAAACTGAAAACTGCCTCCGCCCAGTGACGTCATCCTGCTACGTCATCAACCTGCTTCAGGCCTCCTGCCATCGTACTGCCAAGTCGTCACTGCCACATCACTGCCATCGTGTACCACCATGTCACCTTCTCCTCCGTACCACCACGTCACCCGGCCGTACCATTGACGTCATCTACTGACGTCACCCTGCCACGTCACCTCCATACTGGGACCCACTGCTGATGTCATCACTCAAAAAGGCGCGAAAGGCGAAAATCGTGCTTAGGAAGCCTGGATTCAAAATCTGAGGCAGTTTTTCATACGCGATTAGCGCCTACGGGAAATGGGCCAAAGTGGAAAGCCCCTCACCGCGCTGCCCCTTGCAAGCCCGAAAGGCGCAGAATGACCCGATTTTCTTCGTGAAGCATTCAGAAGGGGGCAAACACAGTTTTTAAGGCAACAGAGGGCCGAGCAGCTGCCATGAAGGATCGATGGGACAGTCTAAACCATTGAGAAGATATTAAAGACTCCAGGATCAGTGCCAAAGAGTATCAGGAAGCGGCAAAGAGTATCAGTTCAGCAACATCAAATCAGGTGAAAATTAAAAACCTTCATCAAAGTTGGCAAAGCAGTTAAGGCCATTTAAAAGCCTATTTGGTCAGGATTAGTGCACATTAATGCCAGAAAAACAGCAGCAAAACCAAGTTAGAGGTGGAGATAAAGGACAAATCACAATTATTACAGGAGGACTGCACCCAGCCACCCAGGACAGACATTAACTCAGTTTTGATACAGCTACCCTCAGCGCAACTCAAAGATATTTTCATGCATTTATTTCTGGATAAGATTAGGTTAAAGTAATCATTTTCTTTCAGACCTGTTTAGGTCGGCTGTAATAGATTAGTTTTTGGATAATTTTCCCTATATATACCGACCCTCTGTATTGTTTAAAGGGTTGGTTGGTTGATAATCCTCATTAGAGACTCGCAATGCATATCTGATGTTTTACTTAATCAAAGATTGCTGAAAAGCTTTGGAGGAATGATTGTCTGCTCTGTGTCTAATGGTTTGAAGAATTGAATGCGGAATTCTTGTGCTGCTATATGAATCAATAAGTTTTCCTTAACTCTGTTATTTCGATTTCACATATGCTCAAGTCACAGAACAAAGGATTGGTTTAGAATTTGCTTGGTTGCACTCTATGCTCAGTTTCTTTGGTTTCTTAATGTTTTCCTCTTGAATTAGGCATAAATATGAACTCTGTTATGGCTCATGTTTGACCTATTTTCACCTATGAATGGCTGTTATCTAGGAATTCTTAACTGCTCCTAGATAGGGCTCATTTGTCTTCTTTCTGCTAATCTGAATGAGAGATTCTTAATTGCCCCTCATTCCTTAGCCTTTAATCCATCTATTTTACCTTGAATGATTGTTTCATACGCAACTAGCTTTCTCCATATTCCTTCTTGTGACCAAGAAAATGCACCAGCAGTCCTACTCCTTGACTCCACGCCCAATGGTTCTAAAACTTTCATGCTGTCCCTGCCTCTTTACTTGAAAGCATCATCCTTCCCACCAAAAAAACAAAACAAAACCCCTTGAACTCAATAACTAGCCTAAAAACATTATCAACAAAGCTAAATCCGAAAGAGAGAGCCCTCTCTGATTGTAGGTGGGCTAGAACCTGCAGTCCAAAGATTGGTCTGTGGTTACCTCAGCCGTATCCTTTTGATGCCGACCAGAAGGACAACCTGAGTGATAACATAATGGTGACTCCACTGGGGAAATCCTCAGTTATTTTCACAAATCAAGTTGGAAAACTCCGGAGGAACAAAAATCAGTGCTGTCTGTTCCTTAAAACTACAGATGAAGTCTGAATGTCGGCTAGGAAGCCTTTGAAACTGTTCTTGCTTTGCAGTTACAGGAGTAAATAAATGCTGCTTCAGTCAATCTTCATGCTAGTTTTAAACTATAGATAACTGTCCCCGAAATTTAATCAGTTCCTTGCTAATTCTAAAAACATTCACAAAAAATACCAAAACAAATTCAGAATTTGGCTCCCAAAAATAATTCTCGTTATACTAGGTCAAATCCAGACCCAAATCCACCAGCTGCTTTTGAAAATCCAAACTTAATCCCAAAAATCCTTAGGAAGCAAGAACAAAGAGAAGATTTTGCTGATAATAGTCCTCAAGCAGTTCGCCCAAGCAGTGTTCCAACCCCTGTCAAAGTCTTATTTCGTTCAACCCCTACTTCCCCTTGTTCATCAGCTAATTCCCAAAGCACTCCTTCCACACCTCCATTCACTGCACATACTACCATTACCACTACTGTTGTTCCAATTGTCCTAGTTGTTCCACTCATCCCTGTTGTTCCGGTCGTCCCTGTAAACATGGCCAATAGATATGCACCCTTGCAATTACCTGCAAACCCTGGGGCTATGCCTCAGGATTATCAAACTAAAATCACATATTTTGATGGAACTGGCACTTGCACAACCCTTTAGCATACAAAGAAGATGCAAGACTACTTTGAGAACTACGAAATAAATGATGATAGTGTGAGAATGAAAATTTTTGTTCAAAGTTTAACAGGTGATGTAAGAACTTGGTTCAGATCACTTGCTGCAAATTCCATAACTACTCCGGATGAGCTTTACCAATCCTTTACCAACAGATGGGAGAAAAAGAAAGACCCCTTGCACATACTTGCTGAGTATGATACAATAAAAAGAGGCCCTCAAGAGTCTATCCTAGATTACTGTGCAAGATTCAATAATGTCTATAATGCAATACCACAGAACCTGAGACCTCCACCTGACCTTGCCTTGTATAAATTCCCTGATGGATTCGACCGAGATATGGCCTACCAGTTAAAAGAAAGAGCCCCTCAAACCCTTGCAGACATGCAAAATGTTGCTGTTAGCGTAGAGGCCAACCTAATTTACAAAAGAAACAGAGCTAGAATGGAGAGAAGAACCACTTTCAAAGAAGAACCCACAGCCTTAGATCAGAAGCTTGATGCTATTATCAATGGCATGCAAAGGCTGGGAGACAGAGTAGAAAGTGTTGAGAGCAAATCATCATGGGAAGGACAACAGTCCAATACAATAAGGAACCCAAATTTCAGGAAAACACAGAACACAAATGCTGGTAGGTCTAGTCCAGACCATGATATAAGACCACCTTTTCATGAAAATTATGCGGAAGCATCTACATCTAGTGAACCCCCAAAGGACACTCACATGAACCTGGTGGATTCAAGGGCTGATAAAAAAATTTTCCTAACTCAACAAGACCAAGATGAGCATGAATTTAATCAATTTCAGACTAAGTCTGGTGAGTCTTTTGATTTTAAACAAGGCTATGATACTGTTGTGTATGAGGTCCACAAACAATATAAGCTGAGAACTAGGACCATTGACATTCCTGAACCTAACAAATCAAAGGATGGCAAACAGCCCAACAAGACGAAAGGCAAGGCTGTCATAACAGAACCAGCTAATATACCTGTCCCAAACCTGCATCAAGTGACTGTAGAGGACATAACACAAATGCAGCCTTCTATTGACCAGCCTCGGCCACCTTCTTCCTCGAAAGAAAATTTGAACAACATTCCGAAAAACCCTCCTAAAACAGAAAAACCGCAATCAAACACTTCCCATAACACTGATAAACAAGACCAAGTTGCTGATACTCCAATGGAAAAAGGGAAACCTGCTTCTCACATTACTAAAACCCAATCTGAAAAATCATTTGACTTAGAGGCAGAAATAGGTAAATTGAAGATATCCATCCCCTTATCCGAACTGGCCAAACATGATGTGTATAGGCAACAAATTCAAAGGTCACTTCAGATGCCGGAGGTAAAGGATGATGCGAATGTTCTTGATGATCAACCTGAGCTACTCTTTGGTCCAGAAGTTAATGGAAAATCAACATATGGATCTGTCTTGCCCTTTTATGTCAGTTTACATATACATGACAAAGTCCTGCACAATGCCATGTTTGACTCAGGTGCCTCCCACAACCTTATGCCCAATGCTGTAATGGAAAAGCTGAACCTTGATGTTACAAGACCCTACAAAGATCTATTCTCCTTCGACTCAAGTCAAGTCAAGTGTTTAGGCCTCATCAAAGACTTGTGTGTCTCCTTAGTCCAATTTCCTAACAAGACAATCCTCATGGATGTGGTGGTTGCTGACATTCCACCAAAGTATGGCATGTTATTGTCAAGATCTTGGGGAGCAAAACTCCAAGGATCCCTCCAATTAGATCTCTCTTATGCCACTATATCTGTCTTTGGGCAACCAAAGAGACTGTATAGATAAACACTGATGAAATATGTGGTAACTAGTGAGAGCAAGCCTGAAAATTTTCCCATTTAATCAATCCATTCTGATATGGATTCTTTTATTTTATTTAATGATGAAATAAGTCTTCCCATTGATGACAAGCCGTTGGCTTTAGAAATGAACACACACATCAATGAAGAATCAGTTGCCCATACTGATAAAACTGTCAAAACAATCAAGGCAACTAGCTTACAAGAAGAACCTCCCCAAACAGAAAATTCAAATATGTCCGCTGTAAGAATGACTGAAACTCTTGACACTAACCACAAGCAAGAAATCATATGGTATTTAGAGTTTGATGGCTCTGTCAACAAGTTAGGAGCAGGGGCAGGTGTCTGGATTCACAATACATATAACAATCATGCAGAAGGCCATGCCTACAGACTAAACTTCAAATGCACTAATAACATGGCAGAATATGAGGCTCTCCTCTTAGGCCTTAAACCGCTCAAAGCTCTAGGAGCTGCAAAAGTATCCATTTTAGGTGACTCTGATTTAATCATACAACAGATGAAAGGTAATTTTGTTACCAATGACAATAGAATGAGGGCCTATAGGACTGCTGCCACTAATATACTCAACACATTTACTGAATCCAAGCTTGCCAAAATTTCAAGAGAGCATAACATTCATGCACACAACCTAGCCACTTTTGCTAGTACATGCAAGCTTCCCTTTGAGCCAAATCATCATTTTACTGCTGAAATAAAACACATGCCCACTGTCCCAAATAATGTTAATGATTGGCAAGTGTTCGAGAATGATGCCCAGATTAACAATTTCCTCACCCTTGAGCATGAGTTTTCAAATATTAACATTGACATGGATGCTATGACGGATGAACAACAACAAACGAATGAAAATCAGTAGGCTGTAACGCCTATAACGGCCAAACGAATGCTGAACCCAACTGTTTTTGATAATACAAATATAGAAGAACTGAAACTGATGCATTTGGAGGAAATAGCTGAAACAGAGGCCGAGATCGTTGATCTGAAAGATAACTTACTCCCTGCTGGCCTCACTCCATTGGAAGACATGTTTGATGCTAATGATGTTCCCAAGAAACCAAAAATGCAACCCCTAAATGCTGCTATAGAAGAACATAACATCGAGACAGCAGAGAAGCCCAAAATGATTAAATTATCTAAAAATTTGCCACCTGATCAGAAGCCCAAATATGTTGATTTGTTCAAAGAATTCCAAGATGTATTTTCTTGGAGTTATGAGGATTAGAAATCCTATGACACCTCAGTAATCCAACACACCATTCCCTTAAAACCAAACCAAAAGCCCTTCAAACAGAAACTGAGAAGAAACAATCCTATGCTTCTCCCTTTGATTGAAAAGGAAGTGAAAAGAATGTTTGAAGCAGGTATTATAGCACCCATCAGATTTTCTGAATGGGTATCCAATCTTGTTCCTACAAGAAAAAAGACAAGTGAGATTAGGCTATGCGTAGACCTAAGAAATTTAAACCAAGTCTCCCTAAAAGACCACTACCCATTGCCCAAAATGGATCATATTCTGCAGAGAGTAGTGGGATCATCTAGAATTTCTTTGCTAGATGGCTTTTCAGGTTTCAATCAAATACTGGTTCACCCAGATGACCAAGACAAGACAGCCTTCACCACACCGTGGGGAACATTTAAGTATGTGAAGATGCCATTCGGACTTAAAAACGCTGGTGCCACCTTTCAAAGGGCAATGGATATTGCATTTGCCAAAGAAATACATGATTTCCTAGTTGTATATCTCGATGATCTAACCCCTTTCTCTAAATCTGATCAAGAGCACCTGAAACATTCGAGGCAAATATTCATGACATGCAGGAAATATGGCATTTCCTTGAACCCCAAAAAATCCCTCTTTGGCCTTGAAGAAGGCAAACTCCTTGGCCATATCATATCAAAGGACGGGATTAGAATTGATCCTGAAAGAATCCAAGCCATCCTCCAAATCCCATATCCAAGCAACATAAAAGAGTTGCAAGCATTCCTGGGAAAGATCAACTTCCTAAGGAGATTTATTCCAAATCTAGCTGAGCTGATAAGACTGTTAAGCAACATGTTAAAAAAGGATGCCAAGGTAAGATGGTCTCTTGAAACCAAACAAGCCTTTGAGGGCATAAAATCGGCCTTAACCCAAGCCCCTGTCCTTACAAGTCCACAATTTGATAGGGACTTTATCATATTTTCTTTTGCATCTGATCACACCATAGCTGCTGTTCTTTTGCAAAAGGATGATCAGGGAGCTGAAAATCCAATTGCATTTTTTAGCCGAGCCTTAAGAGATGCCCCTTCGAAATACCCAATCATGGAGAAGTAGGCCTATGCCTTGGTCAAAGCAATCAAATATTTCCGAGTGTACATTTTATATTCACATGTAATTGGTTATGTCCCAAATGCTGTTATAAAAGACATATTAACCCAAGAGGGATTAGAGGGCAAAAGAGGCAAATGGATTGCAAACATCCTTGAGTATGACATAGAAATAAAACCAACCAAGCTCATAAAGGGACAAGGTTTAGCCAAACTGATGTCCGAAACAAACTTTCAAGCCTTAGACATTAACCAATTGGACAATGAACAGGAGCTGGCGACTCCACAGATCAGTGAAACCTTTTTGCAATCCCCATGGTATGCTGATATATGCTTTGTTTTGTTAAACCTGTTTGCTCCCCCAGGATTGTCCAGAACTAAGAAAAGATTTTTAAGAATGAAGGCTTCAAAGTTTTGTGTCATAGATGGTGCATTATTTTGGAAAAATCATGAAGGTATATTGCTTAATTGTTTAATCATGAATGAAACTAACAATGTCATGAAAGAATTCCATGCAGGTGACTGTGGAGGACATCTATATTGGAAATCCACTGCTGATAAAATTCTAAGGGCTGGTTTCTATTGGCCCTCTCTTTTTTCAGATGTAAAGAAGTTTGCCATTTCATGTCACAAATGCCAAATCTTTGAGGGCAAAAGAAAGCTGTTGCCCCTACCCCTTAAACCCATCTCAACTGAAAAGCCTTTTCAACAATGGGGTCTTGACTTCATTGGAGAAATCCATCCCTCTTCCTCAGGCCAACACAAATGGATTTTAACAGCCACCGACTATTTCAACAAGTGGGTTGAGGCCATCCCATGCAGACAAGCCAATGACACCATCATTATCCCTTGAGTGCAACATCCTTTCTAGATTTGGCTGCCCTGAGAAGATCATTGCTGATAATGCCGCTGCTTTTAAATCCAAAAAAATGATCAATTTTTGCCACAAATTTCACATCACCTTGGGGCATTCCACAGCCTATTATCCCCAAGGTAATGGCTTGGCTGAGTCATCAATAAGAGCCTGATTAATATCATAAAGAAAGTGCTAGAAGAAAACAAGAAGAACTGGCATAGAAAGCTCACAAATGCCCTATGGGAAGACAAACTTTCAACCAAGAAATCCATTGGGATGAGCCCTTATGAGCTAGTACATGGCATGGAAGCCAGGTTTCCTTCATCTTTGGGCATCCCTACTATCAGACTGTTACAGGAGATTCAGGCTGAACCAAACGACATTCAACGAAGAATCAACCAAACCATTCATCTTCAGCAAACCAGAGAGCAAGTTTATGACAGAGCTTAGATTTTGCAAGAAAAGCTCAAAAAGATGTTTGATAAGGGAGCTAAGGCTGAGGATTTCTATATTGGTGACAAAGTTCTAAGGTGGGATTCACAGAGAGAAGACAAGGGAAAACATGCAAAATTTGATTTTTTATGGAAAGGGACATTCGTTATTTCTGCTATTAAGGGAAACAACACATATTTTCTCAAATCTGTAGAGGGCAGCACGGCTGAAGAAGGCCCTGTAAATGGTCGAATGCTGAAACATTACCATGATCCCTTCTAAAGGGATACAATCCAGCTCTATACATATCTCTTTGTACATTGATATTTGTATATATCAACGCTTTGTTTTTAGTTTTTGTGTAAGCAATCTGAGTGTTAGAGGAGCAGCAGCAATGTTTGTGAAGACACAGCCAATTGCCAGTATTCCATTTTTTAAAGCTCTGTCTCTGCATTAATCTCGGTAAAACAGCAATAGTAGCACTGTCATATCACAGAAATTCATGGTAAAAGCAAACAGTGGGCAACTTGCAGTCTTCAGTCAAACAGTATCAATAAGAGAGGAGCATTTTTTAATTTCACATCAGCAACTGTTTCTAGACCAGAGCTAAAGGAAACACATCAGTTTTGACCTATGTTTTTCAAAGACACAATGCTCAAGTAATACTGCACATAACATCAAGCACGCAGAAGAAAGCAGGCGATGCTATGCAGTTTACAGTAATTCAGTTGAGGAGGAAGCTGTTCATATTTCAAAAGTTTCACACTATAACAGCCAGCATAAAGAAGTTTTTCAATCTACAGCAACAATAGAAGATCAAGGCAGTCTGACCTGCTGTTCTTGGCTTTTCACAAGGAAAATTCATCCCCAAGTGGAGCCCCTGTTAGCCTCATGTTGCAACAGGTGTTCATCTTTCATGATTGACAGTTTTACATGCCAAATATGTCATACTTTGCATCCTGCAATGCTCCATATTTCCAGAAAAAGGCCAAAGAAGAGGCCATGAAAGTGTGCCAGTCCAAATGCCACTGCTGTATTCCAATTTTGATGACTTAACCATTTTTGAAGAATGTTCTGTTAAGTGAAGTCCAAACAACTTAATCTTGGCTTCCCTAGGTTTCAATTTCTTGTTTTAGAATATAGAGAATTGATATCTGTCCAAACAGCTTAATCTTGGCAGATTTGTAGATAGGTAGAGAAACAAAGGAGTCCAAATGCTTAATCTGGGCCCTTGGAAGAAATAAGGATAAATTTAGATAGGAGGGTAGCCAAAAGAAAAATTATAAAGCAGGGTCTGCAAGTCTAAGTGCACCCAAAACAAAAATAAGAAAAAATGCTAGGTAAGTAGGCTGGGTAGGTAGTTTTTGAGGTTGCAGAATGTTGATATGTGATCAGTTTTGTGATTTAAAGTGATATTGTACTTCAGATCACAGGTACAAGGCAGTTTTCATTTGGAGGAGCTCAAACTGGACATATCTGACCTCCCCTTCTTCCTCTTCCCCCAAATCACTCACTAATTTCCACGAAGAGGTCAATATCTGCTTCATTCCTCTTAGTTTCATCATTTTCCATATCATTTGCCTGGTGAAGATCTGCTTCACTCAAAGATTTCCATTCTTCCTCTATGAGTCACTTTTCCCCCTTTGATAGCCTAAGATCCACATACTTAGCGCTTTCTTGTCATTTCCATATTAACTACTGACTCTATTATGTAAATCCCTATCTGTGTTCCCCTTCCCCTACTAAAATTATGTTAATAGCTCCCCTATATACTTATCCCCTCCCCCTGGTTGAAACATAACCATAAGTTCATTGGGAATTGCTAAGTTTATCTGAAACTCAGCAAGAACCCTCATCTCCACCCTTAAACTATCTCTTCATGCATATTACTCCATCACACAGCATCAAATTCCTTTCATGTGTATATAAACCATCTTATTTGACTTATTTTCACCCTCCCAAGGCATAAACCCCTTGTTTTTCCTTAAAACCCTTCTCAAACTACACAAATCCACCTTTCTAGGCTTTCGGACCCCTTCCGATGCCTTAAAAACCTGTTAAAAACCCCCCAAACTCCGCAAACCCAAGGTTTTGGACCCCCGCGGTGCTGTATTAAGATTCGAATATTCGCGGGCCCCGTCCCTAAACCTCCGCTGCCTCATCTTTGCCGCCAACCGTTAGATCTGGCGTGCCGCAGATCAACGGTGGGCGAGTCTTTTCCCCAGCGAAGCCACCGAGGGTTAATGCCCGGGAGATCGGTGGTTTTTCCGTCATACTCCCGCCACGCGTCACCCTCTCAGCTGTGGCGGAGCCCCCTCTGCCAATACCACTTTTTCCCAAAGGCGGTGCGCCCAAAACCGAAAACCGCCTCCGCCCAGTGACGTCATCCTGCTACGTCATCAACCTGCGTCAGGCCTCCTGCCACCGTACTACCAAGTCGTCACTGCCACATCACTGCCACCGTGTACTGCCACGTCACCTCCTCCGCCGTACCTCCACGTCACCCGGTCGTACTGCTGACGTCATCTGCTGACGTCACCCTGCCACGTCACCTCCGTACTGGGACCCACTGCTGACGTCATCACTCAAAAAGGCGTGAAAGGCGAAAATCGTGCTTAGGAAGCCCGGATTCAAAATCTGAGGCAGTTTTTCATGCGCGATTAACGCCTCACCGCGCAGCCCCCAGCAAGCCCGAAAGGCGCAGAATGACCCGATTTTCTTCGCGAAGCATTCAGAAAGGGGAAAACATAGTTTTTAAGGCAACAGAGGGCCGAGAAGCTGCCATGAAGGATCGATGGGACAGCCTAAACCATTCAGAAGATATTAAAGACTCCAGGATCAGCGCCAAAGAGTATCAGGAAGTGGCAAAGAGTACCAGTTCAGCAACATCAAATCAGGTGAAAATTAAAAACCTTCATCAAAGTCAGCAAAGCGGTTAAGGCCATTTAAAAGCCTATCTGGTCAGGATTAGTGCACATTAATGCCAGCAAAATAGAAGCAAAACCAAGTTAGAGGAGGAGATAAAGGACAAATCACAATTATTACAGGAGGACTGCACCCAGCCACCCAGGACAGACATTAACTCAGTTTTGATACAGCTGCCCTCAGCGTAGCTCAAAGATATTTTCATGCATTTATTTCTGGATAAGATTAGGTTAAAGTAATCATTTTCTTTCAGACCTGTTTAGGTCGGCTGTAATAGATTAGTTTTTGGATAATTTTCCCTATATATACCAACCCTATGTATTGTTTAAAGGGTTGGTTGGTTGATAATCCTCATTAGAGACTCGCACTGGATATCTGAGATGTTTTACTTAATCAAAGATTGCTGAAAAGCTTTGGAGGAATGACTGTCTGCTTTGTGTCTAATGGTTTGAAGAATTGAATGCGGAATTCTTGTGCTGCTATATGAATCAATAAGTTTTCCTTACCTCTGTTATTTCGATTTCACATATGCTCAAGTCACAGAACAAAGGATTGGTTTAGAATTTGCTTGGTTTCACTCTATGCTCAGTTCTGTGGTTTCTTAATGTTTTCCTCTTGAATTAGGCATAAATATGAACTTTGTTATGGCTCATGTTTGACCTATTTTCATCTACGAATGACTGTTATCTAGGAATTCTTAACTACACCTAGATAGGGCTCATTTGTCTTTTTTCTGCTAATCTGAATGAGAGACTCTTAATTGCCCCTCATTCCTTAGCCTTTAATCCATCTCTTTTACCTTGAATGATTGTTTCATATGCAGTTAGCTTGCTCCATATTCCTTCTTGTGACCAAGAAAACGCACCAGCAGTCCTACTCCTTGACTCCACGCCCAATGGTTCTAAAACTTTCATGCTGTCCCTGCCTCTTTACTTGAAAGCATCATCCTTCCCACCAAAAAACAAAACAAAACCCCTTGAACTCAATAACTAGCCTAAAAACATTATCAACAAAGCTAAATCCGAAAGAGAGAGCCCTCTCTGATTGTAGGTGGGCTAGAACCTGCAGTCCAAAGATTGGTCTGTGGTTACCTCGCGCCGTATCCTTTTGATGCCGACCAGAAGGACAACCTGAGTGATAATAGTACTTATGATAATAATAAGATGAACCACTTTGAGAAACAAAAATTAATCATAAGCATGCTTCTGCAACACCAAAACTACCTACCCAACCTATTATACCTAACATTTTTCTTCCTTCCATGGGTGCACTTGGACTAGCAAACCCTTACTCTCTTCTTTTCTTTTCATGGGAATTCTATCTAAGTCTGCCCTTATTTCTTCCAAGGGCTCATATTTAACTATTGAGCTCCTTTGCTTCTCTACCTAACTATTTATCTGCCAAGATTGAACTTTTTGGACAGATTGTATTCTCTATCTCTACAACAAGAAATTTAAACATGAACTGGCCAAGATTAAGCTGTTTGGCCATCCATCAACTGTGGCAAGAGTCAACCAATTGCACACAATGAGATTGTTTGCAAAAATATAATAGTAGTGGCATTTTGGATTGGCACACTTTCCTGGCCTTCTTTATTTGGGGTTCACTTCTTTTCTTTTTTGACCATTTCATTCTTTTTGCCCTTTGATCTTTCTTTTAGAGCATACCCTTTTTAATTTTTTTTAATTTTTTGATCTTTTCAAAATATGGAACCTTTACAGTAGGGAAAGGATGAACATATTTGGGACTTTTACTAGTCAATCATGAAATATGACACCTATTGGTATAGGAGCATAACACCGGCTCCACTTGGTGATGGCTTTTCCTGGTGAAAAGTCAAGAACAACAGGTCAGATGGCCTTATGTACAATTCTTGCTGCATTCTGAAATCAAGTAAACAAAATTGTACAAAGGACCATGTAAAATATACACATCTCTCATGAGCTGATCCAAACAATTCCACTTCTGTTTGAACTAAAAAGGTAACACAAAAAGGTGGTAAAGTTCCTTGACTGTTTCTCAAAATTTCCTACATATTCCTTCCCATTTTTATTGCTGTAATAAACTGCAGAAACTAAACATTCTTATGTACAAGTTAGAGTCCTGATATATCAACAAACTGGATCAAAATAATGCTTCAACATCTGACCATTAACTGGTCCATCTTCTGCTTCTGTACTATCCAGGCTTTTCAAAAAGTAGGTATTGTTTCCCTGTGAGGCCTGAATAATAAAAGGTCCCTTCCATAGGAAGTCAAACTTCCCATGTTTTCCTTTATCTTCTCTTCTGGAATCCCATTTCAGTACTTTGTCTCCTATGAAAAAATCCTCTGCCTTAGTCCTCTTATCAAATGTCTTCTTGAGTTTTTCTTGTAGCACTTGAGATCTTTGATATACCTCTTCTCTAGTCTGCTGCAAATGTATAGTTTGATTTATTCTTCTCTGGATGTCATTGGGCTGAACTTGGACTTCTTGGAATAATTTCATTACAGGTATTCCCAAGGATGAAGGAAATACAACTTCCATACCATATACAAGCTCATAGGTGTTAAGGGCTTTTGGGTTGAAACCCTAACAGACTGAAAGTTGTCTATACAGAGAAACACACATTCACACAACCATTATGCTATTATAAGCAAATTCTATGATAAGGGGCGTACCTGAGGTCCTACGTTTGAGAAGGTCCTTTAGGGTCCAAACCCTTCTTCGAGTTCCTTTTGCTCCTTTGACCTACAAAACAACCAATTCCGGAGAGTACATAAGTATATGGACTAAACCTTATAAAGAAACCATCTTCATATTATAAAGAAAGGTAGTTAGTTATGAAATTTAAAAAACCATTCACATATGAATTCTAACATGAATATCATAAACATGAAGAAGATTTATATCAGGAACAAATACATGTGTTTCTTTTATTATAGACAAATAAAGTACAGAAAGGAATAATTTCACCTGAGTCATCCTTTCGCAGGCTCCAAGCAAAGCTTTCCTCTGGATTCGTCCAGCCTCAAGCCTTTAACAAACTCCTTCCATGACTTACTCCATGATATCACAAGTAGTGGATGGACATCAACACACAAGGAAACAAGGGTTTCCTATACAAATGGGGGAAGTGTAGGAGGCACAAGGATCTTCAGACCTGGTAAGGGAAATCTCAGCATAATAACCTTTCTCTCTCTTCTCTCCTCCTTTAGGTCTTCCCATTGAAGCCTTTTTATACTTCTCCCAAAGTAGTTTTTTAGTTGGGAGTTGGTTGGGAATAGTTGGACCACGAGCACTAACAGGGGATCAACAGGTAAAACCTGCGATCTCCGCCCGAAATTAAGGAGTTTTATATTTTTTTAAAGTGTTTTAATACATATACGCGGGTTGGGTATATGCCTACCCGCGTATACACGCATTTAACTCAGGGCAATGTCGCGTATAAGGGATAAAACACTGTTTTTTAAATTTTGGACCAGGTCTGGAAGGAGGGGTTGCCCTAGGCCATGAGTGCAGCATCACAAACCATAAGAGTGAGATTTGGAGCTATAACAGATGCCCCTAATATATGAGGTCAGAAGGGGTACATGATGGCCGAAATGTATTATGCAAGTACATGGAAAGGAAATCTGTCAAAAACCGAGAAGGACTTCACCAGAGTTCAGCCTGCCAAGCCACAAAAGGATATCAGAAAGAAACACTGTCTGAGGCGGGCATACCCATGCTCAAAAAAAGTAAAGCATGTCCGCATATCAAGTACAAGCGGATCCACTAAGTATACAAGTATAAATGACTGGAAAATACATAATGGATTATCTGATCATGATTGAACAAGTACATGTCTGAATATCACATATAAGACTGTCAATGATGCTGAAAGATGAAACGGATCACTGATATCAAAGACTGATCCCAAAAGGTACCAACTGAACATGATGGAATAGGATGTTACTACACTACAAACTCAGGTGCCAGCATATAGAATGTTGCCATGACTGACTGCAACATATAAGGTGGAGTGGTATCAACTAGCAGCAACAGGAGAAACTGTCAAGTGAACCAATGAATGTTGATACAACCTGAGGTCTTCACCGACCGCCGTGGTACATTTCTACACGATTGGAATAAATGATCTGAAGTCGACCATGTGAGAAATCGTTTGATTACCGGTCATTGATGTATACCGTTAACAAATGCGAGACTACTCAACGATAATGATAATGAGCGTCAAGGTACCCAGTACAATCTAACAAGTGTAAATAGATGAGATGGAGTCGAACACCTATAAGAATTTATCGATCAGGAGACAATGATGGTTTCCCACTATCGATAGCGAAGGATCTGCCACTAATGACTGCAAACCCCAAGGTACTGTCAAATGGACTCTAGATCTTTGCCCCAGAGCAATGAGTCGGAGTCGATAGGGAAAGATCCGCTAGAAGGAAGGCATTAAGGCATCCTTCATCAATCTAGCGCGAGTGTAACCCGTAGGCCAATAATGTGGAAGGAATCAGGCGAAAGAGATGTAGTAACCCAACCGAAGTACATTTCCGGCGTACACCAGATGTGGCTAGCGCATGACAGAAACCCTTTGAACCAACCAATAATGGAAGCTGACACTAAGGCGAGGTATCCACCAATAGGGTCAAATGGAAACCAAGGTACTGCACGAATCCCAATGTGTGATAATGTAAGCTGATGTCGAACACACAGGAAACCACTCAGTCAAAGACCCATGATACTGATCGATGTTGAGCACAAGGTGACCTATCAATAATGAAAATAGGGCTAGGGTGCAGCTCTAGGTCTGTCCTCAGAGCAAGATGTCATCGTCGATAAGGAAAAGACCTGCCAGTAAGAAGTCAATGGAGACCTTCTCAAACCGGCACGAGTAAAGGACCAATATAGCTGATGTGATGATAGACATGACATTGACAACCAGGGATGGCCGACTGAAAAATGAGTCAAGAGACACCACAGAGAGGTTGACTCATGCTAACTTCCCTTGAACAAAAGCACGACTCAATGTGACTATGTGGCAGCATATGATGACTCTGTATAAGTCCGTCATGCAGGAGGCACGAACGAACCCTCCATATGATTGGAAGAGATAACCAATCGGGGGAGTACTGACTCAATAACAAGGTTAAGGTGTACCTAATTCAAACTAAATCCCGCCCAAATGGAGGAGACTTTGCTTTGAGTGCTTTGTTTAAGGGTGACACGACTGACTCTAGCTGCCAACAATAAATGGAAATACTATCCCGTTCCTGCTCTTTTTGGAATATTTAATTTTTTTGTCTTTTTCTATTAAGCTTGAAAAAGAATAAAAGAATGCTATGGTATAGTGGAAAGAACGAGTGTCAGTGAAACAGATGATCAAGTTCCTAGGAAAGGAACATTCCTATGCTCAATGCACAGAGGTGAAAACTGGTCAGTGACACTCAAAGGTGCGTTCCTTCCACGGGTCAAGGTGTGTCAAGATGCAGAAGTCAAAGGTATGCAAGGTTGATTTTGCAGTCGTCATGGTCAAAAGTTGGCTTAAACATGAGTCCAAGTGAAGCCGGCTCTAGGCCAAAAGGTGCAAGTAGTCAACATGCAATGCAGTAGTACAACTCAACACAAAGGAGCCTCTAGGTTATACCTCCAGAACGAAGCGAAGAAGCAAAGAGGAATGAGTCTCCATCACATGAGTCATGGCGGGACTACAAAGGACTCCCGAGCCTAGGGACAAAAAATCAGCATGAGTGCCAAGTGACAACAAGGTACTAACTAGGGCACCCATGATAAGGTGGGCTCTACCACACAAGTCATGATACTTCTAAGCAATGAGAAGGTTCTGCACCATAACTTGGTGGGGTCGATCCTAAGGCCAAAATGGGAAAGGAAACTGATAAGTGCACAATGCAGGCGGAAAAACCTAACCTATATGCCAGTTTCGAGAACCAATACCTGTTAGAACGGACCAACCATAAACTTCCAAAGGAGAAATCTTCCAAGTTCTGCATACATAAATAGGAACACTAGACAAGAAGTTAATACATCCCACATATACACTTCCTATAAAATCTTGTGTAATAGAATGCAAAACTTGAAAATGTGTACCTTATATATACAATATGGTACAAGGAACCATGCAGCCTCGCAACTTACGTATAATAGTTCTGCGAAACAAACCCCTTGTAGGGCTCAGAACAAGGAATCCTTTGGTAGTCAAGACTCATGGCTTCAAAGAGTTTCTCTTGTGAAGGCAAAACAAGTTCTAAGAAATCATGAGAACTACAAGGATCAAAAGAGGGAATTAAGGGGTCCCATGTCCCTATAGGAAGAATCTCTCGGTCAACTACCAGGAACAAGTCCCAAGAAGGAGAATAATAGGTCAAAGGATCCTTCTTAGAAGTGATTGAACATTGAGGATTCAATGCCACATAATTGACCCGTGGCGGGGTAGAGTCTACTTAACACTTGGAACAAACCAAGGGGCATTATGCAGTAAAGTCGAATTAGGGTGGTGATTATCAGATGCAAGCTGATCAATAGTGACAATATTCCCATTATTAGGAAAGCACATTACTCGAAAGAGTGAAGACACCATAGCATTCATAGCATAGACATAATCATGCCCAAGTAGCATATTAAATTCTAAAGGGATATCAACCACCATCATATCGATTAAGATAGTCTTCCCACCTAAAGTGATAGGCAATTGAGGAAGAACACCCATAGATTCACCAGGTCTTCTATCATAGGCTAACAACTGACTCTGAGCTATCAACAACTTTGGGGAACCCAAAGCTTTCCAAGTCAAAGAGGATATAATACTTGCAGAGGATCCTTCATCCACCATACATCGATAGACATTTTTGGAATTAACTCTGACCTTTATTTGGAAAGGTGCAGCGGAAGGAAGACGAGGCTCAACAAGACTATCCCAATCAAAGGAAACACTCTTAGAACTTGGAGGGGGAACTTTCGAAGTAACCGGAATGACCCCTATACTAGAAGACTCTGTACTAGAGATCAAACAGACTCTTTTGTTAGGCACTTCACCCCCCAAAAGAGGAGTGTAATCGGCCAGCGATTGCACTGGCTCTACCACATTATCAACCAATGGTTGGTGGGATTGATGAGAAACCATATGAGATCTAGTAGTAGAAGTACTTTCAGACTCAGATCATATCCTTTGAACCTCTGGAATACCAAGGCATAAATGAGTAAGATGGTCTCCCTTGCATATCTGACAAGGGAACTTAGGTTCAAAACTTCTACGTCCAGGTTTCTTATCAACCTCCAATCTATCAACATGACTAGCAGTGGTTTGCGGAGAGTCCTGAACATGACTAGCAGCGGATGAAGGCTCATCTTCAACATGACTAGCCGAGGTTGATGATGAAGTGCTAGTATGATCTAGAGTGACTAGACTTGTGCCCCCAGCATGACTTGCAGCGGCTGAAGACTCTTGTGCCCCCAGCATGATTTAACACAAAGATTGAGATCAATCTTCCTGCCCTGATGAATCAGAGCAGCCAAGATTCCCAGCAAGAAATCTTGTGTGCTTAAGAAAAAATGATGACGCTTGCAACAACAAAAACAAGACCAACACTTCTTACAATCAGAGAGAATTTGGAACAAGATTCTTTCCGTAAAACTAACAACTGACACTGGAAAGTGACTGTTTAAGACTGAATCAAACCAGCAGACAGACCTTTAGAGACAAAAAGATTTAAAAAATCTTGAAAATTGCAAGATATAAGTGACTGTACTTATGTACAGACTGCGTGTGTACGCGACTGCGCCTAAGGAAGCCTGTGTATACGCAGGTTAACTTAAGGAAGCATGCATATATATGCCTCTGTAATCAAGAAAAACAGTGTATATGAAATATTTCAAGAAAAAATAAAAAATAGACCGAAGAAACTAACCAAACTTGCAATTCAAAAACAGACCACACAGCAACAGCAAGCAAATAGGCAGCTGATCCCTGATTGGCTTGAAAACACCCAAAATAGGAACAACAATGATGTTGTCCCCAGCGGAGTCGCCAATTCTGTTAAGGGAAATGTTCCCCTAGGGCTTTTGGCTTGAAACCCTAGCAGACTGAAAGTTGTCTATACAAAGAAACACACATTCACACAGCCATTATGCTATTATAAGCAAATTCTATGATAAGGGGCGTACTTGAGGTCCTACGTTTGAGAAGGTCCTTTAGGGTACAAACCCTTCTTCAAGTTCCTTTTGCTCCTTCGACCTGCAAAACAACCAATTCCGGAGAGTACAACAGTATATGGACTAAACCTTATAAAGAAACCATCTTCATATTATAAAGAAAGGTAGTTAGTTATGAAATTTAAACAACCATTCACATATGAAGTCTAACATGAATATCATAAACATGAAGAAGATTTATATCAGGAACAAAGACATGTGTTTCTTTTATTATAGACAAATAAAGTACAGAAAGGAATAATTTCACTTGAGTCGTCCTTTCGTAGGCTCCAAGCAAAGCTTTCCTCTTGATTCATCCAGCCTCAAGCCTTTAACAAACTCCTTCCATGACTTACTCCATGATATCACAAGTAGTGGATGGAAATCAACACACAAGGAAACAAGGGTTTCCTGTACAAATGGGGGAAGTGCAGGAGGCACAAGGATCTTCAGACCTGGTAAGGGAAATCTCAGCATAATAACCTTTCTCTCTCTTCTCTCCTCCTTTAGGCCTTCCCATTGAAGGCTTTTTATACTTCTCCCAAAGTAGTTTTTTAGTTGGGAGTTGGTTGGGAACAATTGGGCCACAGGCACTAACAGGTGATCAGTAGGTAAAACCCACGATCTCCACCCGAAATTGAGTTTTATAATTTTTTAAAGTGTTTTAATACATATACGCGGGTTGGGTATATGCATACCCGCGTATACACGTGTTTAACTTAGGGCAATGTCGCGTATAAGGGATAAAACACTGTTTTTTAAATTTTGGACCAGGTCTAGAAGGAGGGGTTGCCCTAGGCCATGAGTGCAACATCACAAACCATAAGAGTGAGATTTGGAGCTATAACAATAGGGACTAGTTCCAATGTATCTCTTGGTAGTCAATCTGTCTGCACATAATGCATTTATAAGCTTTTTATGCCAATTTTTCTTGTTTTCTTCCAATACTTTCTTAATGATATTCATCAGGCTTTTGTTGGATGACTCAGCCAGACCATTACCTTGGGGGTAATAGGTTGTGGAGTGGCCTAAGGTAATGTGGTATTTGTGACAGAAATTGATCATTCTCTTGGATTTAAAAGCAACAGCATTGTCTGTTATAATTTTTTTAGGACAGCCAAATCTAGACAGAATGTTGGTTTCTAAAAATTGCATGATCACTGAATCATTGGCCTGTCTGCAAGGGATGGATTCTATCCACTTGGTGAAGTAATCTGTAGCAGTCAAAATCCACTTATGCTGGCCAGAAGAGGGAGGGTGAATTTCCCCGATGAAATCTAAACCCCATTGTTGAAATGGTCTTTCGGTGGAAATTGGTCTAAGGTTTAGAGGCAAAAGTTTCCTCTTGCCTTCAAAGATTTGACATTTATGGCAAGTAGTAACAAAGTTTTTGACATCAGCAAAAAAGGTGGGCCAGTAAAATCCAGCCCTTAGGATTTTATCAGCAGTTGATTTCCAGTACAAATGTTCTCCACAGTCCCTTGCATGAAACTCTTTGAGCACTTTGTCAATTTCATCTTTTATCAGACAATTTAATAGAACACCTTCATGATTTTTCCAAAAGAGAGCAACATCTAAAATACAAAACTTTAAAGCTTTCATTTTAATAAACCTTTTCTTTGTTCTGGATAACCCTGGAGGAGCCTACAGGTTTAATAATACATAACATATATCATCATACCAAGGTGATTCAAGGAAGGCCTGGCTGATTTGTGGAGTCACCATCTCCTGTTCATTATCTAGTTCATTAATATCTAGGGCTTGGCAATTGGTTTCAGTCATAAGTTTAGCTAATCCATGTCCTTTTATGAGCTTTGTAGGTTTTATCTCAATATCATACTCTAATATAATAGCAATCCATTTACCTCTTTTGCCTTCAATCCCCTCTTGGGTCAGGATGTCTTTGACAACAATACTTGGCACATAAGCTATTATATGAGAGTACAATACATAGACTCTGAAATCTTTGATGGCTTTCACAAGTGGATAAGCCTGCTTTTCCATGATTGGGTATTTTAGAGGTGCATCCCTTAGTGCTTTGCTAAAGAAGGCTATGGGTTTTTCACATCCTTGATCATCTTTTTTTAGCAAAACAACAGTAATAGTGTGTTCAGATGCAAATGAAAAAATCGTGAAGTCTCTGTCAAATTTTGGGCTTGTAAGGACTGGTGTTTTGGTTAAAGCTATCTTGATTTCTTCAAATGCCTGTTTGGCTTCTAATGTCCATTTGACCTTGGAATCCTTTTTCAGCATATTATTCAACAATCTTATTAATTCAGCCAAGTTGGGTATGAATCTTCTTAGAAAATTAATTTTCCCTAGGAAATCTTGGAGTTCTTTGACATTTCTGGGATGAGGTATTTGTAAAATGGCTTGTATTCGGTCAGGGTCAATTTTGATGCCATCTCTTGAGATTATGTGACCCAGTAGTTTGCCCTCTTCTAGGCCAAACAATGATTTCTTTGGATTCAGTGATATACCATATTTTCTGCAGGTTAAAAACACTTGTCTGAGATGATCTAGGTGCTGCTGATCTGATTTGGAAAACACAGTAAGATCATCTAGGTATATGACTAGAAAATCATGAATTTCTTTTGAAAAATCTATGTCCATTGTGCGTTGGAAGGTTGCTCCTACATTCTTGAGTCAAAATGGAATTTTCACATATTTGAAAGTTCCCCATGGATTAGTAAAAGCAGTTTTTTCTTGATCACCAGGGTGAAATAAAATCTGGTTGAAGCCTGAAAACCCATCTAGTAGTGAAATTCTAGAGGCGCCTACTACCCTTTGTAAAATGTGGTCCATCTTAGGTAAGGGGTAGTGGTCCTTTAAAGAGACTTTGTTTAGATTCCTCAAATCAACACACAGTCTAATCTCTCATGTTTTCTTCCTAGTGGGCACTAAATTGGAGACCCATTCTGAAAATCTAATGGGTGCAATTATCCCAGCTTCATACATTCTCTTGACTTCCTTTTCAATTAGAGGGAGGAGTACAGGGTTGACCCTTCTGAGTTTTTGCTTGAAAGGTTTTTGATTTTCTTTGAGGGGTATGGTATGTTGAATCACAGAAGTATCATAGGATTTGAGATCTTCATAGCTCCATGCAAAAACATCCTGAAATTCTTTGAACAGTTCAACATATTTAAGCTTTTGGTCAGGAGGCAAAGTTTTGGACAATTTTATCATTTTAGGATTCTGTTTAGTCCCTATGTTACAGTCTTCAATTTCTGCATTTAAAGGCTGCATTTTGGGTTTCCTTGGGATATCATTAGAATCAAAAATGTCTTCTAGAGGAGTTAATCTTGTGGGTAAAAAATTGTCTTTTAAATCAATAACTTCAGATTCTCCTCCAATAGTTTCATCAAAGTCTATTTCTTTAAGCTCTTGCAACTGTTTGTTGGTAAATTTTGTTGGATGTAATATTTGAGCTGCTGTTTCAGCTGAAATGTGTGTTTCAATTTTGTCTATTTGATCAACTTCTCCCACAGTGTCTGTGTCTATATTAGTGCTGGAAAATTCTTCTTTTAAGGTTAGAAAATTATTAATCTGAGTGTCATTGTCAAACACTTGCCAATTTTTCACATTGTCAGGTACAGTTGGCCTGTGTTTAATCTTAGCTGTAAAATGATGATTAGGCTTAAATGGCAGTTTACAAGTGCTGGAAAATGTTGCCAAGCTTGGAGCATGAAAATTGTGTTTCCTTGGAATTTTGGCAAGTTGTGTTTCTATAAAGGTATTGAGTATTTCAATTTCTGCTCCTCTATAAGACCTTAATCTGAGATCATTTGTGAGGAAGTTTCCTTTCATTTGTTGAATAACTAAATCAGAGTCTCCCAAAATTGATACCCTAACTGCCCCTAGACTTTTGATCAGTTTAAGTCCTAGCAAGAGGGCTTCATATTCAGCCATGTTATTAGTGCATCAAAAATTCAACATGTATGCATGTCCTTCAACATGATCATTTTCCATATTATGTATCCAAATTCCTACTCCTGCTCCTAGTTTATTGATAGACCCATCAAATTCTAGATACCATAGGATTTCTTGATTACAGGTAGTATTAGGGGTCTTAGAAATTTACTTGCTAGGGAGATTGGGATCTTCAGTTTCATGAGGTTTCCCTTGAGTATCTGTTATATCAATTATTTCAGAAATTTATTGGGTTTGGGCAATAGGTTTTTCATTTATGATCTCTTCTTGTTCAAGTGCTAAAAACTTGTCATTAGTTGAGGGGTGAATTTGAGCATTGTATAGAATAAAGGAGTCCATATCAGAATGCATGGAATAGATGGGGAAATTTTGGGGTTTCTCTTGTGTGCTGACCACGTATTTCATCAAGGTCTCTCGGTACAATCTCTTTGGTTGGCCAAATACTGAAATGGTGGCATAGGACATGTCCAATTGTAAAGATCCCTGGAGCTTTGCACCCCAAGATCTAGACAGCAACATGCCATATTTTGGTGGGATATCAGCTACCACTACATCCATTAAAATTGTCTTGGCAGGGTATTGAACTAATGATACACATAAATCTTTGATCAATCCTAAACATCTGACCTGGCTTGAATCAAAAGAGAACAAGTCTTTGTATGGCCTGGTGATATCTAGGTCCAACTTTTCCATTACAGATTTGGGCATTAAATTATGGGAAGCTCCAGAATCAAACATTGCATTGTGCAGTATTTTGTCATGAATATTGAGACTTACATAGAAAGGAGGAACCCCTCCATCTACTACTTTGCCGTTTACTTCAGGGCCAAAAATTAATTCTGGTTGATCATCAAGGACATTTACTGCATCTCTATTTTCAGAAATTTGAAGTGATCTGTTGATTTGTTCTCTATAGACATGATGCTTAGCCAATTCTGACAATGGGATTGCTATTTTTAATTTGCCTATTTCAGTCTCAAGGTTGAAAGGTTTTTCTGTTTGAGTTTTTTCATTTTGGGCAGTCAAATTTTCTTTTTCAGCCGTTTTTTCAATCCATTTTCCTCTATTAGGAGTAGTGTTATGGGCTGAAGTTGTTTCTATGTCATTTTCTGGAGGTTCTCCCGCAATTTCTTTGGAAGAAATAGAAGCTGAAGACTGTTTATTAAGTTTTTGATTATGTGAAACATCTTCAACTGTTGGACTGTTTGGGTTGGGAATTGTTTTAGGAGGGGTTTGTATAGGAGGGTTCTTGATTTTCGTTTTAGTAGGATGTTTAGTTTCTTTCTGTTTATTGTCATCAGGGACATCTATTCTCCTGCTTCTCAAATTATATTGCTTGTGGACTTC
Organism: Pinus tabuliformis; assembly: GCA_031772625.1. NCBI lineage: Eukaryota > Viridiplantae > Streptophyta > Pinopsida > Pinales > Pinaceae > Pinus > Pinus tabuliformis. Next base: position 1,145,545,917 of record CM062811.1, on the reverse strand, counting down.
ATAGATGGCTGTGTCATATCCCTCCCTAAAATCAAATGACTCACCTGATTGGATTTGAAACTGATTAAGAGTGTGAGCCTCTTGGTCTTCTTGGGTTAAGAAAATTTGTTGTTCACTATCAAGCTCGATTAAGTTAATTTCAGTGTCTTCTGTTGGTTCACTAGAAGTTGAAGCTTCAACATAGTTTTCTTGGAATGGAGGTCTAATGTTTTGGTCAGGGCCAGCCTTTCCAGTATTGGGATTCTGATTTTTTCTGAAATTTGGGTTTCTTCCAGCGTTGCTCAGTTGACCATCCCAAGGGGACTTTCTCTCAGTTTTTTCTACTCTATCACCAAGTCTGTCCATTCCTTTAATGATAGCATCTAATTTCTGCTCAAATGCAGAAGGTTCTTCTCTGATGGATATTCTCCTTTCAGCTCTAGCCCAAGCTCATTTAGAAATCTGGTTGGCCTCAACGCTGATAACTATACTCTGCATGTCTTGTAGGCTGCGAGGAGCTCTTTCCCTAAGCTGGTATGCCATGTCATAGTCAAATCCATCAGGGAATTTGATCAAGGCCAAGTCCAGTGGAGGCCTAAGATTCTAAGGAATAGCATTGTATACATTGTTAAATCTGGTGCAGTAATCTTGAACAGTTTCTTGTGGACCTCTCTTTAAGTTTTCATATTCTGATAAAATGTGGAGAGGATATTTTTTCTTTTCCCATATGTTTAAGAAAGTTTGATAAAGATCTTCCAAATCATTGATAGTGTTTGCAGGGAGTGCTCTAAACCAGGTTCTGAGATCTCCAGTTAAGCTCTGGACAAAAAATTTCATTCTCACATCATCATCATCAATCTCATAGTTCTCAAAATAATCCATCATTTTCTTGGTGTGTTGTTTAGCTGTGTAAGTGCCAGAACCATCAAAATAGGTGATTTTGCTTTGATAATCTTGAGGCATAGCCTCTAGATTTGCAGGTAATTGCAGGGGAGCATATCGGTTTTCCATATTTGCAGAGATAAGTGTAACAGCTGGAAGGGCAGGGATACTAGTTGAAATATGTGCTGTGGATTGGGGAGTGGAAAATATGGTTTGAAGTGCTGATGGTGGACTAGGAGAAGCAACGGTAATGGCAGAAAGGACTGATGCTTTTGTAGGAGTAAGCTTAGATTGGATAATGTTTTGCTGGCGTCTAAGGTTCTTGGGAATCAAATTAGGATTGCGAAACACAGGTGGGGGATTTGGATCTGGATTTGATCTAGTGTAACGGATCTTCTTCTTTGGAGCCAGCTTCTGGATATGTTTTTGTTTTTCTTGAAATATTTGAAGGATACAACTTTAGACAATATCTTTCTAGGAAGTTTTAAAATATGGGAGTTTTGAATTTTCCTAAAGATCTATTGAAACAAGGAACTGATCAAGTATTTGAGACAACTGTTCAAAGCCTAAAACTAGACTGGAGATAGACTGAAGCAGCTTTTATTTACTCCTGCAATTGCATAGCAAAAGCAGTTTCAAAGGCTACCTGGCCAACTTCAGGCTCCATCTGTAGCTTTAAAAAATAAACAGTAATAACAAACAATTATTCAGATCCCCAGCAGAGTCGCCAATGATGTTATCACTCAGGTTGTTTGAAAAAGTTGTAAGAAAGGGAGTACGACCGAGGTAACCACAGAAAAATCTTTTAGACACAGATTCTAGCCAATCTGCATCCAGAGAGGGCTCTCTCTTTATAATTTAGCTTTGTTTTGGGGTGTATTAGGCTAGTTATGAAGTACAAGGTTTGTTTTAAGTTTTGGTTGGAAGGATAGGGACTCAATAGAACAGTAAGGTAAAACTGAAACATTTCAGTCCATTGGGCATGATGGAGTCAAAGAAAGATGGCTTCCTGGGTTAAGTTTCTTATCAGAGGATTTATCACAGAGCAAGGTATTCAAATATGGAACAATTTATAAGCTGGAATCAGATGGAATGGAGTCAATGGGTGAAGGGAAATTAAGAATCCTTCATCATGTTGACAGAGGGATAATGGATGATTACTGCCAAGGAGCAATTAAGAATTCCTTAGCTAATATTCAAGATGAAAGAACCAGGGAAAACAGGAGCAATTAAGAATTCACTGTTTATGTTAATTCTGAAGAAAACATTAATAATAATAGAAATTGAACACAGAGTGCAGCCAAGAAACTCTGAGTTATTCTTTTTCTCTATTATTTAGATCATGAAACATAGATGATATAATAAACACATAAACTGTAAAGCACAAGTTAGAGGAGACTTATTGATCCATGAAATGATTCAAGAATTCTACAACATGGTCCTTAGCATCAAATCTTCATCCAGAGAGCAAGACAAAATGGTTCCAACAACCTTTTTATTCCAAAATTGCTCAGTATTACAGTCACAGCTATGAACATCCACCACCAACCAACCCCAAATACTTCATCTAGGGGGGTATTTATACAAAAAATTTAAGATATTATGCAAAATATCTGATAGAAATAAATATCTGCTAACAATTAATGTTTCTTTTACATAGATAGAGACAGACAGTCTCGAAAACAGGGAGACAATAAATGGTGTAATAAATTCATGTTGCGCTGGTTGATTCGAATTAAAGAGAAGTACTGGAGGTAGATGCTACAAGTCAGTTTCTCAGCTGTCTTCCACTAATCCTCTGTTATGATCTTCTGCTTTGGCTGGGCCTTCTTTAATGCTGATGTGATACGCTTTGATTTGTAGGGTCGTGATTTATTTCTGTTCTGCGCATTTACAATAGATGGTGCACAATTTTGATTTGACCCATGATAAGTCTACAGGATCTCTAGCATGCTTTGCCACCACTATGGTCCTAGTTTTTGATGTCTCTGCAGCATCCTTAAAGTCTCATCAGTCTCTGTGTACCTGAAGAAATTAGGTGAAATGGTGAACAGATGCTTCACCTCATGCTCTATCTAAAAAAGATTTTCGAGGCTGTCATAAAGGGACTGGCCAGATGGAAGTGCTTTTTCTGTTGAAGTACTCGAAGATGCACTAGCTTGATTGACAGAAAATGTATTTAATTTGTGTACATAGTCCTTGTGCTTCATCAAACGATCATTATCTCCCACAGGACTTGGCAAACCCTTTTGATTCAGGATTGTAAATTTATCTGTGAAAGAGTCAATTTCTACCTGCATGTCCTGGCATCTTTTGTCCAAGTTTTGCATTAGATTTATCATGGTTAGAACTCTCTTGATGTCCAAAATGGTACCTGTTCTGTCTCTAATATCCAGTGCTTCTAGTTCTTCACTGGTATTGGTATTCAAAAAATGTATTAGCGGGTTAGCTTGCTCAGGCATTTGTCCCAATACGGATCTTGTTTTCTAAATCTCCACTTGGGCTACTTTTATCAAATCAATTTGTTCATAAATGATTTGAATAGACCTCCATACACCACTAAGTGGTTGAATGATGTTGGTCCACAAAATTCCTCTGATTTCTGCTAGAGGCTTATGCAGAGAGAGATCTTTTTCTAAGGCTATTACCTTGTTTTCCAGTGCTTTGACTTCCCTTGTTTTCTCTGCCACATTCATCTTAGATTTGTCATAGCTTTGCTCAATCTTTGCCAATTTTTCTTTGACTTGTTTCAATTCAGATACTTGGAGTTTCAAATCCTCCATGGCTTTTATTAATTGCTCTGTGGTCATGGTTGTACTGCTGCCTGGTGCTGTTGTTGTTGTTGTTGCTGTGGTACCTGTGGTGATTTCTGCAGTTGATGCTGGGACAGTGGAAGACACTGCTGTTATAACTGTGGGAGGGGTAGCTGTGACTGTTGGAGTTACTTCAGGTGGCTCGGAGGTCAACTCTACCTGATTTTCTTGTAGTGCTTTCTTCAATGCCTGCTTTGTCTCACTCAATCTTTCATTCAACCTCATGAGCAGGTCCATCGTGTCCTCCTCGGACTTCTATTGTACAACATCTGTTGTCTGTAGATGCATAAAAGGAGGCATTTTGAGCTGTTTTCTGAGGGCAGCAATGTCCTCTTCTTTCTTCCTCATTAATGCTTTTATGCCTTTAGCATCTTTGGGATCATGTCCCAACTCAATGATAATATCTTCCAAGGATTTAATCCTGTTTTCCTTTGCTAGGGAAGAGGCTTTCTCTAAATCTAGCTGAGCAGAGGTGTTCTCTAATGAGTTTTGCAATTTATGAGCCAACATTGCTTTGTCAGCTAGTGTAGAATACACCATCTCTCCTGTCTATTTGTGCAGCTCAATCTGGTCTATTGGATGAATGTCTTTGGCCAAGACCTCCAGATTTGTCCTGATATAATCAGCTGCTGACTGTGGTTGCTGCACCTTGGGCTTGAAATAGCTCATGATCATTTTGCCCTCCTTTATGTCATATGCAGACATCAATCTTTGCTGTTTTGTGGGGGCCATATTAAGATATTGGTCATAAATTTGTAGCCTCAATGGATCATTTCTAGCCTTTATCTCTGTGAATGTTCTTTTGACATCAGAGGTCTGCTTGCTTGGTGGCCTTGTGGATGAAACTTCCACACTATGCTGCCTTTCTAGCTCCTGCCTGTGTGAGCTGGTTGATGTGTCTATCACTAGGGAGGTCTGTGGGCTGGTTGCCCTCTCACCTCTTAGGCTTTCTATTGTCTCTTCAATGATTTCCTCTTCAGATAGAGGATTGAGTCTTTGCCTTTTAGCACCTGGCTGTTCAGCAGGTCCACTGATGGGTGTGGTCTCTTCTCTATCTCTCTTCTTGCCTTTTTCCTCATTTAGAGGAGTCTGTAATGCTGGTATCTCTGGTGCTTTGGTCTGTACTGGAGGAATTTTCTCTTGCTGATTAGTCATTTCTTGCTGCTCTGTGCCTGCCACTTCCTTGCCCTTTGAAGAACTTGAAACTGGTGCACTGGCCTCTTGTATAGGTTGTTGTGAAGTCCCAGTAGAATATGTACCCACTCTAGAAGATGTACCCACTCTAAATCTTTCATAGCTTGTTCCATTTTTTCTTGCCGAATAAGTTCTTCTACTAATGTACCCTCTATCCACTCATCCTGATTAGCATATTGCTCTACTTCCGAGATCCTATGATGTGTGTAAGCTGACAGCCGGTTTTTTACTTTTCTTTCACTTATAAAGCCATTTGGGTCATATGGTACCCACCAGAAGCTTTTATTCAATTTAAGGTCTTCCCCTAATATTTTATCAGCATCTTCCCATGCTTCCCTTTTGTTAATGATAAAGGGACCGGATTGGTTTCTTATCCTCAACTGAGCTTTTTTCTTCACATTGCAAAAATGAGTTAAATCTGCATTAATAAGTTGCTTGAAATACTCCAGTGTAAACAATCTCATAGGCACATATTTGGGCAGCTTATAAGAGCACAGATCACAGCCATATATCCTGATTTCAGTGTGATCCTGGTAGAAATACCAGTCACCTATCCTGTAGTTCTTGGAGAGCTATAGAATTTTCCTTATGTCAGCAGAGAGCCTAGGAGGAGGAGCTCCTATCAATAGAGTGGAGGCTAGATGTATAAACAGGTCAATGAATTCACAGTAGGTATAAGGGGATTCAACAGTTCTGTGGAAGATAGAGGCCCAAAAGATCACAGACCTCCTCTCTCCTTTGGAATCCAATTTCCTTATGGGAAATATAAAACTGTCTGGGTGATAATACAACAACAGATGATATATGAAAGTTGTGTATTTAAACACTCCTTCTCTTTCCAGATTCATGAATTGAGCATGATTTTTTTCAGCAATGAAAGAGGCATAGTCATACTTAATAGCAGGGCACTGTCCTGGAGTAAAGGTGGATAGCAGAACCAACACCACCTCATCCACAAATTCACTGGACCTAAATCCCAAGATCACTGATATCATGTCAAGAAGAATTCTTCTAGTCTCATTGAATGAGACATATAAATAAGCAGGTGGACCTTGGGGCTGGCATTCTAGTTTCATGAATAACTTAGCAATCTGGGCTATTTCTGTACTGGACAGTTGAGAGCCTTGCTCAAGAAAAAATCCCATGGAAAGAGGAGCAAGAGGCTGAACTAGATGGAATTGTAGCATTTCATTGATAGACTCAGTAGTTATGTAGAAAAGAACAGTTTGTGATGGGGTCAAAACTGCTTTACTGACAGGGTCATAATTGGCACAGCAGTGGCGGACAATATTAGGGAACACATTGACTGAGGGAAGGTAGTACCTGGGGAGATTGGATTCCCATATTCCATAGATATCAGAGTTGTTCAAATAAATATTTCTGATTAGGAAGAAAGTATGAAGATGATTTTGGCAACCAATTGGGTATTTTATTTGGAAATCTTTGTCGGCCAAGGGTAAATGATGCTGGTCTGTATGAGGTGCATTGAGAGGCATGACATAAGGGCCACTGGAGCTTCCATTGTTCAATTCTCTGCATTTTTAACTGGAAGTTGAATTTCTGTGGGAAAAGGGCAATAGAGCAGTTTTTGTATGGGTGGTATAGCAATTATGGATTGCTTGAGTTTAAAATTGGCTCCTATAGGTATAATTTTGCAGAGGAAAACCAAAAACACAGGTTCGGGAGGTGAGACGGGGTAAATACCTATGTTTTGGAGGTGAATGATTGTAATTGGCAGGTTGACTGACGAGTTGAGCAGCAGGGGACTGGTCTTTGCTTGGCCGGGTGGTGGACTGGAGCTTCGACAGCTGCTGGACGTAATTTTTCATGCAACAGTCTTGTGAAAACAACGAATGAAAATGAAATAAAATGACAATTTTACTGGTTTTTAATAAAAAATTGGCTTCGTGGGGCTTTTTAGTCAGATGAGTCAACATGACAAGATAGTTTGTCTCTTAGTGGAGGGTACAGAAGGGTGATGTGATGATGACGTGGTCGTGACGTCAGCAGGGGGGGGGCAGCGGGGGCGGTAAGTGGTATCGGCCCGCACTGCTTATGCGCTAAGGTGGTATCAGGTGGAGGGGCCACGAGCATGCCGGGAGGGTGCCACGTGTCCTAGGTATGGCGGGAATACCGCCGGCTCCCCAGGCGGTAAAGATCAGCGGGGAAGGGCCTTGCGATATAATCGTGGGCTGTCCGATCAACAGGACCGGATCCAACGTTTGGCGGTATGTCAGAGATGGGTCAGGGCTATGGCGTGGGACCCATGTAATAAACAATGTTTTGAAATATATCGGGGTGATTGCTATTGGCTGTCGGGGGATTAGACTGTTAATTAACCAAGTGTTAATTATCTTTTGAATATTTGCGCGGCGGAGGTTTTTAATGCATTCCGGGTGAACCATTAAACCCTCGTTTATATAGTGCTATGGTTATATATTAACTAGGGGCAGGATTATTATACATAGGGGGTTTTGTTATAAACATATATTAATACGGGAAGAGGAATTTGTAAGGGATTTAAGTAATAACATTAGTAGTTAATATGGGTTTATGGAAAGGGTGCCAAGCTATAAAGTTGGACAACTTAGGCTGAGGTAACAAGAGGATTTTTACATAAGAAATGCGGTTTCTTTGCATTAACCAGGAATGCTATTTTCCTCAAGTTTTTTCATGAAATGGAGTGATTTAAGAGTATTGAGCAGATCCCAATATCCTTGGGGGGAGGTTAGTAAGTGTTTTTGGGAGAAGTGTGAGGGGAAGTTAGACATGCATCACTTGATTTGTAGCCAAACAATTGCCATTGTACTTATGATAATAATAAGATGAACCTCTTTGAGAAACAAAAATTAATCATAAGCATGCTTCTGCAACACCAAAACTACCTACCCAGCCTATTATACCTAACATTTTTCTTCTTCTTCCATGGGTGCACTTGGACTAGCAAACCCTTACTCTCTTCTTTTCTTTTCATGGGAATTCTATCTAAGTCTGCCCTTATTTCTTCCAAGGGCTCAGATTTAACTATTGAGCTCCTTTGCTTCTCTACCTAACTATTTATCTGCCAAGATTGAACTGTTTGGACAGATTTTATTCTCTATCTCTACAAAAAGAAATTTAAACATGAACTGGCCAAGATTAAGCTATTTGGCCATCCATCAACTATGGCAAGAGTCAACCAATTGCACACAATGAGATTCTTTGCAAAAATAGAATAGTAGTGGCATTTTGGACTGGCACACTTTCCTGGTCTTCTTTATTTGGGGTTCACTTCTTTTCTTTTTTGACCATTTCATTCTTTTTGCCCTTTGATATTTCTTTTAGGGCATACCCTCTTTCCATTTTTTATTTTTTTTGATCTTTTCAAAATATGGAACCTTTACAGCATGGAAAGGATGAACATATTTGGGACTTTTACTAGTCAATCGTGAAATATGACACCTATTGGTATAGGAGCATAATAGCTTGAACTTTCTCACAAAAGGTAATGAAACCTATCTATTAAAAAACAATCTGAATGGTTGGGTCTGCATTGGCTAGATCAAGATTTTGTGGTTCATAATGCATTACATATCCTCCCATTGACTTCTTTTTGTTTTTTGGAGTCTCCATCTCGACTGTGCAGGATCTAAATCCCCCTTGTCAAGACAAACTTATGCAAAGGAAAGTGGAAAAAAAAGTCTCGGTGAAATAGGGTATGTTGCGTAGCAAATGAATAATAAGACGATGGAATGTTTCATATGGGGGGACCTGGATCACTCTCAGATTCGAGTAGGTACTTGAATTTATAAAAAAATGATATTTAAAATGCAAACCAACAAATAAGACGACCAAAAACAACACTACATGCATAGATAAATGATACATAGGAGTAGTGAATGCGTAGTAGAGGTAGATGTGTGTAGAAGGTTATCATATACCCGACTTATTTCTGAATCTGTGGGTAGTTGTAATGTGTTATACTGGGTTCAAGTAATGTGAAAGATTGAACAAAAAAGAGAAAGAGCCTTACTCAGAAACCTAAGAGCATTTTCACCTCCTTGTGCAGCAATTGCCATCAACTGTTTCCCACAAGCTTTAAATCTTCTTCTTTGGCTTATGAAACCTTATTATACCTTGACACTGCTCCAGAGCTCGGAATGAATCACATATGAGGGAGATTGAGTGAGGTTCAAGAAAATTTGAATTTTATGCCACACATTACCTCTTTCTTGTCATGATTGTGGTTTTGAATGATGAAAGTGAGGTGACATGAGAGGGTACTTTTACAATCATGAGTAGGACATGACATTCACTGACTCATATGGTTGACATGACCTCCTCCACTAACTTATAATGAAAAAATTCTTCATGACATGACCCCTTTCTCTCTCATAATAATTTTTATGACACAAATATTTACAATGACTTTGACCAATTTGACTCTATTTTAAAAAGACCCGTTGCACTATGAGACTCATGAAAACATAATTTAATTTTTACGAAAGACCCCCAAATGAATAGTAAGAGAGAAAAACTATGATCCCTATATTATAGGACCCTAACATTCCCGAAATATAGGTGTCAAAACATGAAGGTCAACTTCTAAGTGGCATAACGTTTTCATACAGACTCTGTTTAACGCGCTTCTTGCACCGTTGGAAAGATATATGTGTGTAGAATAACATGAAAAGGTTTTGCGATAAGGCATAAAAATTTTACCCCCAAAAAACATCGTTTGATGCCTCAAAACACTCTCGGAAGGTTTCATATGTTGTTTTGACAAACTGGGTCCCGCTAATAAAAATGGTCCCGTGAGATGATTCCTCCACTTTTTCCACTCTGAATGCATCAATATGGATGAAAAACAATATATTGATCCAATCCATATCAATAATAAAATTTGGATTTTTGCATTTAAGAATCTAGACAACATTGCAACAATCCTTCTAATACAATGCAAATAAGGCTCAAATGTATATCTATTTTGCTACAAAATAATTATGAGCTACAATGAATAGAAAGGAATAAGCCATGATACACCGATAAATCATTGTGGCTTTAGCTGTGATAATTAGTGTGACAAATCTTGATCCCTAGAAAGAGATCACTACAAAAAAATGTGCCACAACATATATATGCATGATGATATATAAGGACTAGAATTACATATTTATATAATTCATTATGTAAATCTGCCATCAATGATATAGTTTCCAAGTCAACCAAAGCAATAATCAACTCATAGAATTCCCTGAACTCCATAAGTTGTTAAGGGCATTGGCATTAACATGTTCAACTTTGATCATTGGAGTTAGAAAAGGTGCCACTTGGGTCCACTGTGAGATCTTGTTAACAATGCTAAGGGATTAATAGATGAGTTGGCATGATAATATACATGTTGCTTCGTTGGTTATGCCACATGGACACATTCTTGAAGTAGAATTGATTATGTAGATTCCATATGGATACCTTATTGAAGTAGAATTGATTTTGTAGATTAGGTCTAGGTCATGGTTCAATGAAAATATCAAAATGAGATAATGAACATATGTTTGTTGTGATATATTAGAGTACTTGTCCCTCACAATCAAGATTGATGAAGGTTTGTTGTGATCTATATTTGAATCAATGCATGGATTAAGACTCACTTATTAGATAAAATCCATTACATTGGATCTAAGATTTAGAATGGATTTTTTTGGGTATGGGTTCCTTTATCTAAAACATAAGCAATGGAGGCCCATTTTATTGTAATGGATCCTTGGTTGCAAGATTGTTTAAATATCCAAGGTGTGGATCCATTTAAGAAATGTGTATTGGCCTCCTTCCTTTTTGTTGGAAAAAAAGGGGTTTTCTCTATGCATGCACATGAATCCTTACAAATAATTAGTTCATGTAAATGACTTACTTTCCCTCCAATGTTCAATGGGGTAAGAGTTGTTGTATCTTTTTATTGAAGGAAATTTATTGGCTACAAGTTGTGCCAAGAAACCAACTGATCCACTTCAGATCCAAGCTGGCCCTTGAACCAGAGGGGTCTCCCTCAATTGTGCGACACTTTAATGTTTATTTCTTGACATATAAATCACTTTTCATTATTTTTACTTGATACAAGAAATGTGTGAGATTTCTTTCTTCATTATTGAAATATATTTTAGTTTCTTTATGTCTTTACACATTACCAATTCTTCATCATTTTGTGAAAGTAAGAAGTGGGTTGACTCAGCTCAATTTCCAAAGAATAATATTACACTGACGGGCCTGAAAAGCTTCTTATTGGTATGCGATATGAGTTAATTATTTTGAAGAATGTGGCGAGGCAATCTTTTACTTTCCTTCAGCTTGGCCAAAAATCACTCTGGGGCATTTTATGAATGCATTTTTTTTGAATTGAGCACTAGAAACCTGCTTGCTTCATGCAGCTGAACTCATTGTCTTGGACCTGAAAGGCATGACGATTTTAGTAGGACGATGCTAGTTTGAAAATTTTTATAGGATACTAGGTCAGACATTATCTTCTTACAGGAAGTCAAATCCACTGGATTGATATGAGATCTACACTGGAGTTTCATTGGCATGGTTCCTTTTATGAACAAGGCAATGGAAGAATTTTCTTGCAATGACTAACTCCTTGACTATAAGCTTGTTTAATTGTTTAGAGTTTGGATCCATTTAACAGATTTGTGTGAACCACCTTCCTTCTTGTTGGTAGAGTATTTGGATTTTGCTCCATGTACGTGCATAATTCCTTCCAAGACAATTTGTTTGTGGAATTGGCTTGCTTCTCCCTCTCTAGTATTGAATGAGGTTGGGTAGAGAAGCATTGCCAAATGGGAGGGAATAGTCATGGTGGTTATTGCCTTGGTCACTATCAAGCTTGGTAGATGCGTGGGCATCTATAGAGGTTTCTTGGTTTTGGGGATGATTAACTTACTCTAAAATTAAATAAGACATTCAATGTGTTCAAGCTAGTTGTATTAATTTTATAAGCCTAAAACATGGCATAATATTCACACGTTATAGAGGAAAAGGAATGGATGTTCAATTATGGGATTTGGGGAATCACCTTCCTTTTGTGTCATCTTTTTTGTTTATGTTGATTTAGTGCAATATAGATATAAAGGGTTTCTTTTAAGTTCATTGTTTTTCATTTGGCCTTTAAAAGGCAATGGTGCATAGAGGTATAGAACCTTGTTTCTAGCCTGATGATAGTAAGTTGTATTTTAGGATGAAAGGTTTTCTTTCAAAGTGAAATTTATTTAGGGATGGAGTAGAAAGGTGGTAAAAAATAAAAAGAGGAGAAGTTTGATTTAAGATATTTATTACCTAATTGTAAAGCATGGTTACATATTCAATAGTGAGGGATGGAGTAGACTTGCTCATGTGGTTCAGTCCTTTTATGTCATCTTTTTTGTTTATGTTGATTTAGTGCAATATAGACATAAAAGGGTTTCCTTTAAGTTCAATGTTTTTCATTTGGCCTTTAAAAGACAATGGTGCATAGAGGTATAGAACCTTGCTTCTAGCCTTATGATAGTAAGTTGTATTTTATGATGAAAGGTTTTATTTCAAAGTGAAACTTATTTAGGGATTGTTGAGAATGCAACAAGATGATGGAGCTTAGTGGAAAGGAGTCGCCTTCACTAAGTGGGCACGCAGGCAAATTATGGTGCAAAGTCTATTTTTAGACTATGTCTATTTTTAGACATATGGATCATGGTCTATGAGTTGCAGGATGCTGTTTATGGATGATTGGTCATGTTGGGAAAAATAGATGGACTTCTATTTCTGGTTCATAGCGGAGTGTTCAAAGTCTATTTTTAGACTGCCAGGCTAAAAATAGAAAAGTCAAATATTATTGTCTCATAATAATATTTAGACTATAAACATTATCTTATCCTCTTGGAGCACTTTAGTTTGAGCTACAGATGTGGCACATGTAGCTGTTAGAAGGAAATACGCTTTTCTTGTGAGTCAGTTGAGCTATTGCATGCATGACTTTAGTTAGAACTCATGTGGTTGAGTTTGGTGGAGTTGATTGTGAAGTTGATGGAGTTGTGTTCAGTTTGACTTGGTTAAACTAGTTGTAATTAGTCTAACTGCAAATAGACTAGTGATGAGTTGTGTGAATTAATTATTAACTCATAAACCAACTAAAGAATACATCAGTTAACTCAGTTGCATGTCAGTGCATGTACAGTTCAATGGAGATAGGTGTTAGAGGTTGAGATTGCTATCAGTTGTGACTATAGTTGTGCATGAGATCTTGCACAATCAAGGGATTGAGTATGCCCATGAGGATTGCGCAGTATATGCCTAGTGATATAGCCTGTGCTCACGTGATTTTCAGTGTGGGTGATTTTCACTTGGTATTGTGCAATAGAGTCAGGCAAAGTAGTGAAGAAGATTTGAACCTGTGACTTATTTGGATCTGAGCTAGTTTTGTGTGTAACGGTGGAGATAGTGCTAGATACTTGTGAGGAGTATTGTACTATGTATTGTTACATGTTCTCAATCATTAATATACAGATAGTGTGGGGTTTTCAGTTGTAAGCTTTCCCCAGGTTACATATTGTGTTAATGTGTGCATGCGATTGATGTTTCATTGTTTTTGATGCTGCATGATCAACGTAGAGGAGATTATGTATTGTGCATGTATTCTGCAATAGTGTATAATTGGGATAATCTCTATGAATAAGTGTTTATTATTCAAAATTTCTACATGGTATCAGAGCTATTGATCATCAGATCTATTATTCAGAAAGTGTTTACATATTATTTCTTTAGGCAGAGTCTGTAATTGGGCCAGGTAGCCTCTGGATTCATCCTTCCTTTGGAAGGTGAGATATCCGGTAAAAGCCCACACAGTCAATCTCTATATGAGAAATACTTTGTTCTCACGAATCTTAGATCAGAGGCGGTTGAGTTTGGAGCTGGTGGAATTCGAATTTGCAGCAGTGTTTTCTTGGTATCAACGTGGCAATGTCTTTTAACGGATTGCGATTGGAGTATGCTCTTGAGGGAAGTTCGAACTATATTGCATGGAAGGACAGGATGGAGGCGGTATTAGATGATAATGGGCTGAAGGAGTTCATAGAGGTTGAGGTCCCAAAGCCTACTGATGCAGCCGAAGTTGAGGTTTGGCAAAAGAAGACAACAAAGTGTCGAAGGATTCTATTGGAGAGCGTGAAGGATCACATTGTGTCCAGCCTGCATGGAAAGGCTTCTCCATACTTGATGTGGAAAGCGTTGACAGATCTATTCCAAAGAAAGAGCGATCAGAGGAAGCTGGCGCTCAAGGATAAACTTAGAAACATCAAATGTGAGAAGGGAGACAGTATGCCCAAGTATCTCACGAAGTTCACTCAGTGCAGGGATGAGTTGGGAAGTGTGGGGGTGACTGTCGATGATGAGGAATTGGTGATCTTGGCTCTCCTTGGTCTTCCGAAGAGTTGGAATTCCTATCAGGACTCTATCAATGGTCGGGAGAAATTGCCAGGATGGGAGAGACTTTGGTCAAATCTTGCAGGAGGAGATCAGGCGGAATACCAGGGGCGGATCTTCATCAAGGGAACTGATGAAGAAAATTGCGCTTTGGCTGCCAAAGAAAAGAAGGGGAAGAACAAGAAAGCTTCTCAGTCTGGTGCGAAAGGCAAGAAGCAGGACATGTCCAAGGTGAAGTGCTTTCACTATCACCAGCATGGACATTATGCCACTAATTGTCCGCAGAAGAAGAAGAACAAGCAAGCTATTGGATCTGCAGTAGGAGAGGCTCTAGCCTCGCAGTTTGAGCTTGATTTTTCATTGATCGCATGCTTGGTTTCAAGTGTGATGGGATCAGTGTGGTTCTTGGACAGTAGTGCATCTTTTCACATGACAGGAGATCGAGAATTATTTTCTGATCTGGAGGACAAAGATCTTGGAGTGCACATCGAGATGGGTGATGATGGTAGATACAGTGCGACAGGTATCAGTACCATTTCCTTTGAGAGGGAGTCTGGTAAAATCTTCGTATTGAAGGAAGTGATGCATGTTCCAGGATTGAAGAAGAATCTTATCTCTGTGGCGATGTTAGAAGACAATGGATATGATGTTGTTTTCAGTGAAGGAAAGGCTTTCCTGCGCAGCATGACAACTGGAGAAACCAAAAAGATAGGGGTTCGAGTGAGGAACCTTTATTAGTTGCATGTAGATGGATTCGCAGCAATGGCATGCAAGGCAGAAGGATTGGTGAGCCAGGATGATGGCGAGCTATGGCACAGGAGATTGGGTCACCTTCACCATGGAGCCTTGAAGATACTACAACAGATCACTACAGGGCTTCCTAAAGGCACTCTTGCGTAGTCAGATCAGTGCAAGGGGTGTACTTTGGGAAAGTTTGTAAAAGCCACCTTTCACAAGAAGGATAGTTGTGCCACGACGATCCTTGAGAGAATTCACACAGATGTGTGTGGCCCTTTCTCAGTAACTTCGACAGCAAAACACAGGTATTATGTGATCTTTGTTGA
Source organism: Pinus tabuliformis (assembly GCA_031772625.1). NCBI lineage: Eukaryota > Viridiplantae > Streptophyta > Pinopsida > Pinales > Pinaceae > Pinus > Pinus tabuliformis. The sequence goes on along the minus strand of CM062811.1, from coordinate 1,145,530,559 downwards.
TGATTTCTCTCGTAAGTGCTGGATCTTCTTCATGCAGAAGAAGAGCGAGACATACTCAAAGTTCTGTGAGTTCAAAGTATTGGTCGAGAAGGAGTCGGGGAAGAAGGTGAAGGCTCTTAGGAGCGATAATGGTGGTGAATACATCTCTGGCGAGTTCAAGGATTTCTGCAAAGCAGAAGGGATTCAAAGAGAGCTCATAGCTCCCCATAAGCCACAACAGAACGGGGTTGCTGAGCTGAAGAACAGAACGATCGTGGGTGCTGCACGAGCGATGTTGCATGATCAGGGCCTACCCATTCACTTGTGGGCGGAAGCATGCAATACAGAAGTTTATGTGCAGAACTGTTGTCCTCATAAGATACTTGGCATGAGTACACTCGAGGAGGCTTATTCTGATAAGAAGCCTGATCTTTCTCATTTGAGGATTTTTGGTGCTAACATTTACATGCATGTGACGAAGGATGCCAAGAAGAAGTTGGAGCCGACCGCAGAGGTTGGGATATTTTTGGGGTACATTGATACGCCCCACAACTATCGTGTGTATTTGCCAGACAGTGGTAAGACTGTTGTGCGACGGGATATAAAATTTCAGGAGGAGAAAGCCATGAAGTGTTCGCTTGAGAGGGAGCCACACTTGCATGCAGATGAGGAGCTATTAGTTCCTAAGGATGAGCTTCATGACATGGATCAGCCACAGGACGAAGTTCATGGAGTGGAAGAGACCACTCAAGCAGCGCCAACCATCAGAGGGCAAAATCACTTGACAGAAGCTGAGCGACTGGCTCAAGATGTAGAGAAAGTTGTAGGACCACCTACAGCCCAACGCAGGCAGAGGCAGTCACCTGATCGGTACTCTAGATACATGGCTCCTATGAGCAAATGTGTTGTGACTGAGCCATCCTCTTTCGAGGAAGCTGTGGAGGATCCCGCATGGGTAGACGCCATGGTGGAAGAGTATGATTCGATTGTCAGAAACAGTGCATGGGAGATTGTTCCTAGACCGGAAGGGAAATCAGTGGTGGGTTCGAGATGGATCTACAAAGTTAAGCAGGCAGCTGACAAGAGTGTGGAGAAGTACAAGGCAAGATTTGTTGCCAGAGGCTTTTCACATATAGAGGGGATCGATTATGAGGAGACCTTTGCACCTTCCGCAAGGTATTCTTCCATACAGACGATTCTTGCTCTCTCAGCGCAGATGGGATGGCACATTCATCAGATGGATGTGAAGACTGCATTCCTCAACGGAGTCATTGAGGAGGAGGTGTACATTGAGCAGCCCGAAGGTTTTGAGATCTGCAGAAGTGAGTCGCATGTGTGCAGGCTCAAGAGAGCGTTGTATGGGTTGAAACAAGCACCACGTGCTTGGTACACACAGATAGACAGTTATTTCATTGGACTTGGATTCTCCAAGAGTGAGGCGGATCCTAACCTATACCAGATTGTGGTGGAGGGTAAGTTGCTTATCATTGTACTTTATGTAGATGATTTCATTCTAACGGGTGATGAGCTGTTGATACTTTCATGCAAGGATGATCTTGCTAAGGAGTTTGAGATGAAGGACTTGGGCCTCCTTCATTATTTCCTGGGATTGGAAATTTGGCAGCGCAGTGATGGACTATTTGTTTCTCAGGGTAAGTATGCTCGGGAGATACTGGAGAAGTTCAACATGCATGGCTGCAAGCCTGTTGATACTCCTCTTCCTGGAGGTTGGAGGAAGGAGGATGCCACTTCGGCAGAAGAAGTGGATGCCACTGTTTATCGATAGTTGGTGGGGTCGCTTATGTATCTGGTCAATACACGACCCGATATATGCTATGCTGTTAACCAGCTTTCACAAGCTATGGTTAAGCCAACCAAGCTCTTCTGGAAGGCAGGCAAGCATGTATTGCGTTATTTGAGAGGCACATTGGGATATGGTTTGTGGTACAGACAGGAGGATGAGGTGAAGCTATGTGGCTTCACGGATGCAGATTGGGCAGGGAGCCCAACGGACAGAAAGAGAACATCAGGAGGGGTCTTCAGTATCGGGTCGACAACAATTTCTTGGTACAGCAGGAAGCAGAGATCCGTCGCACTCAGTTCAGTAGAGGCCGAGTATATGGCAGCAAGTTTGGCTGCATGCGAGGCTATATGGATGAGGAAGATTCTGGTCGGTTCTCACTTGGAGACTGCTGTGATTTACTGTGATAACCAGAGTTGCATTAAACTCTCGGCTAATCCTATATTTCATGATAGATCTAAGCACATTGACATCAGGTACCATCATATCAGAGATTGTGTGTAGCGGAGAATCATGTTACTTTCATACATTCCAACGGAGGATCAGGATGCTGATATCTTGACGAAGGCGCTCACTAGGAGCAAATTTGAATACCACCGAGGTAGGATAGGGGTTGCTGATAATCCATATCTTGTTGAGAGGGAGTGTTGAGAATGCACCACGATGATGGAGCTTAGTGGAAAGGAGTCGCCTTCACTAAGTGGGCCCGCATGCAAATTATGGCGCAAAGTTTATTTTTAGACTATGTCTATTTTTAGACATATGGATCATGGTCTATCAGTTGCAGGATGCTGTTTATGGATGATTGGTCATGTTGGGAAAAATAGATGGACTTCTATTTCTGGTTCACAGCAGAGTGATCAAAGTCTATTTTTAGACTACCAGGCTAAAAATAGAAAAGTCAAATATTATTGTCTCATAATAATATTTAGACTATAAACATTATCTTATCCTCTTGGAGCACTTCAGTTTGAGCTACAGATGTGGCACATGCAGCTGTCATAAGGAAATACGCTTTTCTTGTGAGTCAGTTGAGCTATTGCATGCAGGACTTCAGTTAGAACTCATGTGGTTGAGTTTGGTGGAGTTGATTGTGGAGTTGATGGAGTTGTGTTCAGTTTGACTTGGTTAAACTAGTTGTAATTAGTCTAACTGCAAATAGACTAGTGATGAGTTGTGTGAATTAATTATTAACTCATAAAGAAACTAAAGAATACATCAGTTAACTCAGTTGCATGTCAGTGCATGTACAATTCAATGGAGAAAGGTGTTAGAGGTTGAGATTGCTATCAGTTGTGACTATAGTTGTGCATGAGATCTTGCACAATCAAGGGATTGAGTATGCCCATGAGGATTGCGCAGTATATGCCTAGTGATATAGCCTGTGCTCATGTGATTTTCAGTGTGGGTGATTTTCACTTGGTATTGTGCAATAGAGGCAGGCAAAGCAGTGGAGAAGATTTGAACATGTGACTTGTTCGGATCTGAGCTAGTTTTGTGTGTAACAGGTGGAGATAGTGCTGGATACTTGTGAGGAGTATTGTACTATGTATTGTTACATGTTCTCAATCATTAATATACAGATAGTGTGGGGTTTTCAGCTGTAAGCTTTCCCCGGGTTACATACTGTGTTAATGTGTGCATGCGATTGATGTTTCATTGTTTTTGATGCTGCTAAATTGATGATCAACGTAGAGGAGATTATGTATTGTGCATGTATTCCGCAATAGTGTATAATCGGGATAATCTCTGTGAATAAGTGTTTATTATTCAAAATTTCTACAGGGATGGTGTAGAAGGGTGGTAAAAAATAAAAAGAGTAGAAGTTTGATTTAAGATATTTATTACTTAATTGTAAAGCATGGTTGCATAGTCAATAATGAAGGATGGAGTAGACCCTGCAAAATAAATAAATAAAAATAATAGATAAATATATAAATAAATAAAAATGAAAAATACAAAAGAAAACAAAATTTTAAATATGGAAAAAAAAATAATAATACAAAAGAAAACAAAAATTAAAATATTGAAAAAAATAAAAACAATAAAAAAACACAAAAAATTAAAAAAATAATAACAAATAATAAAACATAAAAAACATGACAAAAAAATCAAATATAAAAAATATATAGAAAGGACAAAAGAAACTATAAGATATAAAAAAAAAAATTCAAAATTAACTTTTCAAAATTAAAAAAAAAAAAAAAAAAAAAAAACAAACAAAGAAAAATAAAAATAAATAAAAAATGGGGAAATATTTCAAAAATAGACATAATTTAAGAAAAAAAAGTTAAAGATTAACTTAAAAAAAAAAAAATCATTTTTTTTTAAAGTTAAAAACGAAAAATGAAATACAAACCAAATAAAAAATAAAAGAAAATTAAAAAAAGTTACAAAAATAAAAGAAAACATTAAAAAAAAAAGTTTAAATTAAAAAAATTAAATTAAATTTCCCCACCCACCTGAAGGCCCAACCGACCACCACGGGTGGCAAGGGGCTGATTCATGACAAAAAATAAATCAAATATATAAAAAATAAAAAAAGAAGAAGAAAACCATAAAAAATAATAATAATAGTAATAAAATTAAATTAATGTAAAAATAAAAAATTAACAAAAACAAAAGCAAAAAATAAATAAAAAAAGAAAATATTTCAAAAAAACATATAATTTAAGGAAAAAAAATCTAAATCAATTTTTTTAAGCTAAAATAAATAAATAAACGCCATAATAAAAAAAATATAAAATAATTAGCAAAAAAAATTAAAATTAAAAAAAAAGAATTAAAGCTGAAAAAATTAAAATTAAAATTAAAACTAAAATTAAAAATAAAATAATTATAAAGAAATTATAATAAAAACAAAAATTAAAAAATATCTCGGCTCACTCCACGCTGCCCTCCCTCCCCAGCCACCCCACTGCTCCCATCCCTCCTCGCCTTCCATCCCACTCCTACCCCACCCTTCCCTCCTTCCCTCCCTCCTACCCCACCCTTCCCTCCTTCCCTGCCCACGCCATAGCACAACCGACCCAGGGTGGCTAGGGGTTGATTATGGGAATCGATCCCTCGCCACCCTAGGCTAGTTGGGCTGCGGGGTGGGCAGGGAGGGAGTCGCGTCCTTGCCCACCCTGCTGGCTAGGCGTCGATTCCTAGAATTGACCCCCCACCACCCTGGGCTGGTTGAGTTGCGGGGTGGGCAGGCAGGGAGGTGCACACAGGCTCGAAATTAGCCCCTTGCCACCCTCGGTCGGTTCGGTGTGGGGATGGGCGGGGAGGGAGGGCGGGGTGGAGTGGGAGGGAGGGAGGGCAGGGTGGGGTGAGCCGAAATATTTATTTATTTTTTTTTTTGTTAATTTTTAAAATTTATTTTATCTTTTTCAATTTTTTGTTTGTTTGTTAGTTTTTAATTATATATATATATCTATATATATATATATATACTCTTTTTTAAACTTTTTTTTTTTTTTTTTGAAAAATTTTCATTTTTATTTATTTAGTTTTTGTTAATTTTTTATTAATTTTTCTTTACAAGTTAATTTTGGTTTTATTTTATTTTATTTTTTTGTCATGTTTTTTTGTTTTTATTTTTTTATGTTTTATCATGAAAATCACCAACATTTAAAAAAAATTATCCACACTTAATACATTAAAAAATTTAAAGTGTAAAAGATAAGCTCTCTAAACAAAAAGGGTTGATGCTCATCAACACTTTTCAAAATCAAGATGAAAATCACTAACAAAAAACATTTTCATACTTAATACATAAAAAATTTAAAGTGTCAAAAATAAGCCCTTTAAAAAAATGTGTTGATGTTCCATCAACACTTTTCAAAATCAACATGAAAATCACTAACATTTAAAAAAACATCCATATTTGATACATAAAAAAATTTAAAGTGCCAAAAATATGCTTTTTAAAAGAAGGTGTATTCTGAATCACCACTTTTCAAAATCGAGTGATTTTTTGCTACCTCAAAAAACGAGTACTGGGTAATTTTCTTGTTTGATCAGTAACTATGTTTCTACTTTAACAATGGATTACAATGCGAAATACACAGTGTAAGACCATTTCAATGGGTAACAACTTTGAGAATGTGAGATGATTCCCATGAAGATTGAATGAAAATATGATAAACAAATTTTGTCATGTTTTATGTTAGGCCTTATGCTTTAGAATGAAGACATACATACATACATATTTTAAACATGACTGTAAGGGGCTTAATGTATGGGATATTTAGGGGCATTAAATTGTAGCAAGAAAAGACTTCATTTGACTTGAACCTTAGTCAAATGGAGAAATTTGAATTTCCACATTAGCAGGATAACTTGAGTTGCAGTTACTAGCAGTGACATGGCCAAGTCACTTAGTTAAGTCAATTAATTCGAGTTTTTGGGCAAGAAGTAAAGTTGTACATGAGTTGATTGCTAAGATCTAGAAATCTAGTGGGGTTATTGTTAGCCAAACTTAGTTAACTGAGCGCTAGTCTTTAGTGGGGTCAGTAGGAGTTTAGTTGAGTAGTTATAAAAATTGTTAACTCATTGATCTCTTAGTTAACTGATCAATAAATACTAAAAATAGACCCATTCATGCATGGAATTAGAATTTCCTAGTAGAGTGGAGGAAAAAGGAATCGATGTATTTATTATTATATACTACAGTGTGTATACAGTTTGTATGCAACAAATGAGACTCTTCTCTTGGAAATTGTGTAAGAAAATAGGGGCTTCTATTATTCTTTATGAACCAATTTCCTCAGGAATTGTGTAAGGAAATAGGAGGAACAAGAGGCCAATATTTGGCTAAGTCTTATACAGAGAAGTCTCAAGAGGAGGAGATTGGAATTGTAGTGTAGGGTGTGCTTCATGTGTGAAGCAGTCATTGTAATTGATCAATTTTTTCTCATCTGATATAATACAAACAAAGGAGGGGCTTTTTCCTAGTTGGGTTCCCCTATAAAATCATTGTGTTACTTATGTTTTGATGGTTGCATGTTGTTGCATGTGTTTCTATCGTGTGTTTTCCTTTCCACATAATAGTAGAATAATTTTTTGTCTTTTGATTTCAGTTCTATTTCATTAGCAGTAGCAAATTTCTTGACATTTCTACAATATTCTAACACATAGAGGGATGCTAGGATGGTTCTCAAAAGATCTCTAAATTTGGCACAAAGCATGATAAGTATGATGAAGATGTTTTCAAAGTCCATGATGGAGTTCCTACAAGTTTTAAGACATTTCCAAGAAGTACCAGACCCCCCAAAAGCTTATATAATATGAAACATTGGTTGTGATGGTGAGAAAAAGTCCTTCTGCAACCAAGTGTCATGGGAGGATTGATGATATTCTAATCTAGGATGGTTAGGTGATCCTTAATAATGGGTTAGTTGATGATTTAGTGCTTCACTTATTATTGGAGCTAGATTCAGTTAATGAGGCCATGAGATGTATGGAGAGATTCTGCACGGATTATAGTGTTGTTATTAGTGAACTAAAATCTTAATTTTGGTTATGGAATTTATGAAATCCTTGATTGGATTGATTAGTGTTGTATTTCTATTAGAGGGTGAGACTTGGGGAGATTATGAGAAGTATAGTCACCCAATTTGGGGATGAAATTTCCTCTAATGCAATTTGGATTTTTGCATTTAAGAATCTAGACAACATTGCAACAATCCTTCTAATGCAATGCAAATTATAAGGCTCAAATGTATATGTATTTTGTTACAAAAGAAGCATGAGCTATAATGAATAGAAAGGAATAAGCCATGATACACTAATAAATCACCATGGCTTTAGTTGTGAGAATTTGTATGATAAAGCTTGATCCCTAGAAAGAGATCACTACAAAACAATGTGCTACAACATATATATGCATCAAGGATAATTTTAGGGGCGAATGTTCGCCCTTTGGCGAAATTAAGGGGTTTTAAATTTTTAGTGGGCGAATATTTTGTATCATAGTACATTTTTATAAATCACCTCAAATAGCCCACCTTATTTTAAGGGAGAGTGTAAAAAAGGTAAATTTAGCCCTTGAAATTAGGACTTACAACCTTCAGTTCGCCCATTTTCAAGAATAGGTTTTATTTAAGTGAATCCATTCGCCCATTTTCAAGAATAGGTTTTATTTAAGTGAATCCTATGGGCCAAATACCATATTTATAAAAGAGGTATGGTAAATTAATAAAAATATAAATAAATGAGAGGTATGGTAAATAAATAAAACATTTTTTATATTTACTCCATAAGTCACCTTATATACATGTAACGGTGTAAAAAAATAAAAATATAAGTAAAGTGGAGGTATGGTAAATAAATAAAACGTTTTTTTATACTTACTCAAACGGTATGGTAAATAAATAAAAATATAAATAAAATAGATGTATCGTAAATAAATAAAAACTCTTTTTATATTTAGTCCATAACCCTCGTTCTATTTATGAAGGCTCAAGAAAGAAGTTTTATTTAAGTGAATCCTATGGGCCAAATACCATATTTGTAAAAGAGGTATGGTAAATTAATAAAAATATAAATAAACGAGAGGTATGGTAAAAAAATAATTTTTTTTTTTTTATATTTACTCCATAAGTCACCCTATATTTACGAACACTCAAAAAATGGGTTATATTTAGGTGAAACCTATGGCCAAAATACTATGGGACAAATACCATGGACTATATTGTTATTAATACCATGAAAAAAACCATTATTAACCCTAATATTAATAAAAATAAAAATGGCACATGGTATTGACCCATGGTATTCACCAAAATGGCACATGGTATTGACCCATGGTATTCACCTGGAATGTAGCCTATTTAAATGGGGGAATGTAGCCTATGCTAAGATTCACTAGGACTTTACAAAGTTTTATTATTTAGTGAAAGACTCGCCAAGATCTTACAAGATTTTATAATTGAGTAAAATATTCGCCATGCCTGGTGAGAGATTCGCCAAAAAATTATATATACATATTATATTATTGATAAAATCGCCTTCCATTTTTCCTATATACCATGGAGATTCGCCCATTTATTATATTTATAAATTTAGGGGGGGTTCTTAAAATTTTCCCTGATATGCATGATGATATACAAGGAGTAGAATTACATATTTATATAATTCATTATATAAATATGCCATCAATGAGATAGTTTCCAAGTCAACCAAAGAAATAATCAACTCCTAGAATACCTAAACTCCATAAGTTGTTAAGGGCATTGGCATTAACATGTTCAACTTTGATCATTGGAGTTAGCGAAGGTGCCACCTTGGTCCACTGTGAGATCTTGTTAACAATGCTAAGAAATTGATAGATGAGTTGGCATGATAGTATGAATGTTCCTTTGTTGGTTATGCGATATTGACACATTCTTGAAGTAGAATTGACTTTGTAGATGCCATATGGATACCTTATTGAAGTAGAATTTATTTTGTAGATTAGGTCTAGGTCGTGGTTCAATGGAAATATGTTAGGTCCCTATAATACTAGTGTATCCCCCTTATTATTATTTTTGTGCCCATGTAGCCCTCATATTGTTATTGTTGTGCTCCATAGAAGCCCACTATTGTTATTTTTGTGCCCTTACATTATTATTGTTATGTAGGCTCTGATTATATTGTGACCCCTTAGACTCCTATATATACAAAGGATGCCTTGTCATTTGTATCATACAAGAATTGTTCATTTATGTAATATGAAGGAGGTTTCTCCCTTGAAGAGGATAATTTTTAATTCATTGATCTATATTTTCTGTGAGCTGGTTGCATAACATTTGGTGTCAGAGCTTTGGGATTCTAGGGTTTCACTTCTTCAAACATGCCATCTTGGAATTTTTGTTATAAATTTGTTTCTACGAAGCTTCAGAAGTTGAAATTTTTACCACGTGGAGCCTGAATCTTGGTGAACTTCTTGTAAAAAAATTTAGAGCTTGGTTCGCTATATTTTCAGAGATATGATATGAGGACGTCAGGGTTTTTGCAGGCTCCAAAATTTAATTTCAAATAGGTGACCTATGGAATCATGATAACTTTCTCTCTGAGCATCAGATTTGAATTTGTAAAAATTAACTAAAAGCACACAAACTCTAGTTTCTTGTGTATCATTTTTAGGATCGAAGGTCAAAATAGTGACATATGGAACGTCGTACAAGTTCACTCTACTCAACCAATCTATAATCAATCCATTATGGGAGGTCATAAATAACGCTTTCTTGAAGAATCCAATCTCGGTTCGACTTGTGGGGTTGGAAAGAAGATTCAAAGGGCTACCACAAGAAGAAATTTCAAACCTTGAAGATTCGAAATTACAGAGATACAATAGTTTTAATATCGATATCCTAAAACGAAATAAAAAGGTGTGTATTTTTTAATTTTGCATAAAATTTGTTTCAAAAATCAGTTTGAAGTGATTCAAAGGGAATATTGATGCATATATATTAGTATTTGGTTCTAAAATTCCTCCCAAACAAAATAATTCTACACCGATTAAGCCCTTAGATGTTCTACTATGACGCATGAAGAGGAAGAATAGTAGCATGATATATCAAAATTACGGGACCAAGTGCAACAAATTTCACTCTCATAAAGATAAACCAATGATGACCTCAAAGGGGACATATATGGCTTAAAAGGGGACATGGATGGCATAAAAGGAAACATGAAGGTTTTTAAGGTAGACATGGATGAAATGAATGTCAAGTTGGAAGGGTTGAAAAAGTTGTTGCAAGAAAGGCTTCCCAGTGTTGACAAGGTAATCCATGAAAATCATGATGAGGAGAAAAGGAATATGAATTATAATTTTAGAGGCTCCAATGTGGGGTTTAGGAGCCCCCACATTCCAAAGACAGATATGAGGAATTTTGATGGCAAGGATCCGATAACATGGATACTACAAATGGAGAAATATTTTGATCTATAGGATGTGCAACCCTCACAAAAGGTACGTATTGCATCTTTATATTTAGAACCCAATCAGTTTGTATGGTATAGATGGATTTTCTCTCGTAAACCACTTGTCACCTGATCAATTTTTATGGAGGAAATGATAGTACATTATGAAGATACAAATAGCAACACCTTCTTTAGCCAATTGATAAATCTCAAACAAAAGGGTTCAATGGCAGAGCACATTGAAGGCTTCCAAAAATTGAATATTAGGGTAACTAATATTCTAGAAGAGCATAGGATTGATGTCTTCATAGGGACTTTAAAATACAACATGCAACATCAAGTTCGCCTCTGGGAACCTGATTCATTGGAGAAGGCATTTAGGGTGGTGTTGTGGTACCCAAAAATCCCCTATTATTTATAGTTAGAACATTTAAAAAATGGGGACCCTTTTAATTTTTCCTTTAGGTTTTATAATAAATAGATTAAACATAATAGATTTATATTTCAAAAAAATTCCAAATACCCAAAATATGCCATTTCGACTATCTTTTAGGTTTAAGTCCTAGTAGAATAAATTAGGTTTACTTTTTAAATAAAATGGCGCATCATGAATGTTTAGAGGCTATGGTAATATCCCATATCAAATAATTTGATGCAAAATATCCTTCGCAAATAAAGCTTCTCTTAATAAAATGAAGAAAATAAAGGAAAACACTCTCCCGCACATAAATCTTCACTTGACCCACCACAGAGACACATCATCATCGCATATCACAGATCGCAAATCACACATTCCTACCAGATCTTCCTTAGCTCATACATTTCTATGTTTCGGTTGTGATAGAAAAGAAACGATGCCTGATCCCCGATGCGATGTATGCAATATCGCATATCGCAAATCGCACATCGCACATCGCAATGTCACTTCAAATGAAACACTTCCAAAATAGATTTGTGATGCGAAATTGCTGACTAAGATCCACTTAATGAGGATCCGTGTGTACTTAGATTTTCATTAAATTTCAAATCTAATGGTTTTAATGTCCCTCGTTTGAAGAAATTGATTTGATTGGCAGGTTGTTATTTGAAACATTTGTATATATCCCACGTGTCCTTTCATCCTTGGAGATCTAAAACATTCCTCTGTGTTTCCTTTCTACAGGCTAATACTAATAAACGACATTCCGTTGAAATGTCCAAAGAAGGAAAGAAAGGAAAAGGGTCGTTAGTTCAAATATAAATAACTCATTCCAAACTAGAAGCAACAAAGATGGCTCCATTATTCACAGACACTACATGCACGTCAGATTCTGGTACCTCCTCTTGGGAATCAATGTATAATATATTTGAAGAAGAAAGTCTTAGGGTAGTAGCAGTCAAGCAAGCAACAACAGATGCCCCATCATCATCTGAGGCTACCTTCTCTGATGTCGCCAATTCCTTTCTTCACTGAATTGCTGCACGACCTAAAATCCTACCCTACACAGATATGATCAAATGGATGATTGATAATGTGAATATCGAAGACAAGACGTTCTTGACATCAAGGAAAATGATAGTAGGATCCTTCAAAGCTACATATTTGAAGAGAATGTATCATTTGCCAAACCCCTAGAAGATTTATGACAAGCAGTTTCTTAAGAGGTTTGCGGAGAAGAACAAAATAGAGTCGGAGCCCATTAGACAATGGAGACAAGACCCAAGAAAGCACAAGCATGATAGTAAGGGTATGTATTATTTAGCTTCTCTTTCCGGTCTGTTCTATTATGATGCTGCTATGATATGTATGCTGTTTGGTTCTCTAAATACACAAAAAAGTTACAATTAAAAGGGTTCCCTTGATTCAAGATGCTTCTAATTATGAAATTATGGATTGGACTACTATCTTGTCCAAAAATATTGTGTCCAGAATCTTAGAATATAGGCAAAAGCATAGTGTTTCATATAGAATCATGCCAATGTTTTATATGAGTGCCTATATTATAGAAGCCATTTGTTTCTCTTTTGATTTTCCTTCAATGGGATGGAAATGGAAACTCGAGGATCCTACACCAATTCACTTATATCATGATATCCTATGGTAATCTAAGTACCAGCCCAATTTTTACAAAATTTTCAATAAAGTGATGCTACCCTTGTACAAAGAAATTTTTGATCGAAATTCCCTGAGGATATCTCAAGAAGCCACAACAGATTTCACTGCCGTTGGCAGCTGGTTTACAGAAGAGAATTTTACTTATGTTAGAGTATTTGGGAGTCTTGCGGCCCCACATGTTCTTCCTATTTATGTTCCTGATAAGATTTTGGCCTGGGAAATTGCCTATCAGACCATAGGTCATGGTGTGACTAAGGTCTTGAAAGACTCCAAAAAGGCCATTTGGCCAAAATTTCTTATTCAATGTGGAATCTATTCTTTAGAATTACAATCATGCTGTCCTAGAAATCAAACAAATCAAGGGCATGCAACTCCTCACTATTGCTCCTAGACAGTACGACCCCAAAAAGGCCATTCATGATTTCACCACTCAGGTTAAAATAAGGCCATTTGTTCATGAACCTGACAAATTTGATGATTTGTTTGAGATGTGTGAATCATACAGACAGGTGGAACATTTAGCACAAATTCGACTAGGCCTCGAGGATTTTGTCTTATTCCAAGAATATAGAAATAAAAGGCTGTAGAAACTGCCTTCTGAATGCCTGATTGCTTTATAGCCAGAGTTGCCTACAGGAAATTCTTTTTCGTCGTCTACAAAGGAAACAAAAAATATACCCACTACTGCACTTTCAGAGAAACAAATAGAAGAGCTCCTATCTACTAGTGAGCTTGATAAAGTGTGGGATCAATTCAACAAGGAGCTAGATAGCACATAGGAGAAGGAAGTGCAGGATTAAGCTTCAATGGAGATAGATAAGACTCCTGAAGCCAACAAGACAAAGTCTCCTGTGAGTCGTCAAGTCAAATGATGGATAAAGAAGTTATCTCGACAGTCCCTACCTCTGAGATTGTTCTCAGAGTGGAAGAAATTCCACCTCTTGATATTTTCTACAGTCCTGAACACTGTGCCATTGTTAGTCGACAAAAGAAGAAAAGAAGAATGGAACATTCTCAGGAACTTCTTCCTGGAAGCATCCCATTAGATGTGGTATGGAAATATTACCAAGCTAATTCATCTGATGATTTAGCTAAGCTATCGCAATATGCAGGAGCCTATGCTATGACCACCATTTTCAAAGCTACTAAGGTTCAACAACTGGTTAAAGAGAAAGATGAAAAAATCTTGCAGTTAGAACAAACACTACTTAATTCAAGACATGATATTGAGCAGGAGTGGCAACTCAAGTTGTCAAAGTTACAAACTGAGTTTAATCAATTGAAAGTTCAAAACGAAGCTGATATTCAGAGCCGAAATGCACAGATTGACCAGCTTCAACTTAAAATAACTCAGATACAGAAGGACACTGATATTGAAGGATTTAGAAAAGAAGTCGGAGAGATCAATGCTCTCCTCGCTCAACAACAAGTGAACTTCTGTAAGAAATTGAAGCTCATTAATGACCTCTATAGAAATAGTGATTCATTCACTGATCAAATGTCTGAATTAAGAACATACTACGAAGATATCAACAACAAGATTTCTAATTTCATTACTTGGCAGGACAACACCGAGGGAATGTGATGTAGGAGCATCTGGCTCAGAAATATCATTGTATTTTAGTAGACATAGGGGGTCTTGTGTTTTAAGGAAGTTGGTTTCCTGAGTATTAAATTAATGTAATTATTAAGGTTTTTAAGTAAGTTTATGATATATATTTAGAATAGGAATTAATTAGGTATTGTGAGAAATATTGTAAATGTTCTCGAATGTTGGAGAACATGAGAGATTTAGGCTAGTTAAGATTCCATAGGGATTGAGAGATTTGAAAATCAATTGTAAATCTTAGATTAGGAATTGGTTTCATGATTTGTGGAACTAGAGAGGATCCTTAGGTATTATTTGAGTCAAAAGTGGACTTAGAGGATATTCAAGATTTTTTTCAAAATATTGAGGATCTGAACCAAAATGGGTTACAGAACCTTTTGTATAAATGTAAGCCTAAAAGGCATAGAGAGAGTTAGCTAGTTAGTTATTTATAAGATAGTGAGAGTTTAGAGATTAGATAGGGTTTGACTGTAAGCCTACGAGAAGGAAAGGGAAAAGGCCACTGATTAGAAAATCAGGCCAGAGAGAGAGATTCATTATGTAAATAATTGTTTATAAAGACAAAGAATTTGATTCCTGAGTTGTGTGGTGTGTATTGATTAATGGAATTATAAATTGTGTGTGAATTAGAGTAATTCTGCATAGTATATGTATGCAGGTGGAATTAAAGCAAATCACAGAGGTGGAGAATGAAGGATAGTGGTCTGATCATTTGAATCTGATTGAAGGATCAAAGTTGAAGTTCAAATGTGATAGTGTTTAAATAATATGTGGAACAAAGCTTAGGAAGCAGTCAAGCAGAAGAACAATCAAAGATCGAAATCAGTGAAAGGAATAATAAATCCTTGCTTCAACCTGGTTCTGTGGTTGAAGTCTTCAAGGCAAAGTATGGATTGATCGAGTGAAGAAAAGTCATTGAAAAGTCAAGTTGCACACAGAGGATCAATGACGTATAAAGAATTAAACAAAAAAGAACATGAACCATTGGATCAGTCGGATCAATGGACAGGGTTAATGGAAGATGAGCGGTGGAGATGTTATTGCAGGAGATTAAGTTAAGAAATGGAAAGATCACATCAAGGCACGTGTCAAAAGAAGGGTGGAAAACATGCAAAATAATGGAGCGATATTCATAGGTGGTAAGCAGTATCTTGCGCACCCTAAAAGATGTAAACAATATTCCTAAAATTCACGCGATTAACCTAAGCTGGTGACACGTAGCACATGATGGAAAGAGAAAACCACTTTTCTCACACGCTCTCGACCTGATATTAGTCGTGCAAGATTTCACGCAAGATTGCATGATAGAAATTGGATCAAACGGGATTGATCGACGATGAAAGATCGACTAAGCTAGTTGGTGAGCGGGTGACGCGATATCCCGTTGGATCGAACGGGACAGATCGACGGTGGAGATTTGAGGCACCCAAAAGTAAAACGTTGAAATAAATACGTTAGCTATGTGACACACAGTTGATAGTGATTGGTCAGGTTTGTTGTGGATCGAATAGTAAGAAAATCCACGGGTATAATCTGATTAACATGTGTTTAAATAGCTTCCGCTTAAGCATTTAATTAAGGAGTGTTAAACCAAAGATTATGGAAGGGTTTACAAGGTTTGGCTTAAAGGTTTATAAAGGTCCAGACTTTGGATAGTTAAATCTAATGTTTTCGCATAGAGTTTATTGAAGGAGCACTAAACCTTGACTTGTGAAGGTTTTACTAGGTAGGAATATTAAAATTCCTGAGACATAGTGTGACATGCAATTTTATTTGCATAATGTGGGTAGATGCGGCTTTTGCTGCGTCATTTTTGGTATCAGAGCTGAACAAGGAAATTCTGCGTGAAAAATTCTTTGAGAAACTTAGAAAAAAGTTATGTTTTGAAGGTGTGTATACAGGTGAATGGTGATGAAAGGAAGCAAGAGGAGATCAAATTTTAAATCTGAAAAACAATAGGCACACATAGATAAAGTGTAGCAGAATTTGTAGATGCAAAGAAATAGAGAACAATCCATTCGAAGTTTAGATGAATGGGAGAACAAGATCATGCTGAGATCTTGAAGGTGAGATGATATCTTTTCGTTTTAATTTGGTGTGAAGATTGTGGTTGTAGAATTCATGTTGTAGATAAAAGAAGGTATCCCAACAAAAGAAAAGAAGCAGTAATGAAGAAAGCTAGTAAGAATTTCTAAGTGAAAGAAGAGGTGGCCAGAACCTAGTATTTTGTTTGTGATTGAAATACAAGAGGACAATTGTGTTCTTAAAAGGTGTAGATGAGTTGAAGCCTAGAAGGAGTAGAGAGAAGTGCTCAAAGAGGTTCGAGAGAATAGAGAACTAAGTGCTTGCGAAAATACTAGGTACAGAGGAGAGCTTGGTGAGGTAAGTGGCAGTAGGGAGGACTTGTTGTTGCAGAGGCTTTAATACAACTCATAGTAAGTGAGTGAGGAGCTCATGAAGATAGAGGAGAAAATGACTACTAACAGTCATAGTAGAGGTTCTGAGGAAGACCACAATAGAAGAAAGGTGGATAAAGAGGATGCCAAGGAAAATGGCATACAAAGACAATTAAGTGAAGAAGAATATGAGAGGGAGAAGGCTGAGATTACAGTTCATCTTGAGTTATTGATTGAGATGTTGCAGATGAATAAAGAAGACCAGAGGAATGGTTATGTCATGAGGAAGAAAGTAAAGTGGCAGAGGATACAAGAGAAGAGAAATCAACAGGTGAATGTGCAGTTAGTAGAAGAGCTGATGAAGCTTGAAAAGGTAATGAATGATAAATTGAAGTTTGAAGAACTCAGAGAAGTTGAGTTGAGAATGGAAGTTTTCATTTGTGAAACAAAACAAGGTGAAGTTCTGGGTGTGGATGAAAACTAGAGATCTATGAAAGATCTTATGAACCATTGTGCAAATTCAAGGCAACAAGAAGTTTACTTTGTTTAAGAACGAATTATTGATGATTTTTTGAACTATTGGACAAATTCTTATCAGCAGGAGGATATGAAACCTTGTATATTTGAATCTAATAATTTTAATGTGATTACATTTTTTGTAGAAGATGAGCAGTCTTTTGAAGCTGTCAAAAGTATGGAAGAGTATCTTTCAGAAGATAAATACTCTGAAGTAAAGAAGGATGGAGAATGTCTCTTAAATGGGAAAAGCAGTGAATTATTGCAGCAGAAAGAATTTAGTAATACATTGATGTTTGAAGCTATTACAACAAAGGAACAATTTATTGTGAAAGAAGGAGATGAGATTTAGTCTGAAGAGCTGATATGTGAAGCAATAGTTGAGACTGTTGAACCTTGTAATTTTCAAACTAATAATTTGTGTATAAATGCAAGAATTATCAGTGGTGATGAAGTACTTATGAAGTTTCAAAGAGAAATTAAATTGCTAGAAAACTCAGAGTATGACAATATGATTAAAGAAGAAGGAGTTCACTACAGTGGACAAGAGCAGAGAGACATCATTGAAGCAGATGGTGTGGAAGAGAGACTTGCTGATAGTTTTGAGATTCCTTTGGAGAATTATTTGGAGAGGTTGAATCAACATATTGATGTTCTAATAAAAGAGAAGGAAAAATCAGAGCATCATACTGAGATGTTGCCAGAGAAAGAAGAGGCACTGAGGCCTTATGTTTTTTATTTTAATAATTGTTTTGTGAGTGCAGGTTTTGTTGCAGATGTTGGAGAAAATTTGGCACAGATGAGCAGCCAAGTAAAGATGGAAGAGGAAGATTCTGTGGAATTATTTAATCCATGGAACAAAGATATTATGTTGCTGGAAAGAATGCTAGAGAATCAGGATTTGATGCAGAAAGAGATAATCATGAAAGAGGAAGAGAAATCTCAATTTCAACATTAGGGAACAAAAGAACTTGAAGAAATGCAGAATGTGAAGATGCAAGAGCTAGTGGACAACAACAACAAACTGAAGCAAAGAGAAAGAGGTAGCAGTAAATGGCAGAGTATGTACCAGCCCAAGGATATGTTGGAGATAGAGATTGAAGAATTATGGAAATTAATGATGAAGCAGTCTAGATGGAGAAGATTGACAGCAACAGGAAAAGTGATCAATCATAATTTGAAACTAATTGACAAGGAGAGGAAGATGAAACAGAAGACAACAAACATATAGCAGCAACAAAGGAACAAAGTATTCATACAACTACAAACTAAAGTTTGGGACCGTGGAGGTTTTCTACCAACATATGAGAACACATGATCTGGAGATCATGAATGTCTTCAACCTTGGGAGTCTAATGCAGGAGCATCCGGCTCAGAAATATCATTGTATTTTAGTAGACATAGGGGGTCTTGTGTTTTAAGGAAGTTGGTTTCCTGAGTATTAAATTAATGTAATTATTAAGGTTTTTAAGTAAGTTTATGAGAGATATTTAGAATAGGAATTAATTAGATATTGTGAGGAATATTGTAAATGTTCTCAAATGTTGGAGAACATGAGAGATTTAGGCTAGTTCAGATCCCATCGGGATTGAGAGATTTGAAAATCAATTGTAAATCTTAGATTAGGAATTGATTTCATGATTTGTGGAACTAGAGAGGATCCTTAGGGATTATTTGAGTCAAAAGTGGACTTAGAGGATATTCAAGATTTAGTCCAAAAGATTGAGGATTTGAACCGAAATGGGTTACAAAACCTTTTGTATAAATGTAAGCCTAAAAGGCATAGAGGGAGTTAGCTAGTTAGTTAGTCAGTTAGTGAGAGTTTAGAGATTAGATAGGGTTTGACTATAAGCCTATGGGAAGGAAAGAGAAAAGGCCAATGATTAGAAAATCAGGCCAGAGAGAGAGAGAGAGAGATTCATTACGTAAATAATTGTTTATAAAGACAGAGAATTCGATTCCTGAGTTGTGTGGTGTGTATTGATTAATGGAACTATAAATTGTGTGTGAATTAGAGTAATTTTGCATAGTATATGTATGTAGGTGGAATTAAAGCAGATCACAGAGATGGAGAGTGAAGGATAGTGCTATGATCATTTGAATCTGATTGAAGGATCAAAATTGAAGTTTAGATGTGATAGCGTTTAAATAATACGTGGAACAAAGCTCACGAAGGAGTCAAGCGGAAGAACATTCAAAGATCGAAATCAATGAAAGGAATAAGAAATCCTTGCTTCAACCTGGTTTTGTGGTTGAAGTCTTCGAGGAAATGTATGGATTGATCGAGCGAATCAAAGTCATTGAACAGTCAAGTCACACATGGAAGATCAACAGTGTATAAAGAATTAAATAGCAAAGAACAGGAACTGTTGGATCAGTCAGATCAATGGACATGGTTAATGGAAGATGAGCGATAGAGATCTTATCGTAGGATATTAAGTTAAGAAATGGATGGATCACATCAAGGCATGTGTCAACAGAAGGGTGGAAACCGTGCAGAATAATGGAGTGGTCTTTGTAGGTGGTAAGCAGTATATCACACACCATAAAAGCTGTAAACAGTATTCCTAAAATTCACGCGATTAACCTAAGATGGTGATACGTAGCACATGATGGAAAGAGAAAACCACTTTTCTCGTGCGCTCTCGACTTGATATCAGTCGTGCAAGATTTCACGTGAGATTACATGATAGTCGTTGGATCGAACGAGATTGATCGAAGGTGAAAGATCGCCTAAGCTAGTTGGCGAGCGGGTGACACGATAGCCGTTGGATCGGATGGGACAGATCGACGGTGGAGATTTGAGGTGCACAAAAGTCAAACGTTGAATAAATACGTTAGCTACGCAACACGTGATTGATGGTGATTGGTCAGGTTTGTTGTGGATCGGACGGTAAGAAAATCCATGAGTATAATCTGATTAACATGTGTTTAAATAGCTTCCTCTTAAGCATTTAATTAAAGAGTGTTAAACCAAAGATTATGGAAGGGTTTACAAGGTTCCGCTCAAAGGTTTATAAAGGTCCATACTTTGGATAGTTAAATCAAATGTTTCCTCATAGAGTTTATTGAAGGAGCATTAAACCTTGACTTGTGAAGGTTTTACTAGGCATGAATATTAAAATTCCTGAGACATAGTGTGACATGCAATTTTATTTGCATAATGTGGGTAGATGCGGCTTTTCCTGCATTAGAATGAAAGCACATATTTCGAGAATACAAGAGTCATACAAGGATCTTTTCTTCAGATATTGGGATATTAGATTAACACAAACTGAAGAAGCAATCTACAGAGAAAGAGACCTAGTAGGTTAGGTTACCAAAACTGTTAGAGAAATTCTTTCAGATGCTAATATTATTACTGATTGCCCAGGAGAATGCCTTCCAAATACTCAAACACTCATAGAGTATTGGAATAAAAAATCTAAGGAAAAATAAGATAGCATCAAGAAATTATCTAAGTTAAATCTTGAAAATCACCAATTTTTTTTGGTAAAGCCCTATGGTCAATGGTTAGTTCTTCGCAGCCATGTTAATGCAACTAAATACATGCTCCCACCTCTTTCAAATGCCTTGTTTGTGGGATAGATGCAGGCCAGCTCATCCCTTAGAATTGATGCTGATGGAGGCTATTTACAGATCACAAGAGAAAATGGGAGAGAAGTCAACTTCCCATCTTTAGTTTCTTGTTAAAACTGAAGCTATTTTTGTGTTTATGTTTCTTATTTTAAGGAGTGTTTTTTTAACCTCCTCAGCAAAATATGCATTTTCTACTTTGATAATATAACTTTTATTTATAAATACCCTCTCATGTCTTTAGAGAAGGGGTTCATAATATTTGTGAGAAGATGCAATGAACTTGCATTTATGTACTTCTTTGATAATTTTAATAGAAAGGCTGGGCTAAAGACTGTCTTCTTCCATGAGCAGAGAACTAATATATGTGGTACTATTACATTTGTATTGATGCTATGTTTTATGTTTGAAAATCAATCAAATTTTATTACTATTTTGTTATATGCAATATCATAACTCAATTAAGCATTGTTTCACTATTGAAAAGTGTATTAATTGTTATCATTAGTTGTATGTATGAAATGGTATACTTTTTATGCGATGGGTGCTTAAAAATGAAATTGATTAACTATTTAATCAATTTAATTATCTTTAATTCGTTTTAACTCTTTTAAATGTTTGATGATCTATATTGTCTTTCATTTATAAAGAAATCTTTATAAAATCACATATGCAAAGTTAGTTATGTCCCAGGAATTAGATAGATAGATATAGATTTATTCATTTGCATTCGTATTTATTCTATCAAATTACTTTCACTCCATTTATATCACACCTCAAACACCATCATATATTTGAACGGGAAGTGGGTCCCTATGTCCCAAGTCAGAACCGCTATCCCAAATGGAAAAGGAACATTATTCAAGTTCTCAATTGGGTGGTCTCTTCGATGTCAAGGCAAGGACATTTCGAGCCTTCAATAGGTGGCAAGAAAAGTTGAAAGAAAATTTATGGCAACAAGGAAGTATACCACTCACAACTATAAAGATGGAAGTGTTGTCGCTCCTAGTCTTCCACAGCCTACAAGGTTGACACCACAACAATTGGAGGAAGAAAGAGAAAAATGGATTTGTTACAGTTGTGATAGAAAATACACTATAGGTCATAAGTGTGTCGAGAAGAATATATTCTACATAGATTGTGAAGAGGAGGAAGAAAAGGAACAACAAACATCAAAAGAGGAGGATATACACCAGGAACCAACCCTAGAAAAATAAGAAACGAATCTGACCATATCTTGTAATGCACTGGCAGGAATTACCACTCAAACTCTCAAAATAGAAGGATATATCAAGAAGAAAAAAGTAATAGTACCAATTGATTCGGGTAGCACCCATAATTTTATTCATTGTAAGATATCCAAGGAATTGAATTGCTTCCTATATCCAACACCAGAATGTCAAGTGATGGTTTGATCCAAACTTAAATAGGAACACAAAAAATTGCAGATATAATCACAAATATAGAGATGCAACAAAAATAACACTTCATTTCATTAATATCAAATACTAAAATATGCTTACAAATAGAATGGAAATAATACTAGCTTGGACAATGGTAGCTTATCTCTGAGAAGAGATGTGGCCACTACATGTCTCAGAAATGTGTTACAATGAGGCTTGAAGGCCTGTTATTATTTAGCAATAATGGAAACCCCTAAACATCCAAAAACCTAACCCTAGGAGATGAAGCGCCAAAACTATGGGGCCCATTTGGGTAAATTAGTACATCAACTTCACGGGTCGTAATTTTGGCACATGATCTCCATTTGACGTGCACAATACCTCATTAGAAAGATATATCAGAGGACTAAAATTTTTGAGCAATAATCCATATCTATCCCAGTTTTCCCAAAAAACATCGTTTAGGACCTTAAAATTGTTCCGAAAGTTCAGGACCTGAAAAATGCCAAAAATTGTAAACTGTTCTACAATTAAGGAAACTGAAAAACCGAAAGAGATAGTGGTGGGTTTCCAAGTGGAATAGGAGGGTCGCCACCAACATCCACCTGGATCAATCCCCCCCCCTTAGGAAGCAATGGTCCCCATTGCGTTGAGAGTCTCCACGAGACAAGGAAACTTCTGTTGAACTTGGTCCTTGGTGAGCCGCCTGCCTTGGTGCAGGAGTTGGCCATCTTTGACAGCCCGATATAGTTTAATCTTCTACTGGAAAGTATTCTTGATATGTGCATCCATATTCTGATCAGTTGTGGCTTGTTCCATGCAGTATGGTTTTAACTCTGTTGGTGTGAGTTGCTCTGCAATGTCTAATGTGTCCAGCAATGGTGGGAAGTATGGTTGAAGGTGATCCACATTGAACACTAGGTGAAAGCCAAGGAATGGGGGAATTTTGAGCTCAAAAGAATTGTCTCCCACAACCTTGGTAATGGTGTAAGGACCATATCAGAGTGGTTTGAGCTTCCGATGGGCTCTGGTAAGGCATTTTTTCTGCAAATGCAACCAAACGTTTTCTCCCACATGAAACTTGTGTGGCACCTGATGTTGATCATGTCACTACTTGTACTTGGAATTTGACTTCTCCAAGATGTCATGAACCTGCTGGTGGATGTGTTGGATGCATTCAATAAATCAAGTCACTTTATTAGCCTCGGAAAATACATGTTTGGATTTTGTCTGTGTAGTTGCATGAGGCATGACAACATCAATCAAACACAATGGTTGAAATTCTAGACCCACTTGAAAGGGGCTGCGACCAGTCAAGCTATGGAGAGCTCTGTTGTAACTATGTTGCACATAGGGAATACTCCCATCCCAAGTTCGTGGATGCTTGGAGTTGTACATGCAGAGTATGTGCACTATCATCCTATTGACGAACTTTATCTGGCCATCAGTGTGGGGATGGAAGGTAGTCGACTTGGTGAGCCTGGTGTCCAATATTGTCCAGAGACTTAACCAGAATGTGCTTAGGAACCTACTATCTCAATCTGATATAAAGGTATGCGGGATCCCAAAATTTACCCATACTCGTTCAAAGAAGAGTTTGGCAATGTCCTCTGTTGTCATACTCTTCTTGCAGGCCGCTAATATAGCCATCTTAGAAAATCTTTACACTACCACAAATACATAATCATTACCATGCTTGGTAGAAGGGAGGCTAGACATAGAGTCCATGGAGATGGATTCCCATGGTTGGCTGGGAGTAGGCAGAGGATTGTACAAGCCTTGCTTCTTGATGGTTGACTTGGCGATGACTCAGGCAGTGAAGGATCTGATATATTTCCCAATATCCAATCAGAGTTTGGGCCAATAAAATTACTTTTGTAGTACAACCACAAATTTATCCATAGCAAAATGTCATGCGACCCGATTGTAGTGCGCCTCCCAAAGTATCTTGGCACGCTCACTGGAAGGAACACAAAGGTGGCCCAGGTAGCATAATAATGCGTCTTGGAGGTGGAAATCAGGAACTTACTTTCCATCTACTAGCATCTGGTATATGGAGGTGAACTCTAGATCATTTTTGTATAGTTGAGACCATCCAGACATCTCGTTGCCATAAGGGTTGAGAACAAAAATCAGTGCTGCAACTAGGGGCTGGATGAGATAGTATGCAACATGATTGGTGCTTCCCTTTTTGTATTTAATGTTCAATTGGAATTGTTGCAGATATGTAGAAAATTTATGATGGCGATCATTCTGTAGCTTCTAGAAGAGGTTGGTGATCAGTGAGGATGACTTTCTCTTACCCCAGAATGTAATACTTCCATTTCTAGAAAGCCTGCGAGATGGAATACATCTCTTTATCATAGGTGGGGTACTTTCGAATTGTATCAGAAAGTGTCTCACTATGATAGGCCACTAGATGTTTGTGCTGGGTGAGGAAAACACCAATAGCATAGTTTGAGGTGTCTGTCTTGATTTTGAATGGCTGTTGTAGGTATTGTAGTGTGAGTACCGGTGGAGAGCAGGGGCGGTGCTTCAACTCAACGAACACCTTATGTTGGGAATTAGACTAGGAAAACTTTGCTTTCGCCCCACCCTTAGTAATCTGACTCAAAGGCCAAGTGATATGGGAGAATCCCAACATGAACCTTCGATAAAAATTTGCAAGGCCCAAAAAGCTACGAAGATTCATTAGAGTGGTCGGGGTTGGCCAATCCCGAATGAATTAGATCTTAGTTAGATCCACAAGCACGCCACGCTCATTTATGATGTAACCCAAATATTAGACCCAACTCATGCCAAAGGTGTATTTATCTAAGTTGGCACACAGTTTGTGCTGTTGAAGGGTTTGAAGGACCTGTCGAATGTGTTGCAAGTGTTCTTCCCAACTCTTGCTGAATATGAGGATGTCGTCCAAATAAACAACCATGAATGAGTTGGTGAAGGGCCACAAGATGTAATCCATTAGTCTCATAAAAATAGCAGTGGAATTTTTCAACCCGAAGGGCATAACCAACCATTCAAAAATTCCTTCCTTGGATTTGAAGGTGGTCTTCCATACATTTGTGGGCTCTACTAGAACCCGGTGATAGCGAGACTTCATATCAATCTTGTTGAAATACTTGGCCCACTTGAGTTGGTCTAGAAGGTCATCAATGCATGGGATTGGATACCTGTTCCTAACAATGATTTTGTTTAATGCCCGATAATCAATGCAAAGCGTCCAAGTCCCATCCTTCTTGTGTACAAGTACAATCAGGCTCCCACAAGGTGAGGAAATTGGTTAGACGTTCCCTTTTTGCAGCAAATCCTAGATTTGATGCTTGATCTCTTCATTTTCTAGAATGGAGCGATGATATATCGAATCGTTGGGTAGAGGTGCTCTGAGAGTTAGATCGATCGAATGCTTTACCTGATAGTGCAAGGATACCCCTATGGGTGAGGAGAAGATGTCCATGTGTTATTCCACGACCGTATCCACCTACTTCTGCTGCATGGAGGAACCCTTCTCGGGGGCCATGGATGTGGCTACAATCTTCCCAGTCTAGGAGGTGATCTTATTGCATTTCTTAGCGGGATCAAAGAGATGGCTGTCGGCTTAGTGGGTCCTGACCCAGGTTCAGAGTTAATTGCGCAAAAAATAACCCTACACTACTGGCCCTTTCGGCACCAACCCACGTAGCGCAGGCTGAAGTCTCACCCGAAGCAGTATAGGGGGATGTTTGAACCAAGTTTCTGCATCCAGAGATCAGTGTGATGTCTTTTATCACCCTAGATCTGACTTTGCACAGACCTATAAGCCCCTAAGTCTTGGTATTGAAACTTCAACTAATGAGCCTTAGACCTTCACAAAGCTCTACGATAGGGTTTTGCAGACCCTTAATAGATAAAACATCCACTTACGTGCACCATAAAACAACCCTAGATTTGAGTTCGCACAGATCTACTTAAGTATTTAATAAACACAACAACATGTATTATAAGCTTCACGTAAATACTTAACATACATTGCATACAGTTAGCAAGACTTATCCAACATAGTCACACATCAATATTTCATAAAGGCATTTATTCCATCACAGCATATATCGTAAACATAAATAACAGAAGTAAATAGATGAACACATGAATTTCTCCAATATTCTTCTTTATTGATATTCAATATGATGTTACAGACTCAAAACTGTCCTGCGCACTTAGCTGCAGGGGTCTGCACAGTCAACTGCGAAGCCTTTTCCCTTCTATCTATGACTCACTTTTTGTGCTAGCTTTTATTGACCCATTACATCCATCATCATCAGATTATTAATTACAGCCTTAGACTCTCTAAGACACCTCTATTTATACCTTTTCTTCATACAATCCCATGGTTGCGGACCATGGGTGGATCTCAAAAACGACTCAAATTTTCATAACCAAGGGGCTAAAATAGTTTTGACTTCTAACTATCTATGTTCTTTACATCCAAAAATTGCGTAGACTTTACATATTTTTACCAAAATTTACATTAAAACTTGGGTTTTTAACCCCAAAACTGACCCAGGGAACCCCATCCCAATAGGCCTCCAACACAAAGGTCGTGACTCACCCTCGAGTCACTCGAATGGCATGGTGATCTTGCTATGAAGATCTCCCAGATCTACCTGTATAACTGGAAGTTCAGCAGCGCTTTGTGTGGCTACCTGCTTAACCTCTTCGACGAGCTGCTCTATAGCTAGTCCTTCCAGGGCCAGCTTAATCTTTTGTTGTGTTTGCTGCAAGCCCATTAACTTCTCCTGAATGTTGGTTGTTACTTGGTAAGCTTTGTCTAACCAAGGTCCCAACTTGGCCTTAAGCACAACCTCCTTCTATTGGGATGCTTCTACTTGTGTGCGGAGCTGCTTCCCCTCCTACAACTTGGCGAGGTGTTGTGCTGGAGAAATTGAGTGCGCCGTCACTGAGACCTCATCATATTGCTTCTGCAGCTTGTGAACTTCTGTGTTCAGTATCTACAGTGTTGGGTCTTCCTATAGAGTAGTCACCAATTCCACTGCTTGTTCAAATAAGGCCGAGCAGTCAGTGACTGCGGCATCCACATTGGTCATTCCTTCTTTTATAGTAGCTCTGTGTTGCTCCCTGACCTCGGGTGGAGTCAAAGGCTGTGATTTGAGCTGTAGCTCCGTGATTTTGATGTTGAGTTCAAATTGAACTCTCCCAACCTCTGCCTTTGCCTCACAGATGCCTGCGGCTAATTTTTGGATCTTGGCCTCTGGTGGTGCATCATCAAGTATGTGCAACTCTGACACTGTTCTACACGCCTCTACTACCGCAGCCACCAACTTGGAGCTCTATGCCTAGATAGTATCTCTCTCCTTTAGGGCTTGTGTCTTTTTGGTGAAATTTTTTTCATTTTTCACCTATTACTCGCTAATTAAATTGAGGGTGTGCTACTCCCGAGATCTCAATTCCTCTGTTACTCTTGCCTGCAGCGCATGAAGAACTTCATTGGGGAGCGCTGCAATGTTTAGCGCGAGGTCCTTAAGGGTGCTTAAGATAATGCGGTCATCGGCTAACTCTGTGTGTAGGGACTCTTTTGGTAGAGCAACTGTTCGAAGGTCCACTGTCCTTACCAGTTATGTAGCTTGACTTGTTCCCGGTGCCAAGCTCATTTGTGCTGCGCTCGCTTTACCTACGCCCACCTGTATTTTTCTATTTTGGATCTGCAGCTCGCGCAAATCCTTCTGGACAATCCACAGTGTCTGCATGTACTACTTCTCGTACTGTTGTAGCAACTCAATTGTAGTATCCCTGACTTTGTCATCGATCTTATCGAGATTTCCCTCCTTCAAAGTTGTGGGATCCACTTGCGTTTTATCCTACTTCTTCTTCTTGCGGGAACCCTCCTGCTGCTGTTCTATGCGCTTCCTCAGTCAAAATGGGGTGCTCTGCCCCTCATCTCCTCCACCACCCTGTTAAAACCTTTGTCATGGGCGAAGGGGATTTACCGCTTCTCTGTGATTCGTGTTGTTCCTACTCAGCTTGCTCCTTGGTAGTGCACTCTTGTTCCATCTGTGCCTTCTTAGTGGCTTCCTTCTTCCGTTGGGCAGCCAACTTTTGCATGACCTATTTTGCTGCATCCTTCCTCTTTTCTCAGCTGAGCTTCCTGCACCGTTGTTGGTTCCTGCATCCAAATATGATGGGGCAAGCCAATCTGCTGGCCAACACTTGATCACCTCATGTATGTCGTGATGTGTAACCAAGTAGGGTAAATCATACCATTTCTTCTGTGGGTATTTTCGCACCTAAATGTAGACGTGGTGGAAGTCAGCTTTGAACACAGAATACGAAAAAAAAGTCTTGTACAAGGTCGGGGACAACCTTGGCCGTTGATTGATGGCCACGTGGAAGCTCATTTCCATCAATACCCAAAATATCTTTGTTTCTGTGACCCACACGGGGTCATTTGTGGCCTAGAGGGAGGTGAATTGCATGGCCTTTGACAATCCTTACTTCAATGGAGGAAACTCGCTATCCTCTGGTAGCTCCCATAAGACCAACACAATGGAGAGCAGTAACCACGCATAGTGGAAGGGCTTGCTGTCATCCTAGACCTCATGACAATTCGTGAGGAATTCATTGGATAGGTACGTTGACTAGTTAAACTGCATGCCCTTCGTGCGTTGTGCAGCTAACGATACCACAGGCACCAAAACCTCGTCTGCGCAAGACTTCCTCATAACCTTTCCAGCTAGTATTTGGGTGGCAATCTGTACCACGAGATCATTGATAGACGTGATGGAATAGCCACATGAATTTTTCACAAGCTCAAAATCCTTTTTCATTCTATCCACAAAATATTTTTCTCCTACCTTTCCACCAAACTCCTTGGCTGGATTCAAGCCTTCATGTGGCAGGTGTGTGATCCTGTGGATGAGCATGTCCGTGATGGGTATAGGTGCTCCTAGCCATAAGCACCCATCATGCATGAGAGTAAGTAATTTCCACACACAGGTGGTATTAATAGTAGTGCAGTGATAGTGGGGCACCCATAACAGGTTCAACATCCCAGAATTATCCACTTCGCGAATCCATTCCACCATCTCCAACTCGGTGACACCTGAATCCAGGTAGTAAACATACTTCATGTAATTTGTTGTTGCAAGGTGAGGGAACTGTTCATGGTCTTCTAGGTCCCAGTCTTCAATCTTCAGGAGGGGGATCCACGCGAGGCACGTACCTTCAAAGGGGACCTGCTCTAGCAGTAAGGGCATAGAGATGACAAATTTGCCAGAATCCAGGTCCTTAGTGACCTTTGTCTTCCCTTTTTGTGGAGGATTATATTTAGGAAACTTGGTGAGGGGCTCCACGCCCTCAACGTCTATGTCCTCGATGCCTTGTTCAACCTCCAAATCCACAACCTTCTCAGGTTTCTTATCTTTCTTCTGCTTTTGAGTTGCATAATGTTTTCTAAGGGATTCGTAGATGGGCACCGACTTCTTCTGCTTATCCTTCTCTGAATTCTAGGTTTCTCTAATAGGCGTAGGCTTTGGCCTAGGCGACCTCAGTGCCGTAGGCACAAGAGCCGAAGCTTCCATGATCACCACCTTTGGAGTAGCTCCTACTGAGGCAATATCTCCCCCAGTGCTCACAGTCTCAGCAGGGCTCGGACCTAACATGGCTTCAAGGATAAATTTTTGGTTTAATTCCGAAAATTTGGCAAAAGCTGGGCTCGTGACCAAATCCTCAAAGAATTAGTGGTTCATAAGCAATAGACAACACAACTCACAAACTCTAAGAGTGCAAAGTATTCTTTGTTGGATTAGAACGCATAATTTATAGGAGTTTTTGAATTCAAATCCGACAGTTCCCCCCAAAATTCGATCATTAACGCTATTTTGGTGGTAGATCTTCAAATATTTTGGCCTTAAATGCTACCAACCCACTCTCAACCGTCTTATGGTTTTCAAATCATGAAGAGTGACTCCAACGGTCACTTTCCTACTGTGCTGCACGACATCTCCCTTCATAGCGCAACTCCCTTCGCGTAGTTTCTTATACTGTAACTTCACCATTTTCCATGCTGCCCATCTGCTACAGAGTCCCCCCAGCTTGGCAGTGTAGTTTATAGTCCCACGCTCCCTTACAACTGTTTGGAGCACTAAGACTATCCTACCATCATATAGTCATTGAGCCGGATCCCCTGTATATGGCTTCATTCGGCTACCATTCACCCTTTCCAGAAAAGGTTCTTCGTTCAGGTTCACGAGTTGAATTGTGCCTTCATCTGTAATCTCTTTGATAACATAGGGCCCAAGCCAGTGCATCTAAAATTTCCCTGGAAAATTAGTGAACTTGCTATCATACAATAAGACCAAATCATTTACCTTGAATGTGCACAGCTTGATGTGTCGATCGTGCCATGTTTTTTCACGCTCCTTTTGTACTTGCTGATGGAATCTAGCCATGAATATGTCTTCTTAAATCTCCATCAGCTACATGAGCCATTCTTCCAAGGCTTCGCGATCTTCCATACCTGTGAAAGCTGCTATGCGTAGACTAGGCACAATATATTCCATAGGCATCACAACTTCTACACCATAGACCAATATAAAAGGTGTCTGACCTGTCATCTTTTTGCAAGTAGTCCTATACGCCCATAGCACTTCAAGTACGCGCACTGATCTAAAATGGGGCACTAAAGGCTTCTTGTCAACTTTGTTGGGTGTGGAGCATGATTATTTATAGGTCTTTGTTTTAGCTGGATGTATACCCCAGGTAGTTTGTACACCCCTCCATGCGGGGGGGACTTGTCCCCCCCCGCGGGGGTTTGGGGGGGGCCCATCCCCCCCGGCTAGGGGGTCCGGGGGCCAGTGGTCCCATGGCGGGGGTTTCGGGGGCAGTGCCCCTGAAGCTAAAAATAGATGTAAAATTTCCTTGTAAAACTATAGTAATTTCTAGTTAATATGGGCCGTTCATTAGGCAGATGATCTGACGGTAGAAATTATGTTTAGTTTAGGGTTTTTTTCCCTAGAAGGCAACCCCTCTCTTTGTATGAGGGCATTGTATTGAGGCTTTGTAATAGATGTGTATTCTCCGAGCGAGAAACAGAGAGGTGAGAATGTGAGATAAAACAAATGATATTACAGCAGATCTTCTGTAGGTTGTGTCTGTTCATTTTGTTGGATAATAGAAAGGAAGGACTGGCTGTTTGGGGTGGACGTAGCCTAAATTAGGTGAACCACGTATATCTGTGTCTCTCTAGTTTTATGTGTTTTCTGTGTTTATGTTTATGCAATATTCTATGTGTTCCATTGCTCTATAATATATAATTCTCTAACAACTGGTATCAGAGCCGAAGGTCTATTTGGCTGATAAACTCGCAGGAAAGAAGGGTTCCTTGTTCGAGTGGGAGCAATGGTGGAAGATGGTAAATTTAGGGTCGAGAAATTTAACGGCCAAAACTTCTCGCTATGGAAGATACAGATGGAAGATTATTTGTATTAGAAATATCTATACCTACCATTGGGCGGAAAAATAAAGATGCTGATGGGTATGACAGATGAAGAATGGAACCTTCTCGATAGAAAGGCACTCGGAACAGTACGGTTGTGCCTCGTAGCATCGGTTTCCTTCAACATTTCGAAGGAAACAACAATATAGGGTTTGATTAAGGCGTTGGCGAAACTATATGAAAAACCCTCGGCCTCAAACAAGGTATTTCTTATGAAACGATTATTTAATACGAAGATGTCGGAAGGTGGATCTATTGCAGACCATTTAAATGATTTTAATACTGTTACAAGTCAGTTAAGTTCTATAGGGGTAAACTTTGATGATGAAGTTAGAGCTCTGTTATTCTTGTTCTCATTGCCATAAAGTTGGAATGGTTTAGTAATGGCCATTAGTAACTCTATTTCTGGATCTAGTAATTTAAAGTTTGATGATGTTGTCGGTGCTATCCTTAGTGAGGAAATGCGACGGAAAAGTTCTGGTGAGACATCGGGTAATGCTTTAAGTGTAGAGTCTAGGGGAAGAAAAATGGAAAGAGGAAAGAGCTCAGGATATCGCAGTAAATCAAGGAAAGGCAGATCCAAGTCCAGATCAGGGATAGTGTGCTGGAAATGCGGAAAGAAAGGACACCTAAAGAAAGACTGTAGATCTCGGAAGGGAAAAGAAGGAGATGCACAACAAGAAAACAATCATGAAGCAAATGTGACAGGTGAGGTGTTACAAGATGCTTTGATTCTTTCTTTTGAAAATATTACTAATTCCTGGGTGGTAGATTCAGGGGCCTCATTCCATGCCACACTTGATAAGAAATATTTTCATGACTATGTTCAAGGAGATTTTGGACAAGTCCGTTTGGGTGATGATAAACCCTGTAAAATTGTTGAAATGGGTAAGGTTCTTGTAAAATAGTAGAATGGAAACCAATGGCTACCAAAGGAGGTAAGGCATGTTCCAGATCTGAAGAAAAATATGATTTCAACAGGGCAGTTAGGCGGTGAAGGTTGTGTGACAACTTTCACAGATAAAGCTTGGAAGGTCACCAAAGGAGCCCTGGTAATAGCAAAAGGCGAAAAGGTTGGTACATTGTATTTATGCAATGGTCTTTCTAACTCTGTTAATGATTTAACTTCCAAAGGAGCAGATGCAACATTATGGCATCATAGGCTCGGACACATGAGTGAGAAGGGGATGAAGATTCTTCACTCAAGGAATTTGTTGCCAGGTTTGAAGAATGTTGATTTGGACTTCTTTGAGAATTGCATTTATGGAAAATAGAAGAGAGTTAGATTTCTTAGAGTTGGGAAAGAAAAGAAGAGCAAAAAATTAGAGCTTGTGCATACAGATGTATGGGGACCTGCTCAGGTATCATCTCTCGATGGCTCTTGTTATTATGTTACTTTTATTGATGATGCAACTAGAAAAACTTGTATTTATTGTATTGAGAATAAATCTGATGTATTTGATACTTTCAAGAAATGGAAAGCTTTGGTTGAGATTGAGACAGGAAAGAAATTGAAGTGTCTCAGATCAGACAATGGAGGTGAATTTTGCAGCAAAGAGTTTGATAGGTACTGTTCAGAGCATGGAATTCACAAAGAGAAGAAAGTTCCAAGAACACCACAAGAAAATGGTGTGTCAGAAAGGATGAACAGAACAATTATGGAGCGTGCAAGGTGCATGAGATTGCATGCAGGATTACCTTTACAATTTTGGGAAGATGCTCTAGATACTGTTGTTTATCTAATAAACAGAGGGCCTTCAAGTTCCTTGGATGGTGGTTTTCCAGAGGAAGCATGGACAGGTAAAAAGGTTAACTACTCTTTTTAAAGCCTTTTGGTTGTGAGGCCTTTGTCGATATTAATAAAGAAAATAGAACAAAGCTTGAGGAAAAATGAAAGAAATGTACCTTTATTGGATATGGTGTTAATGATTTTGGTTATCGTTTATATGATTATGAAAATCACAAAATCATTAGGAGCAGAGATGTAATATTCAATGAAAAGGTCTTGTATAAGAATCAGTTGTAGGAAAAGAAACAGGAAAAAGAAAACAAGGAATACACAGTTCTTGATGAGATCACTAAAAAAGTAAAGGTGCCTGAAAATAATAATAATCAACAACCTCAACAACAACAACCACCACAATAGCAACAGCACCCCAAACACTTGAAAGTGGTGTTA
Source organism: Pinus tabuliformis (assembly GCA_031772625.1). Taxonomy (NCBI): domain Eukaryota; kingdom Viridiplantae; phylum Streptophyta; class Pinopsida; order Pinales; family Pinaceae; genus Pinus; species Pinus tabuliformis. Next base: position 1,145,496,620 of record CM062811.1, on the reverse strand, counting down.
GAAGATCTACCAGGATAAGTATACCCCCTGAACGATACTCTCATTCATTATATTATTTATTGTTGACTGATTCTGGTGAACCCGAATTTTATGAAGAAGCAATGCAGGTTGAAAGCAAGAAGAAGTGGGAGGTATCCATGGAAGAAGAGATGGACTTCTTAATGCATAACCAAACTTGGGACTTAGTCAGGTTACCTGTAGGAAAAACTACATTGAAGAATAAATGGGTTTACACGCTGAAGGAAGAAGATGGAGGAAAACAAAGGTATAAAGCTAGACTTGTGGTGAAGGGGTTTGCACAGAAGAAAGGTATTGATTTTGATGAAATATTTTCTCTTGTTGTTAAAATGACTTCAATCAGAACTATTTTAAGTCTAGTAGTAGTTGAAAATTTGCATCTTCAGCAGTTAGATGTAAAGACAACCATTCTCCATGGGGATTTGGAGGAAGAGATATATGTGCAGCAACCACAAGGATATGAGGTAAAAGGGAAGGAAAAACTAGTGTGTAGGTTGAAGAAGAGCTTGTATGGCTTAAAACAGGCTCCAAGGCAGTGGTATCTAAAATTTGACAAGTTTATGTCTAAACAAGGTTATACTAGATGTCACTCTGATCATTGTGTTTATCTGAAAAAGCAAAATGATGGCAGCTATATTATATTGTTATTGTATGTAGATGACATGCTTGTTGTAGGGTCTAACATGCAAGAAATAAATGTGCTCAAAAGAAAATTGGAAAATTCATTTGCAATGAAGGATTTGGGCGCTGCAAAACAAATCCTTGGTATGAGAATAACTAGAGACAGGAAAAATCGCAAATTAACATTGTCTCAGAATGAGTACATACAAAAGGTGTTGAAAATATTTAATATGCACAATGCAAAACCAGTTAGTACACCTTTTGCTAGCCATTTCAAACTTAGTAAGGAAATGTTCCCAAAGACCCAAGAAGACATGGATTATATGTCTAAAGTTCCATATGCATCAGCAGTTAGAAGCTTAATGTATGCAATGGTTTGCACAAGGCCTGATATTGCACATGCAATGGGAGTTGTAAGCAGGGACATGAAAAATCCAGGAAAGGAACATTGGATGGCAGTGAAATGGATTCTCAGATATTTGAAAGGTACCACAAATCAAGCATTATGCTTTGGTGGTTCAAACATTTCTCTACAGGGATATGTTGATGTAGATATGGAAGGTGACAGAGATAACAGGAGGAGCACTACAGGATATGTATTTATTGTAGGTGGAATAACTATCAGTTGGGTTTCAAAAATCCAAAGTGTTGTTGCACTTTCAACAACAGAAGCAGAGTATGTTGCTGCTACAGAGGCTAGTAAAGAAATGATTTGGTTACAAAGGTTTATGGGTGAATTTGGTAAGGAGCATGATATGGGCACGTTATATAGTGATAGCCAAAGTGACATTCATGTTGCAAAGAACTTAGCATTTCCTTCCAAGACTAAACACATACAGCTCAAGTACCATTTCATACGATCAGTGTTGGAAGATGGAGAGTTGAAGCTGGAAAAGATACACACTAGCCAGAATCCTGCAGATATGCTAACAATAGTTGTGACCAAGGAGAAACTAAGAATATGCTCACTTTCAATTGGTCTTTAAGGATGACGATGAAGATGAGAAACAACCAGGTCCAAAGAGGAGTCATTGTCCAGCAAATGAAGTAGTGGTGGAGTTGCTACAATCATTCTCCAAGTGGGAGATTGTTGGGTGTGGAGCATGATTATTTAGAGGTCTTTGTTTTAGCCGGATGTATACCCCAGGTAGTTTGTACACCCCTCCATGCGGGGGCGTGTGGGGGGGACTTTTCCCCCCCCATTGGGGTTTGGGGGGGCCCATCGCCCCCGACTGGGGGGTCTGGGGGCCAGCAGTCCCCCAGCGGGGGTTTCGGGGGCGCTAAAAACATATGTAAAATTGCCTTATAAAAGTATAGTAATTTCTAGTCAATCTGGGCTGTTCATTAGGTAGATGATCTGATGGTAGAACTTATGTTTAGTTTAGGGTTTTTTGCCCTAGAAGGCAACCCCTCTCTTTGTATGAGGGCATTGTATTGAGGCTGTGTAATAGATGTGTATTCTCCGAGCGAGAAATAGAGAGGTGAGACTGTGAGAGGAAACATAGGATATTACAACGGATCTGCTATAGGTTATGTCTCTTCATTTTTCTAGATAATAGAAAGGAATGACTGGCTGTTCAAGGTGGACATAACCCAAACTGGGTGAACCACGTATATCTGTGTCTCTATGGTTTTATGTGTTTTCTGTGTTTATATTTATGCAATATTCTATGTGTTCCATTGCTCTGTAATATATAATTTTCTAACAAACTTACAAGAACCTCTCCCACTCCAAAGCTTAAACAATTTCCAAGATTTATGCTTATGATTGATAACTGCAGAATTAAAAGTGCTTGAAAGAGGTGTATGCTTGTGTTTTTTTTTAGATTGTTTATGTGCTTTTTGTTCTTTGCTTATGCTGATATTTAAATACATGCAAAAGTATATAATGCAGCAAATAAGCAAACACAAAAGACAACAATGTAATATGGAGTTCACCCTAATATCTTGGGCTATGTCTCCTTGAGCTCTAATCAACTTGACTAGGCTTTTTGGGATTATGGTAATGCTTCTTTTACAAGTTCCACACTTAACTCCATTGGTTTACAACTACACCTATGGGTTTAGAATACCATCTTATCCCGCTGGCTGTCCATACTCTGCAGACAGATCGAGGCTTCTCTAGACTAGATTCCTTCAATTAGTGCTCCATGCTATCTTGAGCCCCTGGCTTGTACCAACTCCCTCAGAATTCTTTTACTGTCTTTGGAATTCCTTCTTCTATCTTTAGCACTCTTCAGACACCAACAACATCTTGATCATTTGATCTCTTTGCTGTTCTGAACTTCATTACAACCTCATGGCTCTTAGAAGTCTGCATTGAGCTCTTTGGCTCTGAGGCTCTACCTCCAACCTCTGGTGACTATGCCTCTGTCAAGCCTCCAACCTTTGGTGGCTCTTTCACTGTCCTCTCAACCTCTGGTGGCACTCTGCAAATCTACGGCTCTCTGACCTTCTGCACTCTGCAACTCTGCTGCACTCAGCTCTCTAGGAAATCACCCCTTTGCCATCGCCCCAACCTCTAGTGGCTTCTCTGGCTTTCTTTGGAACTGCGGCTCTATGGCTCTGTGGCTCTCAGCTTTATCAGCTCTCTGCTCCGTGGCCCTTTTTCTCAGCTATGAGCTCCCTGAAGGGAAAACTCCTAAAGGGAGTCTTACTTCTCTGCTACTACATGTTTGTGAGTCCCCCTGTGAGAGTCATACTCTTTGGATTTTGACAAATCCTCTAACTTTTCGGTTCCCCCAACCATTCCTCTATCTCTCATATTGAGGAATCATTCCTTCGGGGCTCTGCGTCTCTTCGACTGCCCTCTGGGTCACTGGCTCTGTGGCTCTGCATCTGGTCCTCTCGCTCTCTGGTTCTATGGCTCTATGCCTGGCCCTCTGGCTCAATGGCTCTGTGCATTACATAATGCATTCCTATTATAGAAACACCCACTCATAGCATGGCATAGGTGTGATGGCTGTTTCCAAATGGAAATGAACCCGTGGCCTCTTTCCAGAATGAAATCCACGAAATAACACATTCGGGTTCGCAACGGCAATACACATGGAAACTCACGAAAAAAACATCATGAGCCTTTAACCTGGACTTCAAATAATATGTAGCTACATTTATAAACCCTTCAGGTCCATCCCTTTATCGCAATATCGCAATCGCATTGTGTAGGCCAAAAACCCAAATACACGGAAAATACAAAGAAAATTCGCAAATCTAGATTTCAAATATTATGAAATCGTGTCCATAACCTTATCAGGTCTAGCCTTTATCGCATGTCGCAATTGCACGTTGCATTAGCATGGTTCGTTTGTGCTGATCATGATTGCATATCGCAATCTCATGTCACAAGTCGTAATGGCCCTTATATCGGGGATTCGCCGATCGCCGATCGCTCTATCGATGTTATCACTATCGGTCCATCGCATCGGCATATCACTTCGGCATATGTCGCATGTAATGGCCCCCTTGGTATTTGCGCGACCCGATCGTCGATCGCCGATATCGCAATCGCTAATCGCACATGTAAACGGCTCGGGGTTCCAATATCGCATGACGCCTTCCTCCGATGCGATATGTTGGAGATCGCTAATCGGGGAGTCCTTCTACCTTTGCTTAAGTCCTCCCTTTGAACCTTTCTGATGCAATTTTCTTTAAGAAACACATATTCTCCATTAAGTCCCATTTATAAGAAATTGCCTCCTTTTCAAAGGACAATGGGCAAATTTCTTTTTACAATAACTTCTTCATCCGAAGTCCATTTTAGCCCATTCAAATTGTGTTAGATTTAGAATGAAGAGATCTATGCAATGAGACTATTTTCAAAGTCATCTAATGACTTTCATTTCTCCTCTATGAGGAAAATTCATAGACTTAGAAGTCTATGTTAGATCCATTTTGGATCACGCCTTCCCACTAAAAGGCTTTTGGACTCCAAAAGGCTGATATGATCTGAACAGTAAATGAGAGTACCTCACCTCTTCTTTCAGCCTCCATACACTTGCCTTGCATAGTGCCTCTAAACCAAAACCTTTGAACAATGCCTTCCTGGATGTGCTAGTCCTCCTGGGAAGAACTGTCTTCCTCCTTGACTTCTTGCAGAACTCCTACTGAGAAGGTTACAGAAGGTAGTTTGAACTTCTCTTCCTTGATCATTGATCCAAGGTGGCTCAAAAAAATGTGAAGTTACATCTGCTTCACAAAATTTTCATTTGTACCTATTTGACATACTGTCAACAACAATTGTTAACAACAATAGGATTATAGACAACAACTGGATGGCCTAAACTCTTGCTTCAAAAAAAGAAACAGATTTCACATCTTGTGAACACCTCCATGTATTTACATCTGCATAAAATGATTGACTAGATAACAAGGCAACAAAACATGCCTTTAAGACAATTGACCCTTCAATTCAAGCATGTAGAAAAATAACTATAGGATTCTTTTTCAAAGATGAAACACTTCATCATTATCTCCATCTTGGAGACCAAATCAACCTTTTCTATGTCAATATTACATGCATGTTTAAAAACAAAGCAATCAACCCTTCAAGTTAATCACAAATACATGTTCAAATACAAGGAAATCATCAACATCCTTGTGTTCATGCATATCATGATTATGCATGCATTTCATCCTTCAACTTTCACTTAAGTACACTGTACTTTCGAAGATGAAATGAACATAACGTTGCAGCAATAAAGTGAGTCTGCCTACACAACTTTTGCATTCACCTTCTTGGTAAAACCCTGCAACTTGCACCTCATTAACAAAGAAATGCAAATAGATGTGATATATTTCTTTTCACATCAAAAGATATTCAACTTTAATTAGATAAGAATTCTAACCATTTCTTACCAATCCATTTCAAAGGTCCTTCCTTTATCTGCACATCAACAACAACATGTGAATCATCTTGAAACACATAATTTATGGAATCTTTCTTTCCATTCCTGCCATTTTCTCTCTCCACCTTCTTCAAGTTTCGTGGAAGCATTGTTGGATTCAAAGTCCAACATTTTGCAGCAATATGTCCTTGCTTATGGCAGTAAGTGCAACACATGTGCATCCTCTTGACAACATGATTTGCCTTGTCCAATGGACCTTTGGCTTCTTGCTTCCTTTCCTTCAAAAGTTTCCTGTATGTGGCCATTCTCTTCCAACATCTAGAAACATTATGGTTATCTCAACCACAAAAGGAACATGCAATTCTTTTCCAATGCTTATATGGAAATTTATCATGCTTAACATAATCAAAAGGAATATGATTAGAACCAGATTTATACCTTTCTCTTTCACCTTTATTGCCTTCATGAGGAGGTGAATTGAATGAAGAAGTAGCTCCCTTTGGAACACCATCAACCTCTTCAATGGTTTCAGAGTTTCCACAACTCTCTGGTTCAAGTGTATGCTTATGAACACCTTCTTCCTGAAAATGATGTTTCAAGCTATTATATTCCCTATGAATACAATCTTTACACTTTTGAGGTAGAAGACCTGAAATGAAACTCCTTCTTGGAACTGTTTCAATTATCTTCATGGCAGATTTGGAATTTTCTCCATAAGACTGTCCATAGCCAAGACCCAGATACTTAGGCCTTTCCTCAACTATTATTGGCTCAACAATACCTTGTGCATGTGTTCCCAAGCCTTTTCCTTCATAGCCCATCTTGGACATTAACTTGGAGCCTATGCCTTTGGTATGTTTTTCAAAAGAACCAACATAAACATTCTTAGAAGAATTTGAAGACAAAAAGGAATTGTTTACCTCTTCTTCAAGCTGATACTTGACCAAGGCTTCTTTGGCAACAAGGAGTTGTGTCTCCAACTCATGCATCCTTTTCAGGTTCATATTTACAATATGAAGTTGCCTCTCCATTTCCTGCAATTTGTCAGAAAGCAACTGCTTCTCTTCCTTCATGGAATTCAACTGCTCTATAATTGTGATGCTCCTTCTTCCATCATCATACATTTCTCTCACCATATCCATCATGATGAACAAGTATTGCTTCTTGTCTTCATCAAAGACTCTTGTGAAAAAAGAAGAATTTGAGGACTCACTTGTAGAAGTTGTCATTATCAGAATGAACAAAAGAACTTCAAACAAGATTATCAAAGAGCTTATTCAAGCAACCTTTTGCAACAAACCTCTTGTGCTTCAAGGATTTCTTTGAGGTCCTTTGGGATAAGAAGAATTCCTTCAACCCTTCTTGTCCTCTCCTGGACTTAGCTAACAACAAATTTCCCTAAACCTTTGCAACGCAAACAACAGTCAGTTTACAAACAATAAAGCAGAAGAATTTGACTATTTGAACACCTTTCAAGTCAAACAAGCATATGGATTGCTCTGTCAATCAAGCATTCTAATCTGATACCACTTGGATCATGATACAACCTGCTCTGGTATAACTTAGTCTGATATAACCAGTTCTAATATCACCTTCTTTGAAGGTGGGGTTAATCAACTTGATGCTCTGATACCACCTGATCTGAAATGGGGCACTAAAGGCTTCTTATCAACTTACAAGAACCTCTCCCACTCCAAAGCTTAAACAATTTCCAAGATCTATGCTTATGATTGATAAATGCAGAATTAAAAGTGCTTGAAAGAGGTGAATGCTTGTGTTTGTTTTTAGACTATTTATGTGCTTTGTGTTCTTTTCTTATGTTGATATTTAAATACATGCAACAGTAAATAATGCAGCAAATAAGCAAACACAAAAGACAACAATGTAATATGGAGTTCACCCTGATATCTTGGGCTACATCTCCTTGAGCTCTAATCAACTCGACTAGGCTCTTTGGGATTATGGTAATGCTTCTTGTACAAGTTCCACACTTAACTCCATTGGTTTACAACTGCACCTATGGGTTTAGAATATCATCTTATCCCACTGGCTGTACATACTCTACAGATAGATCTAGCCTTCTCTGGACAAGATTCCTTCAATTAGCGCTCCAGGCTATCTTGAGCTCCTGGCTTGCACCAACTCCCTCAAAATTATTTTACTGTCTCTGGAATTCCTTCTTCTGTCTTCAACACATGTCAGACACCAGCAACAACTTGATCATTTGATCTCTTTGCTATTCTGAACTTCATTACAGCCTCATGGCACTTAGAAGTCTGCTTTAAGATGTTTGGCTCCGAGGCTTTGCCTCCAACCTCTGGTGACTATGCCTCTGTCAAGCCTCCAAACTCTTGTGGCTCTTTCGCTGTCCTCCCAACCTCTGATGGCACTCTGCGAATCTACAGCTCTCTGGCCTTCTGCGCTCTGCAACTATGCTATGCTCAACTCTCTGGGAAATCACCCCTTTGCCATTGCTCCAACCTCTGGTGGCTTCTCTGAAACTGCGGCTCTATAGCTCTGTGGCTCTCGACTCTCTCAGCTCTCTGCTGTGAGCTCCCTAAAGGGAAAACTCCTTAAGGGAGACTTACTTTTCTGCTGCTACATGTTTGTGAGCCCCCTTGTGAGAGTCATACTCTCTAGCTTTTGAGGAATCCTCTGACTCTGTGGTTCTCCCAGCCGTTCCTCTGTCTCTCATCATGAGGAATCATTCCTTTGCGGCTTTGTGTCTCTTCGACTGGCCCTCTGGCTCACTCGCTCTGTGGCTCTGCGTCTGGCTCTATGGCTCTGCACCTGGCCCTCTGGCTCACTAACTCTATGGCTCTGTGCGTTACATAACGCATTCCTATTACAGAAATACCCACCCATAGCATGACACAGGTGTGATGGATGTTTCCAAATGGAAATGAACCGACGACCTCTTTCCAAAACGAAATCCACGAAATAACACATTTGGGTTCGTAACGGAAATACACAGGAAAGCTCATGAAAAACACATCATGAACCTTTAACCTGGACTTCAAATAATATGTAGCTGCATTCGTAAACCCTTCAAGTCCGTCCCTTTATTGCAATATCGCAATCGCATTGTGTAGGCCAAAAACCCAAATACATGGAAAGTACAAAGAAAATCCGCAAATCCGGATTTTAAATATTATGAAATCGCGTCCATAACCTTATCGGGTCCAACCTTTATCACATGTCGCAATCGCACATTGCATTAGCATGGCTCATTTGTGCCGATTGTCTATTTCTGATCATCGATTGCATATCACAATCGCATGTCGCAAGTTGCAATGACTCTTATATCAGGGATTCACCAATCGCTCTATCGATGCTATCGCTATCGGCCCATCACATTGGCGTATCACTTAGGTGTATGTCGCATGTAATGGCCCCCTTGGTATTTGCATGACCCAATCACCGATCACCGATATCGAAATTACTAATCACACATGTAAACAGCGTGGGGTTTTGATATCGCATTACGCCTTCCTTTGATGTGATATGTCGGAGATCGCTAATCGGGGAGTCCTTCCGCTTTTGCTTAAGTCCTCCCTTTGAACCTTTCTGATGCGATTTTCTTTAAGAAACGCATGTTCTCCATTAAGTCCCATTTATAAGAAATTGCCTCCTTTTCAAAGGACAATGGGAAAATTTGTTTTTACAATAACTTCTTCATCCGAAGTCCATTTTAGCCCATTCAAATTGCGTTAGATTTATAATGAAGAGATCTATGCAATGAGACTATTTTCAAAATCATCCAATGAGTTTCATTTCTCCTATGTGAATAAAATTCATAGACTTAGAAGTTTATGTTAGATCCATTTTGGATCACCCACATCCCAGTCATTCCGTTATGCATTGCAAATCTTCGTCAGCGCATTCTCCAAGATCTTATTAAAGGCCTCAATTATTCCATTAGCTTGAGGATGATATGGTGTTCTCTTCTGATGATAAACCTGGAACTCTTCAATTAATGCGCTGATTGTTTCATTTAGGAAGTGCGTACCCCGATCACTCATCAACACTTTTGGGCAACTAAATCTGGTCAACACATACTCAAACAAGAAATTTACGGCTATAGCCCATGTACAATCATTTATCGACTATGCCTTTATTAAATAGAATTTTGTCACTGTCCCTGTACTCCCCATTTCTTGATCCTGGAAGACCTCTACAGTGAACCCTGCATGCTTTGCCTTCATGAAGAAACTCCCATTATGTCCCTCTTCATGAGCAGATTATTTCCCTTTTGCACCATTTTCCCTAAAACTTCTATTTTTCCTAGTTACAAGACCGACACTAATGGCCTTTGTCTCCCTTGCGCCAATGTGCAGAGATTAGCACTACTCCTTGCATTGATTGGAGTCACTGAGCTGTGTTTTAGTCATGCTGATCCTATTATGGAAAGTTTTTTAAATTAGAGCCAAAGCTTCTACCTCTAGAAGCTCTGTAACGAAAGTCTGGTAAATGGTTTGGCCAGATGGTGTCGAGGATGACAGTTCGGGCTCCTTTCCCCTATAATGATGGAACTACGTCAAGGGATAAGCCCTACTCCCATGAGAATATGATCCATCTCACATCCATATTTCCTATATAAACCTCACTTCTTCCCAAGCACAAGCTAGTTTTTGGCTGAGTGTGAGTGTTATAGTTGCAAAGTGTTGATACTATTTTGGAGTAGACAAGCAAGCTATTACTAGTTGTAGCTATCTAGTTGTGTGAGGGAGAAGTGTGTTTGGTTTGGAGTGAAGCCTAAAGTGAATAGCCTTTAAATTTTTGTTGTTTGAAGTCATCATGGAATGCTAGCAGAAGTGTGTGGGAACCTAGTCTTGTCAGAGGAAGACTGCATTGTCAAGACGAATGGTTGTAATCTCTCTTTGATATTAATATATGCAACTATCGATTGATTTCCTACATGTTTTGTAATATTACATATCCATGTCTTAAAGCTTGTTGACTCGTTAAGTAGGTTGAATTGCAATTTGTCTATTATTATGTTTGTGTGCTGTTGGTGTTTACTTGTTTCAGGAGCTTGAAGAAGGAAGCGAGAGATTGCTGGAGTGAGCAAGCAAGGACATCATCAAGGAGGATAAGCGACGAAGAGGTAGGCCCTCTTGATTGATTCTAACCTAAGGAATTCTTCAATAGAATGTATCTTTTGTGGCTAGACCCATTATCGAGCTAGAGGAATTCATTTGTGTTCGCACTTATAATTTTACTTCACCACAAATTGACGACTCTGCTGGGGATCCCATCTTTTTGTTTGTTTTGGATTTCATGATTTCGTGAGAAATTTTCTAGTTTCACATTTTCCCTTTGGTTTTGTTTCTTTTCTCCTGCTTACTATCCTAAATCTAAAATTCATAGTAGTAGATCTGGTCCCTGTTTTGATTTTTATTTTTATTTTTCCTTAGTTACCTCGGCCAACACGCTTAATCTGCTGATAGTTGCACCAACCAGTGTGAATTGCTGAGGAACGGTTGTGCTGACTAGCCTCTAGCGCTTGTTGTCAGTTAGGCAGTCGCGCTGATGCCTCTAAGTGAAGATTAGGGATTGACCCCAATCTTGGTTGGTGTGTTCTGTTCTTGTGTTTTTGACCCCGTGAGCCTTTTTGACTATTTTCTCCTTGATTAGAAAGCTACTTTTCATTTGGTTTTGATTGCTTGTTGGCTTGCCATCTTTCTATTTGATTCATTGAGTCATTGAGTGGCCAATGACACTAGGGCATCTAGTTGGTCGCCCATTCAACAATTTGTGAACTCATTAAGTCAGGTTGTGGGTGTGTTTGCTCCTTGCATTTGTTTTTTGGTCCTTTTTTTTGACCTCTTTTTGCACAAGTTTGAAAAAGTTTCGTTTACTAGCTTGAACATCTCTTTTCGGCATAGATTACATTGTTGGTCTTGTGTTTGGTAAAGTCGGTGTTTCATTGATCTGAATGAACTTCTCTTTTCATGTTTTCATCTGCTTGAAGAGCTCATTGTTCTGAAAACCTTTTCATTGAAAGATTGTATGCGAAAAGTTTTTTTCGTTGTTTCATGAAAAATTATGAAATTCTATCTTGTTGCATAATTAAGTTACAATAATTTGCATCTTTTAAAAGACTATAATTGCACCAACATTTGAAAAAGGAAGAGAATTTTTTTCGTTTTGAAAGGACTGATAAATAAGTGTTTGTTAGGAAATTAGGAATTGGAATGCATTTTTCATTAGTTTATTTTTTGAAAAAGTAAGATAGTGAAAGATCATTTCATTTTCAGTTGCTTGATTGTTTACATTTGATTGAGTAGTTTCTACCCTCTCTAGTGTAGGAATTTCATCGAATTGAAAGGGCCTTGTCCCATTTAGTTGCATTTTAGGTTTTTCGAGTAGCATCGCTAAGACCTGAAAATTGAAACTTAACTCAAGATCAACTCTAAAATGAATTCAATTAACCTAAGGTGCATTTGACATTAACAATCATATCTAGAAGGTCTAGGCTAGAGACATGTTCCAGTGTCTATAAACCTAGCAATTGAACGCTAGCACAGATTTGTGCTTCCCGTACTGTCGAGTATATAATGGGAGACCCCACTAGGCTGCAATCCTTTTATTCTTAGGAAGTTGAGTTGGCCACCTTGCGTACGTGATACACCAAACACAACATTCAGGGAGATTGCCTGCTCGTACTTCTTGGTTCGCCAGGAGGTATTTTGTAGTTCACGGTTGCTTGATAATCCTGTGTACCTAGATCATCCAGAACAGTCATTTGATCTTTTTGACTCATTAAATTTAAAATATCACTCGAGCACTTGTCCTTTCGAGCTTGTTCCCAATCGAAAGTGATAGAGTCATCTTTGTTTCTTTCTCGACTCTTGAAAAATGAAAGAACATCAATATTTTATGCGTATTAATAATTGATTGCCCATGATCCAAAACATCTTGTTAGTCTTTTTAACCAAATCATGAGTTCCCTTAAAAGGACATTTTAAAGCCTTGAAGTTATTTGTTTCATCAACTAAGACAAGGTCATCATGGCTGAACCATCTGGTTCACCCAATTACTCTTCCTCTCCTCCGTCTAAAAGATTGTCTGAGCAGTCATTTCCTAAGTTATCAGAGTCACTTGAGGACCAAAATGTTGAACTCACAATTGTTTTGAGTGTTCAACCATTGTCATCTCATCCTCCACCTACTTTTGATTCAATGTCATCTGCTGATCTTGGCCCAAAATCTTCGGATAATCCCGTTCAAACTCTAGAGAACTCGCCAACCACTAATGGTCAGCTTGGACTAGTTATCTATCCTCTGAACCCTCTGTTTGACATTGTTGAGATATCACCGCAACATCCTTATAGTCCGTATGACCAGCTGGGTGTTCCTTTGGAACTATCCCCCAGTACACGTTCGACCATTCGTCGTCGTTTATTTTCAAACATGGAACCCGAAGGTGATGCTCCAGTCACATCTTCGGATGAGTCCGAAGTTTCTACTCCACACATTGTTGAAGGGGAAGAATTGAAATTGTAGTTTCCTCCCGAGGGTTTCCCTTATTCGAAAGGTATTCCCGCCAGCTTGCCACCCAACTATGTGTCTTTGGGGCACTTAGTTTCAGGCACACCTAGTGCCTCATCACTCTACCATAATCCTGTATGGGCGTCAGGCGTCAGGCCTACATCAGGTCCGTTCGTCATGAACACGACTTCCCAACAGGCTGTTACTTTAGTCTCGGTGCAACCCACCATTCCGAATACTCTTGTATCATCGATCCCAGTTACACGTTAGTCACAATCGATAGTTTCAAAGATTGTTTCTGTCAGTTCTTCTGTCCCATTAGTCAGTGGCCAGATTGTGCCACCACTTGGGGGGCAGAACCTAAATGTCTCTATGGTGTCAGGTGCCACTAATGTGAGTGGCTCACAAGCTCACATGCTTGGTATAAACCAACCCTCTTCTGGTATTATTTATAACCCTGCTGACCCTATTGGATCAAGCAATGTCCAGTACCAACAGGTTCAAAATCACGTTGGTTCATCTAGATCAAGCAATGTTCAGTATTAGCAGCCTTATGGGGCTCAGGTCCAATACCAAAATCCTTACATTCCATATGGTTCTCAAGGATTGGTTAATCAACCTTACATACTCCAATCTGGGCAGTAAATCCAACTTGGCTACAACCAGATTCAGTTCGGTAATTTCCCGGGCATTGTTCAAGTACCCTTGCAACAATAAGGATGGACTTTACAACAACCAAGACAACCTTTGTTACCGCAAGGGCAACCTTTGTTGCAGTAATGGCTCTTTGTGCAACAGAAAGGGTAAATAATCCCAGAACAAGGTCACCTGCAACAATCACAAGGTCAATCCTTACAACATTTGCAGCAAGCTGCGCAACAACATATGTAATATGCTCCACACCATACCCTCACAGGGCCAACATTTGCAACCCTAGGGACAAATTTTGCAACCGCAAGCTCAACCCTTGCAATAGAAAAACTAACTAGGGCAGGAACAACCATTTTATACATATCAAGGTCAACTATTGCAAGGGCAGGGTTAAGGTCAAGTCCTGCAGTAGCAGGCCTGGAAGCCTCTTATCCTAGGTCAATAGGTTCAAAATCCTGCCTGCCAAGGGCACCAGGTACAAAACCCCTACATCCAAGGGCAACAAGCGTATCAACCTTATGCCCAAGGATTGTAGGTCAATAACCCTCTTGTTCATGGACAACAGGTTCATCAGCCCTATGTTCTAGGACAATAGGTCCTATCTGTATGTCCAAGGTTAATAGGCTCAACAGCCTTTTAACACATACGGTGCCTATCAAAAACCTATGCGGGACAATTTCAAGTTATTCAAGGTCAAAATCCTCCCCATGGTTAAGGTAATCCGCAATGGGAGCAGCCTCATATTGCACATGGCCAAAATACCCCACTGTGGGGCCAAAATCCTTACCAGCAGGGATGGGCTCCTCCCTATGGGCCTGCTTATCGACATCCCATGCCTTTTAACACTCAATTACTTTCTTGGCTACACTTGATTTGCTAGATGTATCGTGCCTTACAAATGATTTGATCCTTCATTCGCTGTATTGGCCTCCGTGCCGTCCAAGATACCAAGTGATTGCCCAAAGTTCGATGGAAAAGCTAAAGAAGATCCTCAGGCCCATGTGATGACATATCACCTCTGGTGCTTGTCAAACTCATATGTGGACGACTCCATTCATGTTCGTCTTTTCCAACGAACCCTCATGGGTGCTGCAGCAAAATGGTACATCGAGTTACCTCAAAGTACTTTCCATGACTTTAATTTGTTAGCCATGGCTTTCCTCACGGATTTTCAGTTGTCGGTTCGCTATGAAATTGGCACCTATTTGATCACATCGCTTAAGCAAGACATTGCGATACACATCTCTGATCATATCCATGAATGGATATGTAGACGTCGCCTGATCAAATTTGAGATAGCTATTTAGTTGCTCACTGAATGGTTTACCAAATCATTCGTAGCCCCAATTTCTCGTGACATAGCTATGGGTGGATGTGTCACTGAAGAGCAAGCCATTGCCCGTGCCCAGTTCTTGGATCTAGTTTACTCTCAGTCTGGCACTTTATCTGAGATGTTAACCAATGCTCCGCGACCATGATCCGATCCTGCAACATCAAAGTCACCATCTGTTCCTCTCGTTGATGGAGTTATTGGTTCAATATCCCAAACCCCTGCTAAAACTTCTTCCAAATAGAAGTTGGTCTCGAATGCTGCTCCAAATAGTTCATCTTAGAATCCACCTGGCCTTGGTAAAACCTTAGAGGTCCATGCTGTCCAGTCTACTAGAGTGGACAAATCCTAGAAAGGAAAAAAGAAAGGCAAAGGCAAAGCTAAAGCCGATTCCCTAAAACAAGGTCCTCCCAATTCGTTTGCTGCCAAATCTTCACAACGAAAACCTAAGTATCCTTGCCTCATTTGTGAGGAGGATCACTACACTAAGGATTGTCCTCTACTATTAGAAGTTAGTTTCCTGCTCAAAGGGACCCCCACTGTCCTTAAAGAGCCATTTCCGTCTCAGCAGACCGAAATGGTAGACCAACCATGATCTTCTTCCTCCAGATCTCAATTGTTCATGATGAACACACCCATTAATGTGGCTAACAGATCAAAAGATTTTCAAACTCCAACTCTTACCACTGGGAAAGAAAAAGAATTTGCACCTTCTTCTTCTACCCCGAGTTCTGGCCCTCTGCAAATCAAGCGTCCTACCCCTGATTCCGCTACGCGGCCACCCTCTCGAGTTGTGTTGCAAAAATCCTTGTATAATCCCAACGCTCAAGCTACTCAACACTACAATATTGTTGAAGACTTGGCTCAAGTGCTGTTAGCCATGTTGGCTCTCGAGGTACTCCAAAGCTGCCCATTATAGCAGAAATATTATCTGTTAGCTATCGGGGGCATCGATCCCACCGATTCTAATTTGATATGTTTCGATTTGGAAAACCATGTTCCATGGCTCCCTCATCAGATTGCCTTTCTTATTTAGGTAATCATTAATGAGAAGACCATCCACCACACTGTCATCGATGAAGGTGCTTCTACTTGCATCATGTCAACTGCATGTTGGAAGGCTATTGGTTCCCCTGCACTGAACCAGTCTCCAAACACTTTGGAAGCTTTCAATGGGCATGATTCATGACCCTTCGGTGTCTTACCTAACCTTGCCATCACCCTGGAAGGAAAGACAGTGCAAGTCGAAGTAGAGATTGTTGATGCCAATCTCAATTATAATCTTCTACTTGGCCGAAGTTGGACTCATGCCATGCATGCCGTGGCCTCCTCTTTGTTTCGCGTGATCCATTTTCCCCATCAAGGGAAGATTGTCACCGTTGATCAGTTGTCTTTCTTTGCCTCTTCCTCCTCGGATGGCAATGTTCCATACATCAAGCACTCTGGTGCTCCCTATGAGAGTGTGGGGGTGGGTCTCTTCAAAGATTCTGCCTTAATGGGAATTTTTTCACTTCCACCTCCTCATGTTGCATCTGTCAACATGATCTCAGTCAAATATAATCCCTGGGTCATACCTACACCATATCTTGTTGATACTTGGGACGAGGTTATGCCGCTTAGTCCCGCCGAAGTCAATTACGTGGAAATTTTTTCAGCTTCAAACTCTGCATCCTCTGATTCTCATATGTCGAAGACCTATCTCGATATGTACTCTCAATCCCCTTGGCTTGGCACTTTGGAATCGTTTGATCCCTTAGCCGAAACCTTCCTTGCTGATGAAGGTATCATGGAAATCATGTCTCTCAAGGAACCACCGTGGATTGATACTCATCATCGCTACTCGTTCCTGCCTCGCCCGGCAGTCATGTCTACTACTCTCGAAGAGTATTATTCTCCATTTCCTATTGATGTGTCAGTCTATCTTGACATAATCAAGATCTTTCAGCTGAGGGCACCTTTATCCCTTCATGGATTCAGGATTTTTCACCCTCCCCGAGTTTTCACCACTTGTCCTGTAACTCGTAATCCTCCCTCACCCAAGGGGCATGGGGGCAAAGCCTTATATGAGTTACACTATTATTTGGCTGAGTCGATGCTCACTCGTCATGGAAACGGTAAAACTTCGGTGTTCATCTATGTTGATTGATTACCTGAGTCCTTGCATGGACTCTCTCAAAAAGTAATATGCTTAGGTCATCTTGCATGGTTACTTATGTACATTAGTGTGTGATTCATTTTTGTACAATGTGGTTTTGTGTGATAGTTTTCAAACAAATTTCCTATTTACTATGCTTTTCTTACTTTACAAATGTCTGAAACTCCTCATGTTGGTTTCATCGATGGTGCTTGCCATAGTACCCGGAACCTATCATCAGCGGCATGGGATATCTATGACCCTAACGGTGAGTTGATTGACCTTCAAGGTATCTTCCTAGGTTGTACAACCAAAAACATTGTTGAATACAGTGCGGTGATCAAACTGTTGTCAGAAGCCATCGCTCTGGGCATCAGGGAATTGGTTGTCAACCTTGATTCACAGCGTGCTGTCCTTCAACTCAATGGGCAATATTCTGTATGGAACCCTAAAATATTATGAATGTATCTCCGTATCCATCTATTGGAAAGACATTTTGATTATATTACATATCATCATATTCCTAGACACATGAATACATTGACAGATGCATTAGCTAATTATGTGTTGGATAGACATTTACGAAACATGTAAAAGATAAGACAAACCATTTGTACCATAATAGATAGGAAAATACAACATATACATATACATATACATACATACATATATATATATATACATATATATATATCTATATCTATATATATATATATATATATATATATATATATGTATATATATATATATATATATGTATATATATATATATATATGTATATATATATATATATATATATATATGTATATATATATATATATATATATATGTATATATATATATATATATATATATATATATATGTATATATATAGATATATATACATATATATATATATATATATATATATATATATATACATACATATATATATATATATATATATATATATATATATATATATATATATATATATATATATATATATATATATCTATATATATATATATATGGTGAGAATGTTTGATACATCAGAACCCCAAAAAATAATATGTGTGTCTATAATAACATTAGCGACTCACAGGCCTCATACATCCGTGGTATGCAGGCCTAAAAAAATATGTAAGTGCTGGACCTAGGAACTACTCAGCATGGTGGTAGCACGAGAGAGCTCATGGAACATGACCCAGAAGTCGGCAGATCTGATCTGAGACTCCCACCGTGTGTCTCTTGTACAGTTGGGGCATGTCTCCTATCCGAGCATACTCC
This sequence comes from Pinus tabuliformis, assembly GCA_031772625.1. NCBI lineage: Eukaryota > Viridiplantae > Streptophyta > Pinopsida > Pinales > Pinaceae > Pinus > Pinus tabuliformis. Next base: position 1,145,478,255 of record CM062811.1, on the reverse strand, counting down.
AGGATACCATGAGTTAACCCCTCGAGGTTCCTCGCGATCTCCTCTTCATTGTCTCTACCTTCCTGATAAGGGACGACAACATCAACAGGATATGGGACACGTGCAGCTATCGGGGACATCTTGGCTGGTTTCTCTAGTCTAACATCTGCATAAAAAAGAGAAATGTTATAATCACACATATACCAAAAACAATTAAAAAATATCAAAATTAAAAATTTGATCATTTTACCTTCGTCATCGAAGTCCTCTCCATCTGGTAAGGGCATATTAGGATCTCCACGGAAATCAATGCCACTTTATGACTAGTCCTCCATGATGATCTTCTGTCAGCATAGCCATGAGAAGAATGTGGGTTGGTATGACATATGCTAACCCCCAATGATCCTGGGCATCAGATGAGTCCAATGGGCCATCCACAGGTCACGTGGCGCAGGAGGATCAACCTCAGTCAACTGATACTGGAACAGTGGCACTCATTCCAGGAAAAAGTTCACAAGTACTGCTCTGAAGCCAAATTGCTTCAGATTCCCAGCCTTGGCCTTAGAAAACTAGCGCTTGATGTTCATCTTCATGGTCTCTGCCCAACTAAAGATCGTAGGAGTTGTGCAGTCAATAGCATAAAGGAACTTCGACTTGTTAGTCTCATGTTCCGCCTAGGATCCCGCCACTCTGTTGATAGTCAACAGAAGCACCCTCAGTGTCAAATCCTGTACACTGGAAATCTCGTACTCTAGTTCCTGGTCCCCAATGACAAAAATATCCCAATTAATGTCCCAAAGGCTTATCAAGTATTGAAGCAACTCGGGCTGGGCCCGCATCCCTGGTGTAAGGAAAAACTTGAGGAGCCCACAAGCCCTCAAAGCCTTCAAGAAATTTGGATCATTTAGTGCCTGGGTGTCAACATCTTCATGTTCCCTTTCCTTGCAATCCACCATTTTCGGTGATTTCTCTCCTACAAAAGCCATTAATTTGAGTCAATTATCATCCTTGGCACATAAATTTCAAGATTAAATGGTCAGTTTTTTATAACATAGGGTTTTTCCCTATCCACAACGCCACCATTCCTGTTTTAAAAATAGTTGCGTTGATCAGCACAGAAGGCTTTTCTAATCACCCTCGGCTAGCATGATTCCGTGCCCGGAAATTGCGCCGACGGAGGGCGAAAAAGATTTTCAAAAACCTCCCTAAAAATCCAAAAAAATGGCTAAAAATAGAAATAAATAGCACGAAAATGGAGCTTAGGGCTTCAACTGTTACCTGGAACTAACGGCTTGTTGATTGACATCCTGGATCACCCAAAATTTGCTTCGGAAAAACTAGGGCAAAAGTGGGTAAAAAGTTTTCACTGCAAAGGTAAAATGGTAAATGGTAAAATATATTTACTTTTCCCCTTTTTATTCATTTTTTCATGAAAATATTAGGTTTTGTAAATATTTTTGACCTATTTTACCTCAAGGACTCAATAATAAACTTTGCCTTACTTGTGCAGCAACAGGTGATGGATGTTCGACAATGACGATGAGTCACATTTTAGCTCTTTTCTCGACTCGTTAAACTCATATGAAAAGATTTCCGATTATTTTTCCCTTTTTGACTCGTTAAAGAGAATAAAAAAGGGGGGTCCGCTTTCAGCTCTTTTCCGACCCTTTAAAAGCGAAAATATGGTTGAGCCCTTGTCATTTCAAACTTGTTAACAGATGCGAAACATTGTGCACCCAGTATAAGTTTACCCCTTTTTCATGTTGGGAGGCACTATTTACTAAAAAGGTACTCCTTCACTGAAATGGTCAAGTAGTTCTCTCAAGTGTTGTTTTCTACCTTTTCGGGCTCGAGAGACACAAATGTACGAAAAGGGACTGTGTGGAGTTTTCTTTTACATGTCTTTTTTCAAACTCTCTAAACATGAAAAAGATACCAAGTTTCACCTTTATCAGACTCGTCAAACTATTAAACGACATCGGATTCATCATCGCGACGAACATGAGCTTCACCTTCCTAGGGATTGTTATACTTACTAGTTCAGATTCGTCTGAAGGATGAACTTACAGCGCAAGCATATGTTATCCCCTTTAAGCTTGCGATTAAAAAATAATTGGGGTACTCGCCAGAAATGGTGGGGGGGAAATTTGGAAATCTATCAGTCGTGTTGGAAGCTCACTCTTGAACATGACAATCTTTGCTTCGTGTTGGGTTGGGACATCCTCCTTTGCATCATTGACCTTCCTGGGCTTGGGCCATTCATTTTTTCCTTCCATTTGATCTTTGCCACATCATCATGACTACCAGTTCCATGGATCCAAAACTGCCAAACTTCCAGTTGTGTCTTCGATATGTTCAAGAATTGTCCTTCTGCAGTTACACTTACCTCTGATTCTCTGTATCATCCAAAATCGTTTTGCATCCTCTCGTCTCACATCGATGATGTGGGATTCATCATGGCCCTCCTTCAACACGGTCACTTTCTGTCGACTTTGACTCATTATCCAGGAAGTTGACCGAGAGTCTCCCTTCTAGTACCTTAGAGCTTTCATGCCCTAATGGGAAGCTCTTCACACTCAATGACAAGTTCACATCATTGGCCTTCGATCGAGTGATTTCGCAGGTGTTCGACTCCAATTCCTGTATTCACATTCTGTGAATTATGATGATAGTACCTTGAGGACCATTATGATTATTGGTGGTTTCTATCACACTTGTTATTAGTTTACATCATTGACTGGTAATCAAGTGACTTTCTAGCATGTTCGACATCAACACATCTATTCACATGCTAAGATCTGTACTTTGATCGGGTCATGTTGGAGCACAAAACCCTGGACTTAGATCGTACAAGTCCAGGTTGCAAAGTGGTGTGACATGGTCTATGATGATATGCATGTCTCTACCAGATGGCTGGCTGTGACGAGACCATGAGTTATCATATGTGATCGTTCTCATTATTGGATGGTTGTGATCATACCTTGGTTTCATTATGATCCCCTTTGATGGATGGCTGTGCCCATACCTGGATCCATTTACATGATCATTCTCTGGATGGTTGCATCCATGCCATGATTCATGTATCATTTGACAAATATTTCAGTTTATGTATATGTATCTGTACTTGCTTGTAGGTTTTCTGACGACAGACCGGTTCCTCGCACTGATTTATAAAGCATTTCATCCCTCACTCCATCACGGCCTTCATGCTTTAGGGGGAATTTGTTACATAGCATTTTGTCACTGTCCCTGTACTCCCCATTCCTTGATCCTAGAGGACCTCTACAGTGAACCCTGCATGCTTTTCCTTCATGAAGAAACTCCCATTATGTCCCTCTTCATGAGCAGATCATTTCCCTTTTGCACCATTTTCCCTAAAACTTCTATTTTTCCTAGTTTACAAGACCAACGCTAATTGCCTTTGTCTCCCCCGTGCTGATGTGCAGAGATTAGCACTACTCCTTGGACTGACTGGAGTGACTGAGTTGTGTTTCAGTCGCACCGATCCTGTTATGGAAAGTTTTTTAAATTAGAGCCGAAGCTTCTAGCTCTAGAAGCTCTGTAACGAAAGTCTGGTAAATGGTTTGGCTGGATGGGGTCAAGGATGACAGTTTGGGCTCCTTTCCCCTATAATGATGGAAGTACCTCAAGGGATAATTCATTCTCCCATGAGAAGAGGATCCATCTCCCATCCATATTTCCTATATAAACCTCCCTTCTTCCTAATCACAAGCTAGTTTTTGGCCGAGTGTGAGTGTTATAGTTGCAAAGCGTTGATACTATTTTGGAGTAGACAAGCAAGCTATTTCTAGTTGTAGCTATCTAGTTGTTTGAAGGAGAAGTGTGTTTGGTTTGGAGTGAAGCCTAAAGGGAAGAGCCTTTAAACTATTGTTTTTTGAAGTATTCATGGAATGCTAGCAGAAGTGTGTGGGAACCTGGTCTTGTCAGAGGAAGATTGCAACATCAAGATGAATGGTTGTAATCTCTCTTTGATAATAATATATGCAACTATCGATTGATTTCCTACATGTTTTGTAATATTGCATATCCATGTCTTAAAGCTTGTTGAATCGTTAAGTAGGTTGAATTGCAATTTGCATATTATTATGTTTGTGTGCTGTTGTTGTTTACTTGTTTCAAGAGCTTGAAGAAGGAAGCGATAGATTTCTGGAGCGAGCAAGAGAGGACATCATCAAGTAGGATAAGCAACCAAGAGGTAGGCCCTCTTGATTGATTCTAACCTAAGGAAATCTTCCATAAAATGTTTTTGTTGTGGCTAGACCCATTATCGAGCTAGAGGAATTCGTTTGTGTCCGCACTTATAATTTTCTTCACCACAACCTCCGCCCATCTGGTTAGATACTCCTTTGCGGTGGTGATATAGCGTGCGCCTGTCATCTTTCCTATGGGCTGAATTGGTCCAATGAAATAAATGCCCATTTTTCAAATGGTGGCAATGAGACTTGAGGGTTCAGTGGAAACTCGTCCCTTTGTGATGGTCTGCCCATTCGTTGACATGCATCACATGCCCGACAATATGCTTTCAAATCTTTATGTAGCATAGGCCACCATAGTCCTACGCGTAAAATCTTCTGCGTTGTCGATTTTCTTGCATAATGTCCTTGCGTGGCTCCTCCATGAGCTTCATTGAGGATGCTATTGCATTCAAAATCTGGCACATACCATTGCAATATCTTGTCTGCACCCATCTTATACAAATGGTTTGAAATTACGAAGAAATCTTCCACGTGCACTACTAACTCCTTCTTTTCCTGACTAGTGTATCCCTCTGGTTCCGTTCCAGTAGTCAAAAAGTGAATAATATCTGCAAAGTGGTTATTCTCTACGTGCACCGCGAAGAGCTGCGCATCAGGAAATCCTTCCTCCAAATTAGTAGGCTCCTCTCCTGTCTCAATCCTCAACAGATTGTTAGGCCCTACATTCAACATACCTAGCTTCAAAATCACCTCAAAGTCATACTCCTGGAATAACAAAAACCATTGACAGATCTCCCCCCCAACATAGGCTTATTGACTAGGTATTTCAAGGCAGAATGATCTGTGTACATTTTCAAATGTCCGCCCAACAAGTAGTGCTTAAAATTTTGAAGCACATACACTGTAGCCAATCCTTCGCACTCCCTCGTTTAGTAGTTCTTCTCGGCCTTTGATAATTTCTTGCTCGCGAAGGCTATAGGGTGGTCCATCTCTCCTTCACCAGCCTGTGTTAGCACTGCTCCCAACGCAATGCATGAGGCATCGACATGTACATGAAATTCCTTTTTCTAATCAGGGAAGAACAAAATTAGTGTGATGACCATCTTCTCCTTCAATACATCCAAATTGTGCTGACATTCTTCATACCAATAGAATGTAACGTTCTTCTTCAGCAGTTTCTCCACGGGTGCAGTAATTTGAGCATAAGCCTTGATGAACTTCTTGTAATATCTTGTATATTCGAGCATTGCTCACATCTATTTGACACTTCTTTGGGCCTCCGAATTCACTATTACTGCGATCTTGGCAGGGTCCACCATCAACCTTTTCTTGCACACCACATGACCCAGGAAGATCCCAAAGGGGACACAGAATAGACACCTTTTTAGGTTCAACGTGATCTGGTACTTGTGGCACATATCCAACATTAGGTGCATACTTTCTACATGGTGCTTCACTAAGTCGAACACCGTCCTGTCATCGAAATACACCTCTAAGAATTTATGGATGAACTCCTTAAGCACTGCTATAACTACACGAGAGAATATCATGGGTGCATTCTTGATTCCAAACGACATGAAAGTACATTGAAAACACCCCCATTCAGTTGTAAAGGTTCTTTTAGTCTTTGGCATGATCTTGATCTGATGGTATCCCAAAAATCCCTCAGTGAAGGAGTAGGCCTCCTGCCCTTCAATGTTATCCAATATCTCATTAATAAACAGTGTCGAAAAAGGATCATGGATGCAGGAATCATTAAGTTTCCTGAGATCTATGAAAATCCTTATTTCTCCCTTCTATTTCTTTTCTTGAACCACCATAGGGCTCACCCAATCATATTCCTCCACAGGTTCGATAATGCTTGCCTCAAGCATCTTATCCAACTCCAAGCGGACCTTCTTCTTGTACTTGGGATTAAGGCGATATGACCTCTACTTAATAGGCTTCATGTCCAGTTTCAAAGTAATTTTCATCACACTTGTTATCACTCCAAAATTTCTTGTAAGTTGTTCAGAAAAAGAAATGATAGAGGTAACCACAAACCAACTTTGGAGATCAGGATCTAGCCTTCCTGATCTCAGAGAGGGCTCTCTCTTTATGATTTAACTTTGTTTTAGTTAATTGTTTTTAGGCTAGTTATGATTGTGCTGGGGTTTTTGATTTGAATTTGGGTGGTGGGATCACTTATATGAAAAAGGATTGTCTTTTACCATTGGGCTATGGGGTCGAATGTCAGACAAACTAGACTGGATCAAGCTTTAAAAACAATGTCTACAGGGCAAGATAGGTGAGTTATTACAGATCTCAAAGGTTGGATGGTGAAATGGTTTCTAATCAGATCCAGGGAGAAATTAAGGGTTCCTTAGGCCAGATTATGAAGAGAATGAAAGAGGTCAACCAGGATGGGAGAGCAATTAAGGGTTCTCAAATCCGGATATCAGAGGAAAACATATAAATGACTAACTGTGCAAAACAGAGTGTACTTAAACAAGTTCTGAGTTATATTTCCAGTTAATTCATTCAAATTTGAATAACATTTAAGTTTATGAAACACATAAGAAAGTAACAAAATCAAACAAAGAAGATACTTCACTGCAATAGCTCATCTCATGAATCCTGTAGTGCAATCTTTTTATTACTTGCTCCAGTCTGTTGACTTGAAAATTGGTACAATCACCCTTAGGTTTAAGATCAAAATAACTCTACAAATGTATAGCAATCCACACACAATACTTTGAATTATGAAGTATTTATACAAAAAGAATTTACAAAATATCTCAAACTGCATTGAGAACTAATCTAGGAAAAGGAAATATATTCATGCAAGAAGATAGAGACAACTATTGAATTGTTGTTTGTTGTCTCTGTTATTTAGTTTTTGTTGTCTTTTAGTCTTTGATATTTTTCCCTTTAGGCTACTTGGCTGTTTAGTCTTCACGCTGGATGTCATATTTACTTATGACCTTTCATCTGATACACTTTCCTCTGATACTCTTTGACCTTGCTGTCCTGTCAATACCCTTTTACTATGCTCTTTTACTTTTTACTGTATATTTATATTTTTACTGTGTATTTCCTACGATAAATCATTGAGTTTTTCCCATGTCTCAGCATCGGGTAATTGGATATTGAGCATTTTTCTGTACATCTCATTTGCCTCCGTATACTTGGAAAAAACAAGCATATTGACAAAAAGGTGCTTTACCTCATGCTGGAGGTAAAACAATTTTCAAAAGTTTGGTATAATACTTTTCCTGTTGGTATGCCCTTCATGGATGAAGTGTTTACCTGATATTTGGCCACTGACCTGATCTTCTTATTGTAATCTTCCTGTGTCATTAGCTTATCATTTATAACTAAGGGATTTGGTAATCCATTTTGCCTCAAAAGTTCGAACTTAACCATGAACCTATCAATGGCCAGTTGCATGGTTTGACACTTATCCTCCAAGTTCAACATCAAATTCCTCTTAGTGAGGACTCTTTTGACTTCCAAAATTGTACCTGTTGTTATAGACATTTTTGTGCCTTACAGCTCTAAGAATGAAATGTCCATAATACAAGGGATCCAAAGTCCCTAAAAGTGTTGTTCCTTCCCCTAAAGGAACAAGGTCAACCAATGACAGCTTCTCCCAGAAGTTCTCCACCAAAAACTACTCAGAACTAGTCAAATCAGGATCAATTCAGATGCTCCACTAGCTGGCTGCGTTGCAAAGCACCCAAATACACTAGCTTGGTGCATTTCAATGCACTTGAATGCACTACCTAGGTGCGTTGAGCGGGAAATGACAAGTGGCAGAGTCATTCAACGAGGTGGAGGGACAATGGAAGCTTCCAGAATCTTCTCCAATGACACTTGCCTCACTGAGTTCTACCAAGGATGAGTACGAGGCTCTCAGTCTCCAAGTGGAAGCAAGAACTGACAGAGAGAAGCCACAAGTCAAAGCATAAGATGACTCATCCTCTCTGCTTACATCTATATATGGATCCCTCATCCCAGAGATCTAGAGGCTGGAATTTTGTACTTTGTAGAGAATTGCTGTTGGTTTTGAGATTGAGATTAGTGTATTGGGTGATTTATGCTTTGTTGGAGGTGAGGAAGGGATTCTTTTGCTGGGAGGTAGATGCTGGATTGGGACTCACTTGGTTGTATCTCCTCCTGGATCTTCTTATTACATCAATAAAACTATTTGAGTTTCTTCTACATGCTTGTGTATCAGTGATGTTTTGTTATATTTGCATGTTTAGCTTAATCTGATCCTAAGCTTTTTATGTATGTAAATCTATATCTTCGTGTAGTTTCTCTCTTCTGTGATCTTGCAGGAACTTGGTGAAGCTGGGACGGTAAGGTAGCAGGTAGCTGGAAGCCAACAAAGAGGAGATCGATTGGATCAACAAACTAGCGCAAGACACAGGTTAGTTCATCCTTCCTCTTCATTTACATTTCATAAAGAAGAATACGCAAGTAGTTTTCCTTGTTTGTTGCTAAGGCACTGTCACACCTTAGAGTGGGATAGGGGCATTCTGAGTAGATACTTTTCCCAACAACAAAATGGCGACTCCGCTGGGGAATCATGTCTAGTTAGTTTATTTGTGTTTCTTTTGTTGTTTGCTTCATAAACACAGAAGTAGCAATCGAACTGCATTTTCCATTATCAAATGCAAAGTAGCTGCTGCTTCAATCCTCCCATTGGATTTTTTTATGATTTGAACATCTGATCCACAAATGCTCTAATTACCCTTTGTGATAGCTCTTAGTCCTCCTTTAAATCATCCCTCTGATTGTACCTTACTGATTGCTTTTACTCGGCCAAAATCCATAGATTAAACTGCAAACCGTGACCCAGAACCCGGATAGAAGTCTCGTTTCTTCCCCAGCGTAGGCTTTGTGAAGAGGTTCTGCATTTCAACGCAGGTCCCGATAGGGCTACCTGCGTTGCAATTCAGTTTCTCTGTGCAACAGGTGCGCTGATCAGCCCTTGCCCTGTGCAGCTGAGGTTCTTTGCTTCATTTTGTTCAGTTTTATCTCTGATTTTTGCAGCCTGTTATCAGTGTGGGTACCTTTCTGAAAACCCCTTTTCTCTGCCTTAATTCCACCTCCTTTGTACAAAAAGACTGTAGGTGTTCTTTGTGTATTTGTTACATCATTTGCAGTTTTCCACTGAAAAGTAAAATAGTCATACTGTCGTCCTTAGATTTAGATCTGTCGTAAGTGTCGATTTTGATCTTAGGAGAAAGTTCCTTTGCTGTTGACAGTTGATTATACTTTTTACTTTTGCTTTGGTTTGAATTTGTCTCTTTCTAGTGTCAAAACGAGTGTTTATTTCAAAATCATAAAGTGTCGTAATCTTCTCTACCTTTTTGATTTCGAAAAAGAAGCTTGTTTGTGTTTTTCACTTGAAAGCAAATCCAAATTTGTACATCAAATTTCTTTTTGGGCATCAATATTAAGAAAGTGAAAACAAATGCATGAATATTGATAGTTTGTATGGTTTGATTTAGGAAAAGTGCATTTACAGTGTGCTCTTTGCTCTTTGAGAAAAGATTGTGTCTTTCTTTTCCCCTTGTAGCTAGGATTTTCATTGTTGAAAAGAGATAAAAGATTGCTTATCATCTTTAGATTGCATTTAGGAATTACATCTACATCTCGTGGTGATCCAAAAAGGAAAACTTCTAAGAAAGATCAACTTAAAATAAATTGAATGAATCTAACAATGCTTTGGAACTTAACGCACAACATAGAGGTCTAGGCTAGAGACGTGTTCCGGCGTCGTAAAACCTGGTAACTGTTGTCCTCATTGATGGTTGGGTGATTCCTCCACTGTGAGACGATAAGTGCCAGTACGGATTGTGCTCCCACGTACCGTCGAGCATATATTGGGAGACCCCTATAGGCTTAAAACCTTTTATCCATAGGAAGCCATGTCGGCCGCCCTACTGATCGTAATGCACCGAACACAACATTCGGGAAGATTGACTGTTGTACCGTAAAACGTATTTTGCAGTTTTGTGATTGGTTTGGCACACCCTCTACCTAGATCTCCAGAGCAATCCCTTTCGTTCCTTTTCAGACTCCTTAACGGAAAAGGTCCATCTGAGCACTTGTCACTTCAGGCTCATTAAAAATCGAAGGAGACTAGAGTCATCTTTTGTTTTTTCTCGACTCTTAAAAATTGAAAAAAAAAGTTGTGTCTAAAGCGTCTAAAATTCATTTAATTCGAAAACATACTTCCCCTTTTTGTATTTTAGTTGATCGAGTAATCCGCAATCGTGGAAGAAAGTCAATTGAAACCCCGTCGTTCGCGGAGGCTTACGAGTCAACCGTCTTTGTCTCCGGAATCGAAACCAGTACGGACAAAGCGAACTCATTTAACCGATTCCAAATCTCCTATTAAAGTTAGAACAAGTGTTCCAACAACATCTGAGATTCTGGTTACTCCAAACATTTCTAGAAACCCTGCCTCTACAGAAGAAGTTTGACAGCCACAGAGGGACAATGATACTGATCCTAGTCTGAGAGTAAACAGTTGTGTTACTGAACCAGTTACATCTACAACCGGTTCGGAGAGTCTTGCTCTTCAAATATCTGTCGCTGTCGATTCCACCCCTTCTTCGGCACCAGAAATATTTTACGGACCTGACGGTCTTCCCCTTCCACCTGGTTTGATTACGATTGAAGAAATTGTAGAAGATCCTCAAACAATTACTCCAACACATTTTGGAGTTGGGGTCACTCTATATCCTTCTTCATCAGAAGTTAGTCTACCACCAACGGAAGTTCCTGTAGAATCGCTAGGTAATCTTTTGGATAGACTCCAAATGTCTGAACAACCGTCAACATCTAGGACTGTGTCGACTGACACAGCGACAGCAGAACTCCCTGCCGCCACTCTGACAATGTTCACCGGCATACCATCTGTCCCAACTAGCTCTCAACCGCTAGAAGGAACCCACTCAGGGGCTATTTCGACAGTCTGGTCTGTTCCTGTTTGTTCAACCGGAATAATATCCGGTAACTCTTATGATGAGTCTCAACAAATTGATCCATTTGGAGGTCAATTTGGGCAATCCAGTCCCCAAGGGCAAACAATCCCCTTGAGTTCCGGATTACCACCGTATGGGGGGCAGTATGCCCTTTCATTACTCCCTCCGGGAGGATATCCATACGGGAGTTCACAACAATATTCAGGTTACACTGGAATCACATCAAGTGGTTGGGTACCTATGCTACCTCAACAACCAAGAGTTGTGTATTCAATGCAACAATGTGTACCTATGTCGAACATCCCGACTACACCAGCTATTGTGACGGTGTCACAAGTTCAAACGCTGCCTGTTGTGTGCCAACCTCAGATTTCTCAGGTTGTAATGCAACAACCCCTTGACCCTGTGACTCAACCACAATCGCCAACTAGTGGGGCGACATAGGTCCAGACGGGTACAATTACCCCTCACCTTGGTCCAATGGTTAGTATAGCGCAACACCACATGGCTTCACAACCGTGGCTGGTGTAATACCAACAACCACAATTCCAACAAGTATACCAAGGTTCTGAGCAGCAAATCTTTGCGAACAGTGGACAACCGTACATTCAAAACGGTCAAAATCAACCATTTTACAATGGTCACGTCCACCAACCGTATCAGTCATACCAACATCAACTGCATTATGCTGGTATGCAAAGGCCAACTGTTCAGGCGATTCCATCGTATCCCGGGTATGCTTCACCTAACTTGGATCAACAGTTACCATTCGTGGCAACTTTAGAGTTACCTGATTTACACCGATTAACAAATGATCCAATTGCTTACGCCCCTTGGTGGCCAGCGATTCCGCATAAACTTCCATCAGATATTCCTAAATTTAATGGAAATCCGGGTGAAGATCCATCGAATCACGTGATGACATTTCATCTATGGTGTTCATCAAACACCCTCAATGATGATTCGATAAGGCTTCGCCTCTTCCAGAGGACGTTAACGGGTCCAGCGGCAAAATGGTATATTGAATTGCCTAGAGCTTCGTTCGACAACTTCAGTACCTTAGCCACAACCTTTTTAACCCATTTTCAATTACCGATAAGGTATGAAACGGGAACAGAACTCCTTACCAACTTCAAACAGACGACGACCACTCACATATCTGATCATATACATGAGTGGCGACGTCGTCGCAGGATGGTAAAAACGTACGTTCCCGATCAGCTATTAGCTGAATGGTTTATCAAGTCTTTATTACCTTCCATCACGGAAGATGTGGCAAAGGGGGGAGTCGTAACGGAAGAGCAAGTTATAGCTCGTGCGCAATATCTAGACTTGATCTATACTCAGTCCGGCACGCTCTACGACAAAATACCTGACGCCCCTAGACCGGAATTCTCAATTCCTCCTCCTCCTAAATCGAACAATGACTCTCACGCCGACGATGGCGTGATTGGCAAAACAGACATGAAATCGACAAAGGCTACATCTAAGAAGGCCCATAAGATTTCAGATCAAAATGCAAAAGACGAACTTCTTGCTTCGGAAGTAAATGCCGTATCGACAGATAAGGGCAAAGAAACCAAACAACCAGGAAGCAAGAAGAAACAAGGCAAAGGGAAGAAGAAGAAACAGGATGAGTCATCTCCTAAAAAACCTTCTTCAAACCCTCCTGGAAATAGGAAACCCCCTTCAGGGTGTCAGATATGTGATGAGGATCATTGGACGAAAGAATGTCCATACAAAGCTGAGCTTAAAAGATTCTTTAAGAGTTCGAAAACCTCAGCTGTGTTAACTGATCCGTTTCCAAATCCAGGAACAAATCTGGTTAATAGTGGAAATGCTTCCCCGTCTCAAGTGCTAATGTTGTCAATTTCGAAACAGAAAAATGATGCTTTGATTTCGACAAGGAACAAAGATTACGGGAATCCGCAGTTGTCGAACGACAAGGATAAAGATCAACCAAGTAGTTCGACAACAACTTCGACAGAAGTTGTACCACCCATCAATCCTGAATTAACAATAAAATCGCCGAAGGGAGTAATACACAAGTCGACATTTAATCCCCGCGCTAGAGCGGCGCAGCATTATAACGTAGTGGAAGATTTGGCCCAATCGCCATCAGCTATGTTGACTCTTGAGGTATTACAAAATTGCCCATCCCAAAGGCAGGCTTTGTTATCAGCCATTGGTGGGGTTGATCCAAAGGATTCCAATCTTATATCCTTCGACCACAAAGGATGCGATCCTCAGTTACCATCCCAACTAGCTTTCCTTATTCAAGTGAAAGCCCTCAACAAAACTGTTCATCGAACAATTATTGATGAGGGGGCATCTACATGTATTATTTCGATGAGTTGCTGGAAAACTTTAGGATCTCCAACCTTGTCGCGATCTTCGACGACATTAAAAGCATTCGACGGAAGGACATATACCCCATATGGTATCCTAAATAACTTGAAAGTTGAACTAGGGGGAAAAATAGTAGAAATAGATGTTGAAGTCATCGATGGGAATCTTGATTACAACATCCTACTAGAAAGACCATGGATATATGCCATGGCAGCTGTTGTGTCGACCTATTTTAGAAAGATTGCATTTCCCTTTCAAGGAGGGATTACAATCATCGATCAACAAAACTTCCTCCCCAATGGTTCTCAAGTTACAGGAAGCATTCCAATGATCCATGGAAGCCCCCATTCGCTTCAGAATATCAGAGTAGGCCTACTAAAAGATCCTATACTAATGGGAACTTTCGCTCTTCCACCTCCAACCAATATGGCGGAAGTAGCATCGATAGGAACCTGGAATATGATATCTTCCACAAAGATTTCAGAGAACGATATCAACATGGATCATGCAATGGTTTTTCCCCCAAGCCCAATAGAAATATTATAGCAATCAATGTTTCTAGCATGGGAGGCAAACCCGAATCAACGCTCATCAAGCGTTTGGGTAGATAGGTCTAGAGAATATGGTACCCCTTCAGATCCTTGGTCGCGAGTGCATGGAATCGACGAAGGAATTGTACAATCAATGTTGATTGAAGGGGCACCATGGAATGATTGCCACCATCGTTCCCTTCTTCTGGATTATGAAGAAGATACTCAAGATGACCTTTATCATCCTTCCGTTTTTGAATTCCTGTCAAATACTGTAAATATGGTGGATTCCAAGCAAAACTTATCCAACATTGAAGAGACTATAGCCATAAATATCTCGACTAAAACAGATGTTGTAGAGAATATTTATGTCGGCAAATGTTGTTCTCCTTCAGAACTGGAAATATATAACGCTCTTTTTCGTGAGTTCAGAGATGTCTTTGCTTGGTCATACAGTGAAATGCCAGGCATTGACTCGAGTATCATTGAACACGAAATTAAGATGTATCCAGATGTCAAACCGGTACGACAACGGCTCAGGCAGGTGCACCCCAAGAAAGCTGCTGCCATTAAGGCAGAAGTTGAAAAACTTCTCCATGCTGGTTTCATCTACCCGGTTCCTCTAACCGATTGGGTATCGAATATTGTCCCTGTTATGAAGAAACAAGGGACAATTAGAGTGTGTGTCGATTATAGGGATGTAAATCAAGCTTGTCCAAAAGACAACTACCCTACACCCTTCATTGACCAGATAATTGATGAATGCGCCGGATGCGAAATATTTTCATTCATGGATGGATTTTCCGGGTATAATCAAATAAATATCCGCCCACAGGACCAGTCAAAAACTGCATTCATTTGTCCGTGGGGCACGTTCGCATATCGAAAATTACCCTTTGGTTTAAAGAACGCAGGGGCGACGTTTCAAAGGGAAATGAATTATGCCTTCCACGACATCAAAAACATCGTTCAACCATACCTCGATGATCTTCCGGCTCATTCACGAAAGCGGACTGATCATCCGCAACATTTAAGAGCGATATTTCTACGTTGCCGACACTACAAGATACGACTCAATCCACACAAATGTGTATTTTGCGTCAGTTCTGGTCGTTTACTTGGCTTTGTAGTCTCCAAGGATGGGATTCGTCTCGACCCGTTCAAGGTCCAGGCAATCATAAATTTGCCTCCACCTTCAAATTTGCTTCAGATTCAGAAACTCCAAGGGAAAGAAAACTTTCTGAGGAGGTTCATTCCAAATTACGCCGAACTTGCTAAAGGTTATACACATCTTTTGAAAAAGGAGGTACCCTTTGTCTCGGATCAGGTTGCGCAAGCTTCCTTTGATGCTTTAAAAGATTCCTTAATGAAAGCATCATTAATGTACGCCCCCAATTATCAAAGAGATTTTAACCTGTATCTGGCTGCAGCAGATACGACTATCGCAATGGTATTAGTTCAAGAGGACAATGGAATTGAACACCCTATTTATTATTTAAGTAAAAACTTAAATGATACTGAAAGCAAATATTCTTATGTTGAAAAACTAGCGCTTGCAGTTGTTCAAGCGATACAAAGATTTCGACACTATGTCCTCTTTCGGAAAACTACCATTCTGTCTGATTGCAACCCCATGACTTATATATTGTCACGACAGTTACTGGGGGGAAAATATTCAAAATGGATACAATCCTTCAAGAGTTTGATCTGGAATTTGTAAAATCCAAATCAAAGAAAGCTCTGGTTTTTGCAGAATTATTATGCGATCTCCCATCATCGTCCAACGATGAAACATCCGAAGAATCAATCGTGGACAAGAATTTGTTTCTGATATCTACAAGCAATGAGTGGTATGGAGATATAATAATTTATCTCCAAACCCAAAAGTTTAGGCCTAACACCTCTCACTCTGAACAGAAACGTATACGATACCAAGCAAAAGCCTACATGATCGTCGGTGATACACTTTACCGTCGTGGTATCGATACAGTTCTGAGAAGGTGCCTCACCCATGAGGAGGCCGAGAAAGCCCTGAATGAGTGTCATTCAGGAGCTTGTGGGGGGCATCAATATGGATATGCTACAACACAAAAAATCTTACGAGCAGGATACTTCTGGCCAACAATGTTCAAAGATTGCATAACCACAGTCAGAAGTTGCCATGCTTGTCAAATTTTTGATAGCAAAACCAGAAGACCACCCGCACCTCTACAGCCAATAGTTGTTGTTGGGCCGTTCGCCAAATGGGGCATCGATTTCATGACATGTAACCCCACCTCGACCGGGGGCATGGGTATATCATAGTCGCAGTTGACTATTTTACCAAATGGGCCGAGGCGATGCCTACATTAGATAACACTGGTCAAGCAGCTGCCCTTTTCTTTTTCAATCATGTAGTCGCTAGATTCGGCGTACCACAGGCTATAGTCACGGATCATGGATCGCATTTTCGCAATCACATGATGCTCGAATTAGCTACCAAACTAGGATTGTCTCACGACAGCTCTACTCCATATTATTTGCAAGCCAACGGACAAGTTGAAGCAATCAACAAGGTCCTGAAGCATATGTTGCAAAGGATGTGTTATCACTGACAAAATTTCAATGCCAAATGTCTTACATTTATTTGATGGTAAAACACATAAATCCTTTTAGCAGTTTCGCAGCGCAACATGTTTAGGTGGTTTCGTAGCGCATAATTCATATTTTGCGCTGGCTGCGCTACGAAATTGGGGATTTGTCCGAAACCATAGCTCACCCATATCACCTTTGTCTCCTATGGCTTCTGTGGGAATATCTGACTCGACATGTCACAGTGCTGGATCTTATCATCAATATACAAATAATACTGCTGTGTTTCATTCTCAAGGTTTTTCCTATAATCCCGCTACATTGGCCGAAGTTCTGGTATCCAGTGGAGGTCAATATTCTAGCATGCCTATTGTACAGAGTTCTGCTTCCCTTCAGAAATCTGCATCTAGTGAGAATCTCACAGGAGAACATACATCAGGTTACCTAAATTTTCCGTCATCAGATTGCCAAAAAGGAGCTATACATGGTAGTATCTTTGATGAAAATCCAGAGTACATCAGGCAATGGCTGCAAGAGTTGGAGAGAGAAATTTTTAGTGATATTGATGAAGCAAGTATCATTAGCCCCGCTCAAAGCACATATATTGACAGGGAATGGGCAGACACAATAGAAAACCTCCTGTATGAGGATTCCCCTATGCATTCTCCGATGGAGAGCACAACCTTGAAGGATTATTCTAATAGAAGCATAGATTATCCCAGTGTTGCAAATATCTCTGATTCATGTTCTGTTTCACAAACTAATTCTTTGCAACAAGAAGCATATGCATCAACTGGTCACAATACAGGGAGCTCTTCCAAACAGCGGTTAGTTCAATGTACAACTGCAATATCTGAAGATAAAGAAGAAGTGGCATCACATATTATCACAAAATTGAGAGAGACAATCTCAATTCAAGGAGACCCAATGGAAAGACTTGCAGCTTACATGGTGGAGGGTCTTGCTGCACGAATAGAATCTTCAGGAAACGGAATATACAAAGCTAATATGCAAATGTTATTTGAAGTTTGCCCATATTTCAAATTTGGTTGCATGGTGGCCAATGGTGAAATTTGTGAAGCCTTTAAGGATGAGCAGAAGGTTCATATGCTAGATTTTGATGTTGAACAGAGTAATGCTGCATGGATTCTTGATAAGTTTGGGGAATATGATATATGCATAGAAAAGCCTGTTTCTGCAATTGATGGTGGAGTTTGTAATTCATCTGAGTTATGGCACTGTGATGAGCTTCTACAGGTTTGCTTGCCTTCTAGTGAGAGTTTAAAGCTTGCTAACCAGGATAAAAGTCCTCAATCAGCTCCACTGTCAATGACAGCTGATGTTAATAGGAAGGTGATTTGTGAAATGGGTGCTGGTGGTAATACTGATGTTCAATCAGAAAATCCAAATTCTGAGTCCTTGTTTTATGAGCCACCTCGTCTGTCAAATTGGGATATTCCATTTGCTAATTGTGATTTGATTAATTCATGTGGCTATCTTCTTCAGGCATATAGTCCACTTGGTGTGCGGCAAATGATAATGTCATCAGTGGATTGCTTTACTCCTCCTGGCAACCCATGGGGATCTGCTTTCAATGACAAGAGCCCAGAATCTATACTGAAGAGTGCTGCCAAGAGCTTTATGAAT
Source organism: Pinus tabuliformis (assembly GCA_031772625.1). Classification (NCBI taxonomy): domain Eukaryota; kingdom Viridiplantae; phylum Streptophyta; class Pinopsida; order Pinales; family Pinaceae; genus Pinus; species Pinus tabuliformis. Next base: position 1,145,459,979 of record CM062811.1, on the reverse strand, counting down.
ACTCCCTCTATATTAAGGAAACGGTTACGTGATGCTTCAACTCCTGTGGATGCAAACCGGAGTGAAAAAAGCAGCAAATAGAACAAAAACTCATGATAATTTTATAACACCTGGGTCATTAGCTAAGAAGTATAATGAACTGTTGGAATCTCCAGATGATGTGTTGTCTGACTATTGTGTGAAGGATGGTATCAGTGGACCTGGATTATGCCAAAGTAAAAGGCGGACTCTAGTCTCACCGCAGTATCGTTTGAAAACTAAACATTTTGCACCTGTTAAATCCATGGAACGACATTTAGAATATGCATCTGAAGTTACGAAAGGGATTGATCCTGGGTATCGGTTGAGCAGTCCATCTCCTAAGAAAAATAGTGGTGGCTCTGAAACTGATGTTAGACAAAGTAACAAAGGTGTAGATCCTAGTGGTTGGAAAGTTTCGAATCGAGAATGCACTGGGACAAGTACTTGTGATGTAATTTCAGATAATGAACAAGATGACCATAATTCATGTATAGAAATTAATTCTGGGAATGTAATTTCTGATACAGAACTAGATGGTGATGATGAAAACATAGAAAGTGGTTCTAGTTCTAATGAAAGTACAAGTTCCTTATCCAAGCAAACTGTAGAGCAGAATCCTAATGCTTGGCCACCTAGTTCCCAATCGACAGATCTTTCTGAGGACGATGATGATTGTCAAGTTGCGTTTGAATATGGCAGCCAACCACCGTTTACTTCAATGAGAGCAACTCATGGGGAAATACGCCAAAAGTGGGAAGAAGCAGCTTTGCAGAAACGAAGTGCCCAGGGCGTAAAGCACAGGCAGCATGAGGTTGAAGTGGAGCATAGTGTGTCTGGTTCAAATCTTGGAACAAATAGTCCTTATAAGGGTGATGGGCCAGAATTTACAACCATTTGGCAAGATGATCGTTTTGAATATGTGAATGTTGGGCAAAAGCCGAGAAATCCATCTGATTTTGAGAGTGAAATTGCTATGAATGATACTTCATATCCAATAAATGTGACAATGCATAGAATGTCCTATAGCCTTGATAAAGAGAACCCATCTACGTCTGGGGTGAGCACTTTTGTTGCGGCTGTACCACTTCATGAAGGTACAGTTGAGGTAGATCATTGTAGAGACACAAACAAACTTGATGGAAGTGGTAAGAAGGATAGAACAAAGGAACCTTGGCCAGATATTGCATGTCATCAATGCCCAGAAGAGGAGAATCTGCATTTTGTTGGCACTTCTAAAGGAGTTAGTTCAGAATCAGGTGTGACTGAGAGTCTGAGAGAATTGATTGGTGATCGTGAAAAATTAAAGGAAACTTCTGGGTTCAAACGTGCCGATGAAGAAGAGTGGACACGCCGACAACTGGAAATACAGCAACAGGCAAAGGAAGTGCAACAGTTGCGTATGAGAAAAAGAGCAGAAGCTGAACGTATGCAAACGGTGGACAGCACATCAAAGACGTGGCAGTTTGCTCCATTTTGGGGTAACTAAAAGGTAAAGGATATACTTCGTTGGATCTGGACATGGTAAGGCATACTAAAGACCGATACACAGGGACAGTTTCATATATTTCAGGGTATTGGAAAGGATGTGGCATTAAAGAGCAACATGAAGCATTAAAAGTCCATCACAGCCACCGCCAAAGGGAACCAGATGTCAGTGAACGAAAATGATTGAAGACCAAGGCTGTTATGGAGTTAGAGTCATAGTTGATTTAGGATTCTAGAGCTGTCAATTAACAGTCAGTTGTATTTATTAATTAGTTTCAAATGTTAGTAGGTGTCATCATAGGCAGAATCGAATTCCCCTCATGCTGGAGGAGGAATATCGATTAGTTAGAATAAGGATGCTATATATAGCTGAAACATCTATGTAATGAGGGTTGGAGATTTTATAAAACAGAGTACTGTTTTGGCTTATGTAGAAAGACAGAGTTCAGTAATATAATAGAACTGCTTTTCTTCTCAGGATTCATAAAGTGTTTCTATGTTCAAGATGTGTGGTTTTACTTTATCCTTGATGTATTTTACAGTTGCATAGATGTGTAATCACTCAGAATTCACTTGTGCTGCTCTGATTTCCTGTACACATTCATGAACTGTGGTTTTATAAGAGTTGTGTTTTGAACATTTAAATGCCACATGCCCTGACTTCTATGTAAAGGCTGTATCATTATTTGCTGAGGTTTTATTGACTCCATAGGCCCAATGGAAACTTATATAATGTTTGTCCAACCTTCATATTTATCACTGTTATTTCACAAGAGTTAGCCCTCTTATTTTTTAATCAAAATCAATAACCTTTTGAGAGAGCCCTCTCAGGCTAAGGAGGCTAAACCTTAGTCAAAAGATTGGTTTGAAACAGTTACTTGAAGTCTTCCTGGTCAGCAGCCTTCTAGGGTCTGATTTTGAGATAACAGGATGATCAGAGCTCACAAGAGAAGGTGGCACCTAATCCTGTACTTAGCCTTGTGGGCTTACCAAACATCGGTAAGGAATGCAACCGGGTTCACACCGTTCCAACTGGTATATGGCCTAGAAGCAGTCTTACCAGTCCAGTGTGAAATCTCGTCTCTTAAACTCGCAATCAATCTCCTCCCCAGAACTTCAGAAGAAGAGGCCCGTTTCTTGGAATTAATCCAATTGGATGAAACCCGTCGTGATGCCGCTTTGGCTAATGAAGCCCATAAGAAACGAGTCAAGGCGCAGTTAGACAAAAATGTCAAACCCCGTGTCTTCTCAGAAGGTGACTTGGTCTTGCTTTACGACCAAGAATCCGATAAATTGGGAGCAGGTAAATTTAAGTCTTTATGGATAGGCCCCTATATTGTTAAATGGGTGTTAGCAAAAGGATCCTACGAGTTAATGGATTATGACGGAGTTCCACTGGCGCAACCTCGTAATGGGTTGTACCTCAAGCATTACTATGCTTAAATAGTAACCAATATGCTTTTGTTGTATTTTGTTTTCGCTAAAGTGTTCGTTTTGGTCGAGTAATCCACCTTTTTACATTTATTGCAGATGTCAAACCTTTTGGAGACATGTGTTGGATATGCCGACGGAGCGAGTCGTAGTTCGTGGAACCTGTCCTCCGCAGCCTGGGCCATTTTTGATCCAAGCGGCGAGTTAGTAAGTTTTAGAGGTGTATGTATTGGTCAATCAACGAATAATATCGCTGAGTATAGCGCATTGAGAGAACTTCTCTCTGATGCCATCACCCATGGTATATGCCGACTAATTGTCAGGCTAGACTCACAACTTGTAATACTACAACTCAATGGTATATATTCTGTCTGAAATCCAGCTATTTATCGCATGTTCCTAAGGGTTAAGATTTTGGAAAGAAAATTTGATTTTATTCAATACCAGCAGATTTCCAGAAACTTAAACACATTAACCGACTCATTAGCAAACTATGTGTTAGATAGACATTTGCAACATTTATAAAAAGAAACACATCATCAATGTTTTACATGTGGATCATATAGCTCAACCAGAATAAAACCCCGAAAATCAAAATATATATATAGCTGTTTATGGTTTACATATAATGTTCTGTAACCAAGACAAAATCGGTCACATGACCCAAAACTCAAAATGCTAGGGGGCACCCTAGTCTAATGATGCTCGTGATAGCAAGTCATAGCCTATGCGATCATGCGCAAGATACAAGTCCATCGTCTAGGCACACCAATAGTATGCCGCTATAACTGTAAAGGTAGCTCGTCGATCCTCACATATGGAATACCTGGAGTAAGGCTCTCAACCTGCTCCTGCACAGCTGTGAGAGTCTCGGCCACATCAAGGTCACGAAGAATAACCCTGCTGACAGCCTCTCCTGCTAGGGCAGCAGCTGGCACTCTCAGGCGAACTACTGGACGAACAGGACCAACATCTTCATGTACACATGAGTTCAATTAAAGTCTTGATAGAATAAAGCACAAGGACATTATAAATAAAAACAGTAAACAGTGATATGGTCAAAGATTTTACCAATAGTGCCCCACTGCTCGCCATCCGACAGTACTAAATCCGGATCACCCCGGAAGTCCATGCCAGCATATGGATACTCGACATAAGCCATCTCCTGCCGATCAAACCACCTAAAGAAGGTATCAGAAAACGAAATCTGAGACTGACCAGCATGCCTAGACATATGGTCAACCCATCTCTGCATACGTGGTTCAGTAGGAGAAGGTAAGTCGAGTGCAATGTACTGCGGCTGCATTAGTGGTATCTTCTCCAAGGCAAAGGCGGTCAAAATAGAACCGAACCCAAAGTTCTTCAACCTCCCGTCCTTTATCTTGGTCAACTGACTTTTCATCACAAGAAGTACTGCATCACACCAGTTGAATATTTTCGGTTAGAGGCATTCCAAGGCATGCTGCATATAGGATCTGTTGGCTACATGAAGAGACGCACTCCCGGCCATCCTACCAAAAGTAAACAGGATAGACCTAAGGGACCTATCAGTGACATCTCAGATGATGATCTTGCCGTCTTTACTCGGCTGAGATCCTTCCCTGCAATACTGGTGGACATAATCTCTCACAGAGTCACTCCCTTGGGCCGAACCTGACAAAGAAATGGGGGCACCCCGCCTCGACAAGCCAGTCAAGAAGTAAATGTCAACTGCTGTCAAGGGGATAGATTTGCCCCTAATCTGGAAAACTTGATTGATAGGATCCCAAGCATCGAGCAAATACTGTAGTAGGTTGATCTGCTGTCTCATGCTAGAGATGCGGAAGAACTTCAGCAAACCACAGTTCCGCAGCGCGTTCATTGTAACAGGATCATGTAGGGCAATCATGTCCTCTTCTTCATGTTCTCGTTCTTGCCATGTAAGGGTCATTTTGCTCCAATATCTCTGCAAAAACAAACAAGAGAGGAGATTAGATCCTGATTTTGATGAGAAACAGGGAAAAATTCCATTAAAAACTATGCAACAACTTTCCTTTCTACGCCCAACGCACCTGCACATGTGTTATGGGTGCGTTGAATGTCAAGTTACCTTCATGATGACCCACATTCAGCGCAGGTTTCGATATGCCGAGGGTGCGTTGATGGCAGAACGCACCCATCAAACCCCAGGGGCTCAGAAAAGTAGAGAATGAAGCACAGAATGCAGAAAGGAAACCATGAAATGAAAGAGCTCAGGTTTAGCTCCTACCTGGTCCAGACGGCGCCGAGAATCATCCACAGAATCTCCCGAAATCAGCTGATGAAAATCAAGGGGGAAGAGGCACCTCCAAAGCTCCAACAAACCAAGTTCAAATGAAATGGTAAAATGAGAGGTAAAAACACTTTTTAATTGCTTTTTACGTAGTTCAAAGTAAAATATTAGCATTTTAATCTCATTTCCAAGCAAATGTTGTCCATTTCTAACTAGTTTGATGTAGCAATTGAAGATACAGTACTATCTTTGAAAAGCAAAGCTATTTATGGTAAAAAATCAAAACAAGACCATCTTATCGAGCAGTTTTAGCACATAGTTCATGCTCGTTAAAAAATAAACATAAGACCGAGCAAGTGTTTCAATCTGCGTTTAAGCTCGTTAAAAAATGAACTATCCTCCGGTAAATAACCACCGTGAATGTAACATTATCAGCCATTAAAGCCTTGGTCGTGTTTGCACCGTCACCTCCACTTTTCCATTGGCCGATCATTCACCTCCATTTGATTGTTTACCCATTTTGAGGAACAGCTGCGAAGAGTGATTTCACTAGCCATCCTTGTGACACTGCCATGCTTGGAAGATTCCAACCCTTACCTGGAATCAGCTGCTACCCATTTTATCACTCGTTCCTCAAAAGAGGAGTCGTATTTAAGCTCTTTTCATCTGACTCGTAAAATATGAAAAGATTGCCGAGTTTTGGCCTTCCAGCTCGTTAAAGCAACTGGAAGTGTTATCCCTCCTCTAGATTTTAATCTTTTTGGACCTGAGGGATTATTGCACAAAAAGATCGAGCGCTTGTTTTGTTCGGCTCGTTAAAACTATCGAAAATTCATCCCTTCAGTATTGTTTTATACTTTTTCGGACTTAAGGGATTAGATGACGAAAAAGGAATTCCGGAGTTAACTTTACGTACCTTTTCAGACTCTCTAAAAATGAAAAGGACCGAATTATCCTTGTCGTTAAACTCGTTAAAAACATTAATAGCGACAAACTTGTCTTAAGACGAGAACGAGTTTCACTATCGCTAGGCTCGTTAAAACATAGCGATGGGTTTTCCCGAAGGGAAAATTATAGAAAAAGCATATGTTATCCTCCTCAAGCTTGACAAAAATAAAGAGGTACTGGTCAGCAATGACTGGGGAAAAATTGGGAAGAAACTCAAGGAATCTTTATTGGTAGCAAGTCGCTCTTGAACATGAAGCTTCCACTCCGTGCCTGAGTCGGGTTGGGTTGTTTCATTCACCGGTCACATCACCATGGTCTCACCATACCATCCACGCTTGGGGAAATGCTACCGATCCATCACATAAGTGTCGCCGACATGTTCAAGAGAAGTCATCCAGAGAAGTCAATCGTGTCCCATCCACTACCATACATTATACTTCATTCTTTCATGACCGCCACCCTGAACCATATATCATCAGATTGTTTTCACCTCCATCAAAATCATTTGCTCCGTTCCATGTCATTGATGTGGGATACATCAAGGCCCTCCTTTGACGGATCGCTTCTTGTCGACATCAGCTCATTATCCAAGAAGTTGATCTACGAACACCCCATTTAGTACTTTGAAGCTTGCATGCCTCAATGGCAAGTTTCTCACTTCCGGCGATAGGTATACATCAATGACCTTCGACCGAAAGATTTTGCGTGGTGTTCGACGCCAAGTCCTTTATTCACACCACGTGAATTGTACTGCAGTACCTTGAGGGTCATCATCCTTATCGGTGATTCCTCTCGCGCTTGTTAACAGTTTACATCATTGATTGGTAATCAAGCGATGTCTTTCCATGTTCGACTTCAAAACATTTCTCACATGGATCGACTTGTACTTCGAGTGAAGATCGAACGAGATTGAAGACCCCAGATCTAGTTTCATCCATCCGGGTTGCGATATATATTCAGGAAAAATAAAAACATTGACATGTACAACGTTGCAGCACAGATAATCATCCTACCAAAAGGATGATGACTTCATCAAAATCATTAGTCTACCATCAGACGATTGTCTGTCCTGTGTACATAAAAATGAATTTATAAAGCTGAGCATGGGAATGCCCGCCTCAGCTAGATCTTGAAAACAGTATGAAAAATAATGTATTGTATTGTATCTTATTATAGGTCTCCTCCCAGCATTGAATGAACTTCGGATCCTCCTAATAAAGCATTTCACCCGATAAACGGCCTCATACTTTAGGGGGCAACTGTTATAGAAATTTTTGTGCCTTACAGATCTAAGCATGAAATGTCCATAATCCAAGGGATCCAAAGTCCCTAAAAGTGTTGTTCCTGCCCCTAAAGGAACAAGGTCAACCAATGACAGCTTCTCCCAGAAGTTCTCCACCAAAAACTACTCAGAACTAGTCAAATCAGGATCAATTCAGATGCTCCACTAGCTGGCTGCATTGCAAAGCACCCAAATACACTGGCTAGGTGCGTTATAACGCACTTGAATGCACTACCCAGGTGCGTTGAGTGGGAAATGACAAGTGGCAGAGTCATTCAACGAGGTGGAGGGACAATGGAAGCTTCTAGAATCTTCTCCAATGACACTTGCCTCACTGAGTTCGACCAAGGATGAGTAAGAGGCTCTCAGTCTCCAAGTGGAAGCGAGAACTGACAGAGAGAAGCCACAAGTCAAAGCATAAGCTGACTCATCCTCTCTTCTTACATCTATATATGGATCCCTCATCCCAGAGATCCAGAGGCTGGAATTTTGTACTTTGTAGAGAATTACTGTTGGTTTTGAGATTGAGATTAGTGTATTGGGTGATTTATGCTTTGTTGGAGGTGAGGAAGGGATTCCTTTGCTGGGAGGTAGATGCTGGATCGGGACTCACTTGGTTGTATCTCCTTCTGGATCTTCTTATTGCATCAATAAAACTATTTGAGTTTCTTCTACATGCTTGTGTATCAGTGATGTTTTGTTATATTTGCATGTTTAGCTTAATCTGATCCTAAGCTTTTTATGTATGTAAATCTATATCTTTGTGTAGTTTCTCTCTTTTGTGATCTTGCAGGAACTTGGTGAAGCTGGGCCGGTAAGGTAGCAGGTAGCTGGAAGCCAACAAAGAGGAAAGCGATTGGATCAACAAACTAGTGCAAGACACAGGTTAGTTCATCCTTCCTCTTCATTTACATTTCATAAAGAAGAATACGCAAGTAGTTTTCCTTGTTTGTTGCTAAGGCACTGTCACACCTTAGAGTGGGATAGGGGCATTCTGAGTAGATACTTTTCCCAACAACACCTGTCCTGTCAAGTATCTCTAGTTCTTGCAGCTCATACTTGTTCTTGGAGTTGAGGAAATGGATGATTCTTGCAGCTTCCTCTGGCATATCTCCAAGTTCTGCTTTGACTCTCTGAATGGCTTCTGTAGCCTGATTTATCAATTCAATCTGTTCAAAAATAACTTGAATGGATGGCCAAATATCATTGACAGAGTCAATGATATCGGCCCACAATTGTTCCTTAGCCTGACCTAGAGGTTCATTTAGTGTCAGTTCTTTCTCCAGGCTTTTTATTCTTTCAGTAATTCTTGTGTCCTTCTGTTGTTCTTCTCTGTGCATGATTTGGGCCAATTTGTAATTTGTTTCCAGGCTAGTGACTTTTTCCTTAAGTTTGTTCATCTTCGTAGTCTGAATGGACATTTCTTCCATTGCTTTGATCATCCTGTTTTCTTCATCACCTATAGAGCCTATTGTTGATGTAGTTGGTGTAGATGCCAGTAGTGCAGTAGCCATTAGAGTAGTGGGAGCTAAGGATGCTGCCAAAGTAGAAGGTACAACAGTGGTAACTATTGGATTGATAGTTGCAGGACTATCATCAAGACTAGCTTGTTTGAGCTACATCAAGCTATCCAATCCTTTCTCCATCTCCTTCAACTGATCATTTAGTTGCAGCACTAGGTCCATCATCTCTTCATGATTGCTCTGACTTTCTAGGACCTCGTTTGTCTGTGGGTGTTACGAATAAGGCAGCTTACTCTGTTTCTTGAGGGTTTCTATGTCCTCATTCTTTTTCTTGATTAGCTATTCAGTAGCCTTAATGTCACTTGGATCATGGCCGAGTTCAATGACCAAGTCCTCCAATGATTTTATCCTGTTATCTTTGGCCTGTGAGGAGGCATTTTCCAGTTTGTACTGGGCTGTCACATTATCTAATGAATCCTGCAGCTTGTGAGCAGCCATGGCCTTTCTTGTAAGGGTGGAGTAAATCATTTCGCCATCTCGCTTGTGGAACTCTATCTAATCAATGGGATGAACATCCATGGTCAACACTTCAAAATTTGTCTTTTTATAGTGAGTAGAGGGTTTTGGTTACTAAATAGTGGACTACAAAAATTACACCTGCATCTTGCCTGCTTTGATGTCAAAGGATGACATCAATATGGTCTAGTTTGGTGGTGTAAGCTTGAGGTATTGGGGCATATGTCTTTGCCTTCAACTTTTCATTCCTCATCTTTATTTCCTTGAATCTATCTTTGATATCCCTTTCCCTATTAGCTGGCATGACAAAGGAAGAAACGTCCACACTCTGTTGTTTGTCTATCATATGTGTGTTGGAGGTTGATGGCTGCTATGTTTCACTTGAAGCAGCTGCTCTTTACTTCTCTGCCCCATTGTCTCAGTGTCAGTTATTTACTTTGAAGCAATGTTTTCCTCCTGTTCAGACAGGATTCAACTTGGCCTTCTTTCTTAGCTCGAACAACTCATCAGTAGTCTCCATGACAGAGCTAGATGTCTCTCCCTTGTTCCTCTTAGGATTCTTTTCTTCATTGGCTAGGGTCTGTAACATAGGATGAACAGTCACTGGTTCTCCTAATTCTAGAACTCGCAGGAAAGAGCTTTGGTCAAATTATTTTTCTAAATCAATTAGTGTGTTCTCAACATCCAAAATGTGTTGTCCATATTAATCAATGTATTCTCCACCCACTCAGGTTGGTTAGCAAACTGTTCAATGTCTGGTCTCAGGTGGTAGATGTATGGTCCCAACTTGACCTTAAGTCTCAACTTGTTTATGACCCCATGAGGGTCATACTGCCATATGAAGTTGTTTATGAATTTCATCTGGTGTAGTAACCTGTCGGCCTCTTGTCCAGCCTCTCTATTGTTGCAAATGAATGGGCCTAATTTGTTTTTCACCTTGAATTGGGTTTTCTTCCTAGCAAATAGGAAGTGGACCTCATCAGAATTGATGAGTTGTTTGAAATATTCAAGGGCAAATATCCTCAAAGGGAGGTATTTTGGCAATTTATAAGGGTCTAACTGGCAACCATAAATTCTGATCTTAGTGTGGTTCTGGTAGAGGTACCAGTCTCCCACCTTTCTATTCTTTGCCAATTGCAACACTCTCTTGATGTCTTGGCTGATTCTAGGTTGAGTATTAGAAGTCAGCATGTTCATGACTAGGTACACAAAGGAGTCTATGAAGTCTTTGTAGGTGAATGTTGTGGAAAATGTTTGGGCCAAGGGTGTCCAGTAGACCACTGATCTCTCCTTTCCCTTGGTGTCTAAGTTTTGGATGCTCACAAGGAACTTATATGTCTGGTAATACAAAAACATATAAAACAACACTGAAGAGTATTTGAAAACTCTTTCAGTGGGCAGTCTGGTGAATTTTTCATGCATTCTATCTGCATTGAACTGAGCATAATCATACATGATAGCAAGAGGCTTGCCTGGAGTGAAAATGGACAGGAAGGCTAGGATGACCTCATCCACATGCTCATCTGATGTGTATCCTAGGATGCATGAGAGCATGGTGATTATGCGTCTGCCAGTTTATGAGAAAATGGTGGCAGCATAGGGTGGGGTATCTGTAGGAGTATGGCGGTCTTCAATGATAAAATTCTAGAAAATTTGCTTTATTTTCACCTGGTCTAATGTGATGTACAAGTCCAATAGGTTTCCAATGGATAGGGGGGTCTGATTAGGGCTAGATTGGATTTGTAGCATTTGGTTGATTGACTCAGGTATAATGGTGAATAACAACTACTGATTTTGGGCAAAAATAGCCCTTTGGCTAGGGATATAACAGGCATGACAAAAATGTACAATATCTAGGAAAGGGTGAACTTCTGGGAATGTGTATTTGGGTAAGTTGGATTCCCAAAGGTTGATGTCATCTGCATGGTTCAAAAATATGTCCTTACTCCAACAGTGGAGCTTCAGAAGGTGGGCTGGAGTTGTAGTGTCTTTTATTTGGAAATCCCTGTTTGCTAGGGCCAAATGGTCAATGTCCAGGTGGGGGGTTGACACAGGTCTGACATCCAGAGAGGTCTGGGTAGCCATATTTAGGATAAAATGTGAGAATTAGGCTTGCATAGACTGTAGAAATGAAGTCTGAATAGGTCTGGTACAGAGATAGGGTAATTTGCACTTTGCAAAAGAGAGGTTTAGGTATTCTAGGGGAAATACTCTCAATCTAAGGGAAATATTAATTAAATTTAATTAGTTACTTGTTTGAATTGATTGTATGCTTTTAAATTTGAGAGGGTCATTTTGGTTTTTTGTCAAAATAACTGGGAATGGTGGTATGGACTGCAAACTAGTTTCATTGGTAGCTGTAGAGGGTACTCTGGCATCAGCTGTGCACTGGATGGTTGAATTGGGCATCTGGAGCGTGTTTGGGAGGTAATTCGCAGTGAAATTCAGTTGTAGAGGCTCAGGGTGGCGCAGGAAGGCTTAGGAAGCTTTCACAAAGCAAATGAGCGAAAAGGGTGAAAATGAGCGTCTTTGGCCTTTTAACCGACAATGATTAGAATTTGGCATGGAATTTCATAATGAATAGTGGGTGGTTTTGGATTTTGGCGGGGAGGTGGTTTCGGGGGCCATCGCACCGCTTTTGGCAGTCGGGTGGTATTTCCCCAAGAGCACGCGAGTTCGATTGGTGCTACCACGTAACCGAAAGGGGCCCGATCAAAACCGCAAATCTCGCGTGCTCTCGGGCGGGTAAAGTTAGGCAAGGGAATCAACACGATATGGATGCGCACCGTTAGATCTAGGGGTGCAAGATATAATGGCTGTCGCACGGTGGAGCTGCATGGAGGGAACTCAGGTGGATATTTGTGGGAGCCTGTGGGGTTAATTACAAATAATTGTAATTATTTATTGAATAAAGCGGGGATTAAACATATAATGCGCAAATTAATGAAGTGGGACCAGGGTTAAATGCGACGGGATTTGTTAACCGCACTAGGGTGGTGGGTTAAAAGGGTTTATGTCGAGAAAATGTGAATTGCGGAGTAGTTAATTAAATAATGCGTAGTGGGGGAGTAAAACTTAGGATAAGGGGGGTTTTATGGGTTTTTTTAGGAAAAAGAAGGGAAATTAATAAGGGGAAAATGATTTTTTCAAAGGGGAATGGGTTTCACACTAGGGAGAAGGGATTTTGGGTTGGGAAAGGACTCTTGGAAGGTAATTTGTTAGGGAAATGTGTGAAACCAAGGGGCAAGGATCAAAATGAATCGAAAACGGTATTTTAACAAGAAGTGATGGGATAATGGTGAAATTAGTAAGTATGTAGTGAGGGATGAAATGAAATGTGGGGAAGTTAATCAAATCAACTTGTGAAGATCCTTTCACTTTCATAACTATTCCCGCACACTGAAACATTGGATTAAGCATGATAAATGTGCTTATGCTTAAATCAACTTTTAACTTTTGCAACCTTTCTTCTGCTTACCCTTTACTTACCCTAACATTTTTTGTTCACTTTATTGGGTGCATTTACGCTAGTAGACCCTTTCTTCCCCTTTCCTTTTGTGAAACAAACTATCTAATTCTAACCTTATATATTCTAGTGGCTCAGATTAAGCTTATGAGCACATTTTATTTCTCTACCTAACTACTAATCTGCCAGGATTAAACAGTTTGGCTAGATCTTTATTCTCTAACTATAAACATGAAATTTAAAGCATGAACTAGTCAAGATTAAACTATTTGACTATCATGGGTTGTGGCATTTATGAAAAGCTGCACACAACCACTTTTTTGCACAGTAAAGTAAAAAGTAGTGGCACTTAGACTTGCACACTTTCATGATGTATTTTTGTTTGGGGTTCACATATTTTCACTTTTTTGTTTTTTTCTTATTCTTTTGTCATTTGATATTTCTTTTAAGACATACCTTCTTTACATTTTTTAATTTTTAATATGGAAAACATTTTGTAGAAAGCAAACGTATGTACAATATTACAAGGTCAACCACAACCAATTCAAAATTATGAATCCTATTAATATAGGACCCTAACAACACCCAAGTCACCTATGATGCCTTTCAAGTCCGAAAAAATGGTATGAAAAGATCTAGGTATTCGCGAAGTAACTCAACAACTTTATCCACTGTGGCATCATCCCAGTAGTCCTCGATCTTCGCAAATTTTGGCTCTACCTTAGTACCAATTTTTACTTCTTAGTTTTCAATGGCGCAGTGATGTCCGGGTTCTCTATCTGCGGACCTTCAACTTCGCGATAGCCTTTTGCCTCTATAATAATGATATTTCTTGGATCTTCATCCTCCCCCTTAGCGGTCACATTATGGTATTCTAGGGCATGGTGCAATTGGGTGCTCCAATCAGGTTGCACCAACTCCAAAGGGTCTTGTGGAATTTTGAAGATCGCTGCCTTAACTGCCTGCAAAGCTTCATCAATGCATTTGAACCCATCTTCAAATTGAAGGTCATTAAGGATCCTTCCCTTAATATATCCCACTCCGCGGTGCCATGGCAGAGCTCCATTTCTAGGTACCAATTCATAGGGATTGTATCCAAAGTATTACATAATAAATGCACCCATTCTGGCTACGACTCTGTTCCATAAACTTTAGTCCACTTCGCAAAGTGATCACGCGAATCATTTCTCCCATCATACTTCTTAGTTAGTCGAATTTTAGGATGACCAAATCGCAACCTCACCATCCTTCTGTAATATCGCCATTCCTCGAAGATGACCTTGTGCGTACCCCAACATCGTGTGGGCATAGCACGCAACACTAAATCCAGTGCTTGGAAGCAATGATCTTCAGGGACCTCTCATTCAAAGGAATACAAAAACTTATCTATATCAGTTAAACCATCATAATAGGGTGAATTTCTTACCTCCGATGAGACATAGTGCAACGATTTAGTCATCATGTTGCAGTGCAACGTGGATACTTCGTGCCACCTATTCTGCCAATGCTCCAATTCTTCATCTAAATCTGAGGTACAAGAACTTTCCCGATCCCATGCAATCTGTTAATCCAATCTTGATCTCACGTAGTTATTTTGTAAATATGATTGAAGTCATCATCACTTTCTTCATAACCACGGATCGGTTCAGTATAACACGGTCCTTCCGTAGGGTCCAATAGTACTACAACCCGAAGCGATTTCCTCTCGAACGACATTGTTCTTTGTTTTAAATTGATGAATCCATTCATATCAATGGCCTAGTCAATTCCAAGGAGCACGAGGTATGGATTACTATTGTCCAGAATTTCTATTACTTCAAAATTATCCAGTGCGCTCGCACCTTCTATATCTATGTTGACTCCATGTAGTCGTCCCATAGGGATGATTTTCTGCTGGTTCGCCATCCTCAGTTGAATCGGAGACCACTGCAGCATAGGTCTCCCCATTGTCTCCCATGTCTATTTAGGAAAAACATTTTCACCAAACCCCAGATCAAGAAGAACCTGGTCCATCTCATAATCTCCTATCTGTGCGGTGAGCCTCATCTCATGCCCTGTTCTTGCCTTATGTTTGCCAATTTTTCGTATTGCGTGGTGTCCATCAGGAGCATTTTCTTTACCAGAACACTTGTTTATCAACTCCTGCATACCTTTAAAAACCTTGCTATCATGCAAAAGTTTCATGTAGGTTTCCAAGAACATGGTAAGGACAGAGGGATCAAGCTCTGTAGGCACACTAGTTTCTGGTACTTTGTTATGACTTCCTAAAGTAGATGCCTCAGTGAAGCTTTTCTTGGATTCCATAAATGTTTCCTTCACGCACACCAGATCAAAACTGACTTCTTTCTCTGGGGCCTTATGAACCCATCTGTCTTCTTCAGTCTATTTTCCCTTATCATCCTTGGTTGTTACTTCGCTCCTTAGCATGATATTCACATTCGGATCTTCGTTGCAGGGCTCAGCTCTCATATTTTGTAAATTCTGCATAGGTTGTTGAGGCTGCGCCTTATTCTCCTCCAACTTAGCTATTAGCACAGGGAATTCTTCTACAGTGTGGTCAAACTCACTAAAGTATTGAAAGGATGGGCATGTCTGATTTTGACACTCCCGTGTATAGTTCCTTGGTGTCCCAAAGTTATAGAAAATAACCTGACAGTGACCTTTACCAGGTCCTCCTTCTCGGCCTCATACTTGCCCCTAATATCCTCTGCATGTTTCCCCAACGCCCTGATCTGGAGGCCGAGTTTCTGCTTGCATTCGATAGGTAGGTGTTCTTTCCATCATCAACTCGTAGCTTAGATTCTTCCTCTTTTTTCAAGCTCTGCAATTCCAAGTAGAGGTTCTGCAATTGCGAGTGAATCTGCTAGACTCCCAAAGTCATGTCCTCAATAGGTGTCTCATGCAATCTCATCACGATTTCCAATGCTTTCACCTGAGTTCCTATCTTCTGCTGTGACAGGGAAATCCTCAGGTGGGGCAGAAGCGAGGCTATAAACCATTCGCGGTGCTAACCATCTGTCAACTGCATATTAGCTTCACGGATCACACATTTCAGCCTTTGATCTAATTCTCAAGGTGTCTCACTAGCCCTCATCATGATTTTCTTAAATCCAATGATTGACTATGTGTCAGACTTAGGCTTACTAAACTCCTTGTTTAAAGCATCCTTAGTATTTGCTAGCATTGCTAAAGGATGATCAACACAATAATTAATATACCACGTCAGTGCGTGATCCTGCAGAGCAGTAACTACGTGCACCTTATTTATGTTGTCATCAGTGATCTTCTGTGTGGTCCATATAGAATTCACAACAAACCAGAATTGATCTGTATCTTTGTTCCCTATACCCTTGAAAATTGATAGCCTTATTGAGTTCAACATGTTGAATGGCAGTGGTGTGGCGGTGGTGTGGGCGAAGGTATATGATGTGGAGGTGAAGGTGGAGGTGGTGGTGGAGTGGATGGATGATGTATCCATGGAAATTCCTATCTTATCAACTGGACCACAATCTGTGGTGAGGCTTGTGCCATTCCCTCATTGTCGTTTGAAGGAGTTCCAATCAATGGGCTATATTCAAGCCTGCTTTCTCTCGATTTCTGAAGATTCATCCACTTCACGTAGATCCGAACATAAGGCAATGACATAACCCATTTCTCACACAAGAGCATCTTAATCCAGGTATCCAAAGATTTCAGATGCTTACCTCGCGGTCCTTTGAATAAGTGTTGCTTTTCTTCACTGTAGGTGACCGAGGTATCAACCATGAACTCGTTAACAAATCCTCCTATAATTCGATCGAGCCAGTGGTTAACAACGCGCGTGATCTTGTCTTTAGAAACTTCCAACCTTCGCAAAAGCTATGGAGTCAACACTATTGGACCGTCAAGCCTCCACCTTCCTTGGTCATTTTCCAACTTAGCTATCCACTCGTATAGTTCAATTGGGAAGGTGCAGAAGAAAATTTTATGTATTTCTATGTACAAGTATCTATCCAACCACAAATCCTTTGACATGGGCAAATTCCTATTCTCTTGCTTTGTGAATTCATGGATCTTCCTATCCAACCACTTCTCAATTTCCTTCTTGGTTGGATTCCTGTGATGCGACATCACACATTTATTTATGCAGATCTCAGTCCCAGCAACAGATCCATTTGTTGTCTTAGTGGGTCCTAACCCAAGTTTAGAGTTAATTGCACCAAACAAAACCCTACAATAGTGGCCCTTTCGACATCAACCCACGTAGCACAGGTTGAAGTCTCACCCGAAGCGGTATGGGGGAATGTTGGAACCAAGTTTCTGCATCCAGAGATCAGTGTGATGTCTTTTATTGCCCTAGATCTGCCTTTGCACAAACCTATAAGCCCCTAAGGCTTGGTACTGCAACTTCACTTAAATAGCCCTTAGACCTTCGTGAAGGTCTACGATAGGGTTTTACGGACCCTTAACAGATAAAACATCCACTTACACGCACCATAAAACAACCCTTGCGAACATGATGTATTATAAGCTTCACATAAATAATTAACATACACTGTGTATAGTTAGCAAGACTTATCCAATGGAGTCCTGCACCAATAGATCAATATTTCATAAAGGCATTTATTCCATCATAGCATATATCACAAACATAAATAATATAAGTAAACATATGAACACATGAATTTCTCCAACTATATTCTTTATTGATATTCAATATGATGTTACAGATTCAAAACTGTCCTGCGTGCTCAGTTGCAGGGGTCTGCCCACTCAACTGCGAACTCTACACTAGGCCTCTGTGCACTGAGCTGCAGAGCCTTTTCCCTTCTATCTATGAGTCACTTGTCTATGATAGCTTCTATTGACCCATTACATCCATCATCATCAGATTATTGATTACTGCCTTAGACTCTCTAAGACACCTCTATTTATACCTTTTCTTCATACAATCCCATGGTCCGCGGAACATGGGTGGATCTCAAAACAGACTCGACCTTTCATAACCAAGGGGCTAAAACTCCTTTTGACTTCTAACTATCTACGTGCTCCGCATCCACAAATTTGTTAGAATATTATATATTACGGAGCAATGGAACACACAAAATATTGCAGAAATATAAACACAGAAAACGCATAAAACAAGAGAGACACAGATATACATGGTTCACCCAGTTTGGGATACATCCACCCCGAATAGCCAGTCCTTCCTTTCTATTACCTATTAGACTCCGTCTTCTCAAGTCCTCTGTCAGAGTCCAATTCAGACAGGTGGCTATCAAAATTTCAATAACACTTGAAGTCCAGAAGGGAGCTTTGATAAGTTTTCATTTTAGGATGGTCATCGTTAAAGAGCTCATACGCTGCCACGCTACCAGTGTACTTCTCAGAGATCGAAAGGTTTACCATGTATCGTGATTGAGATGCCAAAGTTAAAGATCTATTTTGAAATGCCCTGATTTGGATAAATCAAGATTATTAGCACCTGCAGGAAGAACTTTTGCTAAGATTCAAAATATGAACTTTCTCATATTGTTCGAGTAATGGTATGTGGGGCAAAATACCTGATTTGCATAAACTTGAGAGTTTACAAAGACAAGGAAAGATCAGGCAACATAATTAAGTGTTTTGAAAGATGGGCTCAAGAATAATGCAAACAAATTTGCAAAATCAACAGCACAAATTTTCTGGCAGAATTATAAAGTTGGGTTATGTGTTTTGAATTCACCCTCGTGATCACATCAACCATGTTAATTTAGTATTCAAAGGATAAAATCCAGCATTTCGATGGCATGTAGCAGTATTTCAGTATTGATGGATGTAGGTGGCAGAACTTACCTTGTTAAAAGGGCATCACAATGGATGGATTGGGCACAAAGTGCTTCACTACCTATGAAAGCAATGTTCCGTTTGCCTTCGTTTTATGATTGATTGTGATATTGAATGTGCTGGTCGAATTGCAGGTTAAAAGGGCGAAAGCTTGCTTTCAAAATTGGAAATTGGGTGGTGCACTGCGCATTGGGAAGCACTGGCCAGCGTTAATTTACAAAGGCGATGCGCATAGAAGGGTGCGCTGCGCGTTGGGTTTGTGCGCTGCGTACTGGGTCACAACACCAAAATTTTTGTTGTCTTGCGCCCAGTTCTTATCAAATCGGCTCCATCGACTTGCAAGGACATTCTTGGCTGCCATAAACGCCAACCATGAGGAAACCCTGTTAGGGGTGAACGCCCAAGGTTGAAAATCCACAACAAGATGAAACGTTTCTACGTTGTCTGGTGTATACAACCTCAGAATGTTCGTGATTGCCTCTTCTATCACCGGTTGAGGATAGGAACCATGGAAACCGAGTAACAGTGACAGCTGAAACGCAGTTCGGACATGCGGGTGTACATGTTCCTGTGTGCGTGTGCCCATCTCCTTGAGAGGACCGAGGATCTGATGGCATCTCGGATTGGAATTTTCGAGAGAATGAGGCCAAGGACATCGTCGTGAAGTGCTGACAATCTGTCTGGCAATGTCTCTCTCATCATTTTTATCCTGTGTGTCGAGTTTTCAAATGATGTATTTCATTCCAAGAATAGATGCGCTTCAAGTTTCAAGATTCGTCACATTTCTTGTCAGCCTTCTTTAACGACACCCACAACAAGGTTTCATTTTCGAATCACGTCCTGATTTATTCACTTGATACCGGTAATGAAGATATAATGGGATTTCAAAGGACACTCCCACCATCCGCATGCATCAACCAGTGAAGCCTTAAACAAAGACCAGAAGACAATCTTCAAATTGCACGCCGATACCTTCCGTCGTAAATATATCTTTAATGTCCAAATCAATAAAAGCAATGCAAGAACAAGATTGGTGTCAAATTCATTTTCCAGAGGTGGAAGCTTTGGCGTTATTCTTTTCCACAAATCAATACTGTCTTCCAACATTTTTACATAGGATGCCAAAACTGAAAGTTCTTCACTTCCATGCGTGCAAATATCAGCGGGCTGCCATGATTTTCTTTGCCTTAGAATGGGTCATATATTTGGGGGAAACTGAATTATTTCAAATCATATCTATATTCTGGCCAAGACTCTTTGCAACGTGTAATCATTTATGGTAACATGGATGAAAGCGCCCCAAAGTTACATAGGATGTTAATTATAAAATTTGGTTGTTCTCAAATGGTAAAGGTAAAAGTAAAGACCCAAATTAAACGCAGAATATCAACCATAAGTAGAAGAATAGGATTCGATTCCTATTTAAGACTTCAATTAATGATTCAAAGGGATCTGCGCTCCAGTTTATTGGCCATTAGAGGATTTTAAAGGGAACGATTTTCTGTTTTTAGAATAAAGAGATGACTCTATCTCTATTTTTGTAACTTCAAGTGAAACAACGCCCCTATTTTGGGTCGATCTGTTTTCTCCTAGGATAGTTTTATTTAATGTATGAAAAATCATTTTGTAAGGTGAGGGGAGTTTTCTGACAGCTGGTGGAGGAAAAAGACAAAGTTTTAGTGCACAGTTTTGACAGGGATTTTAATAAAAAATGCAGCTCTGACCCCTGAGATTCTTGTGGTATGAAATTTAACTTTTGTCTCATCCTTTGTATCATATGTAGCCTGTTGTGTCTTCATTTCATTTCATAATCGTTTCTAAATGAATACTGTTAAGTGAGAAAGGCAGAACTCAAATTATTTGCTCTGTCTTGAGGAAGTGTTCATATTAAATGTTTTCTTCTGTTTGACAAGGATCCATCTTCTATGCCCTTGTCAACTTCTCAAACAGTTAACCCACTCCACATTATTTCAAATTTGATCTTTAATTTCTTGTCTATCTTGCCTCAGGAGATAATCTGTGTTTTTTATTATATTTCTCTGTTCAAGCTGTTCTTTGCTCCATGCAGCCCAGAAAACCCATCATTCATTAAAACCCCTTTTTCCTATCAATTTACTAGCCTAATATCAGTTCCCTTTTAAAGTCATCCCAGCCCCCTTTAGAAGACTTTTTGCTGAGATAGACTGGAGAGAGCCCTCTCCTGTCCTCGTAGCGCTAGCTACGAGGCTGAGCATGGTTTGATGTGGCCTCGAGTTTTTCCTTCCTCAACTTGAGGCAGATTTGAGTGCTAACATAGTGGCGACCATACTGGGGAAGATGGTTTGCTGTTGATGTGACATTCGACTTGTAGAATGTCTTGCCCCAATACATGAAATCAAGTTGCAGATCTGATGCTGATGGTGGACAACATTCAGACACATATGCAGGCTGAATCATTCACCTGGTGAATCCAACTCGATCCAGACATTCCAGTGCTCGCTGATCCATTTATGCAATGGTAGGGTATGTGGCACACCCTGCACTTTGTGAAGCTGTAAAAGAAGTAAGAAATCAGTTAGCAGATTTTGAAATTAATGAAGAATTTTTCAGTGCCTTGCTTCAATGTTTGAAATCTCCAAAGTTCCCTCTTGAAGCTAAACCTGGTTTCTGCCAGTTAATTGTTGAAAAACTTGAGAAGGAGATTCAGTATTTGAATGAGCAGATTCAGTCATATGATTTCCGAGATCCCAACAAGTTCTTGGAAACTCTTCCTCCTTCGAAACAAGAAATAATAGAGTTTCCTACAGATGTTTGCATTGACAGTGTGCAGCTGGAAATATGTATTGTAGAGTTGGGGCAGCAAACGGAGTCTGCTTTCGCAATTCTATTGCGATGTACATGACAATGTTTTTCAGTTTGACTGACAAATCAAACTGTCTTTTACATGATCAGGCTCATTACGTGCATGAAGGGCTGCCAGCAATTGCATTTATGATCTGGTTGAAGCACTCTCAAGCGGCATCATTTTCAGGTTTACTGGAATGGTTAATTTGGCATTACAATATTACCTGATCTATTATTTTTACAGCCAAGTAGGGTAGATTTTGTAAATAAATAAGCAGCCAAAAGGTAGCATTTTGTTCTAGTTTCATTATAGTTTAGTTTGAAGTTTGCCAAGTCAGTTTTTTTAAGCATTTCAGTCATGTTTCGGTCCATAAATGAGTCAGAAGTCTTGTGTTGTCTGTTGAAATAATGACACCATTGTCCAATGGACGAAGGCACTGTCTGCTCTCCCAAAGCTCTGCGGTTCTTGGCACCTCCAAGAAGTGGCAGCTGCCATCCCCATTGGAGCCAATGTTAGACTCCGTCTTCTCAAGTCCTTTGTCAGAGTCCAATTCAGACAGGTGGCTGTCAAAATTTCAATAACACTTGAAGGCCAGAAGGGAGCTTTGATAAGTTTTCATTTCAGGATGGTCATCGTCAAAGTGCTCATACGCTGCCATGCTACCAGTGTACTTGTCAGAGATCGAAAGGTTTACCATGTATAGTGATTGAGATGCCAAAGTTAAAGACTTGTTTTGAAATGCCCTGATTTGGATAAATCAATATTATTAGCACCTGCAGCAAGAACGTTTGCTAAGTTTCAAAATATGAACTTTCTCATATTGTTCGAGTAATGGTATGTGGGGAAAACTACCTGATTTGCATAAACTTGAGAGTTTACAAAGACAAGGAAAGATCAGGCAACATAATTAGGTGTTTTGATAGATGGGCTCAAGAATAATGCAAACAAATTTGCAAAATGAACAACACAAATTTTCTGGCAGAATTATAAAGTTGGGTTATGTGTTTTGAATTCACCCTCGTGATCACATCAACAATGTTAATTTAGTATTCAAAGGATAAAATCCAGCATTTCGATGGCATGTAGCAGTATTTCAGTATTGATGGATGTAGGTGGCAGAACTTACCTTGTTAAAAGGGCATCACACTGGATGGATTGGGCACAAAGTGCTTCACTACCTATGAAAGCGATGTTTCGTATGCCTTCGTTTTATGATTTATTGTGATATTGAATGTGTTGGTCGAATTGCAGGTTAAAAGGGCGAAAGCTTGTTTTCAAAATTGGAAATTGGTTGGTGCGCTGCGCATTGGGCAGCACTGGCCAGCGTTAATTTACAAAGGCGCTGTGCATAGAAGGGTGCACTGCGCGTTGGGTTTGTGCGCCGCGCACTGGGTCACAGCGCCAAAATTTTTGTTGTCTTGTGCCCAGTTCGTATCAAATCGGCTCCATCGACTTGGAAGGACATTCTTGGCTGCCACAAATGCCAACCATGAGGAAACCCTGTTAGGGGTGAATGCCCAAGGTTGAAAATCCACAACAAGATGAAACGTTTCTACGTTGTCTGGTGTATACAACCTCAGAATGTTCATGATTGCCTCTTCTATCACCGGTTGAGGATAGGAACCACGGACGCCGAGTAACAGTGACGGGCTGAAACGCAGTTCGGACATGCGGGTGTACATGTTCCTGTGTGCATGTGACCATCTCCTTGATAGGACAGAGGATCTGATGGCATCTCCGATTGGAATTCTCGAGAGAATGAGGCCAAGGACATCGTCGTGAAGTGCTGAAAGTTTGTCTGGCAATGTCTCTCTCATCATTTTTATCCTGTGTGTCGAGTTTTGAAATGATGTATTTCATTCCAAGAATAGATGCGCTTGAAGTTTCAAGATTCGTCACATTTCTTGTCAGCCTTCTTTAACGACACCCACAACAGGGTTTCATTTTCGAATCACGTCCTGATCTATTCACTTGATACCGGTAATGAAGATATAATGGGATTTCAAAGGACACTCCCACCATCCGCATGCATCAGCCAGTGAAGCCTTAAACAAAGACCATCAGACAATCTTCAAATTGCATGCCGATACCTTCCATCGTAAATATATCTTTACTGTCCAAATCAATAAAAGAAATGCAAGAACAAGATTGGTGTCAAATTCATTTTCCAGAGGTGGAAGCTTCGGCGTTATTCTTTTCCGCAAATCAATACTGTCTTCCAACATTTTTACATAGGACGCCAAAACTAAAAGTTCTTCACTTCCATGCGTGCAAATATCAGCGGGCTGCCACGATTTTCTTCGCCTTAGAATGGGTCATATATTTGGGGGAAACCGAATTATTTTAAATCATATCTATATTCTGGCCAGGACTCTTTGCAACGTGTAATCATTTATGGTAACATGGATGAAAGCGCCCCAAAGTTACAGAGGATGTTAATTATAAAATTTGGTTGTTCTCAAATGGTAAAGGTAAAAGTAAAGACCAAAATTAAACGCAGAATATCAACCATAAGCAGAAGAATAGGATTCGATTCCTATTTAAGACTTCAGTTAATGATTCAAAGGGATGTTCACTCCAGTTTATTGGCCATCAGAGGATTTTAAGGGGAACAATTTTCTGTTTTTAGAATAAAGAGATGACTCTATCTCTATTTTTGTAACTTCAGGTGAAACAACGACCCTGTTTTGGGTCGATCTGTTTTCTCCTAGGATAGTTTTATTTAATGTATGAAAAATCGTTTTGTAAGGTGAGGGGGAGTTTTCTGAGAGCTGGTGGAGGAAAAAGACAAAGTTTCAGTGCACAGTTTTGACAGGGATTTTAATAAAAAATGCAGCTCTGACCCCTGAGATTCTTGTGGTATGAAATTTAACATTTGTCTTATCCTTTGTATGATATGTAGCCTGTTGTGTCTTCATTTCATTTCATAATCGCTTCTAAATGAATACTGTTAAGTGAGAAAGGCAGAGCTCAAATTATTTTCTCTGTCTTGAGGAAGTGTTCATATTAAATGTTTTCTTCTGTTTGACAAGGATCCATCTTCTATGCCCTTGTCAACTTCTCAAACAGTTCACCCACTCCACATTATTTCAAATTTGATGTTTAATTTCTTGTCTATCTTGCCTCAGGAGATAATCTGTGTTTTTGATCATATTTCTCTGTTCAAGCTGTTCTTTGCTCCATGCAACCCAGAAAACCCATCATTCATTAAAACCCCTTTTTTCTATCAATTTACTAGCCTAAAATCAGTTCCCTTTTAAAGTCATCTCAGCCCCCTTTAGAAGACTTTTTGTTGAGATAGAATGGAGAGAGCCCTCTCCTGTCCTCGTAGGGCTAGCTACGAGGCTGAGTGTGGTTTGATGTGGCCTCGAGTTTTGCCTTCCTCAGCCTGAGGCAGATTTGAGGGCTAACATAGTGGCGACCATACTGGGGAAGATGGTTTGCTGTTGATGTGACATTCGACTTGTAGATTGTCTTGCCCCAGTACATGAAATCAAGTTGCAGATCTGATGCTGATGGTGGACAGCATTCAGACACATATGCAGGCTGAAGCATTCACTTGGTGACTCCAACTCGATCCAGACATTCCAGTGCTCGCTGATCCATTTATGTAATGGTAGGGTATGTGGCAAACCCTGCACTTTGTGGAGCTGTAAAAGAAGTAAGAAATCAGTTGGCAGATTTTGAAATTAATGAAGAATTTTTCAGTGCCTTGCTTCAATGTTTGAAATCTCCAAAGTTCCCTCTTGAAGCTAAACATGGTTTCTGCCAGTTAATTGTTGAAAAACTTGAGAAGGAGATTCAGTATTCGAATGAGCAGATTCAGTCATATGATTTCCGAGATCCCAGAAATTTCTTGGAAACACTTCCTCCTTCGAAACAAGAAATAATAGAGTTGCCTACAGATGTTTGCATTGACAGTGTGCAGCTGGAAATATGTATTGCAGATTTGGGGCAGCAAACGGAGTGTGGCTTTCGCAATCCTATTGTGATGTACATGACAATGTTTTTCAGTTTGACTGACAAATCAAACTGTCTTTTACATGATCATGCTCATTACGTGCATGAAGGGCTGCCAGCAATTGCTCTTGTGATCTGGTTGAAGCACTGTCAAGCGGCATCATTTTTAGGTTTACTGGAATGGTTAATCTGGCATTTCAATATTACCTGATCTATTATTTTTACAGCCAAGTAGGGTAGATTTTGTAAATAAATAAGCAGCCAAAAGGCAACATTTTGTTCCAGTTTCATTACAGTTTAGTTTGAAGTTTGGCGAGTCAGTTTTTTTAAGCATTTCAGTCATGTTTCGGTCCATAAATGAGTTAGAAGTCTCGTGTTGTCTGTTGAAATAATGACTCCATTGCTCAATGGACGGAGTCACTGTCTGCTCTCCCAAAGCTCTGCGGTTCTTGGCACCTCCAAGAAGCGGCAGTTGCCATCCCCATTGGAGCCAATGTTAGACTCCGTCTTCTCAAGTCCATTGTCAGAGTCCAATTCAGACAGGTGGTTGTCGAAATTTCAATAACACTTGAAGGCCAGAAGGGAGCTTTGATAAGTTTTCATTCCAGAATGGTCATCGTCAAAGTGCTCATATGTTGCCATGCTACCAGTGTACTTGTCAGAGATCGAAAGGTTTACCATGTATCGTGATTGAGATGCCAAAGTTAAAGACTTGTTTTGAAATGCCCTGATTTGGATAAATCAAGATTATTAGCACCTGCAGCAAGAACTTTTGCTAAGTTTCAAAATATGAACTTTCTCATATTGTTCGAGTAATGGTATGTGGGGCAAACTACCTGATTTGCATAAAATTGAGAGTTTACAAAGACAAGGAAAGATCAGGCAACATAATTAGGTGTTTTGAAAGATGGGCTCAAGAATACTGCAAACAAATTTTCAAAATGAACAGCACAAATTTTCTGGCAGAATTATAAAGTTGGGTTATGTGTTTTGAATTCACCCTCGTGATCACATCAGCCATGTTAATTTAGTATTCAAAGGATAAAATCCAGCATTTGGATGGCATGTAGCAGTATTTCATTATTGATGGATGTAGGTGGCAGAACTTACCTTGTTAAAAGGGCATCACAATGGATGGATTGGGCACAAAGTGCTTCACTACCTATGAAAACGATGTTCCGTTTTCCTTCGTTTTATGATTGATTGTGATATTGGGTCGAATTGCAGGTTAAAAGTGCGAAAGCTTGTTTTCAAAATTGGAAATTGGGTGGTGCGCTGCTCATTGGGCAAGATTGGCCAGCGTTAATTTACAAAGGCGCTGTGCATAGAAGGGTGTGCTGCGCGTTGGGTTTGTGCGCTGCGCACTGGGTCACAGCACCAAAAGTTTTGTTGTCTTGCGCACAGTTCGTATCAAATCGGCTCCATCGACTTGCAAGGACATTCTTGGCTGCCACAAACACCAACCATGAGGAAACCTTGTTAGGGGTGAACGCCCAAGGTTGAAAATCCACAACAAGATGAAATGTTTCTACGTTGTCTGGTGTATACAACCTCAGAATGTTCATGATTGCCTCTTCTATCACCGGTTGAGTATAGGAACCACGGACGCCCAGTAACAGTGACGGGCTGAAACGCAGAGCAGACATGCGGGTGTACATGTTCCTGTGTGCGTGTGCCCATCTCCTTGAGAGGACCGAGGATCTGATGGCATCTCCGATTGGAATTTTCGAGAGAATGAGGCGAAGGACATCGTCGTGAAGTGCTGACAGTCTGTCTGGCAATGTCTCTCTCATCATTTTTATCCTGTGTGTGGAGTTTTGAAATGATGTATTTCATTCCAAGAATAGACGCGCTTGAAGTTTCAAGATTCATCACATTTCTTGTCAGCCTTCTTTAACGGCACCCACAACAGGGTTTCATTTTCGAATCACATCCTGATTTATTCACTTGATACCAGTAATGAAGATATAATGGGATTTCAAAGGACACTCCCACCATCCGCATGCATCAGCCAGTGAAGCCTGAAATAAAGACCAACAGACAATCTTCAAATTGCACGCCGATACCTTCCGTCGCAAATATATCTTTACTATTCAAATCAATAAAAGCAATGCAAGAACAAGGTTGGTGTCAAATTCATTTTCCGCAAATCAATACTGTCTTGCAACATTTTTACATAGGACGCCAAAACTGAAAGTTCTTCACTTCCATGCGTGCAAATATCAGCGGGCTGCCATGATTTTCTTCGCCTTAGAATGGGTCATATATTTGGGGGAAACCGAATTATTTTAAATCATATCTATATTCTGGCCAGGACTCTTTGCAACGTGTAATCATTTATGGTAACATGGATGAAAGCGCCCCAAAGTTACAGAGGATGTTAATTATAAAATTTGGTTGTTCTCAAATGGTAAAGGTAAAAGTAAAGACCCAAATTAAATGCAGAATATCAACCATAAGCAGAAGAATAGGATTCGATTCCTATTTAAGACTTCAGTTAATGATTCAAAGGGATATGCGCTCCAGTTTATTGGCCATCAGAGGATTTTAAGGGGAACGATTTTCTATTTTTAGAATAAAGAGATGACTCTATCTCTATTTTTGTAACTTCAGGTGAAACAGTGCCCCTGTTTTGGGTCGATCTATTTTCTCCTAGGATAGTTTTATTTAATGTATGAAAAATCATTTTGTAAGGTGAGGGGGAGTTTTCTGAGAGCTGGTGGAGGAAAAAGACAAAGTTTCATTGCACAGTTTTGACAGGGATTTTAATAAAAAATGTAGCTCTGACCCCTGAGATTCTTGTGGTATGAAATTTAACATTTGTCCCATCCTTTGTATCATATGTAGCTTGTTGTGTCTTCATTTCATTTCATAATCGTTTCTAAATGAATACTATTAAGTGAGAAAGTCAGAACTCAAATTATTTGCTCTGTCTTGAGGAAGTGTTCATATTAAATGTTTTCTTCTGTTTGACAAGGATCCATCTTCTATGCCCTTGTCAACTTCTCAAACAGTTCACCCATAGGAGATAATCTGTGTTTTTGATTATATTTCTCTGTTCAAGCTGTTCTTTGCTCCATGCAGCCCAGAAAACCCATCATTCATTAAAACCCCTTTTTTCTATCAATTTACTAGCCTAAAATCAGTTCCCTTTTAAAGTCATCTCAGCCCCCTTTAGAAGACTTTTTGCTGAGATAGAATGGAGAGAGCCCTCTCCCGTCCTCGTAGGGCTAGCTACGAGGCTGAGTGTGGTTTGATGTGGCCTCGAGTTTTGCCTTCCTCAGCCTGAGGCAGATTTGAGGGCTAACATAGTGGCGACCATACTGGGGAAGATGGTTTGCTGTTGATGTGACATTCGACTTGTAGATTGTCTTGCCCCAGTACATGAAATCAAGTTGCAGATCTGATGCTGATGGTGGACAACATTCAGACACATATGCAGGCTGAATCATTCACCTGGTGACTCAAACTCGATCCAGACATTCCAGTGCTCGCTGATCCATTTATGCAATGGTAGGGTATGTGGCAAACCCTGCACTTTGTGAAGCTGTAAAAGAAGTAAGAAATCAGTTAGCAGTTTTTGAAATTAATGAAGAATTTTTCAGTGCCTTGCTTCAATGTTTGAAATCTCCAAAGTTCCCTCTTGAAGCTAAACCTGGTTTCTGCCAGTTAATTGTTGAAAAACTTGAGAAGGAGATTCAGTATTCGAATGAGCAGATTCAGTCATATGATTTCCGAGATCCCAGAAATTTCTTGGAAACACTTCCTCCTTCGAAACAAGAAATAATAGAGTTGCCTACAGATGTTTGCATTGACAGTGTGCAGCTGGAAATATGTATTGCCGAGTTGGGGCAGCAAACGGAGTCTGGCTTTCGCAATCCTATTGTGATGTACATGACAATGTTTTTCAGTTTGACTGACAAATCAAACTGTCTTTTACATGATCATGCTCATTACGTGCATGAAGGGCTGCCAGCAATTGCTCTTGTGATCTGGTTGAAGCACTCTCAAGCGGCATCATTTTTAGGTTTACTGGAATGGTTAATCTGGCATTTCAATATTACCTGATCTATTATTTTTACAGCCAAGTAGGGTAGATTTTGTAAATAAATAAGCAACCAAAAGGCAACATTTTGTTCCAGTTTCATTACAGTTTAGTTTGAAGTTTGGCGAGTCAGTTTTTTTAAGCATTTCAGTCAAGTTTCGGTCCATAAATGAGTTAGAAGTCTCGTGTTGTCTGTTGAAATAATGACTCCATTGCTCAATGGACGGAGTCACTGTCTGCTCTCCCAAAGCTCTACGATTCTTGGCACCTCCAAGAAGCGGCAGTTGCCATCCCCATTGGAGCCAATGTTAGACTCCGTCTTCTCAAGTCCTTGTCAGAGTCCAATTCAGACAGGTGGCTGTCGAAATTTCAATAACACTTGAAGGCCAGAAGGGAGCTTTGATAAGTTTTCATTCCAGAATGGTCATCGTCAAAGTGCTCATATGTTGCCATGCTACCAGTGTACTTGTCAGAGATCGAAAGGTTTACCATGTATCGTGATTGAGATGCCAAAGTTAAAGACTTGTTTTGAAATGCCCTGATTTGGATAAATCAAGTTTATTAGCACCTGCAGCAAGAACTTTTGCTAAGTTTCAAAATATGAACTTTCTCATATTGTTCGAGTAATGGTATGTGGGGCAAACTACCTGATTTGCATAAAATTGAGAGTTTACAAAGACAAGGAAAGATCAGGCAACATAATTAGGTGTTTTGAAAGATGGGCTCAAGAATAATGCAAACAAATTTTCAAAATGAACAGCACAAATTTTCTGGCAGAATTATAAAGTTGGGTTATGTGTTTTGAATTCACCCTCGTGATCACATCAGCCATGTTAATTTAGTATTCAAAGGATAAAATCCAGCATTTGGATGGCATGTAGCAGTATTTCAGTATTGATGGATGTAGGTGGCAGAACTTACCTTGTTAAAAGGGCATCACAATGGATGGATTGGGCACAAAGTGCTTCACTACCTATGAAAACGATGTTTCGTTTTCCTTCGTTTTATGATTGATTGTGATATTGGGTCGAATTGCAGGTTAAAAGGCGAAAGCTTGTTTTCAAAATTGGAAATTGGGTGGTGCGCTGCTCATTGGGCAAGATTGGCCAGCGTTAATTTACAAAGGCGCTGTGCATAGAAGGGTGTGCTGCGCGTTGGGTTTGTGCGCTGCGCACTGGGTCACAGCACCAAAAGTTTTGTTGTCTTGCGCACAGTTCGTATCAAATCGGCTCCATCGACTTGCAAGGACATTCTTGGCTGCCACAAACACCAACCATGAGGAAACCTTGTTAGGGGTGAACGCCAAAGGTTGAAAATCCACAACAAGATGAAATGTTTCTACGTTGTCTGGTGTATACAACCTCAGAATGTTCGTGATTGCCTCTTCTATCACTGGTTGAGTATAGGAACCACGGACGCCCAGTAACAGTGACGGGCTGAAATGCAGAGCGGACATGCGGGTGTACATGTTCCTGTGTGCGTGTGCCCATCTCCTTGAGAGGACCGAGGATCTGATGGCATCTCCGATTGGAATTTTCGAGAGAATGAGGCGAAGGACATCGTCGTGAAGTGCTGACAGTCTGTCTGGCAATGTCTCTCTCATCATTTTTATCCTGTGTGTCGAGTTTTGAAATGATGTATTTCATTCCAAGAATAGATGCGCTTGAAGTTTCAAGATTCATCACATTTCTTGTCAGCCTTCTTTAACGGCACCCACAACAGGGTTTCATTTTCGAATCACATCCTGATTTATTCACTTGATACCAGTAATGAAGATATAATGGGATTTCAAAGGACACTCCCACCATCCGCATGCATCAGCCAGTGAAGTCTGAAATAAAGACCAACAGACAATCTTCAAATTGCACGCCGATACCTTCCGTCGCAAATATATCTTTACTATTCAAATCAATAAAAGCAATGCAAGAACAAGGTTGGTGTCAAATTCATTTTCCGCAAATCAATACTGTCTTCCAACATTTTTACATAGGACGCCAAAACTGAAAGTTCTTCACTTCCATGCGTGCAAATATCAGCGGGCTGCCATGATTTTCTTCGCCTTAGAATGGGTCATATATTTGGGGGAAACCGAATTATTTTAAATCATATCTATATTCTGGCCAGGACTCTTTGCAACGTGTAATCATTTATGGTAACATGGATGAAAGCGCCCCAAAGTTACAGAGGATGTTAATTATAAAATTTGGTTGTTCTCAAATGGTAAAGGTAAAAGTAAAGACCCAAATTAAATGCAGAATATCAACCATAAGCAGAAGAATAGGATTCGATTCCTATTTAAGACTTCAGTTAATGATTCAAAGGGATATGCGCTCCAGTTTATTGGCCATCAGAGGATTTTAAGGGGAACGATTTTCTATTTTTAGAATAAAGAGATGACTCTATCTCTATTTTTGTAACTTCAGGTGAAACAGTGCCCCTGTTTTGGGTCGATCTATTTTCTCC
The DNA here is from genome assembly GCA_031772625.1 of Pinus tabuliformis. Lineage (NCBI taxonomy): Eukaryota > Viridiplantae > Streptophyta > Pinopsida > Pinales > Pinaceae > Pinus > Pinus tabuliformis. Next base: position 1,145,428,016 of record CM062811.1, on the reverse strand, counting down.
TAGGATAGTTTTATTTAATGTATGAAAAATCATTTTGTAAGGTGAGGGGGAGTTTTCTGAGAGCTGGTGGAGGAAAAAGACAAAGTTTCATTGCACAGTTTTGACAGGGATTTTAATAAAAAATGCAGCTCTGACCCCTGAGATTCTTGTGGTATGAAATTTAACATTTGTCCATCCTTTGTATCATATGTAGCTTGTTGTGTCTTCATTTCATTTCATAATCGTTTCTAAATGAATACTATTAAGTGAGAAAGTCAGAACTCAAATTATTTGCTCTGTCTTGAGGAAGTGTTCATATTAAATGTTTTCTTCTGTTTGACAAGGATCCATCTTCTATGCCCTTGTCAACTTCTCAAACAGTTCACCCATAGGAGATAATCTGTGTTTTTGATTATATTTCTCTGTTCAAGCTGTTCTTTGCTCCATGCAGCCCAGAAAACCCATCATTCATTAAAACCCCTTTTTTCTATCAATTTACTAGCCTAAAATCAGTTCCCTTTTAAAGTCATCTCAGCCCCCTTTAGAAGACTTTTTGCTGAGATAGAATGGAGAGAGCCCTCTCCTGTCCTCGTAGGGCTAGCTACGAGGCTGAGTGTGGTTTGATGTGGCCTCGAGTTTTGCCTTCCTCAGCCTGAGGCAGATTTGAGGGCTAACATAGTGGCGACCATACTGGGGAAGATGGTTTGCTGTTGATGTGACATTCGACTTGTAGATTGTCTTGCCCCAGTACATGAAATCAAGTTGCAGATCTGATGCTGATGGTGGACAACATTCAGACACATATGCAGGCTGAATCATTCACCTGGTGACTCCAACTCGATCCAGACATTCCAGTGCTCGCTGATCCATTTATGCAATGGTAGGGTATGTGGCAAACCCTGCACTTTGTGAAGCTGTAAAAGAAGCAAGAAATCAGTTAGCAGTTTTTGAAATTAATGAAGAATTTTTCAGTGCCTTGCTTCAATGTTTGAAATCTCCAAAGTTCCCTCTTGAAGCTAAACCTGGTTTCTGCCAGTTAATTGTTGAAAAACTTGAGAAGGAGATTCAGTATTTGAATGAGCAGATTCAGTCATATGATTTCCGAGATCCCAACAAGTTCTTGGAAACTCTTCCTCCTTCGAAACAAGAAATAATAGAGTTGCCTACAGATGTTTGCATTGACAGTGTGCAGCTGGAAATATGTAATGTAGAGTTGGGGCAGCAAACGAAGTCTGGCTTTCACAATCCTATTGAGATGTACATGACTATGTTTTTCAGTTTGACTGACAAATCAAACTGTCTTTTACATGATCAGGCTCATTACGTGCATGAAGGGCTGCCAGCAATTGCATCTGTGATCTGGTTGAAGCACTCTCAAGCGGCATCATTTTCAGGTTTACTGGAATGGTTAATCTGGCATTTCAGTATTACCTGATCTATTATTTTCACAGCCAAGTAGGGTAGATTTTGTAAATAAATAAGCAGCCAAAAGGCAGCATTTTGTTCCAGTTTCATTACAGTTTAGTTTGAAGTTTGCCGAGTCAGTTTTTTTAAGCATTTCAGTCAAGTTTCGGTCCATAAATGAGTCAGAAGTCTCGTGTTGTCTGTTGAAATAATGACTCCATTGCCCAATGGGCGGAGGCACTGTCTGCTCTCCCAAAGCTCTGTGGTTCTTGGCACCTCCAAGAAGCGGCAGCTGCCATCCCCATTGGAGCCAATGTTAGACTCCGTCTTCTCAAGTCCTCTGTCAGAGTCCAATTCAGACAGGTGGCTGTCAAAATTTCAATAACACTTGAAGGCCAAAAGGGAGCTTTGATAAGTTTTCATTTCAGGATGGTCATCGTCAAAGTGCTCATACACTGCCATGCTACTAGTGTACTTGTCAGAGATCGAAAGGTTTACCATGTATCGTGATTGAGATGCCAAAGTTAAAGACTTGTTTTGAAATGCCCTGATTTGGATAAATCAAGTTTATTAGCACCTGCAGCAAGAACTTTTGCTAAGTTTCAAAATATGAACTTTCTCATATTGTTCGAGTAATGGTATGTGGGGCAAACTACCTGATTTGCATAAACTTGAGAGTTTACAAAGACAAGGAAAGATCAGGCAACATAATTAGGTGTTTTGATAGATGGGCTCAAGAATAATGCAAACAAATTTGCAAAATGAACAGCACAAATTTTCTGGCAGAATTATAAAGTTGGGTTATGTGTTTTGAATTCACCCTCGTGATCACATCAGCCATGTTAATTTAGTATTCAAAGGATAAAATCCAGCATTTTGATGGCATGTAGTAGTATTTCAGTATTGATGGATGTAGGTGGCAGAACTTACCTTGTTAAAGGGGCATCACAATGGATGGATTGGGCACAAAGTGCTTCACTACCTATGAAAGCGATGTTCCGTTTGCCTTCGTTTTATGATTGATTGTGATATTGAATGTGCTGGTCGAATTGAAGGTTAAAAGGGCGAAAGCTTGTTTTCAAAATTGGAAATTGGGTGGTGTGTTGTGCATTGGGAAGCACTGGCCAGCGTTAATTTACAAAGGCGCTGCGCATAGAAGGGTGCGCTGTGCGTTGGGATTGTGCGTTGCGCACTGGGTCACAGCACCAAAATTTTTGTTGTCTTGCGCCCAGTTCGTATCAAATCGGCTCCATCGACTTGCAAGGACATTCTTGGCTGCCACAAACACCAACCATGAGGAAACCCTGTTAGGGGTGAACGCCCAAGGTTGAAAATCCACAACAAGATGAAACGTTTCTACGTTGTCTGGTGTATACAACCTCAGAATGTTTGTGATTGCCTCTTCTATCACTGGTTGAGGATAGGAACCACGGACACCCAGTAACAGTGACGGGCTGAAACGCAGTTCGGACATGCAGGTGTACATGTTCCTGTGTGCGTGTGCCCATCTCCTTGAGAGGACCGAGGATCTGATGGCATCTCCGATTGGAATTTTCGAGAGAATGAGGCCAAGGACATCGTCGTGAAGTGCTGACAGTCTGTCTGGCAATGTCTCTCTCATCATTTTTATCCTGTGTGTCGAGTTTTCAAATGATGTATTTCATTCCAAGAATAGATGCGCTTGAAGTTTCAAGATTCATCACATTTCTTGTCAGCCTTCTTTAACGGCACCCACAACAGGGTTTCATTTTCGAATCACGTCCTGATTTATTCACTTGATACCGGTAATGAAGATATAATGGGATTTCAAAGGACACTCCCACCATCCGCATGCATCAGCCAATGAAGCCTGAAACAAAGACCAGCAGGAAATCTTCAAATTGCACGCCGATACCTTCTGTCGTAAATATATCTTTACTGTCCGAATCAATAAAAGTAATGCAAGAACAACATTGGTGTCAAATTCATTTTCCAGAGGTGGAAGCTTTGGTGTTATTCTTTTCCACAAATCAATACTGTCTTCCAACATTTTTACATAGGACGCCAAAACTGAAAGTTCTTCACTTCCATGCGTGCAAATATCAGCGGGCTGCCAAGATTTTCTTCGCCTTAGACTGGGTCATATATTTGGGGGAAACCGAATTATTTTAAATCATATCTATACTCTTGCCAGGACTCTTTGCAACGTGTAATCATTTATGGTAACATGGATGAAAGCGCCCCAAAGTTACAGAGGATGTTAATTATAAAAATTGGTTGTTCTCAAATGGTAAAGGTAAAAGTAAAGACCCAAATTAAACGTAAAATATCAACCATAAGCAGAAGAATAGGATTCGATTCCTATTTAAGACTTCAGTTAATGATTCAAAGGGATCTTCGCTCCAGTTTATTGGCCATTAGAGGATTTTAAGGGGAACAATTTTCTGTTTTTAGAATAAAGAGATGACTCTATCTCTATTTTTGTAACTTCAGGTGAAACAACACCCCTGTTTTGGGTCGATCTGTTTTCTCCTAGGATAGTTTTATTTAATGTATGAAAAATCATTTTGTAAGGTGAGGGGGGAGTTTTCTGAGAGCTGGTGGAGGAAAAAGACAAAGTTTCAGTGCACGGTTTTGACAGGGATTTTAATAAAAAATGTAGCTCTAACCCTGAGATTCTTGTGGTATGCAATTTAACATTTGTCTCATCCTTTGTATCATATGTAGCCTGTTGTGTCTTTATTTCATTTCATAATCGTTTCTAAATGAATATTGTTAAGTGAGAAAGGTAGAACTCAAATTATTTTCTCTGTCTTGAGGAAGTGTTCATATTAAATGTTTTCTTCTGTTTGACAAGGATCCATCTTCTATGCCCTTGTCAACTTCTCAAACAGTTCACCCACTCCACATTATTTCAAATTTGATATTTAATTTCTTGTCTACCTTGCCTCAGGACATAATCTGTGTTTTTTATTATATTTCTCTGTTCAAGCTGTTCTTTGCTCCATGCAGCCCAGAAAACCCATCATTCATTAAAACCCCTTTTTTCTATCAATTTGCTAGCCTAAAATCAGTTCCCTTTTAAAGTCATCTCAGCCCCCTTTAGAAGACATTTTGCTGAGATAGACTGGAGAGAGCCCTCTTCTGTCCTCGTAGGGCTAGCTACGAGGCTGAGCGTGCTTTGATGTGGCCTCGAGTTTTGCCTTCCCCAGCCTGAGGCAGATTTGAGCGCTAACATAGTGGCGACCATACTGGGGAAGATGGTTTGTTGTTGATGTGACATTCGACTTGTAGATTGTCTTGCCCTAGTACATGAAATCAAGTTCCAGATCTGATGCTGATGGTGGATAACATTCAGACACATATGCAGGCTGAAGCATTCACCTGGTGACTCCAACTCGATCCAGACATTCCAGTGCTCGCTGATCCATTTATGCAATGGTAGGGTATGTGGCAAACCCTGCACTTTGTGAAGCTGTAAAAAAAGTAAGAAATCAATTAGCATATTTTGAAATTAATGAAGAATTTTTCAGTGCCTTGCTTCAATGTTTGAAATCTCCAAAGTTCTCTCTTGAAGCTAAACCTGGTTTCTGCCAGTTAATTGTTGAAAAACTTGAGAAGGAGATTTAGTATTTGAATGAGCAGATTCAGTCATATGATTTCCGAGATCCCAACAAGTTCTTAGAAACTCTTCCTCCTTCGAAACAAGAAATAATAGAGTTGCTTACAGATGTTTGCATTGACAGTGTACAGCTGGAAATATGTATTGCAGAGTTGGGGCAGCAAACGGAGTCTGGCTTTCGCAATCCTATTGTGATGTACATAACAATGTTTTTCAGTTTGACTGACAAATCAACTGTCTTTTACATGATCAGGCTCATTACATGCATGAAGGGCTGCCAGCAATTGCATCTGTGATCTGGTTGAAGCACTCTCAAGCGGCATCATTTTTAGGTTTACTGAAATGGTTAATCTGGCATTTCAGTGTTACCTGATCTATTATTTTTACAGCCAAGTAGGGTAGATTTTGTAAATAAATAAGCAGCCAAAAGGCAGCATTTTGTTCCAGTTTCATTACAGTTTAGTTTGAAGTTTACCGAGTCAGTTTTTTTAAGCATTTCAGTCAAGTTTTGGTTCATAAATGAGTCAGAAGTCTTGTGTTGTCTGTTGAAATAATGACTCCATTTCCCAATGGACGAAGGCACTGTCTGCTCTCCCAAAGCTCTGTGGTTCTTGGCACCTCCAAGAAGCGGCAACTACCATCCCCATTGGAGCCAATGTTAGACTCTGTCTTCTCAAGTCCTCTGTCAGAGTCCAATTCAGAGAGGTGGCTGTCAAAATTTCAATAACAATTGAAGGCCAGAAGGGAGCTTTGACAAGTTTTCATTTCAGGATGGTCATCGTCAAAGTGCTCATACGCTGCCATGCTACCAGTGTACTTGTAAGAGATCGAAAGGTTTACCATGTATCGTGATTGAGATGCCAAAGTTAAAGACTTGTTTTGAAATGCCCTGATTTGGATAAATCAAGATTATTAGCACCTACAGCAAGAACTTTTGCTATTTTAAAAATATGAACTTTCTCATATTGTTCGAGTAATGGTATGTGGGGCAAACTACCTGATTTGCATAAACTTGACAGTTTACAAAGACAAGGAAAGATCAGGCAACATAATTTTGATAGATGGGCTCAAGAATAATGCAAACAAATTTGCAAAATGAACAGCACAAATTTTCTGGCAGAATTATAAAGTTGGGTTATGTGTTTTGAATTCACCGTCGTGATCACATCAGCCATGTTAATTTAGTATTCAAAGGATAAAATCCAGCATTTCGATGGCATGTAGTAGTATTTCAGTATTGATGAATGTAGGTGGCAAAACTTGCCTTGTTAAAAGGGCATCACAATGGATGGATTGGGCACAAAGTGCTTCACTATCTATGAAAGCGATGTTCCGTTTGCCTTCGTTTTATGATTGATTGTGATATTGAATGTGCTGGTCGAATTGTAGGTTAAAAGGGCGAAAGCTTGTTTTCAAAATTGGAAATTGGGTGGTGCGCTGTGCATTGGGCAGCACTGGCCAGCGTTAATTTATAAAGGCGCTGCGCATAGAAGGGCGCACTGTGCGTTTAGTTTGTGCGCTGCGCACTGGGTCACAGCACCAAAAGTTTTGTTGTCTTGCGCCCAATTCGTATCAAATCGGTTCCACCGACTTGTGAGGACATTCTTGGCTGCCACAAATGCCAACCATGAGGAAACCCTGTTAGGGGTGAACGCCCAAGGTTGAAAATCCACAAAAAGATGAAACGTTTCTACGTTGTTTGGTGTATACAACCTCAGAATGTTCGTGATTGCCTCTTCTATCACCGGTTGAGGATAGGAACCATGGATGCCCAGTAACACTGACGGGCTGAAACGCAGTTCGGACATGCAGGTGTACATGTTCCTGTGTACGTGTGCCCATCTCCTTGAGAGGACCAAGGATTGATGGCATCTCCGATTGGAATTTTCAAGAGAATGAGGCCAAGGACATCGTCGTGAAGTGCTGACAGTCTGTCTGGAAATGTCTCTCTCATCATTTTTATCCTGTGTGTCGAGTTTTCAAATGATGTATTTCATTCCAAGAATAGATGCGCTTGAAGTTTCAAGATTCATCACATTTCTTGTCAGCCTTCTTTAACGACTCCCACAACATGGTTTCATTTTCAAATCACATAATGATTTATTCACTTGATACCGGTAATGAAGATATAATGGGATTTCAAAGGACTCTCCCACCATCTGCATGCATTAGCCAATGAAGCCTGAAACAAAGACCAGCAGACAATCTTCAAATTTCACACCGATACCTTCCATCGTAAATATATCTTTACTGTCCAAATCAATAAAAGCAATGCAAGAACAAGATTGGTGTCAAATTCATTTTCCAGAGGTGGAAGCTTTGGCGTTATTCTTTTCCGCAAATCAATACTGTGTTCCAACATTTTCACATAGGACGCCAAAACTGAAAGTTCTTCACTTCAATGCGTGCAAATATCAGCGGGCTGCCACGATTTTCTTCGCCTTAGAATGGGTCATATATTTGGGGGAAACCGAATTATTTTAAATCATATCTATATTCTAGCCAGGACTCTTTGCAACGTGTAATCATTTATGGTAACATGGATGAAAGCGCCCCAAAGTTACAGAGGATGTTAATTATAAAATTTGGTTGTTCTCAAATGGTAAAGGTAAAAGTAAAGACCCAAATTAAACGCAAAATATCAACCATAAGCAGAAGAATAGGATTCGATTCCTATTTAAGACTTCAGTTAATGATTCAAAGGGATCTGCACTCCAGTTTATTGGCCATCAGAGGATTTTGAGGGGAATGATTTTCTATTTTTAGAATAAAGAGATGACTCTATCTCTATTTTTGTAACTTCAGGTGAAACAGCACCCCTGTTTTGGGTCGATCTGTTTTCTCCTAGGATAGTTTTATTTAATGTATGAAAAATCATTTTGTAAGGTGAGGGGGAGTTTTTTGAGAACTGGTGGAGGAAAAAGGCAAAGTTTTAGTGCACAGTTTTGATAGGGATTTTAATAAAAAATGCAGCTCTGACCCCTGAGATTCTTGTGGTATGAAATTTAACATTTGTCTCATCCCTTGTATCATATGTAGCCTATTGTGTCTTCATTTCATTTCATAATCGTTTCTAAATGAATACTGTTAAGTGAGAAGGGCAAAACTCAAATTATTTGCTCTGTCTTGAGGAAGTGTTCATATTAAATGTTTTCTTCTGTTTGACAAGGATCCATCTTCTATGCCCTTGTCAACTTCTCAAACAGTTCACCCACTCCACATTATTTCAAATTTGATGTTTAAATTCTTGTCTATCTTGCCTCAGGAGATAATCGGTGTTTTTGACTATATTTCTCTGTTCAAGCTGTTCTTTGCTCCATGCAGCCCAGAAAACCCATCATTCATTAAAACCCCTTTTTTCTATCAATTTACTAGCCTAAAATCAGTTCCCTTTTGAAGTCATCTCAGCCCCCTTTAGAAGACTTTTTGCTGAGATAGACTGGAGAGAGCCCTCTCCTGTCCTCGTAGGGCTAGCTATGAGGCTGAGCATGGTTTGATGTGGCCTCAAGTTTTGCCTTCCTCAGCCTAAGGCAGATTTGAGCGCTAACATAGTGGCGACCATACTGGGGAAGATGGTTTTCTGTTGATGTGACATTCGACTTGTAGATTGTCTTGCCCCAGTACATGAAATCAAGTTGCAGATCTGATGCTGATGGTGGACAGCATTCAGACACATATGCAGGCTGAAGCATTCACCTGGCGACTGCAACTCGATCCAGACATTCCAGTTCTCGCTGATCCATTTATGCAATGGTAGGGTATGTGGCAAACCCTTCACTTTGTGAAGCTGTAAAAGAAGTAAGAAATCAGTTAGCAGATTTTGAAATTAATGAAAAATTTTTCAGTGCCTTGCTTCAATGTTTGAAATCTCCAAAGTTCCCTCTTGAAGCTAAACCTGGTTTCTGCCAGTTAATTGTTGAAAAACTTGAGAAGGAGATTCATTATTTGAATGAGCAGATTCAGTCATATGATTTCCGAGATCCCAACAAGTTCTTGGAAACTCTTCCTCCTTCGAAACAAGAAATAATAGAGTTGCTTACAGGTGTTTGCATTGACAGTGTCCAGCTGGAAATATGTATTGCAGAGTTGGGGCAGCAAAAGGAGTCTGGCTTTCGCAATCCTATTGCGATGTACATGACAATGTTTTTCAGTTTGACTGACAAATCAAACTGTATTTTACATGATCAGTCTCATTACGTGCATGAAGGGCTGCCAGCAATTGCGTCTGTGGTCTGGTTGAAGCACTCTCAAGCGGCATCATTTTTAGGTTTACTGGAATGGTTAATCTGGCATTTGAGTATTACCTGATCTATTATTTTTACAGCCAAGTAGGGTATATTTTGTAAATAAATAAGTAGCCAAAAGGCAGCATTCCAGTTTCATTACAGTTTAGTTTGAAGTTTGCCGAGTCAGTTTTTTTAAGCATTTCAGTCAAGTTTCGGTCCATAAATGAGTCAGAAGTCTTGTGTTGTCTGTTGAAATAATGACTCCATTTCCCAATGGACGGAGGCACTGTCTGCTCTCCCAAAGCTCTGCAGTTTTTGGAACCTCCAAGAAGCGGCAGCTGCCATCCCCATTGGAGCCAATATTAGACTCCGTCTTCTCAAGTCCTCTGTCAGAGTACAATTCAGACAGGTGGCTGTCAAAACTTCAATAACAATTGAAGGCCAGAAGGGAGCTTTGATAAGTTTTCATTTCAGGATGTTCATCGTCAAAGTGCTCATACGCTACCATGCTACTAGTGTACTTTGTCAGAGATCGAAAGGTTTACCATGTATCGTGATTGAGATGCCAAAGTTAAAGACTTGTTTTGAAATGCCCTGATTTGGATAAATCAAGATTATTAGCACCTGCAGCAAGAGCTTTTTCTAAGTTTCAAAATATGAACATTCTCATATTGTTCGAGTAATGGTATGTGGGGCAAACTACCTGATTTGCATAAACTTGAGAGTTTACAAAGACAAGGAAAGATCAGGCAACATAATTAGGTGTTTTGAGAGATGGGCTCAAGAATAATGCAAACAAATTTGCAAAATGAACAACACAAATTTTCTTGCAGAATTATAAAGTTGGGTTATGTGTTTTGAATTCACCCTCGTGATCACATCAGCCATGTTAGTTTAGTATTCAAAGGATAAAATCCAGCATTTCGATGGCATGTAGCAGTATTTCAGTATTGATGGATGTAGGTGGCAGAACTTACCTTGTTAAAAGGGCATCACAATGGATGGATTGGGCACAAAGTGCTTCACTACCTATGAAAGCGATGTTCCATTTTCCTTCGTTTTATGATTGATTGTGATATTGAATGTGCTGGTCGAATTGCAGGTTAAAAGGGCGAAAGCTTGTTTTCAAAATTGGAAATTGGGTGGTGCACTGCGCATTGGGCAACACTGGCCAGCGTTAATTTACAAAGGCGCTACGCATAGAAGGTTGCACTGCGCGTTGGGTTTGTGCGCTGCGCACTGGGTCACAGCACCAAAATTTTTGTTGTCTTACACTCAGTTCGTATCAAATCGGCTCCATCGACTTGCAAGGACATTCTTGGCTGCTACAAATGCCAACCATGAGGAAACCCTGTTAGGGGTGAACGCCCAAGGTTGAAAATCCACAACAAGATGAAACTTTTCTACGTTGTCTGGTGTATACAACCTCAGAATGTTCGTGGTTGCCTCTTCTATCACCGGTTGAGGATAGGAACCACGGACGCCCAGTAACAGTGACGGGCTGAAATGCAATTCGGACATGTGGGTGTACATGTTCCTGTGTTCGTGTGTCCATCTCCTTGATAGGACAGAGGATCTGATGGCATCTCCGATTGGAATTTTCGAGAGAATGAGGCCAAGGACATCGTCGTGAAGTGCTGAAAGTCTGTCTGGCAATGTCTCTCTCATCATTTTTATCCTGTGTGTCGAGTTTTGAAATTATGTATTTCATTCCAAGAATAGATGCGCTTGAAGTTGCAAGATTCGTCACATTTCTTGTCAACCTTCTTTAAGGGCACCCACAACAGGGTTTCATTTTCGAATCACGTCCTGATTTATTCACTTGATACCGGTAATGAAGATAGAATGGGATTTCAAAGGACACTCCCACCATCCGCATGCATCAGCCAGTGAAGCCTGAAACAAAGACCATCAGACAAGCTTCAAATTGCATGCCGATACCTTCCGTCGTAAATATATCTTTACTGTCCAAATCAATAAAAGCAATGCAAGAAAAAGATTGGTGTTAAATTCATTTTCCAGAGGTGGAAGCTTTGGCGTTATTCTTTTCCGCAAATCAATACTGTCTTCCAACATTTTTACATAGGACGCCAAAACTGAAAGTTCTTCACTTCCATGCGTGCAAATATTAGCGGGCTGCCACGATTTTCTTCGCCTTAGAATGGGTCATATATTTGGGGGAAACGGAATTATTTTAAATCATATCTATATTCTGGCCAGGACTCTTTGCAACATGTAATCATTTATGCTAACATGGATGAAAGCGGCCCAAAGTTACAGAGGATGTTAATTATAAAATTTGGTTGTTCTCAAATAGTAAAGGTAAAAGTAAAGAACAAAATTAAACGCATAATATCAACGATAAGCAGAAGAATAGGATTCGATTCCTATTTAAGACTTCAGTTAATGATTCAAAGGGATCTTCGCTCCAGTTTATTGGCCATCAGAGGATTTTAAGGGGAATGATTTTCTGTTTTTAGAATAAAGAGATGACTCTATCTCTATTTTTGTAACTTCAGGTGAAACAACGACCCTGTTTTGGGTCGATCTGTTTTCTCCTAGGATAGTTTTATTTAATGTATGAAAAATCATTTTGTAAGGTGAGGGGGAGTTTTCTGAGAGCTGGTGGAGGAAAAAGACAAAGTTTCAGTGCACAGTTTTGACAGGGATTTTAATAAAAAATGCAGCTCTGAGCAGATTCAGTCATATGATTTCTGAGATCCCAACAAGTTCTTGGAAACTCTTCCTCCTTCGAAACAAGAAATAATAGAGTTGCTTACAGATGTTTGCATTGACAGTGTGCAGCTGGAAATATGTATTGCAGAGTTGGAGCAGCAAACGGAGTCTGGATTTCGCAATCCTATTGCGATGTACAAAACAATGTTTTTCAGTTTGAATGACAAATCAACTGTCTTTTACATGATCAGGCTCATTACATGCATGAAGGGCTGCCAGCAATTGCATCTGTGATCTGGTTGAAGCACTCTCAAGCGGCATCATTTTTAGGTTTACTGGAATGGTTAATCTGGCATTTCAGTATTACCTGATCTATTATTTTTACAGCCAAGTAGGGTAGATTTTGTAAATAAATAAGCAGCCAAAAGGCAGCATTTTGTTCCAGTTTCATTACAGTTTAGTTTGAAGTTTGCCGATTCAGTTTTTTTAAGCATTTCAGTCAAGTTTCGGTCCATAAATGAGTCAAAAGTCTTGTGTTGTCTGTTGAAATAATGACTCCATTGCCCAATGGACGAAGGCACTGTCTACTCTCCTAAATCTCTGTGGTTCTTGGCACCTCCAAGAAGCGGCAGCTGCCATCCCCATTGGAGCCAATGTTAGACTCCATCTTCTCAAGTCCTCTGTCAGAGTCCAATTCAGAGAGGTGGCTGTCAAAATTTCAATAACAATTGAAGGCCAGAAGGGAGCTTTGATAAGTTTTCATTTCAGGATGGTCATCATCAAAGTGCTCATACGCTGCCATGCTACCAGTGTACTTCTCAGAGATCGAAAGGTTTACCATGTATCGTGATTGAGATGCCAAAGTTAAAGACTTGTTTTGAAATGCCCTGATTTGGATAAATCAAGATTATTAGCACCTGCAGCAAGAACTTTTGCTAAGTTTAAAAATATGAACTTTCTCATATTGTTCGAGTAATGGTATGTGGGGCAAACTACCTGATTTGCATAAACTTGACAGTTTACAAAGACAAGGAAAGATCAGGCAACATAATTTTGATAGATGGGCTCAAGAATAATGCAAACAAATTTGAAAAATGAACAACACAAATTTTCTGGCAGAATTATAAAGTTGGGTTATGTGTTTTGAATTCACCCTCGTGATCACATCAGCCATGTTAATTTAGTATTCAAAGGATAAAATCCAGCATTTCTATGGGATGTAGTAGTATTTCAGTATTGATGGATGTAGGTGGCAGAACTTACCTTGTTAAAAGGGCATCACAATGGATGGATTGGGCACAAAGTGCTTCACTATCTATGAAATCGATGTTCCGTTTGCCTTTGTTTTATGATTGATTGTGATATTGAATGTGCTAGTCGAATTGTAGGTTAAAAGGGCGAAAGCTTGTTTTCAAAATTGGAAATTGGGTGGTGCGCTGCGCATTGGGCAGCACTGGCGAGCGTTAATTTACAAAGGCGCTGTGCATAGAAGGGTGCACTGTGCGTTGGGTTTGTGCACTGCGCACTGGGTCACAGCACCAAAAGTTTTGTTGTCTTGCACCCAGTTCGCATCAAATCGGCTCCATCGACTTGCAAGGAAATTCTTTGCTGCCACAAATGCCAACCATGAGGAAACCCTGTTAGGGGTGAACGCCCAAGGTTGAAAATCCACAACAAGATGAAACGTTTCTACGTTGTCTGGTGTATACAACCTTAGAATGTTCGTGATTGCCTCTTCTATCACCGGTTGAGGATAGGAACCACGGATGCCCAGTAACAGTGATGGGCTGAAACGCAGTTCGGACATGCAGGTGTACATGTTCCTGTGTGCGTGTGCCCATCTCCTTGAGAGGACTGAGGATCTGATGGCATCTCCGATTGGAATTTTTCAAGAGAATGAGGCCAAGGACATCATCGTGAAGTGCTGACAGTCAATCTGGAAATGTCTCTCTCATCATTTTTATCCTGTGTGTCGAGTTTTCAAATGATGTATTTCATTCCAAGAAGTTTCAAGATTCATCACATTTCTTGTCAGCCTTCTTTAACGACTCCCACAACAGGGTTTCATTTTCAAATCACGTCCTGATTTATTCACTTGATACCGGTAATGAAGATATAATTGGATTTCAAAGGACACTCCCACCATCCACATGCATAAGCCAATGAAGCCTGAAACAAAGACCAGCACACAATCTTCAAATTTCACACCGATACCTTCCGTCGTAAATATATCTTTACTGTCCAAATCAATAAAAGTAATGCAAGAACAAGATTGGTGTCAAATTCATTTTCCAGAGGTGGAAGCTTTGGCATTATTCTTTTCCGCAAATCAATACTGTCTTCCAACGTTTTTACATAGGACGCCAAAACTGAAAGTTCTTCACTTCCATGCGTGCAAATATCAGCGGGCTGCCACGATTTTCTTCGCCTTAGAATGGGTCATATATTTGGGGAAACCGAATTATTTTAAATCATATCTATATTCTGGCCAGGACTCTTTGCAACGTGTAATCATTTATGGTAACATGGATGAAAGCGCCCCAAAGTTACAGAGGATGTTAATTATAAAATTTGGTTGTTCTCAAATGGTAAAGGTAAAAGCAAAGACCCAAATTAAATGCAGAATATCAACCATAAGCAGAAGAATAGGATTCGATTCCTATTTAAGACTTCAGTTAATGATTCAAAGGGATCTGCGCTCCAGTTTATTGGCCATCAGAGGATTTTAAGGGGAACGATTTTCTGTTTTTAGAATAAAGAGATGACTCTATCTCTATTTTTGTAACTTCAGGTGAAACAGCACCCCTGTTTTGGGTCGATCTGTTTTCTCCTAGGATAGTTTTATTTAATGTATGAAAAATCATTTTGTAAGGTGAGGGGGAGTTTTCTGAGAGCTGGTGGAGGAAAAAGGAAAAGTTTCAGTGCACAGTTTTGACAGGGATTTTAATAAAAGATGCAGCTCTAACCCCTGAGATTCTTGTGGTATGAAATTTAACATTTGTCTCATCCCTTGTATCCTATGTAGCCTATTGTGTCTTCATTTCATTTCATAATCGTTTCTAAATGAATACTGTTAAGTGAGAAGGGCAGAACTCAAATTATTTGCTCTGTCTTGAGGAAGTGTTCATATTAAATGTTTTCTTCTGTTTGACAAGGATCCATCTTCTATGCCCTTGTCAACTTCTCAAACAGTTCACCCACTCCACATTATTTCAAATTTGATGTTTAAATTCTTGTCTATCTTGCCGCAGGAGATAATCTGTGTTTTTTACTATATTTCTTTGTTCAAGCTGTCCTTTGCTCCATGCAGCCCAGAAAACCCATCATTCATTAAAACCCCTTTTTTCTATCAATTTACTAGCCTAAAATCAGTTCCCTTTTGAAGTCATCTCAGCCCCCTTTAGAAGACTTTTTGCTGAGATAGACTGGAGAGATCCCTCTCCTGTCCTCGTAGGGCTAGCTACGAGGCTGAGCGTGGTTTGATGTGGCCTCAAGTTTTGCCTTCCTCAGCCTGAGGCAGATTTGAGCGCTAACATAGTGGCGACCATACTGGGGAAGATGGTTTGCTGTTGATGTGACATTCGACTTGTAGATTGTCTTGCCCCGGTACATGAATTCAAGCTGCAGAGCTGATGCTGATGGTGGACAGCATTCAGACACATATGTAGCCTGAAGCATTCACCTGGTGACTCCAACTCGATCCAGACATTCCAGTGCTCGCTGATCCATTTATGCAATGGTAGGGTATGTGGCAAACCCTTCACTTTGTGAATCTGTAAAAGAAGTAAGAAATCAGTTAGCAGATTTTGAAATTAATGAAGAATTTTTCAGTGCCTTGCATCAATGTTTGAAATCTCCAAAGTTCCCTCTTGAAGCTAAACCTGGTTTCTGCTAGTTAATTGTTGAAAAACTTGAGAAGGAGATTCATTATTTGAATGAGCAGATTCAGTCATATGATTTCCGAGATCCCAACAAGTTCTTGGAAACTCTTCCTCCTTCGAAACAAGAAATAATATAGTTGCTTACAGATGTTTGCATTGACAGTGTCCAGCTGGAAATATGTATTGCAGAGTTGGGGCAGCAAAAGGAGTCTGGCTTTCGCAATCCTATTGCGATGTACATGACAATTTTTTTCAGTTTGACTGACAAATCAAACTGTATTTTACATGATCAGTCTCATTACGTGCGTGAAGGGCTGCCAACAATTGCGTCTGTGATCTGGTTGAAGCACTCTCAAGTGGCGTCATTTTTAGGTTTACTGGAATGGTTAATCTGGCATTTCAGTATTACCTGATCTATTATTTTTACAGCCAAGTAGGGTAGATTTTGTAAATAAATAAGCAGCTAAAAGGCAGCATTTTGTTCCAGTTTCATTACAGTTTAGTTTGAAGTTTGCCGAGTCAGTTTTTTTAAGCATTTCAGTCAAGTTTCGGTCCATAAATGAGTCAGAAGTCTTGTGTTGTCTGTTGAAATAATGACTCCATTGCCCAATGGACGGAGGCACTGTCTGCTCTCCCAAAGCTCTGCGGTTCTTGGCACCTCCAAGAAGCGGCAGCTGCCATCCCCATTGGAGCCAATATTAGACTCCGTCTTCTCAAGTCCTCTGTTAGAGTCCAATTCAGACAGGTGGCTGTCAAAATTTCAATAACAATTGAAGGCCAAAAGGGAGCTTTGATAAGTTTTCATTTCAGGATGGTCATCGTCAAAGTGCTCATACACTACCATGCTACCAGTGTACTTGTCAGAGATCGAAAGGTTTACCGTGTATCGTGATTGAGATGCCAAAGTTAAAGAATTGTTTTGAAATGCCCTGATTTGGATAAATCAATATTATTAGCACCTGCAGCAAGAGCTTTTGCTAAGTTTCAAAATATGAACTTTCTCATATTGTTCGAGTAATGGTATGTGGGGCAAACTACCTGATTTGCATAAACTTGACAGTTTACAAAGACAAGGAAAGATGAGGCAACATAATTTTGATAGATGGGCTCAAGAATAATGCAAACAAATTTGAAAAATGAACAGCACAAATTTTCTGGCAGAATTATAAAGTTGGGTTATGTGTTTTGAATTCACCCTCGTGATCACATCAGCCATGTTAATTTAGTATTCAAAGGATAAAATCCAGCATTTCGATGGCATGTAGTAGTATTTCAGTATTGATGGATGTAGGTGGCAGAACTTACCTTGTTAAAAGGGCATCACAATGGATGGATTGGGCACAAAGTTCTTCACTATCTATGAAAGCGATGTTCCGTTTGCCTTTGCTTTATTATTGATTGTGATATTGAATGTGCTAGTCGAATTGTAGGTTAAAAGGGCGAAAGCTTGGTTTCAAAATTGGAAATTGGGTGGTGCGCAGCGCATTGGGCAGCACTGGCCAGCGTTAATTTACAAAGGCGATGCGCATAGAAGGGTGCGCTGTGCGTTGGGTTTGTGCATTGCGCACTGGGTCACAGCACCAAAAGTTTTGTTGTCTTGCACCCAGTTCGTATCAAATCGGCTCCATCGACTTGCAAGGAAATTCTTGGCTGCCACAAATGCCAACCATGAGGAAACCCTGTTAGGGGTGAACGCCCAAGGTTGAAAATCCACAACAAGATGAAACGTTTCTACGTTGTCTGGTGTATACAACCTCAGAATGTTCGTGATTGCCTCTTCTATCACCAGTTGAGGATAGGAACCACGGATGCCCAGTAACAGTGATGGGATGAAACGCAGTTCGTACATGCAGGTGTACATGTTCCTGTGTGCGTGTGCCCATCTCCTTGAGAGGACCGAGGATCTGATGGCATCTCCGATTGGAATTTTTCAAGAGAATGAGGCCAAGGACATCGTCGTGAAGTGCTGACAGTCTGTCTGGAAATGTCTCTCTCATCATTTTTATCCTGTGTGTCGAGTTTTCAAATGATGTATTTCATTCCAAGAATAGATGCGCTTGAAGTTTCAAGATTCATCACATTTCTTGTCAGCCTTCTTTAACGACTCCCACAACAGGGTTTCATTTTCAAATCACGTCCTGATTTATTCACTTGATACCGGTAATGAAGATATAATTGGATTTCAAAGGACACTCCCACCATCCACATGCATAAGCCAATGAATCCTGAAACAAAGACCAGCAGACAATCTTCAAATTTCACACCGATACCTTCCGTCGTAAATATATCTTTACTGTCCAAATCAATAAAAGTAATGCAAGAACAAGATTGTTGTCAAATTCATTTTCCAGAGGTGGAAGCTTTGGCATTATTCTTTTCCGCAAATCAATACTGTCTTCCAACATTTTTACATAGGACGCCAAAACTGAAAGTTCTTCACTTCCATGCGTGCAAATATCAGCGGGCTGCCACGATTTTCTTCGCCTTAGAATGGGTCATATATTTGGGGAAACCGAATTATTTTAAATCATATCTATATTCTGGCCAGGACTCTTTGCAACGTGTAATCATTTATGGTAACATGGATGAAAGCGCCCCAAAGTTACAGAGGATGTTAATTATAAAATTTGGTTGTTCTCAAATGGTAAAGGTAAAAGCAAAGACCCAAATTAAATGCAGGATATCAACCATAAGCAGAAGAATAGGATTCGATTCCTATTTAAGACTTCAATTAATGATTCAAAGGGATCTGCGCTCCAGTTTATTGGCCATCAGAGGATTTTAAGGGGAACGATTTTCTGTTTTTAGAATAAAGAGATGACTCTATCTCTATTTTTGTAACTTCAGGTGAAACAGCACCCCTGTTTTGGGTCGATCTGTTTTCTCCTAGGATAGTTTTATTTAATGTATGAAAAATCATTTTGTAAGGTGAGGGGGAGTTTTCTGAGAGCTGGTGGAGGAAAAAGGCAAAGTTTCAGTGCACAGTTTTGACAGGGATTTTAATAAAAGATGCAGCTCTAACCCCTGAGATTCTTGTGGTATGAAATTTAACATTTGTCTCATCCCTTGTATCATATGTAGCCTATTGTGTCTTCATTTCATTTCATATTCGTTTCTAAATGAATACTGTTAAGTGAGAAGGGCAGAACTCAAATTATTTGCTCTGTCTTGAGGAAGTGTTCATATTAAATGTTTTCTTCTGTTTGACAAGGATCCATCTTCTATGCCCTTGTCAACTTCTCAAACAGTTCACCCACTCCACATTATTTCAAATTTGATGTTTAAATTCTTGTCTGTCTTGCCGCAGGAGATAATCTGTGTTTTTGACTATATTTCTTTGTTCAAGCTGTTCTTTGCTCCATGCAGCCCAGAAAACCCATCATTCATTAAAACCCCTTTTTTCTATCAATTTACTAGCCTAAAATCAGTTCCCTTTTGAAGTCATCTCAGCCCCCTTTAGAAGTCTTTTTGCTGAGATAGACTGGAGAGATCCCTCTCCTATCCTCGTAGGGCTAGCTACGAGGCTGAGCGTGGTTTGATGTGGCCTCGAGTTTTGCCTTCCTCAGCCTGAGGCAGATTTGAGTGCTAACATAGTGGCGACCATACTGGGGAAGATGGTTTGCTGTTGATGTGACATTCGACTTGTAGATTGTCTTGCTCTGGTACATGAATTCAAGTTGCAGAGCTGATGCTGATGGTGGACAGAATTCAGACACATATGTAGCCTGAAGCATTCACCTGGCGACTCCAACTCGATCCAGACATTCCAGTGCTCGCTGATCCATTTATGCAATGGTAGGGTATGTGGCAAACCCTTCACTTTGTGAATCTGTAAAAGAAGTAAGAAATCAGTTAGCAGATTTTGAAATTAATGAAGAATTTTTCAGTGCCTTGCTTCAATGTTTGAAATCTCCAAAGTTCCCTCTTGAAGCTAAACCTGGTTTCTGCTAGTTAATTGTTGAAAAACTTGAGAAGGAGATTCATTATTTGAATGAGCAGATTCAGTCATATGATTTCCAAGATCCCAACAAGTTCTTGGAAACTCTTCCTCCTTCGAAACAAGAAATAATATAGTTGCTTACAGATGTTTGCATTGACAGTGTCCAGCTGGAAATATGTATTGCAGAGTTGGGGCAGCAAACGGAGTCTGGCTTTCGCAATCCTATTGCGATGTACATGACAATTTTTTTCAGTTTGACTGACAAATCAAACTGTATTTTACATGATCAGTCTCATTACGTGCGTGAATGGCTGCCAACAATTGCGTCTGTGATCTGGTTGAAGCACTCTCAAGTGGCATCATTTTTATGTTTACTGGAATGGTTAATCTGGCATTTCAGTATTACCTGATCTATTATTTTTATAGCCAAGTAGGGTAGATTTTGTAAATAAATAAGCAGCCAAAAGGTAGCATTTTGTTCCAGTTTCATTACAGTTTAGTTTGAAGTTTGCCGAGTCACTTTTTTTAAGCATTTCAGTCAAGTTTCGGTCCATAAATGAGTCAGAAGTCTTGTGTTGTCTGTTGAAATAATGACTCCATTGCCCAATGGATGGAGGCACTGTCTGCTCTCCCAAAGCTCTGCCGTTCTTGGCACCTCCAAGAAGCGGCAGCTGCCATCCCCATTGGAGCCAATATTAGACTCCGTCTTCTCAAGTCCTCTGTCAGAGTCCAATTCAGACAGGTGGCTGTCAAAATTTCAATAACAATTGAAGGCCAAAAGGGAGCATTGATAAGTTTTCATTTCAGGATGGTCATCGTCAAAGTGCTCATACGCTGCGATGCTACCAGTGTACTTGTCAGAGATCGAAAGGTTTACCGTGTATCGTGATTGAGATGCCAAAGTTAAAGAATTGTTTTGAAATACCCTGATTTGGATAAATCAATATTATTAGCACCTGCAGCAAGAGCTTTTGCTAAGTTTCAAAATATGAACTTTCTCATATTGTTCGAGTAATGGTATGTGGGGAAAACTACCTGACTTGCATAAACTTGAGAGTTTACAAAGACAAGGAAAGATCAGGCAACATAATTAGGTGTTTTGAGAGATGGGCTCAAGAATAATGCAAACAAATTTGCAAAATGAAAAGCACAAATTTTCTGGCAGAATTATAAAGTTGGGTTATGTGTTTTTAATTCACCCTCGTGATCACATCAGTCATGTTAATTTAGTATTCAAAGGATAAAATCCAGCATTTCGATGGCATGTAGCAGTATTTCAGTATTGATGGATGTAGGTGGCGAAACTTATCTTGTTAAAATGGCATCACAATGGATGGATTGGGCACAAAGTGCTTCACTACCTATGAAAGCGATGTTCCGTTTGCCTTCGTTTTATGATTGATTGTGATATTGAATGTGCTGGTCGAATTGCAGGTTAAAAGGGCGAAAGCTTGTTTTCAAAATTGGAAATTGGGTGGTGCGCTGCGCATTGGGCAGCACTGGCCAACGTTAATTTACAAAGGCGCTGTGCATAGAAGGGTGCGCTACGCGTTGGGTTTGTGTGCTGCGCACTGGGTCATAGCACCAAAATTTTTGTTGTCTTGCACCCAGTTCATATCAAATCAGCTCCATCGACTTGCAAGGACATTCTTGGCTGCTACAAATGCCAACCATGAGGAAACCCTGTTAGGGGTGAACGCCCAAGGTTGAAAATCCACAACAAGATGAAACGTTTCTATGTTTTCTGGTGTATACAACCTCAGAATGTTCATGGTTGCCTTTTCTATCACCGGTTGAGGATAGGAACCACGGACGCCGAGTAACAGTGATGGGTTGAAACGCAGTTCGGACATGCAGGTGTACATGTTCATGTGTGTGTGTGCCCATCTCCTTGAGAGGACCGAGGATCTGATGGCATCTCTGATTGGAATTTTCGAGAGAATGAGGCCAAGGACATCATCGTGAAGTGCTGACAGTCTGTCTGGCAATGTCTCGCTCATCATTTTTATCCTGTGTGTCGAGTTTTCAAATGATGTATTTCATTCCAAGAATAGATGCGCTTGAAGTTTCAAGATTCATCACATTTCTTGTCAGCCTTCTTTAACGGAACCCACAACAGGGTTTCATTTTCGAATCATGTCCTGATTTATTCACTTGATATTGGTAATGAAGATATAATGGGATTTCAAAGGACACTCCCACCATCCGCATGCATCAATCAATGAAGCCTGAAACAAAGACCAGCAGACAATCTTCAAATTGCACGCCGATACCTTCCGTCGTAAATATATCTTTACTGTCCAAATCAATAAAAGCAATGCAAGAACAAGATTGGTGTCAAATTCATTTTCCAGAGGTGGAAGCTTTGGTGTTATTCTTTTCTGCAAATGAATACTATCTTCCAACATTTATAGATAGGATGCCAAAACTAAAAGTTCTTCACTTTCATGCTTGCAAATATCGGCGGGCTGCCACGATTTTCTTCGCCTTAGAATGGGTCATATATTTTGGGGAAACCGAATTATTTTAAATCATATCTATATTCTAGCCAGGACTCTTTGTAACGTGTAATCATTTATGATAACATGGATGAAAGCGCCCCAAAGTTACAGAGGATGTTAATTATAAAATTTGGTTTTTCTCAAATGGTAAAGGTAAAATTAAAGACCCAAATTAAATGCAGAATATCAACCATAAGCAGAAGAATAGGATTCGATTCCTATTTAAGACTTCAGTTAATGATTCAAAGGGATCTGCGCTCCAGTTTATTGGCCATCAGAGGATTTTAAGGGGAACGATTTTCTGTTTTTAGAATAAAGAGATGACTCTATCTCTATTTTTGTAACTTCAGGTGAAACAACACCCCTATTTTGGGTCGATCTGTTTTCTCCTAGGATAGTTTTATTTAATGTATGAAAAATCATTTTGTAAGGTGAGGGGGAGTTTACTGAGAGCTGGTGGAGGAAAATGTAAAAGTTTCAGTGCACAGTTTTGATAGGGATTTTAATAAAAAATGCAGCTCTGACCCCTGAGATTCTTGTGGTATAAAATTTAACATTTGTCTCATCCTTTGTATCATATGTAGCCTGTTGTGTCTTCATTTCATTTCATAATCGTTTCTAAATGAATATTGTTAAGTGAGAAAGGCAGAACTCAAATTATTTTCTCTGTCTTGAGGAAGTGTTCATATTAAATGTTTTCTTCTGTTTGACAAGGATCCATCTTCTATGCCCTTGTCAACTTCTCAAACAGTTCACCCACTCCACATTATTTCAAATTTGATGTTTAATTTCTTGTCTATCTTGCCTCACGAGATAATCTGTGTTTTTGATTATATTTCTCTGTTCAAGCTGTTCTTTGCTCCATGCAGCCCAGAAAACCCATCATTCATTAAAACCCCTTTTTTCTATCAATTTACTAGCCTAAAATCAGTTCCCTTTTAAAGTCATCTCAGCCCCCTTTAGAAGACTTTTTGCTGAGATAGACTAGAGAGAGCCCTCTCCTGTCCTCGTAGGGCTAGCTACGAGGCTGAGCGTGGTTTGATGTGGCCTCGAGTTTTGCCTTCCTCAGCCTGAGGCAGATTTGAGCGCTAACATAATGGCGACCATACTGGGGAAAATTGTTTGCTGTTGATGTGACATTCGACTTGTATATTATCTTGCCCCAGTACATGAAATCAAGTTGCAGATCTGATGCTGATGGTGGACAACATTTAGACACATATGCAGGCTGAAGCATTCACCTGGCAACTCCAACTCGATCCAGACATTCCAGTGTTCGCTGATCCATTTACGCAATGGTAGGGTATGTGGCAAACCCTACACTTTGTGAAGCTGTAAAAGAAGTAAGAAATCAGTTAGAAGATTTTGAAATTAATGAAGAATTTTTTAGTGCCTTGCTTCAATGTTTGGAATCTCCAAAGCTCCCTCTTGAAGCTAATCCTGTTTTCTGCCAGTTAATTGCTGTAAAACTTGAGAAGGAGATTTAGTATTTGAATGAGCAGATTCAGTCATATGATTTCCGAGATCCCAACAAGTTCTTGGAAATTCTTCCTCCTTCAGAACAAGAAATAATAGAGTTGCTTACAGATGTTTGCATTGACACTGTGTAGCTGGAAATATGTATTGCAGAGTTGGGGCAGCAAACGGAGTCTGGCTTTCGCAATCCTATTGTGATGTACATAACAATGTTTTTCAGTTTGACTGAAAAATCAAACTGTCTTTTACATGATTAGGCTCATTACGTGCATGAAGGGCTGCCAGCAATTGCATCTGTGATCTGGTTGAAGCACTCTCAAGCGGCATCATTTTCAGGTTTACTGGAATGGTTAATCTGGCATTTCAGTATTACCTGATCTATTATTTTTACAGCCAAGTAGGGTAGATTTTGTAAATAAATAAGCAGCCAAAATGCAGCATTTTGTTCTAGTTTCATTACAGTTTAGTTTGAAGTTTGGTTAGTCAGTTTTTTTAAGCATTTCAGTCAAGTTTCGGTCCATAAATGAGTCAGAAGTCTTGTGTTGTCTGTTGAAATAATGACTCCATTGCCCAATGGACGGAGGCACTGTCTGCTCTCCTAAAGCTCTGCGGTTCTTGGCACCTCCAAGAAGTGGCAGCTGCCATCCCCATTGGAGCCAATGTTAGACTCCGTCTTCTCAAGTCCTCTATCAGAGTCCAATTCAGACATGTGGCTGTCAAAATTTCAATAACAATTGAAGGCCAGAAGGGAGCTTTGATAAGTTATCATTTCAGGATGGTCGTCGTCAAAGTGCTCATACGCTGCCATGCTACCAGTGTACTTATCAGAGATCGAAAGGTTTACCATGTATCGGGATTGAGATGCCAAAGTTAAAGACTTGTTTTGAAATGCCCTGATTTGGATAAATCAAGATTATTAGCACCTGCAGCAAGAACTTTTGCTAAGTTTCAAAATATGAACTTTCTCATATTGTTCGAGTAATGGTATGTGGGGCAAACTACCTGATTTGCATTAACTTGAGAGTTTACAAAGACAAGGAAAGATCAGGCAACATAATTAGGTGTTTTGATAGATGGGCTCAAGAATAATACAAACAAATTTGCAAAATGAACAGCACAAATTTTCTGGCAGAATTATAAATTTGGGTTATGTGTTTTGAATTCACCCTCGTGATCACATCAGCCATGTTAATTTAGTATTGAAAGGATAAAATCCAGCATTTGGATGGCACGTAGCAGTATTTCAGTATTGATGGATGTAGGTGGCAGAACTTACCTTGTTAAAAGGGCATCACAATGGATGGATTGGGCACAAAGTGCTTCACTACCTATGAAAGCGATGTTCTATTTTCCTTCGTTTTATGATTGATTGTGATATTGAATGTGCTGGTCAAATTGCAGGTTAAAAGGGCGAAAGCTTGTTTTCAAAATTGGAAATTGGGTGGTGCGCTGCGCATTGGGCAGCACTGGCTAGCGTTAATTTATAAAGGCGCTGCGTGTTGGGTTTGTGCACTGCGCACTAGGTCACAACACCAAAATTTTTGTTTTCTTGCACCCAGTTCGTATCAAATCGGCTCCATTGACTTGCAAGGACATTCTTGGCTGCCACAAATGCCAACCATGAGGAAACCCTGTTAGGGGTGAACGCCCAAGGTTGAAAATCCACAACAAGATGAAACGTTTCTACGTTGTCTGGTGTATACAACCTCAGAATGTTCGTGATTGCCTCTTCTATCACCGGTTCAGGATAGGAACCACGGATGCCCAGTAACAGTGACGGGCTGAAACGCAGTTCGGACATGCGGGTGTACATGTTCCTGTGTGCGTGTGCCCATCTGCTTCAGAGGACCGAGGATATGATGGCATCTCCGATTCGAATTTTCGAGAGAATGAGGCCAAGGACATCGTCGTGAAGTGCTGAAAGTCTGTCTGGCAATGTCTCTCTCATCATTTTTATCCTGTGTGTCGAGTTTTCAAATGATGTATTTCATTCCAAGAATAGATGCGCTTGAAGTTTCAAGATTCGTCACATTTCTTGTCAGCCTTCTTTAACGACACCCAGAGCAGGGTTTCATTTTCGAATCACGTCCCGATTTATTCACTTGATACCGGTAATGAATATATAATGGGATTTCAAAGGATACTCCCACCATCCGCATGCATTAGCCAGTGAAGGCTGAAACAAAGACCAGCAGACAATCTTCAAATTGCACACCGATACCTTCCGTTGTAAATATATCTTTACTGTCCAAATCAATAAAAGAAATGTAAGAACAAGATTGGTGTCAAATTCATTTTCCAGAGGTGGAAGATTTAGCGTTATTCTTTTCCGCAAATCAATACTGCCTTCCAACATTTTTACATAGGACGCCAAAACTGAAAGTTCTTCACTTCCATGCGTGCAAATATCAGCGGGCTGCCATGATTTTCTTCGCCTTAGAATGGGTCATATATTTGGGGGAAACCAAATTATTTTAAATCATATCTATATTCTGGCCAGGACTCTTTGCAACGTGTAATCATTTATGGTAACATGGATGAAAGCGCCGCAAAGTTACAGAGGATGTTAATTATAAAATTTGGTTGTTCTCAAATGGTAAAGGTAAAAGTAAAGACCCAAATTAAATGCAGAATATCAACCATAAGCAGAAGAATAGGATTTGATTCCTATTTAAGACTTCAGTTAATGATTCAAAGGGATTTGCGCTCCAGTTTATTGGCCATCAGAGGATTTTAAGGGGAACGATTTTCTGTTTTTAGAATAAATAGATGACTCTATCTCTATTTTTGTAACTTTAGGTGAAACAGAACCCCTGTTTTGGGTCGATCTGTTTTCTCCTAGGATAGTTTTATTTAATGTATGAAAAATCATTTTGTAAGGTGAGGGGGAGTTTTCTGAGAGCTGGTGGAGGAAAAAGACAAAGTTTCAGTGCACAGTTTTGACAGGGATTTTAATAAAAAATGCAGCTCTGACCCCTGAGATTCTTGTGGTATGAAATTTAACATTTGTCTCATCCTTTGTATCATATGTAGCCTGTTGTGTCTTCATTTCCTTTCATAATCGTTTCTAAATGAATACTGGTAAGTAAGAAAGGCAGAACTCAAATTATTTGCTCTATCTTGAGGAAGTGTTCATATTAAATGTTTTCTTCTGTTTGACAAGGATCCATCTTCTATGCCCTTGTCAACTTCTCAAATAGTTCACCCACTCCACATTATTTCAAATTTGATGTTTAATTTCTTGTCTATCTTGCCTCAGGAGATAATCTGTGTTTTTTATTATATTTCTCTGTTCAAGCTGTTCTTTGCTCCATGCAGCCCAGAAAACCCATCATTCATTAAAACCCCTTTTTCTATCAACTTACTAGCCTAAAATCAGTTCCCTTTTAAAGTCATCTCAGCCCCCTTTAGAAGAATTTTTGCTGAGATAGACTGGAGAGAGCTCTCTCCTGTCCTCGTAGGGCTAGCTACAAGGCTGAGCGTGGTTTGATGTGGCCTCGAGTTTTTCCTTCCTCAGCCTGAGGTAGATTTGAGCGCTAACATAGTGGCGACCATACTGGGGAAGATGGTTAGCTGTTGATGTGACATTCAACTTGTAGATTGTCTTGCCCCAGTACATGAAATCAAGTTGCAGATCTGATGCTGATGGTGGACAACATTCAGAAACATATGCAGGCTGAAGCATTCACCTGGCGACTCCAACTCGATCCAGACATTCCAGTGCTTGCTGATCAATTTATGCAATGGTAGGGTATGTGGCAAACCCTGCAGTTTGTGAAGCTATAAAAGAAGTAAGAAATCAGTTAGCAGATTTTGAAATTAATGAAGAAGTTTTCAGTGCCTTGCTTCAATGTTTCAAATATCCAAAGTTCCTTCTTGAAGCTAAACCTGGTTTCTGCTAGTTAATTGTTGAAAAACTTGAGAAGGAGATTCAGTATTTGAATGAGCAGATTCAGTCATATGATATCCGAGATCCCAACAAGTTCTTGGAAACTATTCCTCCTTCGAAACAAGAAATAATAGAGTTTCCTACAGATGTTTGCATTGACAGTGTGCAGCTGGAAATATGTATTGCAGAGTTGGGGCAGCAAAGGGAGTCTGGCTTTCGCAATCCTATTGCGATGTAGATGACAATGTTTTTCAGTTTGACTGACAAATCAAACTGTCTTTTACAAGATCAGGCTCATTACGTGCATGAAGGGCTGCCAACAATTGCATCTGTGATCTGGTTGAAGCACTCTCAAGCGGCATCATTTTCAGGTTTACTGGAATGGTTAATCTAGCATTTCAGTATTACCTGATCTATTATTTTTACAGCCAGGTAGGGTAGATTTTGTAAATAAATAAGCAGCCAAAAGGCAGCATTTTGTTCCAGTTTCATTACAGTTTAGTTTGAAGTTTGCCGAGTCAGTTTTTTTAAGCATTTCAGTCAAGTTTCAGTCCATAAATGAGTCAGAAGTCTCGTGTTGTCTGTTGAAATAATGACTCCATTGCCAAATGGATCGAGGCACTGTCTACTCTCCCAAAGCTCTGCGGTTCTTGGCACCTCCAAGAAGCGGTAGCTGCCATCCCCATTGGAGCCAATGTTAGACTCCGTCTTCTGAAGTCCTCTGCCAGAGTCCAATTCAGACAGGTGGCTGTCAAAATTTCAATAACACTTGAAGGCCAGAAGGGAGCTTTGATAAGTTTTCATTTCAGGATGGTCATCGTCAAAGTGCTCATACGCTGCCATGCTACCAGTGTACTTGTCAGAGATCGAAAGGTTTACCATGTATCATGATTGAGATGCCAAAGTTAAAGACTTGTTTTGAAATGCCCTGATTTGGATAAATCAAGATTATTGGCACCTGCAGCAAGAACTTTTGCTAAGTTTCAAAGTATGAACTTTCTCATATTGTTCGAGTAATGGTATGTGGGGCAAGCTACCTAATTTGCATAAACTTGAGAGTTTACAAAGACAAGGAAAGATCAGGTAACATAATTAGGTGTTTTGATAGATGGGCTCAAGAATAATGCAAACAAATTTGCAAAATGAACAGCACAAATTTTCTGGCAGAATTATAAAGTTGGGTTATGTGCTTTGAATTCACCCTCGTGATCACTTCAGCCATGTTAATTTAGTATTCAAAGGATAAAATCCAGCATTTCGATGGCATGTAGCAGTATTTCAGTATTGATGGATGTAGGTGGCAGAACTTACCTTGTTAAAAGGGCATCACAATGGATGGATTGGGCACAAAGTGCTTCACTACCTATGAAAGCGATGTTCCATTTTCCTTTGTTTTATGATTGATTGTGATATTGAATGTGCTGGTCGAATTGAAGGTTAAAAGGGCGAAAGCTTGTTTTCAAAATTGGAAATTGGGTGGTGCACTGCACATTGGGCAGCACTGTCCAGCATTAATTTACAAAGGCGCTGCGCATAGAAGGGTGCGCTACGCACTGGGTCACAGCACCAAAATTTTTGTTGTCGTGCACCCAGTTCGTATCAAATTGGCTCCATCGACTTGCAAGGACATTCTTGGCTGCCAAAAACGCCAACCATGAGGAAACCCTGTTAGGGTTGAACGCCCAAGGTCGAAAATCCACAACAAGATGAAACGTTTCTACGTTGTCTGGTGTATACAACCTCAGAATGTTCGTGATTGCCTCCTCTATCACCGGTTGAGGATAGGAACCACGGACGCCCAGTAATAGTGACGGGCTGAAACGCAGTTCAGACATGCGAGTGTACATGTTCCTGTGTGCGTGTGCCCATCTCCTTGAGAGGACCGAGGATCTGATGGCATCTCCGATTTGAATTTTCGAGAGAATGAGGCCAAGGACATCGTCGTGAAGTGCTGACAGTCTGTCTGGCAATGTCTCTCTCATCATTTTTATCCTGTGTGTCGAGTTTTCAAATGATGTATTTCATTCCAAGAATAGATGCGCTTGAAGTTTCAAGATTCGTCACATTTCTTGTCAGCCTTCTTTAACGGCACCCAGAACAGGGTTTCATTTTCGAATCACGTCCTGATTTATTCACTTGATACCGGTAATGAAGATATAATGGGATTTCAAAGGACACTCCCACCATCCGCATGCATCAGCCAGTGAAGCCTGAAACAAAGACCAGCAGACAATCTTCAAATTTCACGCCGATACCTTCCGTCGTAAATATATCTTTACTGTCCAAATCAATAAAACCAATGCAAGAACAAGATTGGTGTCCAATTCATTTTCCATAGGTGGAAGTTTTGGCGTTATTCTTTTCCACAAATCAATACTGTCTTCCAACATTTTTACATAGGACGCCAAAACTGAAAGTTCTTCACTTCCATGCGTGCAAATATCAGTGGGCTGCCACGATTTTCTTTGCCTTAGAATGGGTCATATATTTGGGGGAAACCGAATTATTTTAAATCATATCTATATTCTGGCCAGGACTCTTTGCAACGTGTAATCATTTATGGTAACATGGATGAAAGTGCCCCAAAGTTACAGAGGATGTTAATTATAAAAATTTGGTTGTTTTCAAATGGTAAAGGTAAAAGTAAAGACCCAAATTAAACGCAGAATATCAACCATAAGCAGAAGAATAGGATTCGATTCCTATTTAAGACTTTAGTTAATGATTCAAAGGGATCTGTGCTTCAGTTTATTGGCCATCAGAGGATTTTAAGGGGAACGATTTTCTGTTTTTAGAATAAAGAGATGACTCTATCTCTATTTTTGTAACTTCAGGTGAAACAACGCCCCTGTTTTGGGTCGATCTGTTTTCTCCTAGGATAGTTTTATTTAATGTATGAAAAATCATTTTGTAAGGTGAGGGGGAGTTTTCTGAGAGCTGGTGGAGGAAAAAGACAAAGTTTCAGTGCACAGTTTTGACAGGGATTTTAATAAAAAATGTAGCTCTGACCCCTGAGATTCTTGTGGTATGAAATTTAACATTTGTCTCATCCTTTGTATCATATGTAGCCTGTTGTGTCTTCATTTCATTTCATAATCGTTTCTAAATGAATAATGTTAAGTGAGAAAGGTAGAACTCAAATTATTTTCTCTGTCTTGAGGAAGTGTTCATATTAAATGTTTTCTTCTGTTTGACAAGGATCCATCTTCTATGCCCTTGTCAACTTCTCAAACAGTTCACCCACTCCACATTATTTCAAATTTGATGTTTAATTTCTTGTCTATCTTGCCTCAGGAGATAATCTATGTTTTTGATTATATTTCTCTGTTCAAGCTGTTCTTTGCTCCATGCAGCCCAGAAAACCCATCATTCATTAAAAACCCTTTTTTCTATCAATTTACTGGCCTAAAATCAGTTCCCTTTTAAAGTCATCTCATCCCCCTTTAGAAGACTTTTTGCTGAGATAGACTGGAGAGATCCCTCTCCTGTCCTCGTAGGGCTAGCTACGAGGCTGAGCATGGTTTGATGTGGCCTCGAGTTTTGCCTTCCTCAGCCTGAGGCAGATTTGAGCGCTAACATTACCCAACAAAATGAAGAGACACAACCTATAGTCTAGTAGATGTGATGTAATTTCCTCTGTTTTCTCTCACAGTCTCACCTCTCTGCTTCTCGCTCAGAGAATACACATCTATTACACAGCCTCAAATACAATGCCCTCATACAAAGATAGGGGTTTCCTTCTATGGCAAAAAACCCTAAACTAAACATAAGTTCTACCGTCAGATCATCCGCCTAATGAACGACCCAGATTGACTAGAAATTACTATACTTTTACAAGGCAATTTTACATATATTTTTAGCTTCGGGGGTGCTGCCCTTGAAACCCCCTGCTAGGGGGGCTCCCCAAAGGTCGTAGCTGCCCCCCTTGGACCCCCCCTGTAGTGAATATTTTACGGGCGGCATTGCCACCCCCATTTCGAACTGGGGTCCAATGTGGCGATACCTTTGAATACAGAAGATAATCAAGCTCCACACCCAACAATCTCCCACTTGGAGACTGATTATAGCAACTCCATCGCTGCTTCACTTGCTAGACAATGACTCCTCTTTGGACCTGGCTGTTTCTCATCTTCATCGTCATCCTTGAAGACCAATTGAAACTGAGCGTATTCTTAGTTTCTCCCTGGTTACAAATTTTGTTAGCATATCTGCAGGATTTTGGCTAGTGTGTATCTTTTCCAGCTTCAACTCTCCATCTTCCAACACTGATCGTATGAAATGGTACTTGAGCTGTATGTGTTTAGTCCTGGAATGAAATGCTGAGTTCTTTGCAAGATGAATGGCTCTTTGGATTTCACTGTATAATGTGCCCATATCATGCTCCTTACCCAATTCACCCATAAACCTTTGTAACCAAATCATTTCTTTACTAGCCTCTGTAGCAGCAACATACTCTGCTTCTGTTGTTGAAAGTGCAACAACAATTTGGATTTTTGAAACTCAACTGACAGCTATTC
Source organism: Pinus tabuliformis (assembly GCA_031772625.1). Classification (NCBI taxonomy): domain Eukaryota; kingdom Viridiplantae; phylum Streptophyta; class Pinopsida; order Pinales; family Pinaceae; genus Pinus; species Pinus tabuliformis. Next base: position 1,145,395,926 of record CM062811.1, on the reverse strand, counting down.
CACCAACAGTAAATACATATCCTGTAGTGCTCCTCCTGTTATCTCTATCACCTGCCATATCTGCATCAACATATCCCAGTAGAGAAATGTTTGGACCACCAAAGCATAATGCTTGATTTGTAGTACCTTTCAAATATTTGAGAATCCATTTCATTGCCATCCAATTTTCCTTTCCTGGATTGTTCATGTACCTGCTTACAACTCCCACTGCATGTGCAATATTAGGCTTTGTGCAGACCATTGCATACATTAAGCTTCCAACTGCTGATGCATATGGAACTTTAGACATATAATCCATGTCTTCTTGGGTCTTTGGGCACATTTCCTTACTAAGTTTGAAATGGCTAGCAAAAGGTGTACTAACTGGTTTTGCATTGTGCATATTAAATCTTTTCAACACCTTTTGTATGTACTCATTCTGAGACAATGCTAATTTTCTATTTTTCCTGTCTCTAGTGATTCTCATACCAAGGATTTGTTTTGCAGCTCCCAAATCCTTCATTGCAAATGAATTTTCCAATTTTCTTTTGAGCACATTTATTTCCTACATGTTAGACCCTGCAACAAGCATGTCATCCACATACAATAACAATATAATATAGCTGCCATCATTTTGCTTTTTCAGATAGACACAATGATCAGAGTGACATCTAGTATAAGCTTGTTCAGACATAAACTTGTCAAACTTTAGATACCACTGCCTTGGAGCCTGTTTTAAGCCATTCAAGCTCTTCTTCAATCTGCACACCAGTTTCTCCTTCCCTTTCACTTCATATCCTTGTGTCTCCTACATATATATCTCTTCCTCCAAATCCCCATGGAGAAAGGCTGTCTTTACATCTAACTGCTCAAGATGCAAATCTTCAACTACTACTATACTTAAAATAGTTCTGATTGAAGTCATTTTAACAACAAGAGAAAATATTTCATCAAAATCAATACCTTTCTTCTGTGCAAACCCCTTCACCACAAGTCTAGCTTTGTACCTCTGTTTTCCTCCATCTTCTTCCCTCATCCTGTAAACCCATTTATTGTTCAATGTAATTTTTCTTGCAGGCAACCTGACTAAGTCCCAAGTCTGGTTATGCATTAAGGAGTCCATCTCCTCTTCCATGGCTACCTCCCACTTCTTCTTGCTTTCAACCTGCATTTCTTCTTCATAACATTCAGGTTCACCAGAATCAGTCAACAATAAATAATATAATGAAGGAGAGTATCGTTTAGGGGGTCTACTTATCCTGGTAGATATTCTAACATCACTTTCAGGTGTTTGGGGTGCCTGTTTCTGTTGTGGTGGTTGCCGTTGTTGTGGTTGTTGATTATTATTATTTTCAGGCACCTTTACTTTTTCAGTGATTTCATCAAGAACTGCGTATTCCTTGTTTTCTTTTTCTTGTTTCTTTTCCTGCAACTGATTGTTATACAAGACCTTTTCATTGAATATTACATCTCTGCTCCTAATGATTTTTTGATTTTCATAATCATATAAGTGATAACGAAAATCATTAGCACCATATCCAATAAAGGTACATTTCTTTGACTTTGCCTCAAGCTTTGTTCTATTTTATTTATCAATATGGACAAAGGCCTCATAACCAAAAGGCTTTAAAAAGCAGTAGTTTACCTTTTTACCTATCCATGTTTCCTCTGGAACACCACCATCCAAGGAACTTGAAGGCCCTCTATTTAGTAGATAAACAACAGTATCTACAACATCTTCCCAAAACTGTAAAGGCAATCCTGCATGCAATCTCATGCACCTTGCACGCTCCATGATTGTTTTGTTCATCCTTTCTGACACACCATTTTCTTGTGGTGTTCTTGGAACTGTCTTCTCTCTGTAAATTCCATGCTCTAAATAGTACCTATCAAACTCTTTGTTGCAATATTCACCTCCATTGTCTGATCTAAGACACTTCAATTTATTTCCTGTCTCAATCTCAACCAAAGCTTTCCATTTCTTGAAAGTATCCAATACATCAAATTTATTCATAATACAATAAATCCAAGTTTTTCTAGTTGCATCATCAATGAAAGTAACATAATAACGAGAGCCACCAAGAGATGATACCTGAGCAGGTCCCCATACATCTGTATGTACAAGCTCTAATTTTTCACTCTTATTTTCTTTCCCAACTCTAAGAAATTTGACTCTCTTCTATTTTCCATAAATGCAATTTTCACAGAAGTCCAAATCAACATTCTTCAAACCCAGCAACAAATTCCATGGGTGAAGAATCTTCATCCCCTTTTCACTCATGTGTTTGATCCTATGATGCCATAATGCTGCATCTACTCCTTTGGAAGTTAAAGCATTAACAAAGTTAGAAATACCATTGCATAAATACAATGTACCAACCTTTTCGCCTTTTGCTATTACCAGGGCTCCTTTGGTGACCTTCCAAGCTTTATCTGTGAAAGTTGTCACACAACCTTCACTGCCTAACTGCCCTATTGAAATAAAATTTTTCTTTAGATCTGGAACATGCCTTACCTCCTTTAGTAGCCATTGGTTTCCATTCTGTTGTTTTACAAGAACCTTACCCAATCCAACAATTTTATAGGGTTTATCCTCACCCAAACGAACTTGTCCAAAATCTCCTTGAACATAGTCATGAAAGTATTTCTTATTAGGTGTGGCATGGAATGAGGCCCTTGAATCTACCACCCAGGAATCAGTAATATTTTCGAAAGAAAGAATCAAAGCATCTTGTAACACCTCACCTATCACATTTGCTTCATGATTATTTTCTTGTTGTGCATCTCCTTCTTTTCCCTTCCGAGATCTATATTCTTTCTTTAGGTGTCCTTACTTTCCGCATTTCCAGCACACTATCCCCGATCTAGACTTGGATCTGCCTTTCCTTGATTTACTGCGATATCCTGAGCTCTTTCCTCTTTCCATTTTTGTTCCCCTAGACTCTGCACTCAAAGCATTACCCGATGTCTCACCGGATATTTTCCATCGCATTTCCTCGCTAAGGATAGCATCGACAACATCATCAAACTTTAAAGTACTAGATCTAGAAATAGAGTTACTAATGGCCATTACTAAACCATTCCAAATTTCTGGTAATGAGCACAAGAATAACAGAGCTATAACTTCATCATCAAAGTTTACCCCTACAGAACATAACTGACTTGTAACAATATTAAAATCATTTAAATGGTCTGCAACAGATCCACCTTCCGACATCTTCATATTAAATAACCGTTTCATAAGAAATACCTTGTTTGAGGCCGAGGGTTTTTCATATAGTTTCTTCAATGCCTTAATCAAACCCTCTGTCGTTGTTTCCTTTGAAATGCTGAAGGCAACCGATGCTGCGAGGCACAACTGTACTGTTCCAAGTGCCTTTCTATCGAGAAGGTTCCATTCTTCATCTGTCATACCCATCGGCATCTTTGTTTTTCCACCCAATGGTAGGTATATATCTTTCTGATACAGATAATCTTCCATCTGCATCTTCCACAGCGAGAAGTTTTGGCCATTAAACTTTTCGACCCTAAACTTACCATCTTCCGCCATTGCTGCCACTCGAACGAGGAACCCTTCTTTCCTGTGAGTTTATCAGCCAAATAGACCTTCGGCTCTGATACCAGTTGTTAGAATATTATATATTATGGAGAAATGGAACACACAAAATATTGCAGAAATATAAACATAGAAAACGCATAAAACAAGAGAGACACAGATATATGTGGTTCACCCAGTTTGGGCTACGTCCACCCTGAACAGCCAGTCCTTCCTTTCTATTATCCAGCAAAATGAAGAGACACAACCTACATCAGATCCACTGTAATTTCCTCTATTTTCTCTCACAGTCTCACCTCTCTACTTCTTGCTCAAAGAATACACATCTATTACACAGCCTCAAATACAATGCCCTCATACAAAGAGAGGGGTTGCCTTCTAGGGCAAAAAAACCCTAAATTAAACATAAGTTCTACCGTCAGATCATCTGCCTAATGAATGGCCCAGATTGACTAGAAATTACTATACTTTTACAAGGAAAATTTACATCTGTTTTTAGCTTCAGGGGCACTGCCCCTGAAACCCCTTGCCAGGCGGGGCTCCCCAAAGGTCACAGCCAGCCCCCTTGGACCCCCCCTCCAGTGGATATTTTATGGGCAATGTTGCCGCCCCCATTTTGAACTGGGGTCCAATGTGGTGATACCTTTGAATACAGAAGATAATCAGGCTCCACACCCAACAAAATTGTGGAGACTTTACATTTTTTTACCAAAATTTACATCGAAACTTGGGTTTTTAACCCCAAAACTAGCCTAGGGGATCCCATCCCAACAATGGCAGTAGGCAGGGCTACCTCCAGTATCCTGTATAACTTATTACGCAAAGAAATAATAACAAAGGGAGGTCTAGAATCATATATAACATGCAACTTCCACAAGTATGGTTGTCCTAATAATAAATCACAAACTTCAAGAGGAGAAACATCACAAATTACCTCATCCATGAAGGGCTTGATGTTGTAGGGAAGGTGAAACTACTGGCTGATGCAAATATCTCGTCCTTGGTGAAGCCACCCTATGGTGTATAGTTGTAGATGTGTTGTAGTCAGCAGGCCCAATTGCTTCATGAACTCTACTGAAATGAGGTTATTTTGGCTCCCGCTATCGACAATGAATTGCAGTGGAGAACCCTTCACCCATGTTTGTGAGTGGAATAGGAATTCCCCCTCCTCTGGATCTTCAGGCTCAATATTCTAGATCTTGGTGGTGGCCACGGTGGCACTGGGCTCTACATTAATGATCTGCTTCCCTTTATAATTCCCCTTGTCGGGTTTTGACTCAGAGTCAGAACATGCATTTGATTCGAAAGCCTTCAGTAAGGCCACCAGTGACTACTTGGCCTTACACTCACTTGTGTTGTGAGTGGAGCTCTTATGGAACTCACACCACTTTCTCATGTCCTTCTTTGTCTTCATGGTGTTTTTATTTTCTTGCGGCTTCAATGGGTTATCTTGGGTCGCCCCTCCTTGGCTCTATCCTTTTATCTGTAGTTTGGGGGTGCCTTTCCCTTGCTTCAACTTCAGATCCAAAGTCTCTCTTTTTTGTTTAAACTTCTTCTCAATCATGAGAGCGAATCAGTATGATGTGCCGAGAGAGGAGATGTCCAGGAAATCCATCTCGTCTTGGATGTACCTACATAGACATTCGCGGTATTTGAGTACCAAAGAGATGGTGGTAGGTGGGGCTACCTCCAGTATCCTGTATAACTTATTACCCAAATAAATAATAACAGAGTGAGGTCTAGACTCATATAAAACATGCCTCTTCCACAAGTATGGTTTTCCTAATAATACATCACAAAATTCAAAAGAAGAAATATCACACAATACCTCATCCATGAAGGGCTTGATGCTGTAGGGAAGGCGACAATGTTGGATGACACAAAGATCTCGTCCTTGGTGAAGCCACTCGATGGTGTATAGCTATAGAAGTGTTGTAGTTGGTAGGCCTAGTCGCTTCATGACCTCTACTGAAATGATTTTATTTTGGCTCCAACCATCGACAATGAAATGCAGCGGAGAACCCTTCACCCACATCTGCGAGTGGAATAGGCATTCCCTCTCCTTTGGATTTTCAAGCTCAATCTTATGGATCTTGGTGGTGGTCATAGTTGCACTGGGATCTGCATCAATTATCTGCTTCCCTTTATCATTCCCCTTGTCAGGTTCTTACTCAAAGTCAGAACATGCAACTGATTTAGAAGCCTTCAACTCGGCCCCCAATGATTGCTTAGCCCGACACATGTGTTGTGATTGGATCTCTTATGGAACTCACACCACTTTCCCATGTCCTTCTTTGTCTTCGTGGTGTTGTTCTTTGCTTGCAGCTTCAGTGGGCTATCCTAGGTTTCCCCACCTTAGCTTAGTCCTTTGCTTTGCGGTTTGGGGGCGCCTTTCCCTTGCTTCGGATTCACAGATCCAAAGTCTCAATTTTTATGTTTAAACTTCTACTAAATCTTCATAGTGTATTGGTACATCATGTCAAGTGAGGAGATGCCCTAGAAATCCATCTTGTCCTGGATGTACCTGTGTAGACAGTTAGGGTACTTGAGAAAAAAATACCGCTCAAAATCCTTGATACCCAACTTCATGCGAAGGGTATGAAAAAAATTGGTAAACTCTGGCATGCCTTGGACCCTTCCTTACCACAGCGTGGTCCACTTTATGTATTTATCCTCATATCTCTCGATAGGACAATATTACTCCTTGGTGGTGTCCTAGAATGAATTCCAAGTGGGTGTTGCTCCAAATAGTTGGCGTGTACATTCGTCCTTCTCACAGTAGGTTTCCCACTAGTGCTTGACATGGGGGACAACTTTGAGAAGTACAAAAGTAATGTTTTCCTTGCTAGAAAATTCATGAACATAAAAATATCCTTCTAGCAAATTTAACCATTTATCTACGACACCTACATCTATATGACCTTCAAATATGGGGATGTCAAAGTTAACTTGTACCTTAAAGGGTGTGGCACTTCTAAAGTGGTTGCTGGAAGGCAATGCGTTGACTTTGGGTAGCCGGTGAAGGATCTGGGAAAATTTATCCATCATTGTGATCCTCTATCAATCGTGTGCTTCTTCAATCAATATTTTGAAAGGATCTCCTATCCCCTCGTCTTTGTTCTCTTCCACCATGGGAGGTCATCAGGATTTGTGAGGTTGGTCTTGCAAATTTTCGACCAGTTCAAGCCCTAACTCCTTATATCCCGACCTTGTTGGGGACATGAAAATAAGAAAAGAGAAATAGAAGAATGCTCTCACTGATCCAAAATTAAACAAGAACACAAAAAATTATAGATATAACCATAAATACAAAGATGCAATAGAAATAACACTTCATTTCATTAATATCAATACTGAAATATGCGTACAAACAAAAGGGAAATAAGACTAGCTCAGGCTATGGTAGCTTATCTTTGAGAAGCGATGTGGTTGATACATGCCTCCGAGCTATGTTACAATGAGGCTCGAAGGCCTATTTATTATTGAGAAACAATGTAAAACCCTAAACATCCAAAAAATTAACCCTCGGAGATAAAGGCCAAAACTATGGGCCCAGTTTGGGTAAATTGATATATCAACTTCCTTGGGGTCATAAATTTGGAAAATGATCTATGTTTGATGTGCACAATGCCTATTTAGAAAGATCTATCAGAGGACTACAACTTTCGAGCGACAAATTTGTACCCTGGTTTTCCCAAAAAACATTGTTTAGCGCCTCAAAACGGCTCCAGAAGTTCAGGACCTAAAAAACTGCCAAAAATAGTAAATTGTGCTACAATTAAGGAAACTGAAAAACTGAAAGAGACAATGGTGGGGGTCCAAGTGGAATAGGTGGGTGGCCACCAACATCCACTTGTATCATGGTTGGAAATAGTGGAACTATAAATTGCTCGAGAAATTGCCATAATATCAAGGTAAGCATGGGTGAATATGTATTGAATAGTCAAATTCTTTCCATTCCAATGGGTGGTGCTGATGTTGTACTAGGAGTCCAATGGTTACAATCTTTGGGGATGGTAGTTTTCAATTTTCAAGAAATTTTCTTGAATATTTTTTGGGAAGGAGGGGAAATTGAATTAAGGGCTATAATAGGGAGACCAGGAAAGATAATCAACTCTAATGGAATGATAAATTTTCTAGAGAAAGAACAACGGGTCGTAATTGCATAATTATGCTCACTAGAGGTTCAAAATTGAAATCATCTATTTCTCCAAATCTCCAAAAAGTCTTGGACAATCATTCTAAGTTGTTTGAGACTTCCAAAGGCCTCCCACCTATTCATGACCATGATCACGCTATTCATTTGATTCCAGGAAGTGTTCCTCCAAATATCAAGGCTTACAGATATCCTTATTCCCAAAAGAGTGAAATTGAACATATGGTTGTAGAAATGCTTGAGGCAGGTATAATTCAACCTAGTCCAAGTTCTTTCTCCACTCCAATATTATTGGTGCACAAGAAGTTAAGGATGGATCATGGTCTGTGTGTCCAAATTATAGGGAGCTCAACAAGATCACTATTAAAGATAAATTTCCCATTCATGTCATTAATGAATTGTTGGATGAATTACATGGATCAATTTACTTCACCAAGCTAGACCTTCAATCAAGATATCATCAAATTAGAATGAAGACTGAAGACATTCTAAAAACAACATTCAGAACTCATGAGGGTCATTATGAATTTTTGGTCATGCCTTTTGGCCTTACTACTGCACCTTCCACATTTAAAATTTTGATGAATTCCATTTTCAAACCCTTAAAAAATTTGTGTTAGTATTTTCTGATGAAATACTAATCTACAACAAGTCTTGGAAGGATCATGTTCAACATATTGACAAGGTGCTCAAACTATTGGAGGAGAAACAATTATATGAAAAAACCTCCAAATGTTTCTTTGGACTACAAGAGGTATAATATTTGGGTCATATTGTATCTCATGAGGGTGTTAAGGTAGACCCTAACAAAATTATAGCCATTAAGGAACGGAAAATCCCTACAACCATAAAGCATATTCAAGGATTTCTCAGGTTGACAGGGTAATATCTCAAGTTTGTTAATAATTATGGGATAATAGTGGCACCTCTAACATCATTACTGAAGAAAGATGCATTTTCTTGGACTCTAGAAGCAACTAAGGCCCTTGAACATCTTAAAGAGGCATTGTGCCAAGCACCAGTCTTAGCTATGCCAAACTTCACAAAAACCTTTATTGTGGAATGTGATGCCTCAGGAAATGGAATTTGTGTTGTTTTAAAGAAATAATTGAGACCCATTGCTTTTGAAAGTCATCCAGTCAAAGGAAAGTACCTGCACAAACCTATTTATGAGAAGGAAATGTTGGCAATACTACATGCACTAAATCAATGACGACATTACCTAATGGGAAGACACCTCAAGGTAAAAAAAATCATGATAGCCTTAAATAATTTTTGGAATAAATATTATTTTTAGAAGAGTAGGAAAAATGGGTGACAAAGATGTTTTGTTATGACTGTGAAATCATTTACAAAAAAGGGAAGAAAAATGTTGTTGCAGATGCACTCTCAATAAAGGATGAATATGTGGAAGCATTGATTTATGCCACTTCTATTATCCAACTTGAGTGGACAATCGAAGACAGGGATGAATGGAAGAATGATGAAGAGGTGTGGACACTCATTCAAAATTTTCAACAAGATCCCAGTACATCTGATACATTTAGCTGGAAAAATGATTCATTATGGTACAAAGATCACTTATATCTTTGTAAGAATTCCCAACTCAAACAAAATATTCTTTTGGAATTGCACACCTCTCCCTTAGGAGGGCACTCAGGATTTTAAAAAACTTATCATAGGGTTAATAAGGAATTTTTTTGGGATGGCCTTAAATCTGATATTCAGAAGTTTGTGACAGAATGTTTGGTTTGCCAACAAAATAAAGTTGAGACAATTAAGACCCTGGGTTTGTTACAACCTTTATCCATTCCAAGTCAGCATTGGGAGGAGGTCCCAATGGATTTTATCATAGGTTTACCCAAGTCTGAAGGAAAGAGTGTCATCATGGTGGTAGTCGATAGACTTACCAAGTATGTACACTTTTGTGCATCATCTTATCCTTTTAAATCAAGTACAATTTCTACTGCATTTATCGAAACAATTCAAAAGTTTCATGGAAACCCAAAAATTATAGTAAGTGATAGAGATCCCATTTTCATTCGAAATTTTTGGACGACATTATTTTCTTGTCTTGGTACTCAATTAGCTCATAGCTCATCTTATCATCCTCAATATGATGAGAAAAATAAGATAGTGAACGAATGTTTGGAAGTATATCTTCGTTGCTTTGTATCAGAGAAACAAACACAATGGGTCAAGTGGTTACCTATAGCTGGTATAACACTTCCTTCCATACTATAGCAAAAATGACCCCATTTATGGAACTTTATGGATATCATCCACCATCCATCACATCATCTTTAAGAGAAAATTCTAAGGTTCAAGCAGTGGAAGATCACATCAAGCATCAACAACAAGTTCTCCAACTCTTAAAGGATGACCTCACTCTAGCGCATAATAAAATGAAACAACTGGTAGATCAGCATCATAGTGAAAGAAGTTTTGATGTAGGTGACTGGGTATTCTTATGGCTACGACCATACAAACAAATGCCTCTCAAGCAACCTAAGAAGGATAATAAATTATCACCCAATTACTACAATCCTTACAAAGTGTTGCAAAAGATTGGTCCTATGGAATATAAATTGGAGTTGCTTGCATCTTCTCGAGTACACCTAGTTTTCCATGTTTCATGCTTAAAGAAGGTTATCAGTGATAAGTTTCCATTTCAAACAGTGTTTCTAGAACTTGATGAAGAAAGAAAATTCATATTTGAGCCTGAAGCAGTTACAGAAACAAGAACCCGACAGCTATGGAAGCGACCAATTTCAAAGTATCTCAATATGTGGAAGAACTTAACCACTGAAGATTACACATGGGAGGATGAGAATTTTATACAGAAGCATCCAAAACTACTCAAGCATTGAAGACAACACTTTTTTAAAGGATAGGGGCATGTTAGGTCCCTATAATACTAGTGTAGCCCCCTTATTGTTACTTTTGTGCCCATGTAGCCCCTGTATTGCTATTGTTGTGCCCCATAGAAAACCACTATTGTTATTGTTATTCCCTTACATTATTATTGTTGTCTAGGCTCTATCTATATGGTGACCCCTTAAACTCCTATATATACAAAGGAGGCCTTGTCATTTGTATCATCCAATAAGTGTTCATTTATGTAATGTAAAGGAGGTTTCCCCCTAGAAGAGGATAATTTTTAATTCGTTGATCTATCTTTTCAGTAAGTTGGTTGCATAAAAAAATATTGAAATGAGACAATGAACATGTGCTTATCATGATAGATTCTATTGTGAGTAATTGTCCCGCAAAACAATATTAATGAAGGTCTATTGTGATATATGTTTGAATCAATGCATGGATTAAGACTCAATCATCATATCAAATCCATTAGTCTATTTACTGTAAGATTTAGAATGGATTTTTTTGGGTATGGGTTCCTTTAGCAATAACATACACAAGGGAGGCCCATTTTCTTGCAATGGCTCCTTGCTTGAAAGATTGTTTAAATATCCAAGGTGTGGATCCATTAAATAAATGTGTGTTGGCCTCCTTCCTTTTGTTGGAAAAATATTTGGGTTTTTCTCTATGCATGCCATAAACCCTTACAAATAATTAGTTCATGGAAATGACTTACTTTTCCTCCAATGTTGAATGGGGTAAGGGTAGTGACTTCGACATCACTTAATTCTAGGGGATAAACATGTTGGTTATTTCATCACTAACAAGATTATTAAAATACTTGGGCAAGTATGGAGTTTCCTCGCAAGTTTTAGATCCTAATTGGAACCAAAAGCAACTTGATTTTGGGGGATGGTTAATGTAGTCTAACATGGAGAAGGAAATAAATGTGTCTAAGCTAGGTTGGATAGATTTTATGTAAGACACCCAATCACTCAATTGAGGTGCACAACTTCTCAACTCTACCTCCAATACCATAAATTATGAATTTCTAAACTATGAGGATAAATAGCACTAATACAACTATAGTTTATACTCACTAGAGCCCAACATCAACCAAAATATCATATAACTACTTTGTAATATAACTTGGTTTCCATATATATCCTAATTTTTTCATACAGGTACAAATGGTACCTTATTTAATATTTTTTATACATCTGTAATGCATTATATCATGCAATGCAACATATTCTCAAGCATAATGGCACAATTAAATATGTAGGCACACATATAAATTACATACAACATGTAAAAATATGAAATAATATAATATACACATATAACACATAATAAGAAACAACTTTCTTCTAAAATGAAGCATCGATTTATTACACACCTCAAACATTCCTCCTAGCCATAAACTTCATTGTTGGCCCAAAGGTCACACTGACAGGGGGTGGGGGTGAATCAATGTGAGGTCAATTTCAGATTTTAACAATCTTTCTTAATTATATATCCATATAGAAATGAACCATAAAAATTATGAAATTATTTATATCAATAGCATGACAAGAAGTAATCAACAACACAAGAAATAATTCACATCATGTTATAGACGCTGCAACACCCTCCAAAATTTAAGATTACACTCAATTTCAGAGCCTTACTTGGTCTTTCACATTGTTGTCGTGAACATTGAAGCTTATCTCATGAGATTTCTTGTAGTGCTTTGTTCCCTTTTGCATGTTGGGTTAACTATATTCTTTTGGAATGTTTGGCTGTCGTGTAATTTTTGTAAGCCTATTCTGATGGTTTCGAAGGTATTTATTTGTGTATATAACTTGTTCTAACTATGTAAACATTTTTTGCACCCATACACAAAGTCCCGAGCATTGTCACAAAAGTGTTGTCATGGTCGTCTCAAAGTCTATCTTAAGTGTCACACTTGTCGTATCTTGTCATAATGCAGTAACATAGAGGGAAATTCTTTGTTCATGTGTTTAGATGATCTATGTTGTCATGTCGTTAAAATATGCTAAGTGTGTGATCACAGTTAAGGTTCATCATAGTTCATCACCTATCCCACACTTAGCCATAATTATTCACAAACCCTTCTCGACCCAACAACTTAGCTTCACTGGGCCCCAACTGAACTGTGCACTGCACAATCTTAGCCCTCTATACTGTGACCTTGCTGCTTGATAATGTGCCATGCAGAGTCCTTGTATCCCAGGGCTACTGCACTACGTAGTTCCTCTGCCCAAGTCCCGAGCTTTGACCCCCAGAATTGTGCAATTATGTCCTCCAACCTAGCTTGAACTACACACCTCACATCTTCAACCCTCAATATCATTCCCTAAGTGCTTGAACTACATAGATATGTAGAATCCCATCCTCCCTTGACTCCCAAAACTATGTAGTTGGCTCTCTCACTTCCCATTCCCTCAGCCTAACCCAACTAGCTTTAGAAATTGCACAATTTTTTCCTTCAGGACTCCCTGAGCTACACACCACACAATCTCAGAGCTTATGATCTCCCCCCTGATTGATGGAACTACACATTCTGCAGTCACTGGGTCCCTCTTCCCAGCCTATCACTTGTTCCGGGCGCATTTGGTGGATCAGAATGCATCGTCTTAGACTAGGGGTTTTTTGGATTGATTTCATCTCATCATATGTGAATTGTTGGAATAGGTAACCTATCATATCATGGAAAGATGACAGAGAAGGAGAAGAAGAAGGGAAGCATGCCTAAAGACTCTCTTGTAGCTGAAGCCACAAGTTGATCAATGAAGAGAAAGCGAAGGGACAAAAGTTTGTGACCACTATTCAAAACTAAAGATCATTGAAAATTCTGCATCACCAAGGCATGTGGAGGTGAAGAGAAATCATATTAAAAGACATCCAACACTTAGTAACAATAGTGACTTGAAATTTCCAGACCACCAAGCAGTCTATGTTAGTAGTGTCATGTCATGTCATGTCATGAGTGTTCGTATTCCACATCACTATTGTGGATCATGTATATTGTATTCAAATGTATTGTAAAGTGGAAGTCCAAAGGACACACATGGAATGCAAAGAGTCATGTAATTGGAAAATTCATAGGAAGTCAAATAGTCATCAGGGTAGTCAAAGAGTCACCCTCGGTTATATATACTCCCTCATTGTATGAGCAACAAACTTCTCATCTTGGCTCCTCTTGCAAGGCATTAGCGAGATCAGCTAGTTCTTTAAGGACCAAGGAGTGGCTTCAATGCTCCACTATTGGGGCTAGTGATGTACATTGTAAACATGTGTTTTGGAACTTTTACTTAATAACATAAGCCTTCAAGGCTAGCATGTTCTTCATGTATGGACTATGAATGTTTGTAAGACTATTCTACAGATGTTTGTATTTCATGTTTTCTTTCACATGTGTTAAGATAGTTGAACTATTTCATCTATTTTAGTACTTAACTTATTGAGAATGTGTTGTAATTGTTGTTATTTCTGTCCCATCCTTACAGATTATTTCACGGAATATTGGACAGATCTTTATTTATTTGTTGGTTGAAACAACCATCGCATTCCCTGTGGATTATTCCGCTGGGTGTTAGATGAACGCTACAACCACCCTCCAAAATTTTTCCTTAGATTCGTTTTGGAGCCTCCCTACCAACCTTTCACAGTAGCATGTCTTTCCTTGTAAAGTACACAAGCTTCAATGATTTTCTTGAAGAATGACAACTTGTCCATCAAAGCTTGTTGCATCCCCCCCCACAGGCTGTTTCACTAGAGTTAGTCCAATTGCAGGCTGAGCAGCTACCTCAAGAAATTGCGCAATTCTGGAGGGAAACCAGCCTTCCCTCCAGAAATTGCGCAATTCTATTTGGCAGCCTGCTGGGATCCAAAATTACGCAAATCTTCCTGTCACTATTCATTGAAAAAAATGTGCAATTATGGGAAGTAATCAACTGCTCTGACTGGAAATTGCACAATCCCTCTGGGCAACCAGCCCATCTCCCTCCTAGAAATGCGCATTTTTTCCTCCCAACTGAGCAGACTGTTGCATGTGTAGTTGAGTTGACCGATTCCCTTTGGGATGGAGCAAAACTGATTTGCATGCATGGGTTACTCCTCCCAAGATAGCATGCAAAGGCATCCCTTGTGTTAGGGATCTGTTTTTAGTAGTTGGAGGTTACATGAAAGGATCATTTCAAAAAACTCCCACCAAGTGTCTCTTTCCCTAGATCCGTGGCATGCGCGTCGCAACCTTGATTTTATCGAAAATCATCAACCGGACGTTGCAGAGCTCATTACTCACATTGATATTACATCTCTGACATCCCACATTTCATCTAGGATTCGTCGGCACATTCATCTCAGCTCTTTTGGGGTAAGCCCGCTTTTCATTTCTCGCACTATGTTTCTAGCACTTTTTGTGTTTTTCTCTGTATGAATGTTGTCTTCTTGATTTCAGTGAGCGCTTTTTGTCATTTTGATACATACCAACTTGTACTAGCACCGCTTCAGTTTCGTTAACATCTCACTCCCATTGCATGCATGACACTATTCTGCATGGACAGTCGCCGTTGTAGTGACTCGCTTCACACACATGCATGCATTCCTATTTTTTGAATCCTGCACTTGATATTTGCATGAATGATCATTCACTCTTATTTTCACTCACTCATCATGCTTTCACACTTCTCATGTTTCCAGTCACATGCCAGCTGGACTGGGTTTCCTTGGCCCGAACCGTGCCTTGCCTGGCTAGCACTGCGCATTTCCGGAAGAGAAGGCTTTGCCTTCCCTCCAGAAATTGCACAAGCCTAGCCAGGTACTGACCTCCAGGCTTGCATTGTGTAATTCTTGGAGGAAGTGTCCCGTTGGCCCCAGAAACCACGCAATGCAGTTTGTTGGTTACATATCACTACTGACTGAAATTGTGCATTTCGCAGTTTCAGTCCACAACAAGCCAGGCTATGCATTCTGTAGTTTCAGCAGCCAGTCAACCTCCTAACAACCCAAAATGTGCCTTGCGTAGTTTTGGAAGTTAGTCTCTTGATCTCTCGGTGAAAATTGTGCAACCTTCATGATTAGTCACATAGGTATGTTGCAAGTCAGTTCTCAAGTTCATTTTGGTTTTCGACTGACAGATTTCTTGCCATGAGTGCTTCCATATCCATAGGTATCGCAAGTGTTCATCTACCTCTCAGCAGCACAAGTACAATGGCCTTCAGGAGAGCAGAGTCAAAGGACACCATTGAGAGCACAATGTGGGTTGCAACCAAGCAAGTGTCTATGAGCTTGCCTACCTATGAAGAAATCAAGTTGTTCATAGACAAGGACATCAAGATAAGATGGAAACAACATCACAACAAGTAGCACCATCAGTAGTAGTAGAAGGAAAAACACTGACATGCGGCAGACACAAGAGGAAAGTTGTTGACAACACAAAGGCGGAAAAAAGTTGCAAGCTCAAGCAGATCCACTTGTCATGAAAGAAACTTTGGAGATTAAGGCTATGAGGTGATTACGCGACAAGACAATCACGTGAGAGCAGAGAACAGAATAGAAAAGTAGTTTCATGTGCTGAAGTAGCAACTCAAGGAAGAATAGTAGCTGCATAGACAAGAGAATGAGTTGTAGCAGGAATAGGTACAATAGCGGGTGCAACATGCACTCATGGATGAAATTGCGCCCGTACAAGTTATAGATCCATCCCAGCAACTGGCACGGAGCAGACATGGTAAGCAGAGTTGTTGATTGCATGCAATGGAATTCAACAGCATGCATGTCATTGTGCGCATGCATGTGGTATAACCCATTTGGCACACTCACTGAGGCAAAGACAAGAAGAAATTCCAACTGGAGATGAAAATTCAGTTGACAGTTGGTGCGCATGACCACCAACACACACTAGAAGATCACCACAGACACTATGCATCAGTGTGTTGCTGGTTCGACCACATCCAAGAAGACAATGCACATGTTAGCAGGCGAGTTTGATGGAGGAGCCACACCAATGCACTGGGATGCAACAGAGGTAAGAGTCACTTCAGGAAGATGTCACCATGGAGTGCATGCACACCATCATGGACGACCAAGCTTGGGATCAACTCACCACCTTCACTATCACAAGCATGTCAAAGAGTTGTTCTCATCACAATGGACCGAGTGTTAATGACGTATTGCATGGATTTCTCAAGCCATTTTGTCTCACATGGGCACATGTGCATTGTAATGTAATGTCTTGTCAAGTGGAATTTCAAGTGTTGATAGTTGGATGTAACAATCATAGAGTAAATGAAGAGTCATGAGGATAGATGAACTGTCATAGAGGGAAATGTCAAGGGTCACCCCACCCTTTGATATAAATAGAACCTCATAACTCATTTTAAGGGCTTTTGGTCAGCTAAGCTTCCAATAGGACTATCTTAGAGAGAGCTTGGACAGTATTGTAATGAGCCTTGGCTTTTGCACTGCACAGAGCTAGTATATATCTTTGGAGGAGTAGGTGGTTGATGCTGTAACGTTCCACTGTCAGAACTAGTGGTTGGACATGGATGTATTGTATGACTGGAACTTACACTTCTTAATATAACAAGAGCTACCACGTTTCATGCATATGTTGTCTTGTATTCTATGCTATCTGGTTTACTCTAAATGATATACGTATTTGTTTGTTTACGCATGCATGTATGGACTTTTCTGTGTATGTATGTACAAATCTTTCTAAGACATGATGTTGGTTTAACCATCACTTTGGATTGCTAGCTAACTTGCCTTCCATGTTGTGATGCATCTTTTCTTGTGTGTTCCCTTCTTAACTCCGTGTTATCAAAAGTTTCCAAGGGGCGCGCTCATCTCAACCCCTGTGTGTTTGAACCTCTCATTCACCTTCCTTGGCTTGCTGCAACTATCATACCCTTGCTACCAATAGAGACATCTTACTTGCCTTTGTGAGAAATCGCAGTCAAGGCATTGCCATACGACCCACTGCTGGGACTCCTACACCAAATGATCTGAGGCCTAATTGGGACTTCTTACCAGGGAGATCCCCTTACATGTTGGGGGGTCGAGCACCATCAATATTTTGGTGCTAGAAGGAGGTTCAGATGAAAAAATGAGTCCTCACATCTGTTTTGAATCTCTACATATCTATCATGACTAACTACAGAGTTTCTCTTCTGGAGTGTATATTTTATGGAAATGAATTCATATTCCCGGAAGAGCTCTCAGATAACTTGTCACATAAGACATTTGATGGTGGAGGTCACATAGCCTTGGTTAGGCACGCAGTTGGCGTTGTAGGCTTGTGCAAAAGACATGGAATCTTTGAAGAGTACACGACCTGCTCGCTGTTCGTCTACCCGTTTTGTGTAGAATTTCCTACAAATTCTCTACAAATCTACCTCTGAGATCTATGTAGAAAATATGACTGTAGATTAAATCGATAATGAAATATACCAAAGCAAAATACTATAATCTGCTTCTACTATCAAACTTGCGGAAGCTTAAAGATCGAGCTAAATTAGAGTTGAACACATATAACCATAAGAATAAGAATCAATACACATGAAACACAAAAAATACTCAGGGGAAAGCCTCAGCTAAAAATCCCACTATCTGTATTATCATACAAGGTGGAAATATATCAAGATTATACAAATCCTTAGCTCTCACAACTAGCCAGCTCTCAGTACAATCCTCCTGGATGCTCATAGGCAAAGAAGGCTTCTCACAAACCTTCTCCTCTGCCCTCCAAGCCTCCTATTTCCTTGCATAGTTTCTCTGGGTGATCCTCTTATTACCAAGTGGAAGACTGATCACTCACACTGATCCTACACCCTATTAGAACTGCACAATCCTCAAGGAACCTTGTTCCTTCTGCATGCATGAGTTTCCTTTATAGGAGAAAACATGCAATTGATAGTACACTGTCCCTGTCTTTAATCTCAACTGGGTCTTTCTCAGAATAGACATGCATAAGTTAATGATGAGAGAATCTTCAGTTATCTGGAGTACACTAGTTGGATGCATGCATGAATTAACTGACTGAACTTACAATTAGTTCCTCAAACAGTTTGGAACTAATTTAACTGGACTTAACTGAGTAAACAGAGCTAACTAATTATAGCTCAAATATAACTCAATCTTATCTCCTTAATTTAAGGGATAACTATTGCATGACTTCATAAATAATCCTAACTTGAATTTCTCCAAATAATTAACTTAAGATGAATTAATTAATTATTTTCCAAGTAGCTGGTGAGACTAAATTCAAATTTTAATTCAAGGACAAATTAAAATTTGAATATTCTAGATTCTATTTTTAACATTTCTTGTTGCTATTTTCAACACTCCCTCTCAAAAACAAAGAATATAATTCGATCCCAATCCTGAACCTTTGGAATGTTTTGCATGCAACACTTCTCTCTAGTGTTATTGCTCCAACAATCTCCAAAAAAAAAAAACATCCAACCTGAATCAGAATGATGCCTCTGTTGACTGAAAACTCTACGCTTCTATTGACTTAGCCTTTCTGCACTATTTTCAATCCTTATCTGCACTCTTCAGTGTTTGACTGCTCTAGCCTCTGTCACTTTGATCTCTAACTGCAACAATCCCACTGATTCCTCCTGCTACTATGTACTTTGGGCTCCCGTAGCAAGGTACGATCCATGAGATAAAACCTCTCAATGGACCTTGCCCAATTTCAGCCTTCTTGAGTCTATCACTTCACATCGCCCCACCTCACACCTGGAGGTATGGCTACATGTGCTCCCTCTACCCACTTGGCTTGAAATATCCCCCTATTGGAGGTCTCTGCATGACTGGATGCCTCCACTCGGTCTCCTCTCAGCATCTCCAATTGTGGCTCCTCCACAATTGTCTGAGACTTCTTCTGGGGTTGCATGTTGAGAGGTAATTTACTCTCCCTCTCAACCACCAAGTCTCTAACATTTTCCTTGCTCCTCAAGGCTTTGCATGCATATTGAACCTCAAGTTCATATAGGTTCTTAACTCATGAAACAATCTATTTCACCTATCCCATGGTGATGTGTCTAAGGAAAACCTTTCCCTTACTGAAGACAACATCGTATCCTTTATCCTCCAACATCGCGATCGATACCAAGTTCTTCTTTAGTCCAAGCACATACTTCACATCTGTCAAGGTGATAAGAGCTCCATGCTCCCTCTGAAAAGCAACCGTTCCCACTCCTAAAACACTATGCCTTTAATCATCACCCATCTCTATGCGCATCTTGAGGTCTTTCTCCTCCAACGTATTGAATAAACTTTTATCACCGGTCATGTGGAATGAGGCTCCACTGTCAAGCTACCAACCACAACCCATCATCGATGACACCATGCATGCGATGAGGGTGCAGTCCATTTCAAACTGAGAGGCTAATGCCTCACCTTCCGATCCTTTCGAGAATCCCTTCTTGGACTTCTTCGATGGGAAATTAGTCGCATAATGTCCCATCTCGTGACAATTAAAGCATCTCACTTTATACTTGTCAACCTTCTTCCCTCCATGAGAAGAATTCGATTTGGAATGGGAAGCCTTCCCCTTCCCTTTCCTTGCCTTACTTGCTAAGGCCAGATTTTCTTCATCATCATTCTTGGATGAAGAACCATCTCGTGTGCTCCTCCTGCATGAGATCTGACCACAGTCGTTCCCAATCCGACAGTTTCTCCCTTCCATTCATAGAGTCCTGGTAGCTATTCCAGCTCTTTGGAAGGCCAAGGAGAGTGAGGCTCACCATATCATCATCAGCAGTAGTTATTCCCACACTGCTAAACTCATCTCTGCAGGTGGTGAGCTTGTTCAAATATGTGGAAATAGTATCGTCCTTCTCCATCTTGATTCTTCGAAGCCTAACCTTGAGCACCAATTTCCTCTGGTCGCTACTATTCTGGTAGAGGTCCTTCAATATCTTCCACATTGAAAATGGAGTATCCTTCCCATGGAGACTCGAGGCAATATGGTCTTGAACTCCCTCAAGAATGATTCGTCTAGCCTTTGCAACACACTTCTTCCACTTAGCCAACTCTTGTGCATTAGTTGAAGTTGGATTTTGGATTTCTTGATCAATGAA
The DNA here is from genome assembly GCA_031772625.1 of Pinus tabuliformis. Classification (NCBI taxonomy): domain Eukaryota; kingdom Viridiplantae; phylum Streptophyta; class Pinopsida; order Pinales; family Pinaceae; genus Pinus; species Pinus tabuliformis. The sequence continues at coordinate 1,145,375,276 of CM062811.1, read as the reverse complement.
TTCCTTCAAGTCGTTGTCTTATAATACAACCTACATGCGATATTTCCATGCTATGTAATTCGAGTTACCATCCAAGGCATACTCGAGTATCAAGCCATTGAACGCCATTGGCCAACCTTGAAGTATGATAAGAATTTGATTTTGCACCTACAACCCTGAACTTCAAACTTCGAATTCTCTTCTCAGTACACTGTTCACAACTCCAATAAACTTGGCTCTGATACCATATAGAATTTCCTGCAAGTTCTCTACAAATCTACCTCTAATATCTATGTATAAAATCTAATTGTAGATTAACTCGATAATGCAATATACCAAATCAAAATACTATAATCTACTTCTACTATCAAACTTGCGGAAGCTTAAAGATCGAGCTGAATTAGAGCTGAACACATATAACCATAAGAAGAAGAATCAATACACATGAAACACATAAAATACTTAGGGGAAAGCCTCAGCTAAAAACCCCACTATCTGTATTATCATACAAGGTGGAAATACATCAAGATTATACAAAGCCTTAGCTCTCGTAGCTAACCAGCTCTCAGTACAATCCTCCTAGATGCTCACGGGCAAACAAGGCTTCTCACAAACCTTCTCCTCTGCCCTCCAAGCCTCCTATTTCCTTGTGCAGTTTCTTTGGGTGATCCTCCTGTTACCAAGTGGAAGACTGATCACTTAGACTGATCCTACACCCTGTCAAAACTGCACAATCCTCAAGGAGCCTTGTTCCTTCTGCATGGATGAGTTTCCTTTATAGGAGAAAACATGCAACTGATAGTACGCTGTCCCTATATTTAATCTCAACTGGGTCTTTTTTAGAATAGACGTGCATGAGTTACTGATGAGAGAATCTTTAGTTATCTGGAGTACACTAGTTGGATGCATGCATGCATTAACTGACTGAACTCACAATTATTTCCTCAAATAGTTTGGAACTAATTTAACTGGACTTAACTCAGTAAACTGAGCTAACTAATTATAACTCAAATATAACTCAATCTTATCTCCTTAATTAATGGATAATCTCCTTAATTTAAGGGATAACTGTTGCATGACTTCAGAAAGACTTCTAACTTGAATTTCTCCAACTAATTAACTCAAGATGAATGAATTAATTATTTTCCAAGCAGCTGGTGAGACTAAATTCGAATTTTAATTCATAATATTAATTCAAGGACAAATTAAAATTGGAATATTTTGGATTCTATTTTTAACATTTCTTGTTGCTATTTTCAACACTTTGAGGGCACCCCATGCACTAGTGTGTCACACTACCTGAAAAATCTGTTCATTCTCTTACTCATCTAGTCGCAGATATAGACCGTGATTTCAATCACTTTAACCATTAAGCACTCCATCAAGAAATTCTGAAATTATGAAAAGCGTCCAATGAATCCATTGATCTGTTTTACACATGCTTTTGTAATCTTGCATACTGATTTCCCAAAGATGAAATTGATTGGGAATTTATTTGTGGAAGATTTGAGTATCTTCTTCACATATCCAAACCCCGCTCAACAAAATTCGGTGATGGACCTTCGCAATCACAGGCATGCACAATTGTTGTCACAAGTGACTGTCCACCTTCACCTCATCAAATAGCTCCACCACTGTGGATTGATGTGGGTGATCATGCACACACATCTGTTGAACTGTCACATCCTCCCACCCTACCTGCTCTTGATATGTGTGCAGATTTGGCCTGCAAGGATGTTGCTTGTCACATGGATTCATTCCCTCAACCTTCGTCCTTGCGTTCTGCTGATCCTACAGATTGTATTGTCTTGTGTTCTTCCATTTCAGACTCCTTACCTACTGTGAACAAGGATCAAGTTGTCGACAGGGTTGGTGTTATGTAGCCAACCTGCACCATCATTCATGAGGAGTGTGTGCGGGAATCTAAAGAAGAACTCGTGGTGAAGGATGACTCCCTTCTAGCCGCGCCTCATCCACTTTATCCTAACATCCCTTGTGATTATGCCAATGCTCATTTCCCCCGTGAAAACCCATTTCCAGATGGTTCTACTTGCGATCATTCACAAGACACGTTGGATTTCATTCTATCATCACAGTGTGAAGAGGACACATCTTCCTCCGAAAATCCATCCAATTAGTCATCTGTCATTTCTAAAAACACAAAGGGTGAACATCTTTACTTCTCATCTACCCCTCTGCCCGATTCATCAAATCATGAGGATGCAGACAAACATCCTGAATTTTCTGATCTTGGTTGTTGTGACCTCTCTACTTCTTCATCTCAGCACAGTGTTGATTCAATCATTGTTAATCTGTCTAAGACACTGGTCTACAATGATATATCTGTCACTGAAGTCAAAAACCCGCAGACTATCGAGGCACTTCAACCCGAGATGATGGTTATGTTAGGCCCTCGCTATCCTAAGGTTGGTTTCACTTCCAATGAGGAAATTGTTGAAACACTCAAGGCTCCTCATCACTCTCTGCTTTGCATTGAAGATCAACCAAACACCAAAATTTCGCTTCCTCCACTCTAACTACATGATCCCATCGCTCATGCATTGGAGGAATCTTACATAACAAGCACACATGCACAATGTAAGTGGTCTACCTTTCTCATGTTTTATTGCATGTCATAGTCAAGATAATGCATACACTCAACATCTGAACGCAGTGTAGCACAACACCATGGCAGGTCCATAGAGTGCATGTCATGCACTTTCACTCATCTTTGTTATGTGGTCACTTGTAAGCTTGGAGTGTGTCTGTCTTCATTGTTATATCTTTCATGCTTGTTGGTTTGTGAAACTATGATGTTTACAAATCGTGCCTTCACCAGCATGGGTCAACCAATGTGCCAGTGGCTAGATTGGAAGTATCACTTCACGTGAGATGACCCATGCACTGTCAGCTTAGGAGTAGGAGTAGTGTTTTCTTGCATGCATGTTTGCTTCTTTCTTTGTGTGTTTGTTTGCTTTCTTGTTTGTTTTCTTACTTTCTTTGCTTCCACATTTACTTCTACTTCTTTCTTTGCTTTTTGGTTTGTTTGCTTGTTATTTTCCGTAGGTTAGTTTTGCATGGACCGTGTGCTACTCTTGAAACATGCTGGGTAAAGTACAAGAGGACTTGTACAACTATCAACATTTGGTTAGTTGTTGTCCACTCTCTTATGTAAGGACTTGTTCTCTTCACTCCATGATGCATCAATGGAAAATACATATTGTTCGAAGTGAACCTTGGTGAAAACACAATGCTTGCATGCTAACTAGTATCACCTACTCTAATCAGTTGTTTTTGGTTTAATCCATGTCAGCTCAGTCAAGTAGAGTAAGGTAAGGGGGGAAACCTTAACAAGAATGTCAGAGGTTTACATAAACTACTTCATTGAAGGAACAACCTCTTTTGCTCTCAATAAGTCGGGATCCCTCTTCCGCCTCTGAAATTAATAACTGCTATGCACAATTATGAAGATGAAAAATGAAAAAATGAAAAGGTGAAAAAAGTTTGAAAAAAATGAAAAATGAATAAGGCGGAAGAAGAGAAAGCTTTCCTCCGTAGAGAGGTGATGCAAGTAACTTCGTCGGGGTATTGACCAGGCTTGCTGGTAGCGGAGCCATGCTTGTTTTCCTGTGTGACTCTGCTGGGGCATTGTCTAGGTTTGTTGGTAGCGGAGCAACACCAGAGATGAAACTAAGACTCTGATGACTATACAATTTTTACATCATATACTCCTCAAACCCAGTCAAAACAACTACGTTGGCTTGGATTCGAATGTGTGTCTGCCGACCAAGGGCTTGGTAGGTTCTACATCTTACAATCAAGCAGTGTGGAAACCAAGATGAAATGATAACTAAAAAATACTTCTAGAGGTGTTAGACTTGCTTTTCATGAACAAGGTCCATTCATAGAGTTAGAGTTTTACCAGTGTGTCACCAAGTGTTGTAGTGGCTACAACCACCCTCCAAACCTTAGATTTATCTTGGAGCCTCCCTACCAACCTTTCACAGCAACATGTCTTATCTTGTCAAGTACACAAGCTTCATTGATTTTCTTGTAGAATGACAACCTGCCCATCAAAGCTTGTTGCATCCCCCTCACATGTTGTTTTTCTAGACTTAGTCCAGCTGCAGGCTGAGCAGCTCCCTAAATAAGTTGTGCAATTCTAGAGGGAAACTAGCCTTCCCTCCAGAAATTGCGCAATTCTGTCTGGCAGCCTGTTGGGCTCCAGAATTGCACAAATCTACCTGTCACTGTTCATTGAGAAAATTGCGCAATTCCTCCCAACAGGGTTGCTCAGCCTAGAAATTATGCAATTCTGGGCAACAGTCAGCTGCTCTACCCAGAAATTGTGCAATCCCTCTGGGCAGCCAGCCCAGCTCCCTCCCAGAAATGCACATTTTTTCCTCCCAGCTGAGCAGACTATTGCATGTGCAGTTGAGTTGACCGATTCCCTTCGGGACTGAGAAAAATTGATTTGCATGCATGGGCTACTCCTCCCAAGGCAACATGCAAAGGCATCCCTTGTGTTAGGGATCTATTTTTAGCAGTTGGAGGTTACATGCAAGGATCATTTCAGAAACCTCCCACTAAGTGTTGTTTTACCTAGATATGTGGCATGCATGTCGCAATCTTGATTTTATCGAAACTCACGAACCAGACACTGCAGAGCTCATTCCTCACATCGATCTTGCAGCTCTGACATCTGACATTGCATCTAGGATTAGTTGGCACATTCAGCCTAGCTGTTTTGGGGTAAGCCCGCTTTTCATGTCTCGCACTGTGTTTCTGGTGCTTTTTGTGTTTTGCTCCATATGAATGTTGTTTACTTGATTTCAGTGAGCTCTTGTTGTTGTTTTGATACATACTAGCTTGTACTATCACCGTTTCAGTTTTCGTTAACATCTCACTACTGTCGCATGCATGACACTATTTTGCATGGACGTTGTCGTTGCAATGACTCGCTTCACACGCATGCATGCTTTCTCATTTTCTGAATCCCACACTTGTTTTTTGCATGAATGATCAATCACTCTTGTTTGCACTCATCTCATCATGCTTTCATGCTTCTCATGTTTTTAGTCACCCACTGGCTAGACTCGACTGCCTTGGACCAGACCGCGCCTTTACCTGGCTAGCACTACGCATTTCTGGATGCGAAGGATCTTCCTTCCCTCCAGAAATTGTGAAAGCCTAGCCAGGCACTTACCTCCAAGCTTACATTACACAATTCTTGGAGGTAGTGTCTCATTGGCCCCAGAAACTGTGCAATGCAGTTTGCTGGTTACATGTCATTGCTGACTGAAATTGCGCATTGCGCAGTTTCAGTCCTTAGTATGCTAGGATGGACTGTGCATTGTGCATTTCTAGTATTTAGTCAACTTCCTGATAGCTCGGATTGTGCCTTGCGTAGTTTTGGCAGTCAGTCTCTCGACCTCCCGATGGAAATTGCGCATCCATCATGATTAGTCATATAGGTATGTTGCAAATCAGTTCTCAAGTTCTTTTTGGTTTTCGACTGATATATTTCTTTCCATGATTACTGCCATGTCCATAGGTATCGCAGGTGTTCATCTGCTTCTCAGCGGCACAAGTACAATGGCCTTCAGGAGAGAAGAGTCAAAGGACACCATTGAGAGCACAACATGGGTTGCAGCCAAGCAAGTTTCTATGAGCTTGCCTACCTGTGAAGACATCAAGTTGTTTGTCGACAACGACATCAAGATAATATGGAAATAGCATCACATCAATCAACATCACAACTAGCAACACCATCAACAACAGCAGAAGGAAACACACCCACATGTGGTGAATGCAAGAGGAAGGTTGTTGACAACACAAAGGCAGAAAAGAGTTGCAAGCTCGAGCAGATCCACTAGTAATGAAAGCAACTATGGAGATTAAGGCTATGAGGTGATGGCATGACAAGACAATCGCGCGAGAGCAGAGAATAGAATAGAGAAGGAGTTTCATGTGCTGAAGCAATGACTCAAGGAAGAACAGAAGTTGCATAGATGAGAGAATGAGTTGCAACAGGAATAGGTACAACAGTGGGCGCAACATGCACTCACGGAAGAAATTGCACCAGTACAAGTTATAGATCCATCCCAGTAGCTAGCATGGGTAGACATGGTGAGCAGTGTTGTTAATCAAATGCAAGGGAATTCAGCAGCATGCATGTCATTGTGCACACGCATGCAATCTAACCCATTTGGCACACTCACCGAGGCAAAGACAAGAAGCATGTCCGACTAGAGCTAAACATGTAGTTGATAGTTGATGCGCATGACCACCAGCACACACTAGAATATCACCATGGACACTATGCATCAGTGTGTTTTCAGTTCAGCCTCACCCAAGAAGACCATGCACATGTTAGAAAACAAATTGGATGGAGGAGCCACACCAATGCACCAGGATGCAATAGACGCAAGAGTTTGCTTTAGCAAGATGTCACCATGGAGCACATGCACACCAAGCTTGGCATCAAGTCACCACCTTCACCATCACAATCATGTCAAATAGTTGGTCTCATCATAACGGATCGAGTGTCAGTGATGTCTTGCATGGCTTGCTCAAGCCATTTTATCTCACATGGGCACATGTGCATTGTAATGTAACATCTTGTCAAGTGGAAGTTCAAGTGTCTATAGTTGGATGTAACAGTCATAGAGTAGATGAAGAGTCATGAGGGTAGATGAACTATCACAAAGGGGAATTTCAAGGGTCACCCAACCCTTTGCTATAAATAGAACCTCATAACTGATTGTAAATTCTTTTGGTCAGCCAAGCCTCCAATAGGACTATCTTAGAGAGAGCTTGGACAGTATTATAACGAGGCTTGGCTTCTCCACTATGCAGAGCTAGTATATCTTTTTGGAGGAGCAGACAGTTGTGGCTGTAACATTACGCTATTGGAACTAGTGGTTGGACATGGATGTATTGTATGACTGGAACTTACACTTCTTAATATAACAAAAGCCAACATGTTTCATGCATATGTTGTATTGTATTCTATGTTATCTGGTTTACTCTAAATGATATATGTATTTGTTTGCTTATGGATGCATGTATGGAATTTTTTGTGTATGTATGTACAAATATTTCTAAGACGTGCTTTGGTTTAACCATCAATTTTGATTGCTAGCTAACTTGCCTTCCATGTTGTGATGCATATTTGCTCGTGTGTTCCCTTCTTAACTCCGTGCTATCACAGGCTTCCAAGGGGTGCACTCATCTCAACCCCCATGTGTTTGAACCTCTCATGCATCTTCCTTGGCTTGCTGTAGCTATCACACCCTTGCTACCAACAGAGACATCTTACTTGCCTCTGTGCAAAATTGCAGTCAAGGCATTACCGTATGACCCACTGCTAGGACTCCTACACCAAACGGTTTGAGGTCTAATTGGGACTTCTTACCGGGGAGATCCCCTTACATGCTGGTAGGTCTAGCACTGTCAATGGAACCTTTATGGTTCATGTGTGTGGCTTCTTGGGTGGTGCTATTACGACTCACTTAGAGGCTCACTTTTCTTCCCCCTTTGCAGTAGAAGAACCTTGACACAGTTGCAACTGAACACTCACCAAGCATGCCTTATTTCTTTTCAAAGATACATTTGCACCCCTCTCTCTTGCTAACAATAAGAGCCGAGGAAAATCTTTAAGAATTCGACAACCAGGTCTTTATACCGAATGGGACTCCTACACCAAACAATGTGAGGTCTAATTGGGACTTCACATCAGGGATATCCCCTGAATGTTGGCGGGTCTAGCACTGTCAACATTTATGGAGCTAGAAGGAGGTAAACCAATGTTTTATGTATGATAACCCCAAAGACCCAATCATCTCATCTTCTGGTCAAGGCAATAATGTTCATTGAACCTCCCCTACTCGTTCTTCTGAAGTTGGTGACTCTTCTCAGGCCAAGCCTAAATGTGAAATCCTATACGATTAGATTCAAGCCATCCGCCCTATAACCTGCTAGTTTGGAAAAGTTGTTGGATTGATTTTGGGAGTATTTAGTCTTCCATATTATTCAAAGAAGAACAAGATCACCCCCAAATAGTTTCTAGCCTTCAAGATGTGGTACTTTCCACTTTTGAAGAATTAGTAGACTCCGTGGAAAGATAAGAAGAGCCTCCACTCTTTCATAGTGGTGACATAGATAACATTCTACTCTCAAACACAAATTTCTGTGGGTCAGGCGAAGAAGAGGAATAGGGAGAAGAGCCATCAGATTATAACAAAGACGAGGAGGGCAACGAAGAAGAAGACATGGTAGACCAAAATCTAGATTGGATGACTCAGGGCTCACTCGCATTGTCGGGTGTTCTACACAAGATGCTAAATCATTTAGAGAAGCTCTTAATGAAGTATGACCCTGATAGAACAGTGAAGGAAAAAGACTATCTGGACAGCTTTAACCTACATCTGAAAACACTTAAGGTACGTTATGATTATGTTTCATGTAGACATTTTCCATGTACCTTGGATGGTAGAGTAGCTGTATGGTATCAGAACCTTCCCTTGAACTCCATCCAGAATTAGAGGGGGTTTAAGATGATCTTCCTTGAAAAAAATGCTGATGATAACACCCCTCCACGTTATTGAAAGAGTTGGGTAATCTTAAGATGGAGAAAAAGTAAAAAGTGAAAGATTTCAATCAGAGGTTAAACTACATCTTGAAAATTTTTTCAGAAAACACGAAACCTCATGACTCCATCACAATAGATAACTACACTTTTTTCCTTGCCAACAAGCATTGCTTAGTTTTTGAAGAGAACCGCGAAACAAGCACTAACAAAAAATTATGAAGAGGCCATCGCTATTAAGAAGGACTTGCACAAAATCTGAGTCATCTTAGACGATGAATCAATAAAAGAATCCAAATACACAAGTAAGAGGTCTCAAGCCTCTATGAATAGGGCCAAATAGAAATGACCATATGATCTTGAACTTTTGACCTGTCTTGTCAAGACTCTATCTAATGATATGGAAGAACTAAAACATAGGTCAAGAGAGACCACCATGAGCAACAAGCCTCCCATATTGAACATGTTTAGAAGGACTGCAACTTTTGGGAGTAGCAACAACCAACCGGCAAAGTCTGCGCAGAGATCCAATGTTGTATTAAACATTGAACACATGGGCACATATCAATATTGTTCTTACCATCAAGAACGTCATTTCGAGAAAACGTGCCCACAGTGGAATCAAGCCATGAGCATGCTTGCTACAAATATTGTTGATGTAGTAATGGTTGAAGAGGAGACTAAGCCTGCAGAAGAAAAGGAAGAAGTTGTTGCAGTTGATGAAACTCCAAGCGTCGGGCATGTAGTAAACATGTTTAACTGTATACTCACAACCCAAAAGAGTATTGCCGATAAGCAGCCTCCAAATGATGGTCTGGCCTAGAAGCAGACCAATCAGTACAACCTAAGAATCCAAGGGCCAACTACTATTGTTGAGTTTCCAAAGAAAAAATTTAAAGAAAATATGTTAAGGAAAATTAGCCTACCAGTCAACTTAGCATAGATCACTCAAAGAAAATCTAGGAAAGAAACCTCAATGAAAAGTTCTTCCACAAGCAATAAGGATATAACCATTACTCTGGAAGCCACAAACCAAGTCACATCCCCAGACACTTTGACCATTATTCCTGCTATGGACTACAACATAATAGATGACATGAAGAAGGTTCATGCGAACATTTCAATGTTTGAGTTAACAAAGATCACGATGCAGCGGGACATCCTCTTACAGGCACCTGGGCATACCTCCATAGGTAATAACACCTCTTCAGAAAAGGAATCTAGTAAGTCTTATAGCTCTCTTGAATATGTACTTAATGCTTTAACGCTGGATGCAAATACTCTCTACCCACTTGTTGATAGTGCTGGACCCTCCAACATTTAGGGGATCTCCTCAGTATGAAGTCCCAACTATACCTCACACCATTTGGTGTAGGAGTCCCATCCAGTATGATGGCCTGATTGCCATTATCTTAAAGACATGCCTTAGCTCTTGCTTGTTAGCACATGAGAGTGGTCTGCTTCATCTTTTAACAGTGAGGTTCGTGTCTTTGGTGAGTGCTAGTGTTACTTGTGTCAAGGTTCTTTCATCGCAGAGGGAGAGGGTGGAGGTGAGTCTCTAGTCAAAAGGGAATAAGTCGTAACTCTGTCAGAGACACACAACAAAATAGGACATGCATAGCTTCCAGAGGAGAAATCCACACGAATGAGGCAATCACAACACACAAGAGAAGATAGCATGTACAACACCCAACAGAGCAGTCGGCGTGAGTGCGATGGTCATTATAACAAGTTTATGAGAAAGGTTTTGTCTGATGGCCAGCGAGGCAACCCACTTGGGCAGGAAAAAGTTAACAACTCATACAACACATTTTCATAAATATATTTATTAGAGAAACTTGAAGAGTTCAATCGTTTAACACAGGTTAAAACAACATGCATTATGAGTGTTCAAGATTAGTCTTACAAAAAATTATAATACATGTGTGAAAACGTGCTGGCCTATTAATAGGCTTCTAAATTAAGAGTAAGGTCTAAGACACATTGGTACACCTGATCCAAATTTAAACAGGAACACAATAAATTACAGATATGACCATAAATATAGAGATGAAACAAAAATAATACTTCATTTCATTGATGTAAAATACTGAAATATGCTTACAAACAGAAATTGAAATAAACTAGCTCAGGCGATGGTAGCTTATCTCTAAGAAGAGATGTGGCGGCTACATGCCTTTGAAATGTCTTACAATGAGGCTTGAAGGCCTATTTATTGTTGAGAAATAATGGAAAACCCTAAAGATCCAAAAACCTAACCCTAGGAGATGAAGCACCAAACTATGGGCCCCATTTTGGGTAAATTGGTACATCAACTTCCCGGGGTCATAACTTTGGCATATGATCTCCGTTTGATGCTCAAAATACCTCGCTAAAAATATCTACCCAAGGAATGCAAATTTTGAATGTGAAATATGGTCAATGGACCCATGTTGTTCCCATTGTTCCCAAAAAACATCGTTTAGGTTCTCAAAACGACTCTAGAAGTTCAGGACCCGAAAAAATGCCAAAAATAGTAAATTGTGCTACAAATAAGGAAACTGAAAAACTGAAAGAAAAAATGGTGGAGGTCCAAGTGGAATAGGAGGGTGGCCACCAATATCCACCTGGATCATTCCTCCCACCTTAGGAAGTAATGTTCCCCATTGTGTTGAGTTCCTCCATGAGATGAGGAAACTTCTGCTGAACTTGGTCCCTAGTGAGCCACATTCCCTGGTGAAGGAGTTGGCCTGCCTTAACAAATCGATATAGTTGGATCCTTTATTATCAGGTGTTCTTTCTCTACATGTCCATGATCCGATCACTTGTGTCATATTCCATGCAATCTGGATTTAACTCTGTAGGCGTGAGTTGTTGTTCAATGTTTGATGTGTCTAGCAATGGTGGGAAGTATGGTTGAAGGTGGTCCACATTGAAAACTGGGTTAAGGTCAAGGAATGGGGGAATTCTGAGCTCAAATGAATTGTCTCCCACAACCTTGGTAATGGTGTAAGGACCATATCAGAGTGGTCTGAGTTTCTGATAGGCTCCAAAAAGGCATTCCTTTTACAAATGAAACCAAAATTTGTCACCCACTTGAAACTTGTGTGGCACTCGATGTTGATCATGTAGCTGCTTGTACTTGGCATTTGATTTATCCAGAATGTTGTGTACCTACTGGTGGATATGTTGGATGTGCTAAATGAAGTTGTTTGCCTTACCGGTTTCAGACTGGACATGAGCTGAATCTGCCTAAGTAGCTGCAAATGGCATGGCCACATGGTTGGAATCCCAAGCACACTTGAAAGGGGTTGTGGCCAGTCGAGTTGTGGAGAGCCCAGTTATAGCTGTGTTGGACATAGGGGAGGCTCTCATCCCATGTGCGTGGATGCTTTGAGTTGTACATGCATAGAATGTGTAAGATCATCTTGTTGATGACCTCCGTCTGGCTATCAGTTTGGGGATGGAAAGCTGTGGACTTAGTGAGTTTGGTGTCCAACATTGACCAGAGACTAGACCAAAATGCACTAAGGAACCTGCTATCCCAATCTGAGATGATAGATTGTGGCATCCCAAAGTGTACCCACACTCGTTCAAAGAAGAGTTTAGTAGTGGATTTTGTTGTGATATTCTTCTTGTAGGTCTCCATAATGGCCATCTTCGAGAATCTGTCGACGACCACAAAAACACAGTCATTTCCATGCTTAGTAGAAGGAAGGCCTGACATGTAATCCATGGAGATGGATTCCCAAGGTTGACTAGGGGTAGGCAGCGGATTATAGAGGCCTTGCTTCTTGATGGTTGGTTTGGAAATGGCATAGTCAGTGCAGGATCTGATGTACTTCCCGACATCCTGTTGAAGATTAAAAAAATAGAAATACTTCTGAAGTACTTCCACCATTTTATCGACCCCGAAATGCCCAACAACCCGACTATAGTTCACTTCCCAAATCATCTTGGCACGCTCGCTTGAAGGAACACAAAGGTGATTGAGGTGGCATAATAGGGCATCCTGGAGGTGAAAATATGGAACATGTTGACCCTCCAAGGGCATTTGGCATGTGTGGCCAAATTTTGGGTTGCTTTTGTAGAGAAGTGGCCAATTAGAAGTCTCGTGCCCACAAGATATGAGCATGGGGGTTAATGCCATGATCGGTGGTTGACTGAGGCAATTTGCAACATTATTGGTGCTGCCCTTCTTATACTTTATATTCAAATGGAAATGTTGCAGGTATTTGGACCACTTTTGATGGCGATTTTTCTACAACTTCCCTTGCATCTATATGAACTGCAGGGGCTGGTGGTCTATGTGGATGACTGTTTCCTTCCCCAAAATGTAATGCTTCCATTTTTGGAAGGCTTGCACAATGGAATACATCTCTTTGTCATAAGTGGGGTACTTATGGACTATGTGTAAGTGTCTCACTATGATATGCCACTAGATGCCCGTGTTGAGTAAGGACTACCCCAATAGCATAGTCAAAGGTATCTATCTCAACCTCAAATGGTTGTTTCAAGTTTGGTAATGCGAGCACTAGTGCCAAGCAGAGGTGATGTTTCAACTCTTTGAATTCCTTCTGTTGAGATTCAGACCAAAATAATTTTTCTTTCGCTCCTCCCTTGGTGACTTGACTCAAGGGCCAGTGATATGAGATAAACCCAACATGAACCTGCGGTAGAAATTGACAAGACCCAGAAATTTGAAGAGCTCTGTTAGAGTGGTTGGAGTTGGCCAATCCCGAATGACTTGGATCTTGGCTGGATCCACATGCACTCCACGTTCATCAATAATGTATCCTAGATACTGAACTTGGGTCATGCCAAAAGTGCATTTCTCCAAATTGGCACATAGCTTGTGTTGCTGCAGTGTTTGGAGAACCTATCAGATGTGATGGAGGTGCTCTTCCCAACTCTAGCTAAAGATCAGGATGTCATCCAAGTATACCACTACAAATGAGTTGGTGAATGGCCACAAGATGTCATCCATCAGCCTCATGAAGGTTGCAGGATAATTCCTCAGCCCGAAAGGCATAACCAACCTTTTGAAAAGGCCCTCCTTGGCTTTGAAGGCAGTCTTCCACACATCGGAGGGTTCAATTGGTACCTGGTGATATCCTGACTTCAAGTCGATCTTGCGGAAATATTTTCCCCCTTCAATTGGTATAGAAGGTTATAAATTCGTGGGATCAGGTACCTATTCCAGACATTGATCTTTTTCAGTGCCCGATAGTCAATATAGAGTCTCCAAGTCCCATCCTTCTTCTGTACCAACACGATTGGGCTCCCATAGGGTGATGAACTCGGTCAGATGTGACCTTTCTGTAGTAGTTCCTAATATGCCCCTTCATTTCATCATTCTCCATAACATAACACTGATAGATTGGTCCATTAGGCAGTGGTGCACCTGGGATCAGATCGATGGAGTGCTTGACCTAGCAGTGCAGAGGCACCCTTGTGGGGGAGGTGAAGATGTCCTTGTACTCCTCCATGACCTTGTTCATATGTTGTTGTCGTGCATTGGGGCCCTGTCTGGAGGTCATGGCCATCGTCTTCTTCTTTCCTTGAGGGCGTATCATTAGGAAAATAAATTTCTTGGTTTTGGAAATGAGCTCACTGCATTGTTTTACAGTAACCAAAGAAATGGCGATAGGCGGTGCTACCTTCGGTATCCTGTACAAATTATTTCCCAAAGTAACAATAACAACACGAGGCCTTGAATCATATACATCATGTCACTTCCACAAGTATGGTTGGCCTAATAATACATCACAAACATCAAGGGGAGAAATGTCACAAAATACCTCATCTGTGAAGGGCTTGATGTTGTATGGAAGGCACCACTGCTGGCTCATGCAAAGATCCCATCCTTGGTGAAGCCACCCGATGGTGTACGGTTGTGGATGTGTTGTGGTCAGTAAGGCCAACTGCTTCATGACCTCTACTGAAATGAGGTTCTTTTGGCTGCCGCTGTCGACAATGAACTATAGTGGGGAACCCTTTACCCACTCCGGGAGTGAAAGAGGCACTCCTCTTCTGGATCTTCGGGTTCCACCTTCTAGATCTTTGTGGTGGCAATAGTGGCATTGGGCTCTGCATCGATAATCTACTTCCCTTTGTCATTTCCCTTATCAGGTTCTGACTCAGAGTCAAAACATGCATCTGATTCTGAAGACTTGAGCTCGGCTACTAGTGACTGCTTGGCCCAACACTCACTTGTGTTGTGAGTTGAGCTCTTACGGAACTCACACCACTTTCTCGTGTCCTTCTTCAGCTTTGTGATGTTGTTCTTTGCTTGTGGCTTTAGTGGGTTATCTTGAGCCACCCCGCCTTGGCTTTTTCCTTTGTTCAGTGGTTTGGGCGCACCTTTCCCTTGCTTCGGATTTGCAGATCCAAAGTCTTGCTTCTTCTATTTAAACTTCTGCTCAATCTTGACAGCGTATCGGTACGCCGTGTAGAGCTAGGAGATGTCCAGGAACTCCATATTTTCTTGGATGTACCTTTGTAGGTAGCTATGATATTTGAGTACCAAATGTAGCTCAAAATCCTTGATACCCAACTGTGTGCGAAGGGTATGAAAAATATTGGTAAACTCCGACATGTCTTGGTTCCTCTCTTGCTGCAGCGTGGTCCACTTTATGTATTTATCCTCATAGCTTCTGATAAGGTAGTACTACTCCTTGATGGAATTCCGAAATGAATTCCAAGTGGGTGCGACTGAAAACAGTGAGGCCGTACTTTCATCCTTCTTCTCACAATAGGTTTCCCACTAGTCCTTGACGTGGGGGGTGGCTTTGAGAAGAGCGAAAGTAATATTTTCCCGACTGGAAAAATCATGAACATAAAAATACCCTTTTAGTATATTTAACCATTTATCTACAGTGTCTGCATCTATCTGACCCTCAAATATGGGAATGTCAAAGTTAACTTGTACCTTAAAGGGTGTGGCACTTCCGGAGTAGCTGCTGGAAGTAGATGTGTCGTCCATTGGTAGCTGCTGAAGGATCTGGGTAAAGTTGTCCATCATCGCATTCCTTTGTCGCTCGAGGGCCTCTTTGAGCAAGATTTTGATAGGATCTCCTCCCCCCTTGTCTTTCTTTTCTTCCACCATGGGAGGCCGTCAGCATTTACAAGGCTGGTCTTTTAAAGGTTCGACCAGTTCAAGCCCTAACTCCTTATATCTCGACCTTGTTGGGGACATGCAAAGAAAAACAGAGAAAGAGAAAACCACTCTAATACCACTGATCCCAATTTAAACAGGAACACAACAAATTATAGATATGACCATAAATATAGAGATGCAATAGAAATAATACTTCATTTCCTTGATGTAAAATACTGAAATATGCTTACAAATAGAAACTAAAATAAACTAGCTCAGGCGATGGTAACTTATCTCTAAGAAGAGATGTGGCGGCTACATGCCTCTGAACTGTCTTACAATGAGGCTTGAAGGCCTATTTATTGTTGAGAAACAATGGAAAACCCTAAACATCCAAAAACCTAACCCTAGGAGATGAAGAGCCAAACTATGGGCCCTGTTGTGGGTAAATTGGTGTAGAGCCTCTACTTTACACCTTATCATCCATCATTACCTACTGTTTTCATCAC